>RWGY01000009.1:26877591-27477591 GCA_007726485.1 Eragrostis curvula | reverse complement strand
GGCTAGTGCTCCTTGTGCAGAAAGAGATGAGAGCGAGAGTCACCGGTCATCGACACATCAACAATTCCTTTGATCGGTCGCGATAGACTTGTTTCTTTCCTGGTCTAGTTAGTTGCCCACTTCACGAGACGCTTTCTGATTGATTACCATAGAAAGAAAGATTCCTAGACTCACACCAGTCAAGCTAGCGCATATCTCCCTCCACCACTACATCGTCCCACTACCAGCATGCGAAAACCCCGTGTGTCCTGCTTGCTCATTATGGTTCGATTCTGTGGCTTATGAGCGACGCGGCGACAGGCAGAACTGCTGCGATGCTCCTGAATCCCTGATTACCTGACCGCCACATGAAACTTGGTGCCTCCTGGATTGTTTGTTCATCATCGAGAACCTTTACGGTGCACCGTAATGAATGTGGACCGTCTATTTTTTCTAATCTAACCGTACAGATGCACTTCATACTACTTAGAGGCCTCTATGGTAGTATGGTGGTATTTTAAAATGGTATATGGAGTACAGGGGTAATGTTGGAAAAAAAAAGTAGTGGCACCTTGGTAATTTAGCAGTCGATAAAATCGCAACAATGATCTACCGAATTTCTCATCTGTTCTTCCATTGCACTACGAATGGCGCATTCTCCCTAACCCTAAACCCGGATGCTATCCTGCTGCCGCCTGCCGCCATTCTCGAACATGGAAGGCCGTGACCGCGGCGGCGTGGTGGTGTGCGGAGGCGTGGCGCGGTGCAGCTCGGCGAGGGTACGAGTAACTAATTTGCCGGCTGTAGATTTGCTCGCCATCGTGATCGGTGAATACATCATTAGCTCTCGAACGAATTCGGAGGCCGTAGACTCCTGGACCCAACTCGGCGGCAAGATCAGCATCATGGCAGACCGGGAAGATAACGGTTCCGTTGGGCCACTTGCAGCCATCGCCGTGCCAGCCGTGCAGTCGAGGCATCGGAACTGGCAACCCACGCTGACCCGTTCGTCGATCTCGTCGCCCAATATAATCACAAAGATTTCTTTGTGGAAGAACGCATTGCATGATACTCTTTGCCTTGAGAAGAAATGTCAGTTGTGGTGTAGAAAAGCTGCTCGATGAAATGCCAGTTAGTTCGTCATAATTTGGTATTGCTGTTTTCTAGCATGTTAGAATATGGTGGTTCATCGTTTTAGATTGTGAGTTAGAGGATACGGTGATTGTTGCTTGAAATCATGTCAGTTTTAGATAGCAGTTTTGTCATGCCATATGGATGATTGTTAGTTCAGAGAGGTACCAGCAACAGTTCTTATTGAACATGCATTTTCCCACTAGATTCACGCCACTTTTCATTGTGGAAGAGGAACCAATTTTGTACAATATAAACTGCTTAAAAAGTATCACAGATTAACCATATGTACACAATCGATCGCCATGTTTGTAGTACACTGTTTGACAAAAAGGTAAAACACAGGAGAATGCCTTTGGACATCTTGATTGAACAATTTGGTGCAAACTTGGAATCAAAGACCAGAATCATCGCTCAAATCAACAAAAAGATTTATATTGATTAGAAATATGAGTACAAAATGATATCTACAATATAGTGTTAACAGAAACTTCAGTTACAAAGGAGCGCTTTGTGGTAAGGAACAATTAATGTAGAAGTCAACACTCTGCTAATGTCGAATGTTCTCAGCCTTAAATTGAAAAATTCCCTGCCGAAATGCCACAACCTCCAAGATATTGTGGTGCACCAAGTCGTGGCTAAGCTGAGCAAATGTTGAAACGCTAAGCTTCTGCACTGCAGCACACCATCATCCCTGCGCTGAAGTAGAGTACAAATAAATGTTGCAGAGGTGTGGCTTCAGTTTAGAGTCATCTCCCAATGTAACAAATGAAGCTGCTTTCACTCCAGATGGTTAATATATGTAATTTCAGTTGAAACTGCATCTCTGATAGACATACTAATTCACAAAAGAAACGGTCAATATATGTAATTTCAGTTGACACTGTATCTCTGATACACAATGCTATCATCCAAATATTTTGATCATTTCTATGTAATGTCCAAATCCTGTGCCCAAGCATGAATTTGTGCAAGGAAATCTATGGCTACACAAAGCCAATGTAAATGAGTATCATTTAATATTATTTGTGTAATTAAGACGCTTCCCATGATCGATACATATCAGTGAATACATTCGATCCCAATGCAAATAATGTGAATGCCTGCAGATTAAAGAACAGTGAAGCAACTAACATTGCAAATTGCAGGTCACTGAATTCAAATAAATTGTAAATATCGACAAACAGCAGGCTAACACAGGCTACGCAAATCATTGACTAACTGACGTGCACCCCATAAACAGAAACAATTCCTTTGAATCTTCCAGTAATTCATGCACAGTCAAATGGAGACGGCGCACGCACAGTTCGCGGGCGGTGCATCATGGTTCTGCCGGGGAAGGCGCAACAACGTCGATGGACTGCCGACGATCCGGCCATCACACACGCTTCTCTGGCAGCAACCTCGCGGGAACACCACGGCCATGGCCTGTTAGGCGAGAGGACGCCCCGGCCGTGCGATGGCGGCGGGGAGGCATTGAGGCTGGCCGGGCGTTGTCCATGGCAGCATGCCCAGTGACCTCATCGGCTGGGTGTTGGGGACGCCTGTGCATCCTCCGACGGGGACGAGCGAGAGGGCGCCTTGCCGTTGAAGGCGGGAACAGGGTGGCGGCGCCCGTGCGTTCTCCGGCCGCATCGCAGGAACCCTATCAAAATGGATCCACAATGGAGAGGGTCAGCAGAGGGCACCAATCCGGAGACGCCCAGGCGACGTCGCCGGCTAATCGGCGGCAACGCTGAGTTAGCAGCGGCGGCGACCAACAACGTTTCAGTTTATTTATTTTCATACCGATTCGTTTGACAATTACGTTAATACCCACGAGAATAGACATTAGATTAGATTTATACTACTTCATTACTTTAAGTAGTATGGTGCACTGTAAAGGTTCTCTCATCATCTGGTTGACACAAATTTAGCAACCACAAGCGTATTTTGTGTCACCTTGGAATAATTGCACAATGACGGTAGAAAGTGCGGTGTAACCCTCAATGGAACACATCTCAAACGGTACAGTTACATATGTACATGTGAACTCCTTTTTGCACTATCGGCTTTCGGCGTATGCTTACTATATTTAAGGGACATCTTCTTGTTCTTCCAACTCTTTTGGAAGAGTCTGGAATGACTGTGAGTACTCAAAATAACGTGTCCGCCGATCGTTTGTCAAAAGATGAGGTTAAACTACAAACTAGGCCGGTTTATAGCCCCGCACAAGGCAATGAGCGCAGCCGCAAATTCCTTCCTCTGCGACGACCAGAGTGCATGGATCAGAGTTTGTGCCGGTTCTCCATCAGCACGCAGAAAGATGGACGGGCTAATGATTCTAGCTAGTACGTCTCTTTCTTTGTTTTGACAGAGAATACGGAGTTGATTCTGTAGTCTACTCGAGTACACATCCACCCATCACCTCATGTTGGATTATTAGTGCTGCTGCCTTTTTACATTCGTTTTCTCATACTGATCATGAGGTTACAGGCCAGAGATCTGCAGATTCGCACTGACATTCTAATGTTCCCATCGGTTGCTCGATTTCCCAATCTGAAATGGGCAAAAGTAGCCTATTAAGCCTGTCACCCGTTGAGCCCACTAAGCCCATCCTGACATTAGAACAGCCGTAGCCCATTTGTTCTGTAAAGAGGCCGCCGCCCCTTGTGGGGAGGATTGGTACAAGAGGCCTGATATCTATGGGCTCGTCGCTCAAACGTGCATCGTGTGGCCCATTTGTTGGTAGTGTCCATCTTTGCGAAGTTCAACTTTTGAATCCGAGCTTTTGATGAAAGAAATTACAGTATCGTTAGTTGTACGATTCGACGACCTTTGACCAACCGCGGGCAGGCAAAAACGATTTTGATGTTGTGCTTAGACCACTACTACTACTAGCTTGCGTGCCGTAGCGTTACTAACTAGCCGGGCTTCATTTTATAAGCGGTTGAAGCAGCAAGTAGAGCGGGCAAGTACCAACACAACAACACCCTGCCCCTGTCTGGAACGGAAAAGAAAGCAGAGGATGGCCGAGCCGGCGGTGAAGCTCCTCGGTTCACCCAACAGCCCGTTCAGCCACCGCGCCGAGGTTGCCCTGCGCCTCAAGGGAGTTCCCTACCAGTTCATCCGCGAGTACATGAACAACAAGAGCGAGCTGCTGCTCAAGAACAACCCTGTCCACAAGAAGGTGCCCGTGCTCCTCCACGGCGACAAGGCCATCTGCGAGTCGCTCCTCATCGTCGAGTACGTCGACGAGGCGTTCCAGGGCCCGCCGCTGCTGCCCATGGACCCCTACGAGAGGGCTCAGGCACGCTTCTGGGCTCACTTCTTCGAAGAAAAGGTAATTAATAATCAATCGCGTACAAGATTACTGCAAGTTCTGCATGCACGCGAGCGTACTACTACAACCTTCAGGCAGCAGCTTTCGGATTTTACTCACAGACATGCTCTGGTGGTGATGTTCTATCAGTGTTCCAAGTCGATGTGGCCGGCGCTGTGGACGGAGGGGGAGGTGCAGAAGGCGTCCATGAAGGCGGCGAGGGAGAACCTGACGCTAGTGGAAGAGCAGCTCCAGAACAAGAGGTTCTTCGGAGGCGACTCCATCGGCCTCGCAGACATCGCCGGCGCCGGGTTTCTAGGACACTGGCTCGGCGTGCTTGAGGAGCTCGCCGGTGTGCGCGTCCTGAACGACGACGACGAATACCCAGCTCTGCGCCGGTGGACCAAGGACTACCTCGACAACGAAGCGGTGAAGGGGTGCCTGCCGGCCAGGGACCAGCTTCTGTCCCACTTCACGGCGGTCAGGGAGAAGTGCATCTCGGTAGCAAAGTCCATGGTGCCCAACTGACAAGTTTAGTTGAGCTCATGTAGTAGCGAAGTAGAGATCAGCTCGTTTTTAAATAAAATTAAAAAATAAAGAATGAGTTTGTTGATTTATTGTCTGCAAGGTAAGGTACATAATAACATATATACTACAAGGCTTCTCTGGACAAGCGATGTAAGAAGTTTTGGTGCTGTATTAATTGTGCATCCTTCAATTTGATCCTTTTATCAATCGCAACATCTTCTACCGTGCTAGTGAAGCCCTTCATCAGTCAAAAGAACCGATTTGAAGCCCTTCATCAGTCAAAAGAAGATGTCTCAGCCAGAGCCAGTTAAGCTCCTTGGCGCTTTGGGCAGCATATTCGCCCACCGTGCCGAGGTAGCCATGAGGCTCAAGGGCGTGCCTTATGAGCTGATCCAAGAAGAGTTGGGCGACAAGAGCGAGTTGCTGCTCACTCACAACCCCGTCCACAAGAAGGTCCCCGTTCTTCTCCACGGCGACCGGGCCATCTGTGAGTCCCTCATCATCGTTGAGTACATCGACGAGGCCTTCGACGGTTTTCCCCTGCTGCCGACCAACCCCTACGACCGTGCCATGGCGCGTTTCTGGGCTCACTTCATCGAGAACAAGGTAATCTATCTGACGCCCACCACAAAACTATGTTAATCACGCACCTGTTTATCTGAATTATGAACATTTTCATAGTTAATGTGCTGACGATCAACACTGTCGAGCAGTGCCTGAAGCCAGTCTGGCTGTCTCATTGGACAGAGGGTGAAGTGCAGAAGGGATTAGCAAAGGAGGCAGAGGAAAATCTGCTGCTGCTGGAGGAGCAGCTCAAGGGGAAGAGGTTCTTCGGAGGTGACAGCATGGGCTACCTCGACATAGCGGCCAGTGTGTTCGCTCCCTGGCTCAGCGTACTGGAGGAGGTGACCGGAGTGAGCGTGGTGAGCGAAGACAAGCTCCCTGCTCTTTGCCGGTGGATCGAGGAGTACACTTCCAATGAGGCCGTGAGGCAGTGCTTGCCTGATAGAGACCAGCTCGTCGCCTACTACACTGCAAAAAAGGACATGTACAAGGCGTTTGCTAATGCAAAGCTGCAACAATAATTCAGCACAATAATACGTGTGATAAAATAAAATGAATGTGACTGATTGTGCTGGCATGATTCATGAACGCACGCTATCAAGCATTGACCATTATTGCATATGAAAGTACTCCTTAAGATTTGTTAAGTTTCGGCATTGCGCATTCTCTGTGACTGAAATATTTAAAATGTAGCCAATCAAATCACCCCATTATCTGCACTGCATTTGACCTGCACAGCAACAACTCCTGGCTTCTACTACTCTTATGAGTACCAGCAGTCTATTGGCAGCTAACCAAGATAACAAGAAGGCAGAATAGAAGATGTCTCAACCGGTTAAGCTCCTGGGCGCTTTAGAGCATCTTCAGCAATGGATCTTAAAATAAAGCCCTTACTTTTGTTTTTCAAACTAACATGTAAAAATAAGGGCTCAAAATTTAGTTTCAACTCCAGCAATAAAGTAACCCAAGACCCTATTTTGTGAAAAAAAGTGGTGGGATCCACAAATGAGACGGAAGATTAGAGGACCCTAGGAATGAGGGCTTGGAGGTGGAATTTGAGAGGGCATGTAAAATAAGGGCCCAAGTAGAGTCCCTGCTGGAGTTCATTTTTTGATTCAAGACCCTAAAAAATAGAATAGGGTCTCAAATAAGAGCCCTGCTGGAGTTGCTCTTATGAACTGATCCAAGAAGACTTGGGCAACAGGAGCGAGTTGCTGCTCACTCACAACCCCGTCTACAAGAAGGTCCCCGTCCTTCTCCACGGCGACCGGGCCATCTGTGAGTCCCTCGTCATCGTTGAGTACGTTGACGAGGCCTTCGACGGCTGTCCCCTCCTGCCTGCCAGCCCCAACTACCGTGGCGTGGCACGATTCTGGACTCACTTCATAGAAAACAAGGTAATTAATAAGCCATCACACAGCTATGTTACCATGCATGCGTCTGTTTATCCGAACTCTGATCCCCCATCTGTCCCCCCCCCCCCCCCCCCCCCCCCCATGTATGCACTGATTATCAACTCTGTCGAGCAGTGCCTGAAGCCATTTTGGGTGTCGCATTGGACAGAGGGCGAAGTGCAGAAGGGTTTAGTGAAGGAGATGGAGGAAAACCTGGTGCTCCTGGAGGAGCAGCTCAAGGGGAAGACATTCTTCGGAGGTGACACCATGGGCTACCTGGACATAGCCGCTAGTGTGTTCGCTCCCTGGCTTAGCGTACTGGAGGAGGTGACCGGGGCGAGCGTAGTGAGCGAAGACAAGCTCCCTGCTCTTCGCCGGTGGACCGAGGAGTACACTTCCAGCGAGGCCGTGAAGCAGAGCTTGCCTGATAGAGACCAACTCGTCGCCTACTTCACTAAAAACAAGGACAACTACAGGATGTTTGCTAATGCAATGCTGAAACAGTGATCAAGTATAGCTTTGCGTGTGCTTTCTTCCATCTGAAATACTGTAATAAGGATCATATATGATGTTCAATAAAACGAGTATGACTAATTGTACTGACATTATTCATGAATGCGCGCTATCAAACTTTGACCATTGTTGCATACTAGCAGTATGAAAGTATTAAGATTAGTTAAGTGTTAGCCCTTGCGCATTGAGTGGGACTGAAATATTTAAAATGTAGCCAACCAAATCACCCCACGTTTTGGCATGCATTGACCCAGATTTGGATACACCTGTCATGTATGCTTTGGACCCGAATGCTATGACCCTTTTGCTTTGGAACAAAAACACCCAACTGCTACTTCCTAAACTCCAGTCCAGGCCTACCAGAAAGACAACAACAGTTCGGTGGAAGACAGCGGGAGGATGGCGACCGAACCAGTGAGGCTCATCGGCGCTTTCGGCAGCCCATTCGCTCACCGCGCCGAGGCGGCCCTGCGCCTGAAAGGTGTTCCCTACGAGCTCGTCCTCGAAGACATGAACAACAAGAGCGAGCTGCTGCTGAAGCACAACCCTGTCCACAAGATGGTACCCGTGCTTCTCCACGGCGACCGTGCTATCTCGGAGTCGCTCGTCATCGTCGAGTACATCCATGAGGCCTTTGAAGGTCCATCCCTGCTGCCTGCCGACCCCTATGAGGGCTCGTTCGGCAGTTTGGGGATTTAGTCCCCAGAAGAATTGATTCCCGGCAGGGATTAAGTGAAACCCTGTCCGTCACTCAATCCACGTGGGGGATTCAATTCACCTATTTCTTTAATCCCCTTCACCCTTTTTGCTTGTTCGGTTAGGCAGGGAACTAAACTACTGCTCATGCAAATAATTGTGCAGGCCTCGTCCACGTACAAGCACTTAAGGTAAATATTTTGTTGAAGCCCAAAATAGGCACTGTTGTGTCACCGTGTTGCACGACTTGGTTTTGTACATTTGGCAGCACGCCTGAGAATACAGTTGCACACAGTCACAAGCAATCTCATTGCTACACATGGAAATCTTTTCTCTTATTTAACAAAAGCATGACTGACGGCTATCTCAGACAAATATTTTTTCCAAATAAGAGAAAAGATTTCCAGGTTAGTTCCAAAAAAGAGAAAAGATTCCCAAATACGATGAATAACAGAAGCAATACTTTTTCCAAATTAAGAACTGTCGTACGCATTCTACGGCTCATCAGTTACACCACTTGTGTTGTACATTCAAAAGCACCCCTAACAAAATGTTGCTCACGACCACAAGGTAATCATCTCATTGCTGCACAAGGTTGACTCGAACAATATGACTGAAATGAAGCACTCGTAGACACCATCACGGCAAATGGCTTAAAAGAGGCCGATCTCTCCGACTTCAGATCATGACCAATGCAGCTCCAACACAAATTTCTGCAGATGCAAATGTAAGCAATAAATTAAACTGCATTAATAGTTTTTAACAAAAGTAGAACATGCTAGTAATTGAAATGATGGCAGATAAGCTACCAGTTTTTAACCAAAGTAGAACATGCTAGTAATTTTCAGCAGCACGTGCGAGGACTTTATAAGGTTCAATTTGTCTGATTTCAGTTTAGATGTTAGTTCCAAATAAGAGAAAAGTTTTTCAAATCTTTGCTATGCTCAAATTTCACTTGAAGATCCTCATACGATGAGTTGTGATTAAGCATCCATAAAAAGAACCCTAGCTTCTCCTCGACCTTGATCCGAGTGTCACGAACCAACCTTGTCCTTCTAAGGTAGTTGGCCAATGATATGAAGATATCTGGTTCCATCCGGAATGCTACTAGACAATTCTTGACATGCCCTTGAAGCAATTTGCCGTTTCAGCGCCTGCTAGTACCGATGGATGCCGCTGTTTCTTTTCCCCTCCTCCATTAGAACCCAACAGATATAGTGCAGGTAAAATAAGCAACATCATATCATCATCATCTTCCTCCCTCCTCTTTCTAATGCGGTCCCTTATGGTACTCATTGTTGGACTAAAAAGCAAACTGAAAATAAATACAGAGAAGTCTAAGATATTGTTTAATACCTCAAAAGCTTAGTGAAGAATAATCATTCAATCCAATCAAATGCAGAGAAGTCTCCGGTACAAGTTATTCTATTGGGTTCAGATAAACTACCACCACACGGCACTCACAATGCAATCACATGGTGTGTGTTGGAGAGAAGCAACAGACCATTATTTTCATACTGATATAATGAATCAAGTGCAATTAGTCTCATAAAGTAAAAAAATAGTAATGTTATACGAAAAATGTGTAGAAAACAACTCTAATCTTGTGGATTAGCATGTGATGTGAGCATAGAGGATACCGCTGAGTGACTGCACAAGCTATCAAGCAAAATAAACCATTCATGCTAATCCCACGTGTTCACCGGCGGCTGCGCAGCCGGCCACCATGCCTAGAATAATGCATGCAGCCACAGCTAATTAATTGTAGGATCTAGAAATCAAGCGGCAGGAATTCTAGCGAGGCCAAAATCGAGCGGCAGGAATCCTAGCAATCCACGGCACTGCTAATTTTCGGGAACAAGAATCAAGACATCAAGATCGAAGAAACCTAGCAAGCGAAGAGGGAGGGGAGGCGGTCAGATCAGATCGGCGCCGGAGGAAAGGGTGCCGCGTCGTTGTCGCCGTCGCGGCCGAGCCGCGCCGCCGCGGAAGCTCCTGCGCCGTCGCGCCACCGGCCACTCGCCCTTGCGCCGTCGTGTCGCCGCCGCACACAGGGACTCGTTCCACGACCCTTCACTAGAGGCTGGAATCCCGGGCCAAATGGGGGGGATTTGGTCGAGTTGGGCCGGGGCCGGTTCCCGACGAAGTGTAACCGAACAGCCAATCCACGATGGGCCGGGTTTTAATTCTCGTCAAGCTAATCCCTGGGGATCGGACCGTGATCCCTGCCAATCCCGGCCCAAACGAACGAGCCCTGAGAGGGCCATGGCGCGCTTCTGGGCCCAATTCTTGGAGGAAAAGGTATTTGCCCTGCGTCCTATTTATCTGCAACGTTTTGTGTGATTTTGACCCTGATGTACTACTACCAGTGCTTGACGCCGCTGCGGCTGGCACTTTTCGCGGATGGCGAGGTGCAGAGGGCGTCAACGAAGGAGGTGAAGGAGAGCCTTGCGGTAGCAGAGCAGCAGCTCAAAGGGAAGAGGTTCTTCGGAGGAGACGCCATCGGCCTTGCGGACATCGCCGGCGCCAGCGTGTTGTCTCTCTGGGCCGGCGTGCTCGAAGAGGTCGCCGGAGTGAGGGTCCTGAACGATGAGGAATACCCAGCTCTTCGCCGGTGGGCCATGGAGTACAATTCCAACGAAGCTGTGAAGGGGTGCCTGCCCGACAGGGACAGGCTTCTCTCCTACTTCACTGCGATCAGGGAGAAGTGTATCTCCGTAGCCAACTCCATGGCGCCGCAATAAGAATAATTGGGCTCGATCCTCAATGTTATCATGTACTGTGATCACTGGGATTTTGCCATTTCGTGTGATTTGAGCTCGTGAAACGCAGCGGCATAGCCTGTGTTGTTGAGTAATACTAGTCAACGTCGCATGTCTCTTCCCAAGTGAACAAAGTAAGATTCCATCGGAGGAGCGGTAATAACAGCGCGGAAACAAAGTAAGTGTCTTGGGCTAGTTGTGCTGAATAAGGCTCATTGAACAACGGATGTTTGAATAAGACGAACAGTCAAACGTAACTTAAAATGTCAACGGTGTCAATAATTTAAAACTGGAGATAGCATGTAGTAAAAGTGAAACAATCCTTATGCATGCGATTTGTCTGTATGCATTAGTAACTTTTGCACCAGAAGATAAGAAGAGGAACATCTGGATTTGCAATGGAAAAGCTGCAGGGTATATATGAATTTATTAACCAGTTATCTTGTTTTTACAAGGCATCCACATCCAGGCTTAATTTCACGCGCATGAAAACGAAACAAAGTTGCACCAAATCACTGGTGAAGTACTGCCTTGGCCATCATTTTGTACCTCTCCAAGTTTGCAGTGTAGAAGGCGACGAGTTGGTCTCTATCTGGCAGGCACTGCTTCACAATGTCATAGGAGGTGTAGTCCTTGGCCCACTGGCGCAGAGCAGGGTACTCATCATCGCCCACCAAGATCACTCCGGTGACGTCCTCGACGACGCTAAGCCAGTGAGCGAACCCAGAGGCGACAAGGTCCAGGTATCCGATGGAATCACCTGCGAAGAACCTTTTCCCCTTGAGTTGCGCCTCCAGGAGCGCCAAGTTCTCCTTCATCTCCTTCAGGAACCCCTTCTGAGCCTCACCATCCGACCACATCGATAGCCAGAACGGCTTCGCGCACTGCTCGGACGGTGTTCATCAGTACAACTTTCAGAATTCCACAAGGAACAGGGCTAACAAACATCCATGGCGAGTAGAAAATTACCTTGTTATCCAAGAAGTTGGCCCAGAAACGAGCCATGGCACGCTCATATGGATCCGTCGGCAAGATGGGTGGCCCGTCAAATGTCTCGTCGACGTACTCGACGACGACCAGAGACTCGCAGATGACCCGGTCGCCATGGAGGAGCACAGGCACCTTTTTGTGGATGGGGTTGTGCTTCAGCAGCAGATCGCTCTTCCTGTTCCACAGGTCATCTTCTAGGATCAGCTCGTAAGGCACACCTTTCAGCTTCAGGGCCACCTCGGCACGGTGGGCGAATGGGCTGCCAAACGCGCCGATCAGCTTGACGGACGGCGGAGACATATCTATGTCTGTTGAATTCCTACTAGTATCTCTCGGTTGCTGTTATCTTGGCATAACTATTATAAAGCATTCGTGATTTATAGAGGAAATGGTGTGCTTCTTCTTCTTCTTCAAGAATGAGCGTGCTCTTTCCTTATTCTGTTCTTCAATTCAATTTCCTTTTGTCCATCGTCTTATTTGCTGGATAGAGGCTGCTAATGAGTGGTGGTAGGTTGCCAAGATTAAAAAACTTGTCTCAGCACGTTGTACATTACTGTATTTGGACATTTCAGGCCAAGGTACCTAGAAATCATAAAACGAATCTCTTAGCTCTCCAAGGAAGCAACCGGCGAGTTGTTTCTCGATCTCGTGCAGACAAATAACCTGACCATCTCTTTTGCCGGAAAAAGCAAGACAGAGACAAAAGGTTTAACCACTCCAAAATAGAAATAAAAACAATAGTAATATATGAAAATCTTAATCTTGGGAGAGAAGCAGCAGCAACAAAACCTCCTTTCATGTTGTACCGCGAGAAGCGATTTTATGCTTGCATTTGACTGCTTGTCCAATACATTTACTTGATGGCCAGTGTGGGGGCGGCTAATTCACGTGCCAAGTTGCTCGCCAACTTCAGACAAGGAAACACAAAATCCAAGAACTTGTACTGTAAAGTTTTTCATAAGTTATCTGTGATCTTTTTAACTATTTTTTAAAAGATATTATTCACAAACTTATTTGGTAAAGTTTTCTCAGAAGTTACTCATAAACATATAAAAACTCTTTGAAAACTTATTTGATAAAGTTTATTTAAAGAGCATACTTTAAAAGGAGAAGGAATGTGTGCAAAGCCGCAAGTGCATGGGCACATGGGCGAGCATGTGTGCAAAGCCGCAAGTGCATCGGTAATTCACGTGCCAAGTTGCTCGCAAGTGCATCGGGGGTGTTCGTTTTGATGAGGCTAAATTTTAACCCTGTCATATAAAAAAAAGTTGCCATTTAAAATTATTAAATAAAGTTTAATTATAAAACTAATTGCAGAACCTCTGAGTTAATTCGCGAGACGAATCTAAAGCCGTGATTAACAAATGGTTATTATAGCATCATTGTACCAAAATATAGATTAATTAGACTCATTAGATGCATATCGTAAATTAGCATCCTTCTGTGAAAAAGGTTTTATCATTAGACTTTATTTAATACTCATAAATAACAAGATTCTTTTTAATGTGTGACAGGGCTAAAGTTTAGCCCTCAGGAAACCAACACTTCCTCAGACAAGTCTCTCGCCCCGCTAGGCCGGCAGCCCACACAACGCCATTGTGATACGTCTGCTAGCTCGCACCACTCCGCTCTCAATCTACCTGCGCCGCGCTGCTTTGTCTCGTGTTGCGCCTAGCTTGCCCGTGCCTTTCACTTGCCCAACCAGCTCGTGCCACGCGGCTTGGAGCCGTCTTGCCTAGTTCGCGTTGGGCGTTTGTGTTGCCCCCTATGCAGTGAGGGGTGCGGAAGAAGATGGGTTAAGATGACACGTGGGGCGAAAGAGGGATAATGAAAAAGAGATCTGTTAGATCTCTAGGAGCATTTCCAACAGATATTTTAAAACTCATCCATTATATCCAATTATAGGAGACGTTCTCCATTCAATTTCTTATTTTCTCTCCCTTATATCTTTGAGATTCATGAGGAAAAACAACTTCCTCTTCCCCTTTCCCTTCGCCATGGCGATCCGTTGCTCCACTGGCGAGCCGGTCGAGCACGGGGAACACGCACTTGTGCGAGACATGGCTGCTACACGCGATGGCGAGGCGTGGCAGCTGCGCACGGGACAACTGTAGCTGTGACAAGCGCTATGCAAGGAGGCGTAGGAGCACGGGCAGCCATGGCGCCGTGAACATCAGGCCTGCGTGCTGGTGCGAGGGTGCACAAGGGGCCGCTGCCAGTCTCGCCACGGTGGAGCATGGGCAGGAGCAACTTGGGGCGCGCATGGGCAGAAGTAGCCTGAAGCGGCTCGATGGCGTGACAAAGGGGCTGTGAGGTGCTGGAGGCTGGCCTCAGGCGGTTACGTGTGGTTGACCGTGTCGGCTTTGGGATCTACAATGTCGACTTGCAGGACGCAGCGAAGTCTCCCGCCCTCATCGTGCTCGCCCTCATCGGTTGCTTATATTTTGTGTAATTTGTGAGCAAATATAAGCAAGTGGCTATTTTTTTAAGGAAATCGGATGAGATAAACAATATGCTAGAGAGACTTGATCTCTTATATTCTAGTTTTTAAGAAAAGTAAACGAGACTTGCAATCTGCTGGAGATGCTCTAATCTTTTGTAAGCAAAGTGTTTTCACAATTGCTTACACGAGTTATAAGGGATAGGTACCACCATGAGATACTCTGATAAAGCCCTGCACTGCCTGTTGTGTTTTTCAGTGAGAGAAATTACGATGGTTCCTTTGGACCCTAAAGGTGTGTTTGGTTTGGGGACTAGGAAAGACGGGACAAAACTATTTTTCAACAAGAGAAAGTGACGCTTCAGTGCGGCTATAAGGGCTGTCAACGAGCCGAGCTCGAGCGAGCCTGCCCTCCTCAAGCTCGAGCTCGTCAGAACATCGAACCGAACTCGAGCCGAGCCTGTAATCCGTCCGAGCCTGTGGACAAGTTCGAGCTCGGCTCGACACAAAGTTCGCGAGCGCTCAAGATCGGATTGAAATAGGCTCGCTTCATGCTCTGTCGTCCACTCGTCCGTTGTAGTCGAGAGGACAACCAGCAGCTGTGTGGCTCAACCGAGCGAGCGAGCTAAAGAAGTCAAGGAACAAACCGAAATCAATCGCAGCAAGCAGATGAATCTTGCAAGAATTGGCAAGAGCATCGAGGTTGACTCCTCATCAAAAGAAAAGAAAAAAAAAAGCACCGAGGTCAATATACAGGAAGGCAAGCAAAATCAGGTGGCCAGGGAAGTGCCGGCCTGTCGCCTTGCCTTCTTGCTTCTGGCCTGCCGCTGCCATGCGGATCGGGAAGTGCCGGCCTGCCGCTGCGGAGGACGATTTGTCAACAAGATTTGGGGAAAGCGGGTGACTTGTGGCTAGGGCTGGACTAACGAGCCGGCTCGGCTCGGCTCGGTCCAGCTCGTTAGGATAACGAGCTGGCTCGGCTCGGCTCGTTAAGATAACGAGCTGAAATGCTAGCTCGGCTCGGCTCGATACGAGCTCGAGCTGGCTCGCGAGCCAGTTCGTTAAGCTTGTCGTTCGCCTTTAACATCTTTGTCGCAACTTAGAGGAACAAGACGACGACCACGCCCTTGAGCACGACGGTGTGTCAGGCGGGGACAGGGGCTGGTGATGTGTGGAGGAGTCGGCACTCGCCATCACCGCACGAGGGGAGTAGGAGGGGCGGCACTGCCCGGCTTGAGCCGCTGGCCGCCGAGCGTCACGTCGCCTATCCGCGGCTTGGATCTTGACTCGGTCCCCTTCCATCGTCGCCATGATCATGGGAAGAACGGTGAGGACAGCGAGCTGGTGCTCACTATGAGCTTTGGCGTTGATGGCTGCAGCGTTGATGACGGAGGGAAAGGGAGAGGCGAGTGTTATGAGAAGGGAAAGGAGGCGCTGATAACCTCGCGGAGCTCCTCCAGGCAAGCTCACAAGTGGGCGACGAGGGAGCAGGGTGACTGGGTGACAAGAAAGGTGTGGTGGCAGCGCGATTTGAGAAAGGGATAAGGTGTGAGGAGGAAGGAGGGGACCGAGGGTGCGGGACGTGTTGGGACTTGCTGGCTCGTTTGGCTCGCGAGCGGCTCACGAGCCAGCTCGTTAAACATAACGAGCTACAAACCTGGCTCGGCTCGTTAGCAAAAATGAACGAGCCGAGCTGAGCCGAGCCGAGCCGAGCTAACGAGCCATTAGCTTTTTTCCCAACCCTACTTGTGGCTGGGGAAGTGTGGATAAGGTTTGGGGGATATTTTTTACCTTTTCTACTTAGTATTTTGGTTTCGGGAGTACATGGGCTGCCTGGGTTCACGCCCTTGGGCTGACGCATTTGACTGGGCCGAGTAATGGCAGGGTGACGGAGAGCCGGACGAGTGGACGACAGAGCATGAAGCGAGCTTTCTCAAATAGCTCGAGCTCGGTTCGTTTTAAGTTCGCGAGCTTGGAAGCAGGCTTGAGCTCGGCTCGTTTTTCATTCGAGCCGATCCCGAATCGAGTTTTTAGCAAGCCGAGTTCGAGTAGCTTGCGAGCCTCGAGCTTCATTGACAGCCCTAGCTATATACCACAGGTCCTAAGGTACTTGGCCATTAGATTTGAGATGGATGTATGGCTGTGATTATAGTAGTACCACACCAAAGATGATAAGAAAAATCGTTTACATGTATTTATTAGTTTTCTTTCTTTTACAAGGCATCGAGTTATCTGATTCGAAATTCAGCCACGAGGTATGCAGACGTTTCTATTGGCAAGGCACATCCATTCTGTGCCACGCACGGCTTACCTGACGACCGATACACAATTTCACGCGGATCAAACATACAGATTCAGAAATTGTTGCACCGAATCACTGCTGAAGCATTCCCTTGACGATCATTTTGTACATCGGCAAGTTTGCAGTGTAGAAGGCGACGAGTTGGTCCCTGTCCGGCAGGCACTGCTTCACAATCTCGTTGGAGGTGTAGTCCTTTGCCCACTGGCGCAGAGCAGGGTACTCGTCATCGCCCACCAATGTAACTCCAGTGGTCTCCTCGAACACGCTGAGCCAGTGAGCCAACCCACAACAGACGAGGTCGAGGTAACCGATGGAATCGCCTGCGAAGAACCTTCTCCCCTTGAGCTGCTCCTCCAGGAGCGCCAAGTTCTCCTTCGCCTCTTTCACGAACTCCTTATGTGACTCACCCTCCGACCACATCGCTAGCCAAAACGGCTTCGCGCACTATTCGACAGCGTTCACCATCAGTACAACTTGAGCATTTTCAGAATTTCATAAGAAACAGGGCTAACAAACATTCGTGGCGAGTAGAAATTACAATACCTTGTTGTCCAGGAAGTGAGCCCAGAAACGGGCCATGGCGCGCTCGTATGGATCGGTCGGCATGATGGGCGGCCCGTCAAATGTCTCGTCGATGTACTCGACGATGACGAGGGACTCGCAGATGGTCTTGTCGCCATGGAGGAGCACAGGCACCTTCTTGTGGATGGGGTTGTGCTTCAGCAGCAGATCGCTCTTCTTGATCAACAGGTCTTCTAGCGTCAGCTCGTAAGGCACGCCCTTGAGCCGCAGGGCCACCTCGGCGCGGTGGGCGAATGGGCTGCCGAAGGCGCCGATCAGCTTGATGCCTGACGGAGACATATCGATCTGTTTAATCTCTAGTTCTCTCGGTTGCTGTTGTCTTGGCGAAACTGGTATAAAGCTTTCGTGATTTATATAGGGAAGTCAAATGGTGTGCTGCTTCTTCTCCAAGAATGGTCGAGCTCTTCGCTTTTCTGTTCATTAACTTAGTTTAGTCAAATGTCTTGTCTGACCGATCGAAGCTGCTAGGGTGCTAGCTTGCCTAAGACTAAAAAACTTGTCTCATCACGTTATACTAAGTACATTATTTGGACATTTCTACAAAAACATTTTGATACATATTTCAAAGGCTTTTTTTTTTTTGCTTTGACGGAACTGCTTTATTTCTGGACGGAGAGAGTGTAATAAAATCATTCATTCATATTTATAATGACCAATTTTTGTCAGATAGTGTGTTGCTTCTTCTCCAAGATGAATCAATCTCCTTTTCTATTCAAGTCAACCATCTTATCTGATGCAAGGAAGTTGCTAGAGTTCTTGTAGGGTTTCTTAATGCATATACTATAGTCTGACGTTACCGGGCTTATTTTAAGCATCGTTGAACGGTTGAAGTCTTCCCTGGAGCAATAGTATTCAGTTGAGAAGATGGGCGAGAAGTGGAAGCATGGATCGACAGATTGAAGCATCAAACGTACAAGTGGAACTTGTACACGTGCCAAGACAGTGACCATTTCCTGACACTCATATCTGTTTATGAGTATTGCAATCCTATTTCAAAGCTCACAGTGAACAAGCTTAATTCACTGAATTTGGAGGTGTGGACTCCTACTGATCTCTGATGCGCAGTAACTGTTTGTCCCGCATTTCTTGATTTTTGCAGTAGGTGGAGAGAAAATCTTATTTGAACTTGTACCGCACGGCTAATTAACGAGCATGTGCTGTCCAAATTAATTAGTATATTCTCGTATCTCTCTCGTATACCTAGGATGTTCTCAAGTTTCAACCATGTATGACCAGTCAGGCCTAGCTAGGTCCCTAGAAATCATAAAAGGAATCATTTAGTTAAGCAACAACCGAGACACAGATCCCTCGCAAACAAAAAGAAAACAAAGACAGAGAAACGGTCTAAGCATCCGGATAATGAAAATAAAAGAAAACCCAAATGGTAATATATGAGAGTTTTAATCTTCCTGGACAAGCATAAAGAGTAGCAGCAAAACTCCTTTGTTTCATCGTGCACACCAATATAGCCATATTTTTTTTAGATAATGGGAAGATTGCATTAATCCCGGCCTTGGCTCTCAAGAAAGCTACAGCCGCACTGGCCTTTACTTTCATGAAAGTTACAGCCAAATACAATCACCGACAAAAGTCGGCCATCATCAGAAGTGCACAAACGCTACACTGATGCAATAAAACAAAAGAAAAAAATGACTCCTATCTGCAGCTTTTATTGTCTTCCGGTGCTATTTCTTGAGTAAGGTTGCCTCTTATCTCCGTTCTTCCACCATGTTCGGTATAGGACAACAATGGAGCATATGCCAATCCAATGATGATAACAACATCTGTTGATTAAAGCGAAGACCACTCAAATTGCAACCGACGAAGAATTAACCAATAGCCACAGGAGATCATGACCAAAGAAGACCGGCAAGCGGGAAGAATCTCCAAGGCGCCGCCTTCAAGAAGGATGCAACATAATAGATGCCATCGACGCCCATCCGAAATCGAATTTAGGTTTTCACCTGGAGATTCAATAAGATGGGTTCAGTGACATATGCCATATGCCACCCGTATAAGTACGTGCGGTTAATCAGTGAAGAATGCATTAGTCAACGCATCACCAATTCACCATAGGTCCATAGGGAGCAAAGCAAGCAAGAAGCAAGGATGGATGAAACGGTCAAGCTCATCGGCGCATTCGGCAGCGGGTTCAGCCACCGCGCCGAGGTGGCCCTGCGCCTCAAGGGAGTGCCGTACGAGCCAATCCTTGAGGACCTGGGCAACAAGAGCGAGCTGTCTTTCGTACCTGTTGAGTGCTTCATCGAGTATCGAACATCTTAAGTCGACTCTAGTGTTCTTCACTGTCTTTCCTGTGGTTAGTGGTCCAAGAAGTGGTCTGCAATATGTTGACCAGGAAGTGGGTCTTTGTGAAGAGAGACAAGCAATGAGGGTCAACAAACAGTTGAGATTCTCTAAAAATGCCTTTTATCGCAGTCGTGGTGTGTTTTGTTGTTATGTTGTGTTTGTTGAGCTTGGTTATGTCCATAGCTCGGACCTAGCTATCTTGCTAGGTTAGTGTTTGTACCCTTAGATTATAACTCTTATTCTTCTATCTTAATGAATGATAGTGCTCCTGCCTTACTTTCAAAAAAAAGAAAAAGAGCGAGCTGCTACTGTAGCACAACATCGTCAACAACAAGGTGCCTGTGCTCCTTCACGGTGACCGCTCCGTCGTCGAGTCCCTCATCATCGTCGAGTACGTCAAGGAGGCCTTTGACGGGCCGCATCTCCTGCCTACCGACCCCTACGAGAGGTCCGAGGCACGCTTCTGGGCGCAGTTCATCGATCAAAAGGTAACTAAGCTCTTATCGATCTCTTGTGGAGAAGAGACGATGCAAATGCCTCGGCAAAGGTTCACTGAACATTTGATTGTTCGCTGCAGTTCCCAAGATGGCCGTTCTGGATGTCCTTCTGGTTGCCGGACGAGGAAGCTCGGCGGAGCGTGTTGACAGAGGCGCAGCAGAACCTGTCGCTTCTTGAGGCGCAGCTGAAGGGGAAGCGCTTCTTCGGAGGCGATTCCATCGGCCTCGTCGACATCGCCGCCAGCGCGCTGGCTCACTGGCTCGGGGCCATTGAGGAGGTCAGTGGGGTGGTATTGCTCACGGACGAAGAGTATCCCGAGCTATGCAACTGGGCCAAGCGCTACGTGGACGACGACACCGTGACGCAGTGCCTGCCCAAGAGGGACGAGCTTGTTGCCGTGTTCTCTGCGTTGAAGGAGATGCTTCGTGCCATGGCAGCTTCTCGTCAGAAGTGATGGATCGAGTGGGATATGTTTTGGCGCCATAAAAAGGCCGACGCCCGATGGGATTATGCGAACACAGGTGGGGGGGGGGGGGGGGGGGGGGGGGCGAGTATTGAAATTAATAAAAAAAAGTCTTATGTAAAAAATAGGGAATGTTGTAGATTTTTTTCTTTCAAATAGTATGTATGACCAGTCAGGCCAAGGTCCCTAGAAATCATTTTTTTAAAAAAAAACTCAGCGCTCAAAGGAAGCAACCGAGTTGGTTATCGATCTTTCGATCTTGTACAGATAAATATTGTGCTACTCTTGGATTGTAATAAGATGTTGGAGTAATTTGGATTTAGATGGTGTTTATCTATTTTTCCTTGGTTCATTGTGAATGCACGTAACTCATCTTTCTCTAAATTGTGCTTTCCGCCCTTTCGATTTGTGAATTCAAGGATGCCGGTTCCAATTTTCACGATTCTTTTTATGGCCCTTCAAAAGTTACCAAGGGTTATCAATATTATAAGTTTTGTTTGATACCAGTTTTCTGATACCACTTAACGATGGTCCTACCCAATGTGAAAGGGGTCTTAGCCTAGTGGTTAAGGCATCCGAGTAACACTTCTGAGGTTCTCGGTTCGACTCCCCGTGGGAGCGAATTTGCTAGGATTTAACGGCTTTGTATTTTCAGCGGTAGGCGACGTAACCGTCGACGGCGAGACGTCAGTGGTGACTTCGTCAATTTCAAGGATTTGCCGGCTCAGTCTTCGAAGATGCTCATAGGGGTAGGGTTTGCGTATATACGTTCATAAGAGTGGGTGTGCGTGCGTTGTGAGTGTCTGAGTTGTACTTAGGAGTGGGTGTGCGTGCGTTGTGAGTGTATGAGTTGTACTGTGTAATCATAAAAAAAGATGGTTCTACCCAATGGTAATACCGTGGTTAAGTGAGCTAGATCCTAAAACTTTATCTTCGAATGGTTGTTAATATATATTAATTTTAAAAAGAATTTTAAAAAATCCAGCTGTGCACTCGGTTAGTGTGGTGGAGGGGGGACCGGATTACGGTTTTTGCGGGGCGTAATAAGCAGGGGTAGATTCTCTCCCCGGAGCACTTCATTGAAATTAATAACAAAAAATCTTATTAAAAAAAAGGGAAGGTTGTAGATTTTTTTTTCAAATAGTATGTATGACCCGTCAGGCCAAGGTCCCTGGAAATCATTTTTTTAAAAAACAAAAAAACAAAAACTCAGCGCTCAAAGGAAGCAGCCGAGTTGGTTATCGATCTTGACATCTTGTACCGATAAATATAATTTGAGCACCACTTTTAATTTAACGGAAAAGGACAGAGAGAAACGGTCTAAGCATCCAGATAATAATGAAAATAAAAACCCAATTGGTAATAAGATATATGAAAGTCTTAATATTCCGGGAGAAGCAGCAGTAGCAGCTAAACCTCATTTCATCGTGCACACCATAGCCATACGCTACCCCTATAAGTACGTGCAGTTCATCAGTGAACGCATCAGCATAGGAAGCAAAGCAAGCAAGAAGCCAGGATGGGTGAAACGGTCAAGCTCATCGGCTGTTTTGGCAGCCCATTCGCCCACCGCGGCGAGGCGGCCCTGCGCCTGAAAAGAGTTCCCTACGAGCTCATCCTCGAGGAACTGGCCAAGGGCATCAAGAGCGAGCTGCTGCTCAAGCACAACCCTGTCCACAAGAAGGTCCCCGTGCTCCTCCATGGCGACCGTGCCATCTGCGAGTCGCTCGTCATCGTCGAGTACGTCGACGAGGCTTTCGACGGGCCACGTATCCTGCCCAAGGACCCCTACGAGAGGGCCGAGGCACGCTTCTGGGCGCAGTTCATCGATCAAAAGGTTACTAATTAATTAAGGTCATATCTCTTGTGGAGACGATGCTAATGTTCGATCACTGAACATTGTTCGTTGCAGTTCCCAAGAGAGCAGTTCTGGTTGTCCCTTATGTCGCCGGACGAGGAGGCCTGGCGGAGCGTGGTAACGGAGGCGAAGCAGAACCTGTCGCTTCTCGAGGCGCAGCTCAAGGGGAAGCGCTTCTTTGGAGGCGATTCCATCGGCCTCGTCGACATCGCCGCCAGCATGCTGGCTCACTGGCTCGGTGTCATTGAGGAGGTCAGCGGGGTGGTCGTGCTTACGGACGAGGAGTTCCCGGAGCTGTGCAACTGGGCGAAGCGCTACGTCCATGACGAAACCGTGAAGCAGTGCCTGCCCAAGAGGGACGAGCTTGTTGCCATGTTCTCTTCGTTGAAGGAGATGTTAGGTGCCATGGCAGCTTCTCGTCAGAAGTAAACTTTGGCGCCATAAAAAGGCTGACGCCTGATGGATTGTGCGAAAGTCTTAGCAACAATCGTGGTATTCTTGGATTGAAATAAGATATTGGAGTGATTTGGATTTGGATGGTGTTTGCCCCCCCCCCCCCCCCCCCCCCCCCCCCCTTCCCGGGTTTGTGACGATAGCCGATCCGAATATTTTGAAAACTCAAAACTCCTTTGAAAAGCAAGCTTTGAGGTTAAAATTTTAATGGTCAAATGAAAGTTCAAAGGGAAAAACATTTCCTTTTTGAGTTAAAATTTTAATTTTTGTGTTGAATTGAAATCCTCTATCTAAAGCTCAAAGGCCGCTATACAAGGTCCATGGGATGTTTTTTCGGGTCTCAATTTTAACTGGAAGATATTTCAAACCGTAGACAATCAATTCAATTTTTTTCCCTATTTACGCTGCATAATTTGAATCTTAAATTTCGGAAAAAAATTGAATAATTTTGCACCTCGCTCGGTTCACTTAGTTAATTTTGAGTGATTCACGTCAACAATTTCTATTTCAAATTTTAATCGGGTTCATCTCGATTTTGAGTAGTTCCCACGTGAGTTTCTGTGAAAGCAGAGGAGCCAGCTATTTCTACTCTAGTTCAATCACGGCTGCTTTCTGTTTTTTCTCTTTTTTGTGCATCACAACTTGCATGTTGATGGGCGACGGACAGACGGAAAGCCATAAGAGAGAGACAGCCGAGGATGGGTCCTTGGCAGACCACAAGCTTGCCATGAAAAAGAGCTGACGTCCGAAGCTTCGTGTGTTACTGTACAATCTCCTTGTTTAAGTGAGGTCATGACAGCCCGCCAAAAGCGATGGAACAGCATATACTGATATAGTGTTCGTTTTATTTAAGACTAAAGTTTAGGTCAAAGTTCTTGCTATTTAAAGGTATTAAATAAAATATAATTACAAAACTTTTTGAAGAAACTTGGGCTACTTTGCGAGACGAATCTAATGACGGTAATTAAGACATGATTAGACGATGGTTACTGTAGCATCACTATAGCAAAATATAGCTTAATTAGGCTCGTTAGATTCGTCTCGTAAATTAGCACCTATCTGTAAAAAGGTTTTATAATTAGACTTTATTTAATACTCTTAAATAGCAAGATTCTCTGGACTAAACTTTAAGACTAAAGGAAACGAACAGTCCAGCAACATGTGGCCCTGAACATGAAACTTTCTGAACAACATGGGAGCAAAGTGAAACTGAAACTTAGACAGAGCTAGGAGTATACTGAAACTTGCTGAAGAGCATGGAAGCTAAAATGCCCTCATATGTTTAAGTCATTGCTTACGCCAGGCAACAGGCTATACGGCACTTATTTATTATATTATCTACCAGATCCGGCGATCCGCCCATGTGGCCCTGTATTGGTTCTTGTAGCAACTAGCAAGCACATCAAGTTGTATGGTGTACCACATCTCTGATTTAACTGCATCAATCTTCAACCAGTTTTGTGGACTGAAACAACCCAGCAGCTTCTTCTTCCTTGTGTCGTTGTCACACCCGAGATAAGCAGCACATCTTTGACTAACGTTACGTCCGTGTGACCCAAGCATTCTTGGTACCTTATCTCTCCATATAATAGGAACGCTTATTATTATTTAGACAAGACAATAGCAAGAGCCTACCAGCAAGTAGCAAAAGGATCCATCATGTCTCCACCGGTTAAGCTCATCGGCTTCTTCGGCAGCCCGTATGCGCACCGTGCCGAGGCGACCCTGTCTCTCAAGGGCGTGCCTTACGAGCTGCTGCTTGAGGACCTGTTCAACACCAAGAGCGAGCTGCTGCTGAAGCTCAACCCTGTCCACAAGAAAGTGCCCGTGCTCATCCATGGCGACCGGGCCATCAGTGAGTCCCTTGTCATCGCCGAGTATGTCGACGAGACCTTCGACGGGCCGCCTCTCCTTCCGGCCGACCCATACGAGCGTGCCACGGCTCGTTTCTGGGCTCATTTCATCGAGAACAAGGTATGTACTAGCTGTTTTATTACAGAGATTAGAAGCCTCTTCGTATGAAGATATGCTTAATAGTTTCACTAATCACTGCTGAAGTGAAAACAGTTCATCAAGCCATTCTTTATGGTGCATTGGCTAGAGGAAGGCGAGACACGGGATGGGTTCCTGAAGGAGGCCAAGGAGCTCCTGCCGCTTCTGGAAGCGCAGCTCAAGGGGAAGAAGTTCTTCAATGGCGACACCCCTGGCTACCTCGACATAGCCGCTAGTATGTTAGGTCCCACACGCATCGCGGTTGAGGAGGTGACTGGAGTGGCCTTGATCAACGACGACGACTACCCTGCTCTAAGCCAGTGGGCCAGGGACTACATGTCCAACGAAGCTTTGAAGCCGTGCATGCCGGACAGAGACCAGCTCCTCGCCTACTTCACCAAGAACAAGGAGATGTACAAAGCTGGCGTCAAGGCAATGTTGCAGAAGTGATGGTAATCCTCGGCCAGAGCATCGCTCTGTAATCTTTTTTGCTCTTTTTCTTAATACAATGACATGCAATGTTCGAAAAAAGAAAAAGAAAGAAGAAGTGATGGCAATGGGCCAAGAGTAATGTTTTGGATCACGTATGAGACTTGTGGCAAAATAATATTGATGTGAATCCAGATGTTAATTTCTTGATTCAGTGCAACAGTTACATTACTAGGTAAAGTCAGTGTGTAGCTGCGCTCCCAGCTCCTTAGGTCCTCTTGTGCTCCGGCCGTGAGATGTGCTATAAAACGTACATGAAAAATTCCAACAAAAATATAGTTGCATAATGCACATTCTCATCTACTATGATGCAAAATCTGAGATCCCCCCCAAAAAAAAATTGTGCTGTGCAACAAAAAAGATTAATCACATTTTACCTTATTAAATCACATTTTTTTTTAAAAAAAAATCCTTTCTATAAGTCGTGAGAAGAGTCACCCAAAGGGGCCAGCGCGTGGATGTTGAAGCTCGCGTGCTCCGGCGAGGTTTCTTTTTTTGCGAAAAGTGCTCCGGTGAGGTTAAGGACATGGCAGACGACAGTGTCTCTAGTTTGAGTGGTGGCGGCCCCGTGTGCGCACCCGGTAAGGAACATGAGGAATTAATCATTTGATTACTAATTTTATTTTTTTATGACAAGATTACTTTTCCGACATTACCCTTAATTTCACAAAATACTGGACATTAGTAGTGTGTTTTCAAGATGAAATCTACACCGTCAGATTAAACTAATAGCCATTAGTTTTGAGAAACTAATGGCTATTATTTTAGACAATAAAACTGCTCTTGTTTATTCAGTTCCATGCGTCCTGATCAAAACGTTCTACTGGTGTACAGGTGTTTATCATCTCTCGCATTACTGATTGTTTCTCTTTGTCAGATTACTAGTTGTGAAATTCACGTGAGATCGACCGACACTTGTGGGCAAAATAGGCATGTCAAACGTTCCTTTCCACATGACAGATCAGATCAGAGCAACTGCCTGATCAAACCACCTGGTGCTTATTATTATCGTCGGGTATTCTGTTTGTCTGAGAGCTTTAAGTTTTGGTTCATCAGGTCAGGACTACAAAGTACCAGAGATTATCTTCTCTTTCAACCTGTCACAATTTCTTACTGTCAGTCTGTCACTGTTAAGTTGCAGCAATCAGAATGCGATTTTAGCCTTTCGATCGGCATCGAGTTTCGTTCTTTGTAGTATTCCCTGCTGGCTCCGTTGGCTCCAGAACACTTCAGGGACGTTTGCCCACACTCACGCATACTGCTTGCCTGCTTCTCTGAATTTTTCATCCATGTCTGCCATTTCTCTCTTCACAGACCAGAAAGAGTTGCCATTTGCTCTGTATTGGCTCGTGCTGTCAGACTGAATGAACTGAAAATCGTTGAATAGAAGCGGGAACGACGGTGGAGGCGGCGGCGACCGGCGGCAGGCTGCGCTAAGGATCTATTTGTGAAATTTGGAGCAAAATATGGGCCTATATGAAAATACTTGGATTGCGACTGATCCAAAACAAGGGGCATATTGCAAATATTTGGATCGCGATTATTAATCGTGATCCAAATCAGGGGGCGTATTGTAAATATATCTGGCTGAATTGGGGGTTCTGTTAGAAATCGACCTGACCGTCCGCCCGGCAGCCTGGGAGGCCGCGCCGCCGCCGGCGACCTGCGCTATCCCCGCCGCCACGCATCCCGCGCGAGCCTCCGCTCACTCGCAGTTCCATCCGCGCCGGTTTTCCTCCGCCAACTGCCCCGGCGGGCTGGGCACCAGCCCGGACATGCTCGGCTCCTGATCACGCCATGGCCGTGGCGACCATCTTAGCATTTCCATTTGATTATTGATTGCATCGAACCGTGAAGAGGAACAAGCAGAGACAAACTAGCACGCCCGGATCGCATCATCAGTTCCACGACATTGTGGCAACCAGCAGGTCGCATGGCGAGGTCAGTCCCTCCATCGGTGGCCGCATGCAGCTAGAGTTGCAGCACACGAAGAATAGCGTCATTCCCTCCTCTCCCCTTGCCGTCGCCTGCACCATGCCATCAGTGGTCTTCGTCAAAGCTGAACTCCGAACCAAACTGAAGAAATGCGTCCGTGGCGATGGCCCTGACCTGGAAGAAGACGGCCTCGCCGTGGCCGCAGGCGGACCGACTTGGTGCGGGGCAGCGTGGGGTCGGAGGCGACGTCGTCGTAGAGCACCTGCGTGAACTCGCCGGCGGCGTGGTCCACCACGTTCCGGTACACCAAGTTGGTGTCCGGCAACTCCTGCACAGTTGCAGAGTTTTCAGTTTCAGACATTCAGATACTTGCAGGGTTATCAGAACGAAGCAGAAAAATCCTACTACTTGTACAACTTTTATGGATGTTTCTCCACACCCAAGTTCCTATGATGTCTATGACGACGGGTTGTAGTCTTTTATTCCATTTCTCATTCATCTGGATCAAGATGAAAAGCAGGGTACATAGAGAGGTTCAAATGCTGATATCATGATGCTAGCTAGATTAACACTTAATGTCTAGGAAAATTTTGCAAATGGCAAGCAAATGTCTCATTTCTTTCTAGTCCCCAATCCCCATGTGCTATGTGCCAAACTGAAAGAAGCTTCCTCAACAACATACTAGTAGGAGCAACCCCAAACCACTGAAATCAGTGACGGAGCTTGAGATCCACTGAAAGCAGTAGGAGCTTGAGATCCACTGAAAGCAGGGTACAGAGAGGGGGCCAATGAAGGATTATTGCTTTACTGAAACATGAGCAAGAGCAGAATAAACTTGCGCAGAATAAACTAACTTGCTGAAGATGTGAAGAGCATATGGAAGCAAAAATGCCATCACGTGTTCAGGTCATTATTGCTGAAGATGACCAGAGCATGGAAGCAAAAATGCCATCACGTGTTCATGTAGCTCCGGGCCAGCTTGCTCTATGACGGATACTGCAATTATCTACCAGATCTGGCAATGCGACCATGCATGTGGCCATGTGCTGATTATAGTTTCTAGGTGAATCACATCTCGCTCACTCTCGAGATGCATCAGTCCTCTACCTGTCCGTTGCATTCAACGATGTTTGTCAGGTCAATGGAGAGAGGGCGGGAGTTATCAAGTTCGTTTTGTGGACAACCCCAGCAGCATACCTTTGACTCCGTGGGAGCCAAGCATTCTTGATATAGTACGTTGTTCCTATAAATAGAAATAGCTTTTGTTACAGTTTCGCCAAGATAACAAACAGCAAAAGCCAGCAAGGCTAGGTAGCAAAGGATATGTCTTCAAAGGTCAAGCTCATCGGCTTCTTCGGCAGCCCATTCGCGCACCGCGCCGAGGCAGCCCTGTGCCTCAAGGGCGTGCCTTACGAGCTGCTGCTGGAAGACCTGTTCAACACCAAGAGCGAGCTGCTGCTGAAGCTCAACCCCGTCCATAAGAAGGTGCCCGTGCTCATCCATGGCGACCGGGCCATCAGCGAGTCCCTCGTCATCGCTGAGTATGTCGACGAGGTCTTCGACGGGCCGCCCCTCCTGCCGGCCGACCCCTACGACCGTGCCATGGCCCGTTTCTGGGCTCACTTCATCGACAACGAGGTACCACTCTTTCGTATAAAATTATTCTCAATTATTATTATGAAGATATGCAATTCAGTTCTGCTAACTCAGTAACTCTGCTGCAACAGTTCACCAAGCCGTTCTTTATGGCGCACTGGCTAGAAGAAGGAGAGGTGCGGGACGGGTTCGTGAAGGAGGCCAAGGAGCTCCTGCCGCTTCTGGAGGCGCAGCTCAAGGGGAAGAAGTTCTTCAATGGCGACGCACCCGGCTACCTCGACATAGCGGCCTGCACGTTAGGTCCCACGCGCATCGCGATTGAGGAGTTGATGGGAGTGTCCTTGATCAACGACGACGACTACCCTGCTCTAAGCCAGTGGGCAAGGGACTACGTTTCCAACGAAGCTTTGAAGCCGTGCATGCCGGACAGAGACCAGCTTCTCGCCTATTTCACCAAGAACAAGGAGAGGTACACATCTGCCGTCAAGGCGATGTTGCAGCAGTGAGGATCAAGTGTGGATTGTGGAGGAATAACATAGATGATGTGACCAGATGGATATGTGATTGTCTCACAGAGATGAATTTTGTGGGGATCCAGATGTTTCTGTCTTGATTTATTTCTTCTTTCAGTGTAAGGGTGCTAAGCGGTCGAAATGCGGGTGTGGGTTTGCAACTGCACACATATATAGATGCACCGTTTGGATTTGAGATTTATCTAATGACTTTCAAAAGGAGGTCACACCCCTGTTTTGCTTGACTAATTTAGCATTTGGAACTGAGAACACAGCTTACAGTTCCACAGGAAAGGATCGATTTCCTCCGCAAAACGCATGAGAGCTCCATATACAGGTCTAGGATGTCGCGTCGCTCTAGTTCGCACAGCTCCTTTCAGGTCACCATCGCAGACCGGCAACATGCCGGTTGCTATCTGCCGCCGACGACCCCTCTTAGATCTCGTGGCAGATTTGCTAATACTAGATGGGAACGAGGGTGTCACCGAATAACGAGCTGTGCAAAACTTTTTTTTATAACAAACTGAAATCATGTCCACAGAAGCCAAACATGGGCATCATAACATTGCGAGTTGGTCAAGATCATTGAAATACACGGGCATAAAATACACTCTATGTAATGTACCATTAAATTCCACATCTTGAAATTCTTGGGAGTTAAGCACGCATTTGTGTTTTGCTTGCGAATCAAGATTTTTGACCTAGAGGTTCTTTGCTTACAAACAGAGTGAAATGTCAAACCTAGTCATTTTTTTTTTGGAAAAGAGGCAGGAGCACTGCCATTCATTAAAAAGGAGCAAGCAGGCTACAAAGATTAAAATACAGATGTGCACGACAACTCTTGGGTTGCCGACGGAACAAAACCAGGTCATTATCCTTGCATTATTTGTTTATATTCACCGGGACGATACACTCGTTTTGGACATATATCTTCTTGAGAATGCAACTTTAACCATTGTTGAAGAAAAAGAAAGAAAGAAAACCCATTGGTGGCTATTGTAATATTTGGTAACCTAGCTAATGTAAAATCTTTTTTTTAGTTTTTCTGCCTGCTACTATAAAAATACAAAATCCATTCATGCATATTATTTGTTCATGTATAATCCGATTCAAACTAGTATGCTTGCCCGCGCATTTGCGCGGCTAGACTTGTTAAACTATTTAAAGTATTTTCACATTATTTCAAAAATTTAAATTTATTTTTTATAGTATTTCTAACATAGTTTCAATTGATTTGAGAAATTTCTCATCGAATTTGTCAATTTCAGTGTGTGATGATATTTTCTTATCACTAATATTTATAGATTATGTCAATCATAACATAGCTGCATCCTATATTAAACCAAGCAAGTAGAATAGAATTGATGCTTTTCTATGCAATTTTAATAATACAGAACTCACACCTTTTTTTCGTAATTTGTTTCGTCACACCCCTTCTGCTGATTATGATCTATTGTTCTTCCATCAGCATTCTTTCCTCTTGGACTGCTTCTTTTTCAAATTTGTTTTAACAAAATAGGATACATAACATGATCCACTGTAATTTATGTTTCTGGGCCAAGCAAAGCTTTGGACCTATTAAGGTGTATCTACCCAACAATTTAAAGAGGAATTATATGTTACGTTCATATGATTTTAATTTTTAATTTGACATATGTTCAATTGTGTTTGAAATGTTAACATAAACATCTATTTAATATTTTTTCTTATTTAAAATTTAGCTATTTTTGGACTTATGAATGATTTTGTGGAATTAGAAATAGATATTAAGGATACTTTAAGCTATTTATTTTACTTATAATGGCATGGTGAGTAATTTAGAAATAATTATGAAGGGTATTTTGTCTATTTTTTATTATTCCGAATTTTGCCATTTTTGGGCTCACAATGGCATGGTGGGTAATTTAGAAATAGGAGTGAAGGGTATTTTTGTCTTTTTTTTATTATTCGGAATTTAGATATTTTTTGAGCTCATAATAGAATGGTGGGTAATTTAGAAATAGGGTAAAGGATATTTTTTCATATTTTTTATTATTTTGAATTTATCTATTTCATAAATATTTATAGGGGGTTTTGTGACTAATTGTTTTACAATGGCAGTGGTGGGTAATTTTTTCATCTTATTTTCTCGGATTAACGTGAGAATTTCTAGCATTTTAGAGCGAACGTGGTGGCTCCTTTTCTTGTTCAATTATATATATAATAGATATTTAAAGGTCTCCACAACCAAAATATTTAGGTTTGACTGCTTGGAACATGAAACTTCCGATCTCCTCTTAATTCAATGATGTTTATCAGACTTTGGTGCAGTTTTTTCTTTATAAACTAATCCGACCTTTGGCCCGAAGCAATCTAGCTAGCTGCTTAGTTCTGACAGGTAAGACGATTTTGACTAAAGGATACAATAGAGTTATAGAGCTCGATCATTCTTGGAGAAGAAGCAGAGAAATGTTCCACATTGTTAATGCTGCTAACAAGGCTTGACTATGCCTATAAATAGGGAACGTTTACAGAAGATAGGAGCACGCAGAAGTAGCTATACAAAGCAGACTAAAAATGTCGCCACCGGTTAAGCTCATCGGCACTTTCGGCAGCCCCTTCGTGCACCGTGCCGAGGCAGCCCTGCGCCTCAAGGGTGTTCCGTACGAGTTCATCCAGGAAGACATAGAAAACAAGAGCGAGCTGCTGCTGAAGCACAACCCCATCCACAAGAAGGTCCCCGTGCTCCTGCATGGTGACCAAACAATCTGCGAGTCTCTCATCATAGCAGAGTATATTGATGAGACCTTCGAGGGACCTCCTCTCCTCCCCAGCGACCCCTACGACCGCGCCACCGCTCGTTTCTGGGCTCATTTCATGGACCAGAAGGTGATCGTCCGTGTACATCAATCCATGCATATGCACTTTCTGATTCAAGTCTGAATTTTCTCTGAACATATGTCTTCGTAATAAGCAGTGTGGGAAGCCGTTGTGGCTGTCGCTGTGGACGGAGGGTGAGCTACAGAAGGGGTTCCTGAAGGAGACGAAGGAGAACCTGGCGCTCCTGGAGGCGCAGCTTGGTGGCAACAGGTTCTTCGGTGGCGACTCCGCCGGCTACCTAGACATTGCCCTCAGTTCCTTGGCTCATTGGCTTGGCGTTCTTGAGGAGGCGACTGGAGTGAGCCTCATGGGTGACGAGTGCCCTGCACTCCGCCGCTGGGCTGGGGAGTATACCTCTAATGAAGCTGTCAAGCCGTGCTTGCCGAGCAGAGAGCATCTGCTAGGCTACTTCACTGCAAACAAGGACAAACTCAAACTGAAGGCCATGGCAATGCTCCAGCAGTAATAATCCGGTAAAAGAAATATGTATCGTGTTTATGTGGGATTGGTGTGTCACTGTCAGGGGCGATCGTAGTGTTGTCTGAATAAAATAAAAGTGAATAACTGATCGTCCCTGAATATATGTGTTTTACGCGTTTTACGTGTCATTCTATCATGTTTTGCAATATGTATCGTGTTTTACATGTAATCTGATAAACAGTATGTATCGTGTTTTTACGTGTTGTGGCCACCGTTTTACGTGTCATTCTATCATGTTTTGCAATATGTATCTCTTTTATAACATATCCAACCAAAGGAAAAATGACAAGTATAGGTTCATAAGTACTAAGCTGAGGTCATAAAGTGACGTGCCATCGTCACATTGAATTTTTATATAAGATATATTCCACTAGTTTCTCCAGCTTGCTAACCAAGAATTTTGACTTACAGGATTGTCAAAAGAGGTCACTATCTTGGCAGCCATCTCTCCTTTTAGAGGGAAACTTGTTTGGCTAGCAGCATATGAATACCTACACCATCAAAAATTGGGCTTTGAGCCTGATCCAATATAGCATAAGACTGACTCCAATGCTGCATACCTAGTCCTGGGACTTGGGCCGGGCCAAATCCGGGTGGGCCGTGGCCCGAATGTTTGGCACGGCCCATGGCACGGCCCGACCCGATAGGATTCCGTGCCGTGCCGGCCCGGCCCGAGCTGACGGGCCGTGCCGTGCCGGGTTTTTGGCACATCGGGCCGGCACGGCACGACACTGTTATATGGGCCGTGCTCGGGCCGGCACGGCACGAAAGCAGCCCGGCGGCCCGGATTTGGCCCGACAGTGTGTTCTTGTCAAGTTCTTTAGCCAACGTTATTTTTGTTATTTTGATTCGTATTTCAAAATACAAACTTGTATAGATTTTGCATATGTGGTCCAAATTTGATGATTCTTTTTTCTATAATCTTCAAAAAATCATCTCTATCATGTGAAATCTTTGTATGCAAACTTCTGTAGTTCAATTTTGTACTGATCAATCAATACACTAATAGTCACTATTCACCATTATCTTTACTTTTTTGTTAACACCCAACCAATTTGAATTTTTAAGTAATTTTTTGTGTGAATGTACAACTTCTACATATCTACACATAGGAATTTTGTATAAATTTTTTTGTGGCACTTACACTCATGTAAGTTTGAACTGCTCCTCATTTGTCACAAACGCTCATAACTTCTATGTTGTTTAGTAAATTTTGAACACACATTCATGCAAACATTGTTAAAAAAATTCCCCGGAAATTGTAGAGGTTGGTATTGACTTGGAAGAACTCCACACCAAAATTGAGTTCAAAATTCAATATATTTTTGGAGATAAAAATTGCAAAAGCTCACTTTTCCTTTGTTTTTTTTTTGTCACACTCAATGTATAATGATTTTGGAACTCAAATTTGATATACACATGTAATATATCCATCCTAAGCTATTGTAATTTTGGTGGAATTTTTAAAATTATTTTATCCATGTAACACTATAAAAAATCAATTTAAACAATAAAAATACGTCTTTTCTTCACTGAAAACGCATTCCTGAAAGAGACCTCCACTGAAACCGGGCCGTGCCCGTGCTTGGCACGGCCCGACGACGGCCCGCCGTGCTCCGTGCCGTGCCCGGGCCGCATTTTCATCACGCCGGGCCGACCGGCACGGCACGACGTGGCCCGACGGGCCGTCACGGCACGGCACGGAACGGCACGAAGCACGACGGGCCCGTGCCGTGCCGGCCCGAGCACGGCCCGAGTCCCAGCACTATGCATACCCATATGGAAGACTAAAAGGAGTGTATGGATGGTTGAAAAGGTGAAAGAGAACCACCCAACTGCTATCTCCAATGGCAGTCCGAAATTGGATTCACCGCTGCCGTCGACGCCCTCCGCCGTCGTGCCCTGCCCCCGGCTCCGCCGTCGCGCCGCGAGGAGGAGGAGATTGAAGGAGCCGAGCCAGGTGAGGAAGAAGGCGGAGGGCGCCGCGTAGAAGGAGCGCCACCACGGGCAGGAGCGCGGCGAGGCGGGGCGCACCGGTGCGGAGGCGGGGCGCACCGGGGCGGAGGCGCGACGCGGCGAGCCGGGCGTAGGACATTGCCGCCCACGCCGCCGCGGAGACCTTCACGAGGCTGCAGAGCTCGCCGTCCATCGAGGGCGTGAGGTTCGCGGTGACGGGCGGGCAGGGCTTCGTCGACGCCGCCCTCTGCCTCGAGCTGCTCCGCCGCGGTGCCCGCGCGTCGTGGAAGAAGAGGAGGAGGCGGTGGGGATTGGGGAGGACTACTGCTCGCGACCCCGTTCGCCGCCCTCGCCGCGGAATCGATGCCCTAGCCGCGGCATCGACTTCCTCGCCGCGGAATCGACGCCCTGATTATGGTGGCAGGGACCTTGATTTGGTTGATGTGGACCTCGATTCCGGCAGCTAGGACCTCGATTCCGTCGATGTTCATGGAGAGCGAGCTCCCTTCGTCGTTCATGCAGTCCGCCCGCTCGGCAGCTCGCTGCAGTTGTGCTCCGCCGCCTGCTTCGCCTCCCCCCCGCCGCGCTCCCGCCCAGCTCCGGCTCCGCGCCCGCCCCGCCGTCGCGCCCGCTCTGCTCCACCGCGCCCGCCCTCCATAGCTTTCCGTGCCCGCAGCCGCAGCCCCTGCTCCGCCCCTGCCACAGCGTGCCCGTCGGAGGAGGAAGGGGGAAGAGGGCGCGAGCGTGTGGGTCGCGTCCGTGGCGTGCTTCATTTGTGGGTTGCTGGCTGTATCAAGCCAATAATGGATGCTGCTTTAGGGTGATGGGTTGGAGAGTGTTTTAGACGTTTTGCAACCCATTTTGAGTATAAGGAATGTTCTTGAAAAAAAAATACTGCAAGGAAAAGATTACTCATTAAAAGCATGCCCCAAGTCTTAAAGAAAAAAATGTTTTATCTTTTTAAAAGAAAATATTCAATAATATTTCATCCTCTGCATAGATTAGTAATATTTCAAGCACATCTTCCATTTTTTTATTTGGTTGGTTAAGTTACAAAAGAGACCATGAAGAAACTAGGTAAAACAACATTGTTTTAACATATTAGTAATATTTTCAAGTTATTAAGTGCACATGAAGCTATCAGATGAAATTCACGCCACTGGAAATAATCAAATAACCTTACATGTAAGGAATGTAAAAAATTGGTTTGAAGGATTATTTGTCCCGTTCACCAACATATCAGGCTGCAGAATCCAACCACCAGGGGCGGATCCAAGGTGGGCCTGGGGCTACCCCGGATTTTGGCCCTAATTTTTTTGATTAGTTTGCTAATGGCCCAAAAGGCAAAGCCCAGCTGTACGTCAAGGTGCTCAGGAGATGGTTTCCCCATCCATCGAAGCTAGGAAACAGTTTTTCTTGATCCCTTCGACTTTGTGCGTTCGTGGATGGTGGCACGGCGCTCTGCTTGGCGGCTCGGCCTTGCGGGAATGGGATCGCAGCGGAAAGCTCATCCCCGTAGACGAATCGATGAAAGGTAGCTGCACACGGCAAGTAGGTCGCTAGCTCCCAAGCTAGACCCCTAATCAAGTAATGGCACTAATCTCCCAATTAGTAGACACGATTCATTGTATTATACCATTCTGGTCCAATCTTCATATTCCTAAGCTCCTAACCAGAAATTGCCGCCATGAACAGAATACCATCAATTGCTTATTTGCTTCTAAGTACTGGTCAGTAGTTAGGTTTCGGTTTCTCTGATTGAATAAACAATCTGTGTGCGCTTTCTATTAGGCTTAATGGGACACAAATAAGCATGTCATTTAAGACTTGGTTTACTTGCTTCTAAAATTATCGTTGAGTATTTTTCTGCAATGGATCTAGTGAAATATAAGTTGAGAAATGGAATAGGTGATAAGTTGTTGAATTATTGTATAGTCACAATGTCGAGTGAGATAGATTAGTGTTGTAATGGAGTACTTTAATTTTTTTAAAGCTTGTATCAAGTCCACACTATTCAAAATAATAACCGACTTCATACTATACTTTGTGAAATTTCATACTTCTGTACCGAATTTATGTTCTAAATATTTTGAATGCACACCCAGCGAAAGAATCCTGGATCCGCCACTGCCAACCACACGCAGGAGCGCCCTGTGCTTGTCGGCGTTGAGAAATCTGACCGACGAGTGAATTTAGACTACGCGCTACGGTTGGTTGCAGGGAATGAGGGAGACACAAGAGATTATACTGGTTCGGGCGATCGAGGCCCTACGTCCAGTGAGTTGGTTTGGTTCGCGTTGCTCGTAGTAGGGGTTACAAGCTCTTGTGAGAGAGGGAGAAGCTCCCAAGTCTCTGAGTGTTCGTAGAGTTCGTCCTTGCGTGTGTCGCAAGGCCGAAGCGAGTGTGTGTGTAATGGAAAAATGAGAATGCGGTCCCCCAGCCGCGAGTCAAGCTCTCCCTTTTATCTGTCAAAGGAGAGTTTGACTGTTACAATGATGGAGGAAAAAAGAAAAAGAAAGTAAGAAAATTGATAAGCAGCTCGATGTAGGTAGGCGGCTCAGCAGGGAAGGGCGCGTCCATCCTCGACGCCTTCTCCTCCGGGCGTGGGCGGCGACGGCGGCTACAGTTCAACTGCGGCGGGGATGTCCGCGTCTTGTTTGTGCACTGTGCGACCCTGTTCCTATATGGCTCGCACTGTTACCGCGTGGCGAGACGGCTTGACCACTGCCAACCGTTCCTGCGGGACGTGCGGGGCTTGCGGTTCATGTCTTCGGACAGTGCCGAAGGACGCCCACTTGCGGCCCATTAAATGCGCTCCACCGGCCAAGCTCCGACTTCGGTAGTCCGACCCCTTCGGTCGAAGGCCGGGGTCGGACGCCCGGGGTCGGCCGAGGCGGAGTTTTTCTCCGACCCCCGGGGGTCGGGAGGTCGGTTGAGGAGTCGGGCCTTTCTTTGCCCGTGCGGCCTCTCCAGCTACGGGCCGTGTCGCGCATCGTGGGCTGGGCTTTTACCTTGGTGTCTGCAGAGACAGCCACGGCCTCTGGCCCAGTCCTTAGTCATTTGGGCATGATTGCGGGGTTATGTGGGTAATCGCGGGTACCTGGTTTTGGGTACCCGACAGTAGCCCCCGAGTCCTGCGCGGAACGCTTTGGCGTTGTGCTCGGGGCTCCCCCTCGCCTCCGACGATTTTCGCCTTCGGCCCGGCTGCCAAGTAGGTATCTGGAGCCCCCGAGCCTGGATGGGAGTGGTTTACTCGCATTCAGGCTTTGAGTCGGGCATTTTTTTTACTTCCGTTCATCCGGGCAAATGCGTCAATGTCTCGACGAGGGATTGGTCACGAGGGTTCTGTTTGCTGCGCGAGGCTTCGCGCCTTTGTCTTCTTTTTGGAGGGCCTGCCAGGGTCTGGGAATCTTGACAGGCTTTCGCAGCCCGTGATCTTTGTTCCAAGATTTCGCGCATTTTTACGCTCTCTCCGCCCCCAGCCATCCTCGCAGCTCCCCTATAAATGGAGCGGTTTTCCTCGCTTACTCTCACCGTGCCTCACCATGGCTGATGGCCGAGTGGTGAGTCCGCGGCGCTTGCTTTGGGCGGGCCGCTTCGGAGAGCGCATTTTCTCATCCATGGCTCGCCCCTCGACCTCCATTTCAGATGGAGGCGTAGTTCGCCCTCGTTTGGTTCTTCACGAGGCGCTTGCCCTGTTCGACGCTATCCCTCCTGTGACGCTGTTCCTCGGGGTCGAGCCCCCGATTCGCATCTCTCCCGGAGCCGTGGGCGATGCCTCGGGCGATGCGGGCGGCGGTGGGATTGCTCACCGTCGAGGTAAACCTTTCCGGCCTGTCGTCCTATCCTCATGCGGGGCGAGGTAAGCCGGACCCGGAGTCGCACCCGAGGCTGCTAGGAGCGACGGCGCCCGCTCCGGTCACCCTCGAGGTCGAGTCCTGCGCAACCCGAGCCCTTGTTCCTCCATATTGTGGAAGAACGAGGGCCGGATCGGGAATCGCACCCGAGGCGACTGTCGCGGGGTCGGCTCCGTCCTTGGGACGGCGGGCCGTTTGTGAGCCGCGGAAGGGACCAGCTCTTCGACTTCTGCAAGCTGGTGGTGGTCTCCGCGGCGCGTGCTCCCGAGGGCGAGTTCGTTTGTATTTTGTAAAGGGGGATCCTTCCCCCCTCGATCACTATTAGGTGTTTGGGGGTCATTTGCGTTTTTGCGTGTTTTGTGAGATAAGAAAGGTTCCCTCTTTACTATCCGAGGCTACTCTGTTGGCCCGACTTGCGAATGCGAGCCCCCGAGTCCCCGTTCGTTACGGGATCTAGCAGAGGGTCGTTTCGTCTTTTGTTCATCTTCCCCCGCGTATCACTGCGTTGTGATAGCGGTGCTGAGCCGTCCCGTCCGTTCCTCGATGGTTCGACGGCGGGTGCCCAGTCGAGTTGCTAGCGGGTGAGTTCGAGTGAAGCCCTGGCTTGCCCTTTGCGGGGATCCAATAGAGACTAGCTGGGGTCGACTTCATATGATCTGTGGGGTCAGTCCAACTAGTTCTCGAGTCCTTTCGATTGGTCTTGGGGGCTTCGTTGCCTCCCCTCGATGGGAAAACCTTGGTCCGACTCTCCATCAGGACTCGGACGCAACCGACAGAGGCCCGTGACGCTCCACGCGTGTGGGTACTGGCCGCTGGGACCCCTCTTTGGTCGCCCCTACTGTCGAACCCTCTTGGAGGGCCAGTCTTTGCACTCTTGGACCGGAAATGGGCCGTCGGGGCGTTTTCAGCCCGTAGCCAACTTTACCTGTGGGCCGTATCTTGCTTTCCTGACCAGTTAGGCCCGTCACGCTCTGTGGAGCCGAAGGGACGCCTCCGTGGCCGTTCGATGGGCGCGAATCTTGGGACGCCGGTCCGGCGATGCGTGGGTTGCCCTGGCTTCTGCGAGAAGGTAGAAGAGAGAGAGGACAACAAACACGGCGCACGAGGCGGGAATTTGAAGAGACGCGACGGGTTGTGGGACGCCGCGGCGGTTCAGGGGCTATAAATGAGAACGGCCGTACCTGGCTTTGCGTCTTCCCGCACTCACCATTTCTCCCCATTCTTCGCACTACAGTTGCGCCTTCTGTTCCAATCCACCGCAATCCGCCGCGAATCTCTCGCAGATTGCTTTCCGCTCCGTCGTGATTCGCCGCGCTCCTTCTGCGCCGCACTCCGCCGTCATCTTCCGCGCCGAATTCGTCGCCAGGGGATTTCTTCCTTCGCTTCGTTCTTTGTCGTTCTTTGCCGTCTCCCCTTCTTTGTCGACCCGAATCCATGGCGACCGCGAGGGCGCCGTGGCTGGCTCAGGCGATTGGGGCAGGGGGCCATGAATGGCCTCGTGGCCATAGGGCTTCTGAAGCCCAATGGCGCTTCCCTGGAGTGGATCATCCCGAAGGGGGATCGTGTACTGGAGCCGCCTGATGGGTACGTTCTATCCATCTCTAATTTCCATAGTCACGGATTCGGGATGCCGGCGCACCCCTTTTTTCGCGGCCTCCTCCATTACTACCAAATTGAGCTCCAGCACCTCGACCCCGAGTCGATTGGTCATGTCGCCGGCTTCGTCGCCATGTGCGAAGCTTATTTGGGGACTGATCCTCATTTCGGCCTCTGGAAGTATTTCTTCCGGGTGCGACATTGCCGTCTCATTGAGAGGGGGAGACCGCCGACGGACGTGCCTCTCGGGTGCGCGAGCATTCGTCTTCGGCAGAACAGGGCGCAGGATTACATCCGGTTGGCTCCGGCGTCCAACAATGTCAGGTGGCGCCCGAATTGGTTTTATCTCCGGAACGACCCCGAGGGGTTGCTTCCGGCTTTTACCGGTCGGTATGTCGAAAAGGCGGTGCCCTCGTGGCAGAGAGACCTAGGGAGCATTGACACGGCGTATATCCGACCCCTGATCAATGCTGTTTGAGAGCTGCGTGCCTCTGGGGTGTCGTGGACTGGAGTCACCGGCCATTTTCACGTCGCCCGTGTTCTTCCTCTGATGAGGCGTTCCCTCCGACTGTGGGAGATGACCCCAGAGGCCAACAGGGAGGGAACTGCCATGGTTTCCGGCATGGCGTTGAGCTTCTCGGAGGTCGGAGCCCGCCTCGCGGGGGCGTGCGGGCAATCGTTTCTCTATCATGTGGATTTCGAGTATCCCATCCGTGGTCATCATCGAGCTCTTCCGTCGCCGGGCGTTCCTAGCTATGTAAGTTCCCCCTATGGGGGTTGTCCCACCATCCTCTTTGGTGTTTTCCAGACTCGGACACGGTGCTGACGCCTTCTTTTTCTTTTCTGACAGGCAGGTTTGGTGCGTGCGCCTTCCCAGCCGCCTCTGCCCGAGGACCTCGACCAACGAGGGGTGGTCCGCGTTCATTTCGAACGAGGGGGAAGCAGTGGCGGTCCGCCGGGGGGGGGGGCCTATTGCTCCGGAGGGCGCTGATGGTGCGTTTCGTCCCGACGGCCTTTCGGAGGAGACGTGGGCCGCGCTCCTGCTCGAGGACGATCCCGCTGACAATCCCGCGCCCGAGCTTGGAGAAGGTGAGGCGACCCCGCCCCCTTCGTCTGGCTGGGGGGAAGGGACGGTCGACCCCCGCGCTTTGGCATCAGCGGCCGGCGGTCTGGAGGGTGTAGATCCGAACGACACCATTGCTGTTGTTGACGGTCGTTACGGACCAATTTCGACCGTCAACTAGCTCAATAAACAAGAAGGATTGGACACTCTTTACATGCACTTTATTTAAGAATAACCTAGTTCCACATGTACCTCTAGATTTCAGTGTGCAGGTGGAATAAGGGAGAAATCCAGGTGAACTCATGCCCCAAGGCGACGAATCAACACTTCTACACAACAACGTTCGCCGCGGGAATACAATTCCAAGACAAAAGGCCAAATCTCGTCAAAGTCCAACACAACTAAGGCCAAATGCACCTGGACCAGAGAAGTGGACCCAGAGGGGGAGCCACCTGCCAAAGCCCAGCCCAGGAGGGGCCACGAACAGGTCGGCCGACCCCCCCTGGCCAGGTCGGCCGACCTGGCAGGGTGGCCCCCTGGGCCCATCTTTCTATGGCGGTTTGTAACCGACCTCTGGAGGTCGGTTCCCCCTGCATTAAATGCCACCGACCTCGGGAACCGCCTCAAAGTTACCGACCTTCAAGGACTATATAAGGAGGGGTACCCCCCCTCCTTCAAAGACACACAATACACAAGGATCATTCCCTCCTCCTCACACTAGAGCTAGAGGCAATTCTAGGTAGTGCTAGGCTGAGTAGTGGGCTGCCCTATTGCTCCCAAAGTCTTGTGGTGAATTGGGTAGCGCTCTTGTATCCTTTCTCTCTCTTTGTAAGACTTGTTATTTAATCTATGGAATACAAGTATTCATATAGTTGTTATGAGCTTGCTAGTTCTATCATGATCTTGTATGATCGTTCGTTGTTCGTTCATACTCGTTCATCATTCGTTCTTCGTTCGTTCATACTCGATCATCGATTAATCTTGAACTTGCTTAATCGTTCATCGTTCGTCGCTCGTTCTTGAGCGACGAACGCTTATGCATGACTTAGTGCTAGCTTTGATCCCTTTTATCTAGTTTATGCTAGTTAGGCTAGTTGTTCTCATGTTTAGTCATCGGGCTCATTGTCCTGCAAAGGTGCTCTAGATTTATCACCCCGTCGATCCGAAGGGTTGAGGGTGCCTCGAGGGATCTAGAGTCGTGGTTAGTAACGCTGGCATGGTGCCGGGGTAGTCTATCCACCCTTGGGTATGTGCGTGTCCCACGGTTTGTAGAGGTAGGTGGCAGGAAGTGACAGCCCTGTCCATCCAAAGGAACCCTCCACGTTCGGGCACGGCATAGGAGTACGTAAATAGGTCGGAATCGCGAGGCAGACCTTGCGTATGCCGGATCTCCCGATGTTGCCTAGGCATTAGACGCTTGCTTGTGCTTGTATGATGCTAGATGATAGGTAGAGGTTGTGCACGCTATATGAATGTTGTACCTTTGGAGTAGTAGCTCGCTAGTCTAACTTAGCATTGCTTAGGATTGTCTCTCGCCTTTTATTAGAGAGAGTGGAATGCCTTCGTGTGTGTCACACTATCCCTATTATTATTAAACCTTACCCCTGCGTTGGAATGTGGTTATATCACCTATCGTTTGTAACACCATGAACATAAGTACTCTTATCAACCATGTCTTCCTTTGGGAAAATATAAATACGATACCTTGGAATACTCTCGGGTGAAATGCTACAACGGGTTATCCGTCCGCTTGCGGATATTCTATTTTACATGACAAACCTTATAATTCATATCTAGTACTTGTTACTAGTTGTGGATTATTTGGTTAAATAGTGCAAGTGAACAATTCCATAACCCCCGGCGTCTCCCCGCGGTCGCGTGTTTCCCGCGTGACCGTAAGAGACGCCAACAGCTGTGGAGTCGGCGGCGGCGTCTGACGACCTTGAGTCGGCTGTGCAGACATTGAATGTGCCGGCGGTACATCCCTCTTTGGAGCAGGAGCGTGCTGGCCCCGCGACAGATCCCGGAGGTCTGGCCAAGCACGCTGTCGTCGAGACGGCTGTCGAAACGCGCATGATGACCAGGTCACGGCTTGTGGCGACCGGTAGCGGAGGCGAGAGATTTGGGTGCTTCCGGGATGGCGAGCGGCCGGGGTCGTCGTCGGCCCGACCTGACTGGGGCCCCGACTTCAAGATTGGTACAGGAGGTAGCTCCTTCCTTGTCCAGAACTCGGTCGAGAAAGAGGCGTGGGACTGGCTTGGGAGCCGGCTCGAGCTCGTGCGTCAGGGGTCGGATTTTGCTCGTGATGCCCTGGAAGAGTCCCTTGGCACCCTGGAACGTTGAGGTCTCCCTTCGAGGTATAAACACGACCGCCCAGCCCTCCTTCTGGCATCTCGTTTTTTCGCGTGCTTGTTCTTCGATTGTTAACCAATTCATTATTCTTGTGTTCGAGTGCAGGCTGTTCTGACGGATAGTCAGTCGAGGTCCGAACGCCTGCGATCTCAGGAGGAGCAGCTGCGTCGGCAGTCCTCCGAGTTTGCCGCCGCAGCTCAGCGAGTTGCTGCTGCCGAGGCGGACCACGCCGAGCTTCTCAGGCAGATAGCTGTATTGCAGAAGCGCGTTGAGTATGCCATGTGGCTGGCGCGGGATTCGCGGAAGAAAGCGAGAAACGCCGAGAAGCTGGCTAGGACCCTCGTGGGTAAGGCCGGAGTGGAGCAGGAGCTGAAGGGGGTCGCCGAGACCGCCTCCAACAATCTCTCTCACGAATTGACCACGCTCTGTGATCGGAATGAGAGTAAGTGGCTTCTACTTACTGCTGTCTTCTTTTGAGTTCGGATCTTGTTCCTCATATGCGACCTTTGTTGTTTCAGGCCTTGAGAGGGAACTGATGGAGTCGCAGGCGACAGTGGGCCGGCTTGACAACCTGAGGCTTGCTTTCGTTCACTCGTGCAGTCAATTGGGGATGGAGGTGACCGGCGACCCTGTCGAATCTGCGCGACAGGTGCTTGACCTCCCGATCCATGTGAGAGCTTTGGAAGAGAAGGCAATGGGGACCGGAATCCACCTGACCTTCACCGTCGTCCGCTCTCACTATGACGTTGAGGTCGGGGTGGACCGCATGAGTCAAGGCTTTGTTGAGGGAACCTCCCCCGAGATGCGGGCAGCGCTCGAGGAGGAGGTTCGCCCCCATGCTCAGCGCCTCTAAGAGATGTACAAAGAGGAGTTCCTTCCGCGTCCCACCGCGTCGGCTGAGGAGGAAGAAAGTGGAGATTAGAGAAATCGACCGAGCCCCCGAGGGCCTTTTTGTCTTTTTTATTTCAGAATAGACAATAACTGTAAACGTTAAGAACGTGCGATTGATGTTTTTTAAGTTGTTTCTCGTTTTATCCCTCATTCGCGCCACAGTTATTACTTTTTTGACTTCGAGTGTTAGGATTTTGGTTCGGAGACCATACTGCTGGTTTAGGCCGTCCTTAGCCGCTGGGGCGTTAGGTGCCTTTGAACCGGGCAGTCGGACCCGAGGCCGCGATCCGTTACTCGTCGTCTCAAAGCGACAACGTGTGCATCGAGGGGTCGGAGCGCGAATCCTTTGTACAGGGGGTCGGACTCGGTCCCCAACGAGATTGCGTTGTTCTCGCTGGGGTGTCACTGTCCTGTACTTGGGACTCACTTGGTGTTGCCACCACACCCGCTGGGTGGAGCCCCCGAGTGGGGGGTCGGACCTAGCGGCTTCTCTCAGCGTGAGAAGAAACGAAAAGCGCATTCTTGTTTCACGTAAGGGAAAGGAAAAGAGTAAGGAAAGCGTTAAGAGTAGAAACGACATAGCTGTTCAATGTTCCACGCGTTCTTGATCTGCTGGCCTACCGAGTCCAGCAGCTTGTAGGTGCCGGGTCGGAGTACTTCGGAGACGATGAAGGGTCCCTCCCAAGGTGGTGACAACATGTGGCGGTCCTTGTTGGTCTGCACGAGTCGGAGGACGAGGTTGCCCACACTGAAAGCTCGCCCACGGACTCGTCGTCTGTGGTATCGCCGTAGTACTTGTTGGTACTTCGTCGCGTGCAGGAGCGCGACTTCCCGATCCTCGTCGATTTGGTCAAGCGCGTCTTCGAGGAACCGCTTGTTGTTCTCCTCCCTAAAAGCATGGACTCTGGGAGCCCCATATTCGAGGTCGGTCGGCAATACCGCCTCGGCCCCGTAGATCATGAAGAAAGGAGTGTGACCGGTCGCGCGGCTTGGGGTCGTTCGCAGACTCCAAAGCACAGACGGGAGCTCCTGCACCCATCGGCCAGCACAGTCTTTCAACTTGTTGAAGATTCTGGGCTTAAGTCCTTGCAGAACCATGCCGTTGGCGCGTTCGACCTGCCCGTTCGTTCGGGGATGCGCCACGGCTGCCCAGTCGACCCTGATGTTGTGGTCGTCGCAGAACTCAAAGAATTCTTGGCCGGTGAACTGCGAACCGTTGTCCGTGATGATGGAGTTGGGCACCTCGAATCGATGGACGATGTCTCGGAAAAAGGTCACCGCTTGGGCCGATCTTATCATGGTGAGGTGTCGAGCCTCAATCCACTTTGAGAACTTATCAATTGCCACAAGCAGGTGGGTGTAGCCCCCGAGCGCTTTTTTAAAGGGGCCAACGAGATCGAGCCCCCAGACGGCAAAAGGCCAGGTCAGGAGGATCGTCTGCAGGGCCTGTGCTGGCAAGTGAGTCTGTCGAGCATAGTACTGACACCCTTCGCAGGCGCGCACTATTTTCTCTGCGTCATCGCTCGCCGTTGGCCAGTAGAAACCACGACGGAAGGCGTTGCCGACTAGGCTGCGAGGGGCGGCGTGGTGACCGCAAGCGCCCTCATGAATGTCGCGCAGCAGCTGCCTCCCGTGGTCAAGCGGTATGCAGCGCTGCAGGACGCCGGAGTGACTCTTTTTGAAGAGTTCGCCTCCCGCGACGACGAAAGAGTTGGTTCGACGGGCAATTCGCTTGGCTTCGGTTGAGTCTGCGGGGAGTTGTTCCCTTAGCAAGCACTCGAGGTATGGCCGTGTCCAGTCGTTTGGCGGGGAGTCGGGCTCGGATCCCCGGCCCCCCTTGTCCTCGTCGATCGAAGTGATGACGAACGCCGCGCGGTCATCCGACTCGACGCGAGGTGGGTCGGGGGTCGGACCCTGGCTCGGGCCGGCCGACTTTGCTCTGACCTCCTCTCATCGGTCGGGCGACTCCTTGATGGAGGGTTTGTTGAGGTCGCTGGCGAAGATCCCGGACGGGACTGGCTCCCGGTTTGAGGCCAGCTTGGCCAAAATGTCGGCTGCCTCGTTTTGCAACCGTGGCAAGTGAGAGATCTCGAAGCCGTCGAACTTCTCCTCGAGATGTCGAACCTCGGCGCAATACGCGGCCATCTTCGGGTTAACGCAGTTCGACTCGTTACGGACCTGGTCCACGACGAGTTGCGAATCCCCGAAGACCTCCAGCCTCTTGACGCCGAGCTCGATCGCGGCTTTGACACCGTTGACCAGAGCCTCGTACTCGGCGACGTTGTGTGAGGCTGGGAAGTTGAGTCGGACGGCGTATTTCATCCGCACTTTGAGTGGCGAGACGGGTACCCATCCTCCCCCGGCTCCCTTTTTCGTGAGGGAACCATCGAAGTACATCTTCCAGCACTCCCGATCGACCGGAGCGGCCGGGAGCTGGACCTTGGTCCACTCGGCGATGAACTCCGTGAGTGCGTGGGACTTGATCGCTGTCTGAGGGACGAACTCGAGGTCTTGCCCCATGAGCTCGATCGTCCATTTTGCAATCTTGTTAGACGACTCCTTGTTTCTAAGGACTTCGCCCAGAGGAAAGGATGTCACGACGACCACGTGGTGGGCGTCGAAGTAATGGCGCAGCTTGCGCCTGGTGATAACGACCGCGTAGATCATCTTCTGGATCTGGATCCAGCGCGTTTTGGTGTCGTAAAGGACCTCGCTTATGAAGTACACAGGCCGTTGAACCTTGAGCGCGTGCCCGGGTTCATTTCGTTCCACAACCAGCGTCGTGCTCACCACCTGCGTCGTGGCAGATATATAGAGCAAAAGTGTCTCCCCCGTGGTCGGGGCGGTCAGGATTGGTGGCTTGGTGAGTGCGGACTTGAGATCGTCCAGCGCTGTTTGAGCCTCCGTGGTCCATTCAAAGTTATCGGATTTCTTCAGGAGACAATACAGACGTAAACCCCGCTCGCCGAGTCGTGAGATGAATCGACTCAGCGCCGCAAAGCAGCCCATGACTCGCTGGACTCCCTTGACATTTTGGATTGGCCCCATCTTGAAGATGGCGTCGATCTTGTCAGGATTTGCCTCGATACCTCGCTCGGACACGCAAAATCCGAGCAACATGCCCTTGGGAACGTCGAAGACGCATTTCTCCGAGTTCAGCTTGACTCCGTTCGCCCTTAGTCTGTCGAAGACTTTGGCGAGGTCGGAAACTAGCTGGTCGGTGTGTTTGGACTTGACTATGATGTCGTCCACATACGCCTTTACGACCTCACCGATTAAGTCTCCGAAGCATTTGGTCATGCATCGCTGGTACGTTGCCCCGGCGTTTTTGAGTCCGAAGGGCATGGTGACGTAGAAGTATGCACCGAAAGGAGTTATGAAGGACGTTGCGAGTTGATCCGACTCTTTCATCGGGATTTGGTGGTAGCCCGAGTAAGCGTCGAGAAAACAGAGGGTTTCGCACCCCGCTGTCGAGTCTACAATTTGGTCGATGTGCGGCAAAGGAAAAGGATCCTTTGGGCATGCCTTATTGAGATTCGTATAGTCAACACACATTCTCCATTTACCGTTCTTCTTACGAACAAGTACAGGATTAGCTAGCCAATCAGGGTGATACACTTCCTTAATAAAGCTTGCTGCTAAGAGTTTAGCTATTTCCTCACCGATGGCCTTGTGCTTTTCCTTGCGAAGCGGCGGAGATGTTGCTTGACAGGCCGAGAGCCCGGCTTGATGCAGAGGGAGTGCTCGGCGACCTCCCGAGGAATGCCCGGCATGTCGGAAGGCTTCCACGCGAAGATGTCCTGGTTGGCGCGGAGGAAGTCGGTGAGCGCGCTTTCCTATTTGTCGGAGAGCTTGGCCCCAATCAGCACCACCTTGCTGTTGGGGTCGGAAGGGTTGAGCGGGATCGACTTGGTGTCGTGGTCGGGGTCGAAGGAGCCCGTCGTCTTCTTCGTGTCCGGCGCGTCACTTTCCTCCACCTGATTAACGGTCGGCAGCTCCTCCTTGTGGGCCAGCACGGCGGCGAGGTTGCAATTCTCGAGGTCGACCTCATACGCCCTCTGTATGGAGGTGCTGACGGTGATGACTCCTTTGGGCCCCGGCATCTTGAGCTTGAGGTAGGTGTAGTTCGGGACGGCCATGAACTTCGCGTAGCACGACCGACCCAGAACGGCATGATACGCGCCCGGGAAATCCGCCACCTCGAAGGTGAGGGTCTCGGTGCGGAAGTTCTCGGGCGTGCCGAAGGTGACGGGCAGGTCGATCTGCCGGAGTGGCACCACTTGCTTTCCCGGGACAATCCCGTGGAATGGAGCCCCCGTGGGTCGGACTCTCTTGCGGTCGATCCCCATGGCGTCGAGAGTCTCGGTGTAGAGGATGTCGAGGCCACTACCCCCGTCCATGAGCACCTTGGTGAGCCTTGTCGACGCAACGATGGGGTCGACGACAAGTGGGTAACGTCCCGGCCGATGGACTCGGTCGGGATGGTCGGAGAGGTCGAAGGTGACCGCGGTGTTTGACCACTTGAAGAACTCCGGGGCCGCCGGCTCCACGGCGTACACCACCCGGTGCTCCACCTTCTGCCGGCGCTTGGGCAGGCAAGAATCTAGTCCACCGAAGATCATAAGAACCGCGTTGGTCTCGGGGAATGGACCATCGGGCTCCCCGTCGCCTTCTCCTCCCTTGGGGTCGGACGACTTCGCGTCGTGCCTCTTGGGTGTCCTGGCGAGGAACTTGCGCATGAGGCCACAATCCTTGTACAAATGCTTGACGGGGAACGGATGGTTTGGGCATGGTCCCTCAAGTAACTTCTCGAAGTGGTCGGGCGTCGCCTCGTTGGTGGCCTTCGGCTTGGGCTTGCGCTCAACGGCCGCCACGAGGGATGCCTCCTGCCGTAGGAGGTTGCCCTTCTTCTTCTTCTTCTTTCCCGACTGGACAGACGGGCTCGCGACGCCAGCCGCGTCCGTCCTCTTGGCCTTTCCAGCCAGGCGCTCGAAGAGAGCTCCGACTGCATCCTCCCCGGAGGCGTGACTGGTGGCGATGTCCAGCAGTTCCTTGGTGGTCGAGGGGCACTTGCGCCCCAACTTGTGGACCAGCGACTTGTTCCTGGTTCTAGTCAGGAATGCCCTGATGGCGTCAGCGTCGACGACATTGGGGAGGGAATTGCGCATCCTGGAGAAGCGCTGAATGTACTCTCGCAGCGACTCGTCGGGCTTCTGCTTGCAGCTGCGGAGATCTCAGGAGTTCCCGGGTCGCTCGTAGGTCCCTTGAAAGTTTCCTTCGAAGATCTCCCTGAGATCAGCCCAACATTGGATGCATCCTGTCGGGAGGTGCTGCAACCATGCGCGGGTGGAGTCGGCGAGGTAGAGTGGCGTTGTTACCGCGTGGCGAGATGGCTTGACCACTGTCAACCGTTCCTGCGGGACGTGCGGGGCTTGCGGTTCACGTCTTCGGACAGTGCCGAAGGACGCCCACTTGCGGCCCATTAAATGCGCTCCACCGGCCAAGCTCCGACTTCGGTAGTCCGATCCCTTCGGTCGGAGGCCGGGGTCGGCCGAGGCGGAGTTTTTCTCCGACCCCCGGGGGTCAGGAGGTCGGTCGAGGAGTCAGGCCTTTCTTTGCCTGTGCGGCCTCTCCAGCTGCGGGCCGTGTCGCGCATTGTGGGCTGGGCTTTTACCTTGGTGTCTGCGGAGACAGCCACGGCCTCTGGCCCAGTCCTTAGTCATTTGGGCATGATTGCGGGGTTATGTGGGTAATCGCGGGTACCTGGTTTTGGGTACCCGACAGTGCTCAATAAACTTAAAAGCTTGTCGAGATGTTGTAGCATAAATCAGCCCAGACCACCTATGTTGCAAGTCTTTGGTTTGGTTGGATCATAGTCGATATCCATCTGTCGACAATTTTACCTTTTTCAAGAATATGCAGAAGAGTTGTGCATCATTCTATTAGGAATAAATAAAGGATAGTTTTGTTACAAGGAGAAAAACCACGTTTTTGCGCTTACCCAACCGTACAAGGTGGTATACTACATGAAAGTACAAAACTCGTGACCTGCACTATCTAATGATTTGGACGTGGGAATGGAAAACAAATTCATTTTTGCTTGATGTGGACTTGGTGAGAGGTGAGGAATAAAGCTGTTGGTACAGATCATATGTCAACTAATGAAGTGTGTTTTAAGATGGGGTGGACACATGCATGGCAGCTGGACTATGCCACATGATCAGATAATTGGCTCGAGTTTAATTTTGATGGATGATTTGATACAAACACCAAACCGCTTGATGGGGTGTAGTTGTGAGACACAGTAATGGTCAATTCAGAGAAGATGCTGTGGGTGAATTGTTATTTTTTGTCGGATGCACTGTAGGCTAAGACAGAGGCATGCTTGGAAGCAATTGAACTGGTGCAACTTCTGTCATTAGCTCAGTGGAAGGCGATGAACCCGGCGGTATTCTCCCATTGGACTTATTTTGGGCTGCGTAAATTGAACAATTATTTCCGTACCCAAACTGAAGCTTTGTGATCACCACGGAAGCAAAGATGACCTCATTTGTTGAGGTCATTGCTTACAGTTCACCATTTTTCCCCCAAGAGCGTGAGATGCATGTATTTATATTAAGAAGCTAGAAGTTGACACTTGAGAGAGGCATGCATTATATGTTATGTTATCTCTTTGATCTGCTGAGTATATCTTCCAGGTAAATCAAATATATTCTCTTTGACTTCAACTGCTTCAATCCTCGTAATGAGCATGACTGGAGAGTTAATTAAATCTATAGCGATGCATTCATATCTTTATTTATCAGACGAAGAACGACCAATAATTGTTTAATTAAACATCTCTGTGGGCTCCAACCAATTGCTCTCGGTGGGCGACAGCGACGGTGGTGCAGGAAAAGACAGAAGTGGTTGACGGTTAGTAGGTGATTATTTGTTGGTCTTCTGCTTTCACACTAGGAAATTTTGAAATTAGACTAATAGTCTAGTTAGTACACACTCGGTCACTTGAAAAAAAAAATACTTAAAAGAGAGCAAAAAACAGTCAACCACTTGCAAATAACGCTCGGGATGGAAATACCAGCACTCGTAGTGATCTGGAGAGAAGCAGCACATAATATTCGACCTCGACACCAAGAACTCTTGGTGATCCACTGCCTATAAATACCTAAGCCTCATTACAACAAGTCTGGCCAAGGAGATTGCCCTGAAGCTAGGCACATAGGCAGCAAAAATGTCTGAGCAACAACCGGTTAAGCTGATCGGCGCGTTCGGCAGTCCGTTCGCGCACCGTGCGGAGGTTGCCCTGAAGCTGAAAGGGGTGCCTTACGAGCTCATCCTGGAAGACCTGGAGAACAAGAGCGATCTGCTGCTCACGCACAACCCTGTCCACAACATGGTCCCCGTGCTCCTCCACGGCGACGAGACCGTCTGCGAGTCCCTCGTCATCGTTGAGTACGTCGACGAGACCTTCGACGGGCCACCTTTGCTGCCGAAGAATTCCTACGACCGTGCAAAGGCCCGTTTCTGGGCTCACTTCATAGAACACAGGGTAACCTGCTTTTATCCTCCATTACCCTTGCAAGCAGCTGTTCTTGTGAACTCTAGAAAACATCTCATGTTCTAGTACTCAACTGACTGAACATTGACGAAACAGTGCTTGAAGCCATTCTGGCTGTCGATGTGGACGGAAGGCGAGGTGCAGACGGAGTTCATGGAGGAGACGAAGCAGAACCTGACGCTTCTGGAGGCGCAGCTCAACGGAAAAAAGTTCTTCGGAGGCGACACCATCGGATACCTCGACCTTGCTGCTTGCATGCTAGCTCAGTGGCACGACGCGCTGGAGAAGGTGACGGGGGTGAGCTTGGTGACCGATGATGACTTCCCTGATCTTCGCCGGTGGGCCAAGGAGTACACTTCCAACGAAGCTGTGAAGCAGTGCTTGCCGAAAAGAGACCTGCTCGTGACATACTTCGGTTTGCACAAGCAGAAGTACAAGTCTTTCGCGAATGCATTGGTGTCGCAGTAATTTTGTGCAAGAATATGTACATTTTCAGCGTGGGGAGTTTTGGTATTTGGAATTTTGCCTCAATAAAATGGATGATGTATGTAGTGTGTTATGAACCTTTATTTTTTTTCAATTGTTGATATTCATGTACTAAATTTATGCCTTTTTTCTTTCCATCCGATTCATGTAACAAACAAGGTGGTGTGAGGGCATGCAAAGGCCATAATGTAATTCCATTTTCTAAGAAAAAAAATGGCATTGGAACATTGAGAATTAATTTTTTTTTTTTTGAAGAAAGGAAGTAAAATAATGAACCTCATGCACCTCGTGTGCCATAAAATTCCAATCGTCAAAACTGAGAGGAGAGTGACGTGGCAACACAGCTTGCTCACCAAGAATTTTTGACTTAGGATTGTATAACTCGCAATCATAGGGGAAGTCAAGTCACCACCTACCTCGTAAACAATTGAACCAAATCTGTATCAATCCTCATGAGAAGGGACTTAGCAGCTCTGATTTCTGAATTCTAATGAACAGAAAGGACGATTGAGTGAATGACAAGAACAGAGCTCCATCTTCTTGGGGGAGAAGCAAGTGTGCGTCAGAAACGCCCTATAAATTATAACAGTTTCTGTGTTCTTAGTTGTGCCTAAGATCCAGCTGCTGAGTGAAAACGATGTCTCAGCCACAACCGGTAAAGCTCATCAGCGCGTTCGGCAGTCCGTTCGCTCACCGCGCCGAGGCGGCCCTGCGGCTCAAGGGAGTGCCTTACGAGCTGATCCTGGAAGACCTGAGCAACAAGAGTGAGCTGCTGCTCAAGCACAACCCCGTGCACAAGTTCGTGCCCGTGCTCCTCCACGGCGACCGCGCCGTGGCCGAGTCGGTCGTCATCGTCGAGTACGTCGACGACGCCTTTGAAGGGCCTCCGCTCCTGCCGGCCGATCCCTATGACAGAGCCCAGGCTCGGTTCTGGGCGCACTTCATCGAACAGAAGGTGCATCTTTTAGTAGTAATTTGCAAGCGTTGTTTCGTTGATTTCCGTTTTTTTTTTTTTTTGAAGGGACTGCACTTTGACTGAACATTGTGCTCTGCTGCAGTTCTCAAGGCCGTTCTGGCTGTCGTTCTGGATGGAGGACGGTCCGCGGAAGGAGGCGTTTGTGAAGGAAGCCAAGGAGAATCTGGCACTGCTCGAGGAGCAGCTCGTCAAGGGAAGGAAGAAGTTCTTTGGCGGCGACGCCATCGGACTCGTGGACATAGCCGCCGGTGGACTCGCTCATTGGGTCGGGGTCGTCGAGGAGGTGGCCGGGGTGAGGTTGATCGGTGACGAGGAGTTCCCGACCCTGTGCCAGTGGGCGGAATGCTACGTCAGCCATGAGTCTGTGAGGAAGTGCTTGCCGAGCAGAGATGAACTCGTTGCCCAGTTCACGTCGTGGAAGGAGATGCACACGCAGCTTGCCAAGGCAAAGTTCTCCAATTGATGACCACTCTCGTTTCTGAGCCAGAACGTACCCTCCACAATATCGTATGCGTATGTGTGTCGTATTCTCTGCCATGATCAATAAATAAAGAGGTCAAACTTGGTCCGTTATAGGGCCGGTCAGGCCTTAATTATGAACCGGGCCAGAAAGTCACGCCGGTGCACTCCATCTCATACCATGTCGCGACGGCCCGGTTCAATATATATATGTACCCTTTTTTTTAAAAAAAATGTAATTCCATTTTCTAAAAAAAAAAAGACGTTGGAACATTGAGAAATAATTTTTGTTTGATGAAAGGAAGTAAAATAATGAACTTCATGCACCTCGTGTGCCATAAAATTCCAATCGTCAAAACTGAGAGGAGAGTGACGTGGCAACACAGCTTGCCCACCAAGAATTTTTGACTTAGGATTGGATAACTCGCAATCATGCGGCTATGTACACTCATTCGTGGGTGTGGAGGTTGGGACCTTTTTGTTCCATTATCTAAAAAAAAAAACTCGCAATCATAGGGGAAGTCACCACCTACCCCGTAGTAAGCAATTGAACCAAATCTCTATGACTTCATCTGTATCAATCCTCATGAGAAGGGACTTAGCAGCTCTGATTTCTGTATTCTGATGCACAGAAAGGACGATTGATTGGAGGACAGGAAAAGAGCTCCATCTTCTTGGAGGAGGATTAAGCAAGTGTGCGTCAGAAACGCCCTATAAATTTTAACATCAGATCCAGCAGCTGAGTGAAACGATGTCTCAGCCACAACCAGTAAAGCTCATCGGCTGTTGCAGCCCATTCGTCCACCGCGCCGAGGCGGCCCTGCGCCTCAAGGGCGTGCCTTACGACCTCATCCTGGAGGAGTTGGCCAAGGGCAACAAGAGCGAGCTGCTGCTCAAGCACAACCCTGTCCACAAGAAGGTCCCCGTGCTCCTCCATGGCGACCGTGCTATCTGCGAGTCGGTCGTCATCGTCGAGTACGTCGACGACGTCTTTGAAGGGCCTCGGCTCCTGCCGACCGATCCTTACGGCAGAGCCGAGGCGCGGTTCTGGGCGAATTTCATCGAGCAGAAGGTACATATTTTGGTAATTTAATTTTTGCAAGTGTTTTATTACGATTGATTTCCTTTCAAAGCGAGATTACGGGTTGCCACTTTGACTGAACGTGGTGGTGCGCTGCTGCAGTTCTCAAGGCCGTTCTGGCTGTCCTTCTGGATGGAAGACGGTCCGCGGAAAGAGGCGTTTGTGAAGGAAGCCAAGGAGAATCTGGCACTCCTTGAGGGGCAGCTCATCAAGGGAGGGAGGAGGTTCTTCGGCGGCGACGCCATCGGGCTCGTTGACATCGCCGCCAGCGGACTCACTCGTTGGGTCGGGGTCTTCGAGGAGGTAGCTGGTGGGGTGAGGTTGATGAGCGATGAGGAGTTCCCGGCTCTGTGCCGGTGGGCGGAACGCTATGTCAGCCATGAATCTGTGAGGAAGTGCTTGCCTGGCCGGGATGAACTCGTTATCCTCTACTCGTCATTGAAGGAGAGGTACACACAGCTTGCCAAGGCAAAGTTCTCCAATTGATGACCACTCTTGTTTCTGAGCCAGAACGTGCCCTCCACAAATATCCTATTCGTATTATCTGCCATGATCAATAAATAAAGATGCCAAACTTTGTCCGTTATAGGGCTGGTCAGGCCTTAATTATGAATCGGGCCAGAAAGTCACGCGGTACACTCCCCCTCGCGCCATGTCGCGACGGCCCGGTTCAAAATATATATGTTCTAGTTCTAGTAGTACAATTATTCTCCCAAAAAAAAAAAGTTCTAGTAGTACAATTTCATGCGTGCACCACTCTTCCTGCTATGTGACAAAATCCCGTGTTTACACAGTCCGAGGTCATCCAGCCACCTAACCTCCAAATTAACTAATCCTCCTGCCAAACAAGATGAACATACATAAACAAATCAGTCAAAAAACTCAACAACAGTGCAGATTCTCGCTGTCTCGCTCATGAAAACGATTACGTTTGACTGGTTCTCGTGAGGCAAAAACAAATACTGTCATACTGATCCTTCTTGGAGACGCTTCTTCAGCAATTACTCACTTAATTATAAATTAGTCTTGCTTGCATCAGTAGACTGGATGGCCAGTGTTGAGCTCTATAAGTAGTACCAGGCCAGAAGGCCATTAGCCAAAGCAGAGCACAGGCAACCAGTTACCAGTAATCCACCCAGAAGTGCCTGGCACTGATCAGTGATCGTAGCATAGCAAAGATGAGCGAAACGGCGGTGAAGTTGATCGGATTTTTCGACAGCCCATTCGCCCACCGGGCGGAGGTGGCCCTGCGGCTCAAGGGCGTGCCGTACGAGCTGGTCCTGGAGAAGGACTTGGGCAACAAGAGCGAGCTGCTGCTGAAGCACAATCCCATCCACAAGAAGGTGCCCGTGCTACTCCACGGCGACAAGGCCATCTGCGAGTCCCTCCTCATCGTCGAGTACGTCGACGAGGCCTTCGACGGGCCGCCGTTGCTGCCGGCGGACCCGTTCGACCGCGCCGACGCGCGCTTCTGGGCTCGCTTCCTGGACGACAAGTGCTCGACGCCCTTCTGGCTGGCGCTGTGGACGGAGGGCGAGGCGCAGAAGGGGTTCGCCAAGGAGATCCAGGAGAGCCTGAAGCTCCTGGAGGCGCAGCTCAAGGGGAAGCGCTTCTTCGGCGGCGACGACCTCGGATTCCTCGACATCGCCGCATGTGGGTTCGCGCACTGGCTGTCGGTGTTCGAGGAGGTCGCCGGCGTCACCCTGGTCACGCCCCAGGAGTTCCCGGACCTCTGCCGCTGGGGGAAGGAGTACACCTCTCACGAGATCGTGAAGCAGTGCCTGCCCGACAGGGCCACGCTGCTCGCCCACTTCTCGGCCAAAAAGGACTACTTCGTCTCCACCGTCAAGTCCATGGCGCCCAACTGAGACGGATGACTATGGAGGAGGTGTTGCGTGTGCGGTGACGTGTTGTAGGCCCGCAACGCTTGTCTTGCGCGAGATCAGTTCTCAGTGCATACGTCGTCCATGCTTGTTTGACTATTGCAAGAAAATGCGTGTGTTTGTTTTGTTGAATAAAAATTGCTTCTGTTTGTGGAAAAAGAGTACTCCTACGACCACTACCACTACTATTTTTTTTTTTAGCTCCACGACCACTACCACACTGCTCTAGAGGATTAGCTCAAGTCTGTCTGAACGGCCCAAATCATGTTAGGCCTTGTTGGATCCACGAAGAGAAGCCTGCGACCATTCAAATTTGGGCCGGATCCGATGCTGTCCACAGTACCAACAAACAAACGTTTTACAGGCTGACCCACTCCATGCCTTCTCTGGGCTGTGCCAGTGCCGGGCGGACGGACACTTAGTGTGTCGCAAACGTGCCTTGCTTTCCCTCCCAATCCAACAACGAACAAGTATCGATTGCTTTAAAAAAAAAGGCGTAATAGTCAACTTCGTCTTTAAAATATCGCCGGAAGCTCAATTTCATCCCTGAACTATGAAATGGTTCATTTTAGTCCCTGAACTATGGTACCCGGTTCAAACAAGTCCCTGCTCTCATGTGGTTGTCTACGTTGATATGCATGGCTATGAAAATGTCCCTTTTACCCTCTTCTTTTTTCCCCAACATACTGTTTTTGCTTTGATCTAACCATGGACATGGACGTGGAACCTCTAAGAAAAAATGAGGAAGTGAACTAGTTCTTTCAGTAGTGACATTAATGGTTGGTGTATTAAACCTTGACATATACTATGTAATATGTACTCACTTTATTTTGAACCTGGTAGCTTATTTGAACTTTAATTTGATTGTTTTATCATCAAATATGTGAAGAACATGTCACTCTGCTACGTTGTCACCGAAATTTACATTACTGGTTCACACATCAACAATACCAGCCATAGACATCATTAAAAAAAAACAATGAATGTTGCAATGTGTGGGAAAAAAAGAGAGGGTAAAAGGAACATTTCAATAGCCAACTATGCCAACATGGACGGCCAGATGTGAGGCGCGGGACTTGTTAGAACCGGTTACTCTTAGTTCAGGGATTAAAATGGACCCTTTCATAGTTCAGGGACGAAATTGAGCTTCTGACGATAGTTTAAGGACGAAGTTGCTTATTACGACAAAAAAAAAAAAACACTAAGCCGGGGCATCGGTTTTCTTCCAAGCACCTCCATCTCTCGGTGAGGTCGATGCTACAGCACACAGGCTGCAAATGCGCAGGAACGACGCACCCAACAAGTCGATACACGCGAGATGAGTTCATCTTTGGATGTTGTTAGCGTCCTGGTCCTTGTGACGACCAATCACTGAACAGGACAAAGTCGTTGAAATCAATATATGCAGCCCCGCCAGGATCATCCATGATCCATGGATGGATGGATCATCCATATGGCCAGACCTGAAAACAGCTTTTCTGTCATGGTTCATAGTGCTTCTCGCCGTTCGCCATTTGCTCACGGCTGCGCTACCGCCACCTCTTGTTTAATTACTGCATGCAGGACGGTTCGGTACAGCAACAGTTGCGATTGTTTGAGGCTCCGTATCCCAGTGCTTGGTTTGACTCGGCAATTTTCACGTCAGGGAGAAGAGAACCTTGTTTGACCTGTCACAAATTTACTCCTTCCAATGGTGTTGCTCTGTGGTTACTACTGTTTCACTGTTACTTGCTTAAACAAGGATCGGCAGACAAAAATGCAAGCTTACCTACCGGACAGTGAGACAGAGAGGTCCCTTGAGTAATGGTGTTGCTCTTGGCCGTTTTGCTGTCGAGTGCTTGTGCTCTTGGCCGTTTTACGGATCACAACCACCTCTTGTTAATGCGGGAGATGCCGTTGGAATCCCGAGGAGCTGAGATGCCGCACGAGGAGAGGATTCCGCACCTGTGCATCGGCAGGGATCGACAGAGCACGGTTTTGATATGGATAAAACGGCTTGGGAGTTTGGAGCGGATGAGTGATGCGTCGTCACGTGTCATGCGTGACTTCATGTGGGTTCGCCCTGTCCCTTCATTGGGTCGCGAAATGCGTTTACTGTGTGTGCCGTGTGTCCTGTTTTTGCTCGGTCATCCTCTTTGGATTGCCTGGAAATGGTACCAGCGTGTTCGTCTCTTGCAGCTGTGCAGCAGCTACAGTGTTCGCAGTTATTTTTTTAGCAGCAGCTACAGTGTTTTCAGCAGCATCTATAGTGTTCGCAGTTATTTTTCTGCAGCCGCAGCTGCAGCGAGACGAACAGGCTGGTAGGTTAAGGAGACATTTGATTTTCAAAAGGGGTTGAAAGCTGACCACAGAGACTGGTAAGAAAAACAAGCACTCTAACTTGAAAGGATTCCTTCTTATTTTTTGCCTCAAAAGAAACCTCAGATGGACTTTAATTGAGGCTTCTTTAGAACGTATGAATTTCACAAGAAACAATTGAATTTCACAGGAAAAACGCAGGAAAGGAAATTTTTTTCTCCAATCTAAACAAGCCCTGAATCAATTAGTAGCATATGTTTTTGGAAAAAATGCATTAAAGTATAGAAGTATAACTATTGCTAGTTTACATTTATCAAACTATCAATAAGTTGCATTAAAGATTGCTAAAAGATGTTGCGTTAAAGTATTACTAGTTAAATAGGAGAAGCAATATCCAAAGAAAAAGATTTTGTGATCTCTGTCACACAATTACAAACCTTGGCAAAACGATCAAGGTTATTATTCCACAATAAGTTAACTATTATTCTGCATTTATTGAACTGTTAATAAGTTACATTAAGGTAAATAAATTACTATACTAACACATGTAAAAGACATGCAATAAAAACACACCAAACCGAACTAAACATAAAAACATCCCTCTTAATTAGCACCCAGAAAACTCTCAACAGAATTTATCAGCACCAACAAACTCCACTGTATGCGCGGGTTTATAAGTGAAGTCCACTCCCATGGTGAAGGTAACAAATCCATCCACAGAAGAAGTGGGAGCACAGGATCCTCGGCCACAGAAGATACGGCCCTGGATTCAAAATTCCGGCACCTCTGAATCCGATCGCCCCTTCCAAAAGCATCGATCCACCGCAGCCGCCCGACCACCCTCGCCGCCCGCCGCCGCCGCCGAATCCAAACCAAGGAAAGGAAACCCAACCCATCGCAGTCTCCTCCTTCCTTACCGAACCCCACCCCACCCCGCCGTCAAGTAAAAACCTTCCCCTTCTCGTCGGGCCACCTTGTCTCGCCACCTTCCTTCGCCTTCGCCTTGGGGAACAAACCCAAACACCCCCATCGCCGCCATGGTGCACAGGAAGCAGGCGCGCAAGAAGCCCAAAGATTCCTCCGTCCTTCTTGCCGAGGACGGGTTGCCCGCCGGCCAGGCGCGCGGTGGAGGTGGTGTCGAGATGGCCCGCGCGCCGCTCCCCAACTACATGAGGGCGACGAGCTGCTCCGGCGCGAAGGCCGGCCGGGCGTCGGGGAGGGAGGCGGCCACCGCGCCTCCTCCTCCGCCGCCGTCGAAGCAAGAGCAGGTGCGAGCGAAGGTGGTGTTCGCCGGGGCGCCGCCGCGCGTGGGCAGGGCCACGTGCTCGTCCACCATGAAGGCGCCCGTCGCCGCCGTGGCCGGGCACGTCTGCTCGTACGCGTACTGCTCCCTCAAGGGCCACGCCCACGCGTCCGTGGTGCCGCTCAACACTTTCCTGGCGTCGCGGAGGCGCCTGATCAAGACGCAGCAGAGCATGAAGCTCAAGGGCGCCTCCCCGTTCCGCAAGCCCAACAACAGCGGCGGCGGCGAGGGTTACTTCGTCGAGATACGCGCCGGGGCCGCCGCGCCGGCGGCGGGCTCGGACGTGAGCTGCAGCGATCTCTCCGCGGAGGAGCTGGACGCGATGGTGAGACGGATGGAGTACCTCACGTTCGATCACCAGAGTTGTGGGGATGATGATGCGGAGGACAAGGTCCAAGATTCGGTTGTCTCGGTGGACGATTCTTGCGGATCCAGCGATGTGATCTCGGATGGTGCGGTCGAGTCGGTGGGGAGGACGACCAAGAATCGCGGCAGCAAAGAGAAGGAGACTTTGGTGGGGGATCATGAAGACGACTACTTCGGTGCCTGCAAGTCGGATATCTCAGAGGAGCTGGATGTTCAACATGAAGGAAACATCCGTGAAGGTAAAATGTCTGACAATGCCTGCTTCAGTGCTGTTGTTCATACAAATGTTGGAATCAGGAGCAATTGTTGATGTCTGACAATTTTTTCTTTTTTTTCTCGTCAATTTTGCAGATGGTGGTGCTGATGCTCCAAAGGAGTATTCCAGTGATGGGATTTCCAGTGCGCTCAGTGGGATAAGCTTTGAAGATGTTAGTTCTGACTGTGCTGATGCAGCGTCCTCGAAGTTGCGCATTTCCAGGAGGAGGACCTCTGAAGAAGGTGGCAAGCAGATGCGTCCTTTCAAACCCAAGGCTCCGAATTTCCTTCCTGTAGAAACAGGTCCGGAGGCAGAGAAGGTTGATCTCAGGCATCAGGCGGTGAGTGATCGAAGGGGTGCCGAGGAATGGATGGTTGATTATGCTCTGCGGAAGGCGGTGAAAAAATTAGCTCGGGCGCAGAAGAGGAAAGTGGAGATGCTTGTCCAGGCCTTTGAAACTGTTCTACCTACGGGTGCCACTGAGAAGAAGCCTGCACAACACGATGATGACGAGAACAGCTTCACTCTTTCAAAGCCTTCTCAAGCATGCAGCTGATAGCTTCTTAGAGGCAAGTAGTAGTCTCTATAAATTTATCTGCCACTAGAATTGCTGTGGTATCACATTGTTGATTGAACTTATGATGCTATTTTCATCTATCTTGCAGTATCTGGTTTAGATGGAATTAATCAAGATCTGAAGGTCCTAACTCAGTGGTCACTGCAATATTAGTGCCAGAGACCTGCTCAGCAAGGAGATAGAGAGCATTGAACGGCCTACTGGTGCTGTTTTCTCATCGATCTACTAATAGTTTAGCTGCAAGAAGTTTACTGAGCATTGTTAGATCTAATAGTTTAGTCCATGTATATATAGTTTCATGTGAGACTCGGTAAACTGTCACGAGCATTGAGTCGATGTATTCTCTTCGACAAAGATCAATAAAACTCTTATTGACCGCATTTGTTTTCCAAGTTGAAATGGTCTGTCTTTGTAAATGTTCCTTTTGATTTAGTTGTCATCTTGCTCCTGTACGAGTTACATCATGCGTCATGCCCCACTTTCGAGCCCTTGACAATATGATAGATATCTAATTTGACAAGAGTATTACTAGGATCAATTTTTGGAGCAGTGGATAAATCAATGCAACTGTTGGTTGTGGCACTGCTTAACGGACTATTTTAGTCCCAATTGAGACTCTGAAACTGCCTGTTCTTGCAGCATCACACATTTCTGTTTGTACTGACCTTCCAAGCGTAGCAAAATTTGTTGATGTTTAGTACAAAGCAAAACAGGGGAGAGCAGTATAATTATATCCCCGCCGGGCAGGAACCAATGCATATGTATTTGCAATGCCTATTATTGTTAGCATTGCAACATTGAAATCTTCAAATACATCTGAATTACTCAGGAAAATAAATGTAAATGGCAACGGCAATATTGAACTTCTCGAGTTCATCTGAATCGCTTGTTACGATTAGATATGTTGCAACTCAAATAAGTACCAATGAATCAATTTGTACGGCAGGAAGAGCCTAACAAGTGCAGGTGACTGGTCAGATATTCATCACCAGGAATGACAAAAAAAGTGCTTCAAAAGGACAACGGATAAAACTCAAACGACCCATACGAGTGAACATCATCAATACTGAAAACTAACACTGCAGGTCACAACGTATACAAAGGTTTGATGCTCCCAGCTGGCAGCCTCCCACCAACCCGTTACAAACTGAAAGAGGGATAAAAGTTTGATGTCCCCACCCTAGTCATGGTGTTGATCTAAATCACCAATCCGTTGTAAACTTGTAGTAGAAGCAGACCATCACTGACGTGGTGTGCTGTCAAACTACCATGGACCATAGTCAGATTGTCAGCATAAAATGTAACAATAGGCAACAGCAACTTTCAGGAATTTAAGTTCAGGAAAATTATGTTTTGATGAAGCGATGTAAGATAGAATTTTGCAGAACCTACAACTCAATACCGTGGATTTTTTTTTAAAAAAAGAGGTGACAGCTAAATAGCTTATATGGGATGAATATAGGAAAAAATATTTCCACGAGCCTTGCTTCACTTTTGTTTTTGAGGTTATTCACTTTATCATTTTCTGTCCCCTGCGAAGTAAAGCAGAAGAAAGAAGTCGCATGGAACAGAAAAACTTGTTTTCAGAACATAAAACTCTGCCCAGGCCCGCCCACTCAGCTGGGTCAGGCCTAATTTCGCCACGAATGGTTGCGCGTCATCGTTGGGCCGATCATTCGAGTGGGGATCGACCGCCAGCGCTAGTCGAGGGTTCTCTCCGCTCTCTCGCCCCCTCTTCTTCCGCCGCCACAGTTGGTTGCGCTCCTCGCCGCCACAGTTGGTTGCGCTCCTCGCCGCCGGCGAAGGGAAGCAACAAACCAGGCCTCTTTCTTCTGAAGCATTCTCCCTTTGAGTCGCCCTCCTCCTCGACCCTGTCGTCCACTGCCGCGGAGCGTGGATTCCATCCGGATTAAAACTCCTCGTCCCTGTCGCCCCAGGTCGAGTCCGCACCGTGCTGGGGTTCTGTGAACCCATACGGTGCGGCGAGCGCAGTTGATTGTACAAGAAGAGAGGATGGGGCAGGAGATTGTTCCGGTGGAGGAGGTTGTGCAGTCGGTGAGCGACCTCCCGGTGCAGGACCCCGCGGGGGAGGAATTCTCCGCCGCCGACCTCACTTGGGTTAAATACGCGAGCTCCCAGCACCACACTGAAGACGTCGCGCTCATCCCCTACGAACGGATGGAGGCCTTCATCACCGGCGAGTGCAACAACCCCGAGTGTCCCACCCGTTTCCACATCGAGCGCGGCCGCAAACGCGAGATGGGCAGCCTCAGAGAGTACAAGAGCGATGAGTACCTCCTCTACAGGATGTATGTATCCTTCACTCCTTTGCAGGTTCCTTTGCTCTGCCATGATTCTTGGTAGTTAAATTCCTAATTTTTTATGTGAAATGCTTACTTACCGTCGGAGCTTCTTCCAGGTATTGGTGCTCATTTGGCCCTGAGAATTATGGAGAGGGAGGGACCATCTTACCCAGCAGAAAGTATCGGCTCAATACGAGGAACCGTGCTGCGCGGCCGCAGTCGATGCGAGGCTGCACTTGCCATTTCACCATCAAGCGGCTGTATGCCCGCCCTTCCTTGGTGCTCATCATCTACCACGAGAGGCGACATGTCAACAAGTCTGGCTTCGTGTGCCACGGCCCCCTTGACAAAGATGCCATCGGACCTGGTGCTAGGAGGGTTCCGTATATTGGGAGTGAAATCCAGCAGCAGACCATGTCGCTGATTTATCTTGGTGTCCCAGAGGAGAACATACTGCAGACACATATAGAGGGGATACAACGTTATTGTAGTTCGGATGCCAAGGTCGACAGCCTTGCCACACAGTATGTTCAGAAGCTTGGGATGATCATCAAGAGGTCTACGCACGAGTTGGATCTGGATGATCAAGCTAGCATCAAAATGTGGGTTGATAGAAACAAGAAATCCGTATTCTTCTATCAGGACTCCACTGATACGGATGCTTTCATTCTGGGGATCCAGACTGATTGGCAGTTGCAGCAAATGATGCGCTTTGGTCATCAGAGTCTCTTGGCTTCTCATTCCTCATTTGGTGTCAGCAAGCTAAAGGTATCTAACTTGAGCAATAGGGTTTCAGATTAAAAATATACTGGTACGACTGTAGAGCAATGTGTCATGTTTTGTGATATCTAATTATGTCTGTATGGAAATGCTTCATATTTTGTTTGGCATTCTACTCTTTGTTGCAGTATCCGCTGCACACACTCCTTGTATTTGACTCAAGGCAGCATGCTCTTCCTGTTGCATGGATTATAACTCGCTCAGTCACCAAGCAGGACACAATGAAATGGATGAGGGCACTTACCGATCGAGTACACTCAATTGATCCCACCTGGAAAATTGGTGGATTCATTGTTGATGATCCAGCTTCAGAGCTGGACCCAATCAGGTAAGACATTGATCTGAGCTGGACCCAATCAGTATCGGTGTCTAGTCCTTTAAATTGTAGTCAGTTGTGTATCTCAGTTTATGTCTATATGTCATTGCTACAATGACGTGTTGCCTTTGTTCCAGGGATGTATTTGCCTGCCCAATTTTATTCTCTTTGTGGCACATCAGGAGAACGTGGCTTAAAAATGTAATCAAGAAATGCAGCAACAGTGAGGTTCAGCGGGAAATTTTTGTCCAGTTAGGGAAAGTTATATACAGTATCTGGAGTGAGAAAAATCCTATGAATGCTCTAGAGCAATTATTACAAGACTTTGTTGACCAGACCACCTTCATTAAATATTTCAAGTCATATTGGGTTCCCAAATTGGGTAAGAATCCCTGCTAGGAATTTTGTAATATAACTTGCAGTGCAAATCTCCATGTGGATTCTAACAAATTTCATCGTGTTGTAGAAATGTGGATCGACACCATCAGGAACCTAGCATTAGCAAGCCAGGAATCATGCGGTGCCATTGAAGGTTACCATCTAAAGCTGAAGGCTAAAGCATATGATGATTTGCAGCTGGATGCTCTCCAACGGGTAGATTGGTTAGTGCACAAGCTCACAACTGAGATCCATTCCGGCTACTGGCTCAATCTTTATGCAGATGAGAGTGGTTCGTTTCCCGAGGTCAAGGCGGAGTATATTGTGTCCACTTCATGGCAAAGGGCACTGCAGATACCTAATGATGCTGTTTTCTTTGATGGCAAAGAACCTCTTTCAGCCAAGGTGGCAAGCCAGAAGGATGCTAGTCAGATGCGGACTGTATGGAATGCTGGTTCTGAATTTTCTCTCTGTGATTGTTCATGGTCAATGCAGGGCAACCTTTGCAAGCATGTTATAAAGGTCAACATGATGTGTGGGCGACAAAAAGATTTTCAGCCTTCGCTCTCATTCCAGTCGTTTCAGCATATCCTACTTGATCTGTGGCAAAAACCGTTGGATGATTCATTCTCACTTGACCTATCGGTCGCATGGGTTATGCAAATGCAGGAGAGGATTCAAAAGGCTGTGGAGCTTGCCACCTCTGATGGCATTGCTCAAGTTGCAGGCAAATTGCCAATTCAATGGACAAGCAAGAGAGGGAGAAGAGCAGCAGCTAAGCGCACAAACCCTGTAGTTCTTCCTCATTCAAACGGCAGTTTGCAAAAGGATTTGACTCCAAAGAAGAGCAGAAAGAGGAAAAGGATGTCTACCTTTCAGGGTTAACACGTGCTTCTTACTAGAGTAATTTTTCGCTCTAACTCTGTAATTAGACAACTAACCATCCTTTTTCTGTCATTACTTTTGGCTGAGTGAACTTGCTCGGCTACCTGTAACAAGTTCTATATAGGCCTTAGATGATTCATAATCCCACTTCAGATATTTTCTAGGAATAATATATCTGTTCAGGCAGTAGGAATCCAATTAGTTTATTTATCTTGTCACAATAAGGTGCTGCTGTTTTTTTTTTTGGGTGAAGAAATAAGGTGCTGCTGTTTAATATTATTCTCATCTCAGATTTCCTGACGCAAATCCTGTTCCATTAGTTCTTGGTGTGCGGTTTTAATACGCACTGAAGGCACCGAGCATTGCTATTTGCAAGGCCTCAAATTTATCTATAGCAATGTGTTACTTCTGTATATAAATTTTAGTATGTGGTCCAATTTTCTCATGGCCTATGAATCAGTTTAGTATGTACCCAGTTCCCGTTGAAAGCTGTTAATTCTTCGCTCCTGTAATATTTGTATTTAAGACAAGGCAATCTATTGATTTTAATTCAATAAAAATACTATAGTCCCTCCTTCCTTGAATTGATGACGTTCCGACAGGATTTTGTGACTTGAAACTAGTGCAAATTGCTTGTCTGAAACGTAAGGAAAAAAAAGGAATAAACTAAATCTCTGCCAGGTAACAGAAACCAATGTAATTGCAACGTTTATTATTCAACAATAGAGATCTTCAAATTCATCTGAGTTACTCAGGACAACATGTTTGGGGGTGTTCGGCGCATAGGGGTCTAAATTTTAGAGGGGTCTAAACTCTAGATAAGATATATTAAATAAAGTTTAGTTACAAAACTAACTACAGAACCCTGGTCTAATTCGCGAGACGAATCTAATGAGAGTAATTACGCCATGATTAGATGATAGTTACTGTAGCATTACTGTATCATGACTGTAGCAAAACATAGATTAATTAGGCTCATTAGATTCGTCTCGTAAAGATGTACCCATCTGTAAAAAGGTTTTGCCATTAAACTTTATTTAGTACTAGATTCTCTTTGTTTAGAGGCTTCTAAAATTTAGCGCTAAAAGAAACGAACAGGGCCTTTGTCAAAATTGAAATCCTCGAAAGATCTGCCGCAACTGAAATAAGCGTCAGAGAATCAATTTGCACGGGTGTTACTTAGAACCAAGCACATGTACAGGTCGCTGGTGAAACATTCATCACCAAGAATGAATGGCATTAATGAATAACGTATCAACTTCCAATGGATAAAACGACAATTTAGATCATGTATTGCATTGGCAGGAATAAGTAGCATCGATACTGAAAACCTAAACTTACAACGGAAACAAGGTTGCATACTCCTACGCAACAAAGGTTTGATGAGCCCCACAGGTTTGATGCAAAGTGAAAGACATTCATGGTGCTGATCCAACCACCCACCCGTTGTGAACATGTGGTAGAAACAGGCATCAGCGACACGGGCTGCTGCCAAACTACCATGGACCATTCAGAATGTCAGGGCACAATGTCACAGTAGGTCACGGAAAGTCTCCGGAGTAGATGAGATGTTTCAGCTCAGCAAAATTACATTCTGATGAAGGCAGATGATATAAGCAAGAAATTAACCAGGACACACTTTTTGCGAAAGTACCAACTCGATACACTGGATAATTACTAGTATTTGTTTTTTTCTGAATACAGCATAAAAATGGAAAATGCCTCACAGAAAAAGGAATAGTAAGATATTGAGTGATTTTATCATACAAATGTATAGTCATATTTCTTCGTAAATAAATAAATGTACGGCCTTGCCGTATTGACATATTGTTAGAATTACACCATTACAGATATTCAGGAATATGACAGCACTCTGTGGGACTGTATTCAAACTGCAAATTTATTGCTTTTACAGAACTAGTCATAACCAAAAGGGATGATTTGCCAATATCACATGATTTTACAGTCAGTAAATACGTTTATCATAATTTCTAGATCTCTACGGTTTGAGCCCTTTAAGTTCAAAATATGCCTTCCAGATTGCACGTCAATCGTTTGTACCAGCTTCAGTCCCTGAATGAGATTACAACCTTGGTGCATAATACTCTAGAATCCAATGCGAGTGTTCAAGCGGGACTTGGGAGCTCGCAGTGCTTGAAACTTCTGACCAACTTGTTTACTCATCTCAACTCTTCACTTACCTTAACATCCGGGCATTCATGCAACAACACCACAAGATCCTTCGAAAGAGTTGTGAAACTGTTTGAATCTGATGCTCCATCTTCTGATGTTCCATGTGGCTCCTCTGAAGGATTTTTATTCTGACGAATGCTGTTATGAAACATCTGAAGTGCATCATCTGCTGAAATTACTCGCACAGAGTTGTGTAGATCCTGTAGTTTTTCTCTGCAATGGACATCAGGCAACAGTTTTTCTTTCAAGCTGTCAGGAAGACTAGCCAGTGCACTGCATGAAGGACAACACAAAAACAAAAGTGTTAGAAGAGAATGGCCATAAATGAATTAACGAGAAAAAAAAATCGACCTCTTACCTGGTAACCCCACGGACAAGGCCCCACTTGTAGCCAACATTTACAGATTGCCTAAACCCAACGTTGAAGCCCTCCTGGGCAGAGTCTTTCTGCCCTTCTGTTATGCCATCCCTATATCCCATCTGAGGTAAAATTGAAAGCTTTGATAAGATACAAACAAGCCCGCCCCTATCACCAAATATAGCTGAACAATGACAATTATATATAGTGTCCTCAATCATTCATTTTAAAATATACCTTATGAAACTGGTTCTTCCTGTGGCTCCATTCTCTGTCCAAGGTGGACTCATGACCTGGAGAATCTGAATCATCACCCCATATGTCATCATCATCCGCAGTGGCGACAACACGGCCATCCTCTGAGCAAAAATGGACACGGTTCAACTAGTTGTAACACGGGATACTAGTGTAATCAGTACTAGTAATTAGGATTAACTGACACTACATGATATTTAATCTATATAACTATATCACTAGCCTTTTTAGTGCGCACAGAGTTGCAAACTTTTTTTTGGTTAATCATATCACAACAGTCTCTTAGTCGTGGATATACTCACCATGCTGTACGATTCTAGTCTCCATGGAGGATGATCCTTCAAGCTCGACGCGTAGCTCCTCCATGGAGGCTGTCACACCCTCCGCATCCCCATGGCCCGACATTCCGAAACCTAACCTGCATTTAGAGCATAGGTGAGCCACGAAGCCTCCTCGAAAAGAGGCCGAGCATGTTTCCTCATATACCTCACTGACGAATAAAGCCGCCGAGCAGGCGGAGGCGCCGGTCGCTGGTGTGGAGGCGGCAGCGGCGGCTGTCGCTGGAATGTCCAGTCGAGCAAGCGGCGGCGAAGGGGGGCGTCGGGGCCGCGGACTGCCTCAGGTGGCGGCGCTCCTTCGCACTCGGGCGCGCGTCGTAGGTGTACGGCCTAGGGCAGCCCTGGTTCGGGCCTCGGGGCGGCAGGGTGGCGACGCCTGGGAACTCGGCGAGGCGACGGGGTCCGGCGGCGCGGCCGAACAGGGAAGGGATCGTGAGGAGAGAAGATTCTGAATCGGAGGCCATCGCCAGAGAAATCCTAATGGGCCAATCTAATGTTAGTACCTCACCCATTCAGGCCCAACTCAAAATCAGCCCGACAGCGAAGCCTTGTATTCTGTTCCCTCGATACGATATTTCCTCTGATGGAACTACCCTGCAGTTGGGTGAAATTCACATTAGTACAATGATAATATTTGTACTGCCTAAGGATTAGGCTGCAAATGCTACTTGATGATTAGCTCAAGCTTGCCTGTCCTAACGTCAAGAATTTGCAATCAAACAGAGGGAGTACTAATTACTATAGCGCGGACAGCACCCTGAACAACCATGAAGTATAGTAGCATTTTGAGCTAGCTTGCCTGTCCTAACGTCAAGAATTTGCAGACAGAGGGAGTATTGCAAAAATTAACTGTGTTTGAATTGTGTATAAATCATGTTATCCGGTAGTTACAATGTTATATGGAATTATACATTTACACACATCACAAATTCACATGTTCATTTACACGGCATCTTGCCTAACTTCCTATAAAGATGTTAAACCGAATGAGTGGCATATGGAGTGGGAATCTGAATATCTGATATTGATGGGGCTCAAATGTCGAATCTCACTGGTTCTGCTTTTTGTTTGGATACTCCCTTGGTCCAAAAATGGTTGATCCGATCCTCACATTTGTGCTTCCCATCTCTACCTGCACACACAAGGTTCACGATAGCTAATGAAGCAATAGGTTCACAATTCATTCAATGTTTCTTTGTCAATATAAAAGACAAATATTTTTTTACCGCTTTCTCAAAGTCACCAGACATTCCCATGGAGAGTTCAAACTGTTCCGTCGGTATCCCGAGGGCCTTGCAAACTTCAAGCTTACAGTTCACCAGCGCCTGTATTTATTTTTCACAAATTATCAGCCTATGATTGCCAGCAAAATCTTCTATTACTATTTTTCATGATAGAAAAAAACTACCTTAAAGTTTTCTGGTGTTGAGGAGTAGTCTTTCATTCCTATTGTCATCAGACCAGAAAATATTAGGTGTGGGCACCCTAATTTCACATGCTTAGCAAGCTCAACGCATCTGGAGGGATCAATACCAGATTTTGCTGAATCAATAAAAATGTTTCATCAGCGGACACAACGTTGTGAGGGAAATATAATCACACAAAAGTAACATTAACATATCGCAGCATATGGTGGTAGTGAAATAAATTCACTGAAAAAAAGACAGGCTTAAATTTTGTCTTTAAGTTTGAATATTCTGTAGGATATGATTCTGAACTAATACAACAACAACAACAACAACAACAAAAACAGAGCCTTTTAGTCCGACGCAAGTTATATTCTGAATTAATGAGTTTATTTTATATGGCATGGAAAAATTAAGGCAGCCTAAAGATTACATATAAACTGAAATAACTTGATGACTAACTGAAGCATGTGGTAGAATATATCCTCTAATAAAAAAAAAAGCTAGCAGACCAAGGCAAATAGGAGACAATTTGTCGTTCTTTTCTTTTTGAGGTTAAAGATTTCCATATCTTTTCTTTAATAGACAAATCCTCAAATGAAATAATATTAACCATGGGGTTTCTTTAACATTGTCTATGCACTCACATTCTTCTCCACTAGTGTTGACCTGAACCAAAACTTTCAAAGGCTCCCTTCCCAAGCTACTGACCGCACGGTCGAGATGATTAGCGATCTGAAAATAGGATCACACTCTGTGTCAATCAGACATTCCTACTAATGAATCGAAGATATGGATATGGTTCTATATGACACGCATTAAGTAATGAACCTTTTCTACCTTTCCTGTGACATTGGTATATAGACTAGCAGTGTATGGGTTTAGATGCATTCAACTCTCAGATGCAGGGATTCCATTTCCTCATTGCTTTACCTTTTCATTGTCTACGCCCTCAACCATATCAAGGTTTGGAACAGCAGCTGAAAAAAAAAAAAGAGAAGAGGGACTGAGAGTGAGCAGTGACTTTCCAGCACTGATTCTTCATCATAAGGTGAAGGAAGAAATCTATGAACGCTCTATGACAAGAAGCGTTCGAAATGTCGATGGATAATTAGTTATGAACACACCAGCTAATATATAGTTGAGGGATGGATGCCTCTTGTGGATCACTTTGTCGATAACGTTTGTTCTGTATTACAACTGTCTATCATGTGGAAGCGTATAAGCATACCTAGTAGTGGTTTCACTTTGTTGCTCTGCAAGTGCCCGATGAAATGCCACCGGGTGTCTTCCGGAAGCTGCAAACACGGTAGAAACGATCATTTCGCTCTATTTCCACAGGCTGCAGGGTTGCAGAAGATCGAAATGAGAGCGGGTATCAGAACCTGCGGGGCCTTGGCGACGAGCTCCTGCGCATAATTCTCACCGAAGCAGCGGTGGCCGGCGTCGTAGAGCTGCCGCAGCATCGACACGGGCTTGGTCTTCCCCACCGCCACCACTCGCACCGCCTCCGCCGCCCGCCCCGACCGCTCCGCTGCGCGGCCAGCACGCGCCAGTACAGCCCGCAGCGCCGCGGCCACGGGCGCGACCATTCCCCTTCCTTTCTCCGGTGTTGTTGGCCTGGCCGTCGCTGCCTGCCTCTGACGCCACAGAAATCGCAGCGTCGCCTACCGCCCCTCATCGCAAGACGGGCCGGGCCGCCGTATTTCCGCTCTAGCCCAGCTCACAATGGGTCCATTAAGCCGGAATCCTCCTGTGTGACCATGCCGTGCTGCTGTAGCAGGCAGGGATGGGTCCCCAGCACAAGTGTCTCGGCGTTTGCGGCGCGAACCAAACGCGTCGTGCTCCGACTCGGCCACGTCTCCTTCGAGGCTCCTCCGACCAACACGTCGCCGCCTGCCTCCGACCACCACACCAATCAGATTCCACCGGCGGGAAGCCACGCCGGCTACTACTTGTGCAGTGTGTCCATAGACCCATAGTATCGGACGGACCAGCTCTGCTGCTGCAGTGCCGAAATGGACGCGGCGGGGCTGCTGGCGTCGGCGGCGATCAACCTGGGGCTGGCGCTGGTGGCGCTCTCGCTCTTCTCCCTGCTCAAGAAGCAGCCGGGGAACGCGCCCGTTTACCAGCCCCGGCGAATGGCGGCCCGCGACCGCAGCGGCGACTTGCTCCCGCTCGGCCACGGGCGGGTAACCCCGTCGTTCCGGTGGATCGGCGCGGCGTTCCAGCTCTCCGAGGACGACGTGCTGCGGCGCCACGGCCTCGACGCGCTCGTTGTCATCCGCCTCTTCAAGTTTGGGTACGCCTTGTCCGAAAAGTTTGCATTTTCATCATCTGGGTCATTCGCACTGTTCATCTGCTCGACATCTGATCGCTCAATGTGTAGGATCAAGTGTTTCTCCGTTTGCTCAATTGTTGGAGTTCTGATCCTTGCTCCAACAAACTACACCAGTGAGGGTCGAGCCGACATCAGAAGATCAAACTCCATGGAACTTTTCACGGTTACCAATGTGACACGGGGATCTAACAGGTTAGCTCTGGTTCCAGGTATTCACTTTAATACTCGATCTGCCCTTAAGCGATGTTGTTCAAGAAAAAAGCACGGAGCTGTAAATTGCTCTCTGATCATAAACGATCTGTTGTTCCTGATTTAATTGTACATAGTTTTCACATGGAGCAGGAGCTCTCTATTTACTATTCTCACAAAGAAGAAATATGCATGTCATTTCTGAAGCTTGTAAAAGCAGAGTTTGAAATGCGATTCCAGTTATCCAGTACTGATCTTGTAACTGAAAATTTTCTATTAGATAAAGTTTTAACTGAAACAGTTCCCTTTTTTTTTTGTATGACAGGCTTTGGGTGCATTTTTCATGCCTTTGTTTTATATCCTTTTATGTGGTATATTTACTTCATAAGGTGCGTGCTTATGGAAAGCTTTCAGTTATACATCACGTACATGTTCTTTTCTGGAAAAGCGCAGTTGGTTAGCGTAGACATCTGTAAGGCTCAGCACATGGCAGCTAATCCAATTTTCAGTATAGCTAGCCTATCAGATATGAACAACCCTGCAGTCTCCGTTGTTAGCCTATCATGTATGCTAACTGAAATATCCGAGTGTTCCCTGTATATAATAAAACAAACATGTACTACCCAAATTAAAGACTCATTTTGTGATTTATTTCGTACTTCAATTTTCTGGAAGGTGCAGCATTGTGCATATTGGCATTAAAGAACACTAGGCTATCTGGTGGAGAAGAATTGATTCAACATTACTAGAAGCTTCGATATGTGGTCATGGATAATCCTGTTAATTAGTATATTGTTTAATGCATGGCAGTGACATTTTCAATTATTATCTGAAGCAGGAATACAAAGAAATCATTAGGAGAAGAATTGAACACTTGAAGTATCACAAGAAGCGACCTGATCAATACACCATATTAGTTCGAGGAATTCCCAAGTGCCCAGATCATGGAACTTATGGATGTTATGTTGATCACTTCTTCTCTAAACACTATCAGACATACCAAGCGTACCAAATAGTACATGACATAGGAAACATTGAGGCACTGCAGGTGAGTACATTGTTGCAATAGTTCTGCTAATTTGTATCTGAGGATAACAAACTACCACATCATGAACGGTGATCATATTTTACTCTTGTTGAAGCCATCCCATGTACTGTACTAGAAAAGTAGAAAGGGTAGAGGCAGACATGTTAACGTTTAATGACCGGATTCAAAAGCGAATGTGCATTTTGATATTTGATGATGATATATTTCTTGAGTGTATAATGTATAAAATAGTTTCTAATTATGTTATCATCAGTACAGAAGTTGGCATCCTCCATTGAGAAACAGATAAAAAGGAAAAGAGAGACCCAAAAATGTAATTTTTGGCAGTGGATTTGGTTCAAGTTTACAACAGAAGCAATAAATATTCGCAGGCAAGAAGAGAAACTGAAAGATATTCAACAGTCTATCCGCCTGCTACAGTGTGAAAATATGCTTAAACATAAGGTAAGTAATAATTGTGTATTATACTATTATTAATTTCATCTGCTTGTGCACAATTTTATAGCACTGCAGACGTAATTATTTTCACCAAAAATTTTAATACTAGTTTAAACTATAGGAGGTTCCTGTAGCTTTTGTCTCGTTCAAATCCCGGTTGGATGCTGCCCAAGCCGCGGAGATGCAACAACTTACAAATCCGCTGTCATTGGTTACAACTTATGCTCCTGAGCCAACTGAAACAATTTGGAAAAATTTGTCCGTTCCATTTTGGTGCATGTCTATGTACAGGCTTGGAGTCTTTGTTGCTGCATTTTTCCTAACGGTGTTCTTCACCATCCCTGTGACAGCCGTTCAGGGGATAGTGCAATTTGAGAAAATTAAAAGGTGGTTTCCACCAGCAAGAGCCGTGCAGCTTATGTAAGTGCCAAAAAAAAAATGCATTAATATATCATGGTTCAGTTGGCACTAGTGGAGTTCATGACGTAGCTAAAAGTGATATTTTGTTATCTTGCAGACCAGGTTTAAATTCTGTTGTGACTGGGTATCTTCCAAGCATGATCTTAAATGTCTTCATTTACTTGGTTCCTTTTGCGATGCTTGGTATGGCTTCATTTGAAGGTTGTATTTCCAATAGTCAAAAGGAAATTAAGGCGTGCAACATGGTATTCTACTTCTTGCTTGGAAATGTTTTCTTCCTGAGTATTCTTTCAGGTTCTCTACTCGATCAGATTGGAGAATCCTTTACCCACCCGAAGAACATCCCGAGCCGTCTTGCAAGTGCTGTTTCGGCACAGGTAATGCCGAAATGATGATGTATCGCTATCTTGTTGCTTCAAATCAAATACCAAATGTTATGTGTTTTTTTTTTTCTCGAACACGCAGGAGAGTTGTGTATCATTTCATTAATAGAAGAAGAAAGAGTTTACAACACACCCCAAAATACAAAATGTTATGTGTTGTTGCTTGTAAACTTTCCACAATAGTAAAGTGTTTTTTATTTCAGAACGCATGAATTATTTTATGTTTTTATCTTGTTTACATTGCAGTCAGATTTCTTCATCACATACATTCTGACCAACGGAATGTCGGGATTTTCGTTGGAGGTTCTTCAGTTTGGTTTGCTAACATGGCAATTCTTAAAGGCGCATTCAATCGGACGCGGGGATGAGCCATATCTTTATGGGTTCCCTTACTACAGAGTTGTGCCCATCGTTTCCCTTGCAATCTTGATTGGAATGGTCTATGCTGTAGTTGCACCCCTTCTGCTTCCAATTCTTCTGATTTACTTCCTGCTCGGTTATGCCGTATACATCAACCAGGTGGTTTGTTCTTCATAAGATCTATTTCTGTACCGATCTCGCTTTCTTTAACATTTAGTTATGTCATTTTTGAGTTTGTCATTTGATTGAGAATCCATTTCAAGCAGCAACAATGCATTGCAGATATCAGTTAGCAAAGTCTGTTGTCCATTGCTAAAGTTTCACCTTTGTTCTCTTATTTTATTTTCCCTAACACTGATTATGATTTATGCATACAGATGGAAGATGTATATGAGATCACTTACGATACATGTGGACAATACTGGCCCAACATCCACCACTACATATTCCTATCTGTCACACTCATGCAAATAACAATGATAGGATTGTTTGGGCTCAAGTCGAAGCCAGGAGCTTCATTCGCTTCGATTCCCTTGCTTGTGTTGAACATTCTGTACAATCAGTACTGTAAGGTCCGGTTTCTTCCAACTTTCATCCATCGACCAGTCCAGGTACAATTCTCACATCAATTATCGTGAAGCATATTAATCTTATATAGTTGTGTTCTCCCCTTATTACTAGTTTTGTGCTTACGTCAAGCATAGAGCGTGAATGGTCGTGACTAATATTGCAATATCTACTGTATATCCTCGCAAGGTTGCCAAGGAGAATGACGAACTTGACGACGCTGAGGGGATGATTCAAGGCGATCTGGATAATGCAGTTAGTGCCTATAAGCCACCGTGGATGCGTCCGACGAACCTGGAAACTAGTTCTGTACAACCTTTGAATCTTTGATCCGTTCTGCGTACATCTGCGTTTTGTTTCAATGTCGTACTTTTACAGAACATCCTTTCACTGATACTTTTCAGTGGCATTCTATCGCTGAAAACACGTGTAGATTATGTCTCGTGTCAACTGCAGTTATCGCCATTTTCGAAATGCACACATGCACTCTACAAGTTGAGCTGACCCAGCCAGCATTTGAGTCATTAGTTGAGCTGCACAGGCCAAGGTTTCCCCTTTCACGCGGCTCGTCAGATGTTCTTTACGCGCTCGTCAGAGTGCAGAAAGATGAACCTTACGTAGTGACGTGAGAAGCAAAGGGCATTTCCCATGACACCTGGCATGATGGCACCGATGCTCCATAAATTGAAAAATACAATGTGTTTTCCAGATGTAATCAGCTAAAGCAGTATAATAATAAATCCTAACAAGCCATTAGGCTATGCGGCGCCACCGCCCTTGAAAATGCAAAACATAAATCACAGCAAAAGACAACAAAATTCCTAGCTACAAGCCATTGTACAAGGTTACTTTGAAATCGCCAAGAGCCTGATATGCTGCTTCCATGTTACAGATCTCATTGTCAGAGGTACATATAATTTAGTCTCGCTATCAGGATTGTATTGCTTGAGGTTACTGTGGTGTTGAACCGCGCGGCGGTGGATGCTGAGATGGCGGTAGCGGAGGCGTAAGACCAACATTGCCCATTCCCTGCTACGACAGGCAACAACACACTTTAGTAATTACAAAGAAACATGAGCATGTTCGATGACACCATCATAAGTCTTACCTGGTAAGAGTTTAGACCAGGAGGAATCGATGACATTTGTCCCTGAGGCCGGTTGTAAATGCCACCCATAGGAAAATTTTGCATGCCAGACGAACCCGACGCACCTTGAATGTTCCCCATCCCATTTGGGAAGCCACCCATTGGAGGTATATTGCCAGGGGGAACAGGACCTGGATGCATCTGGTTTCGGCCCATCATGTGCTGTGGTATTTGAGACATCATCTGGTTCTGTGAACCTTGCATTGCCTGGAAACATCAGATTAGTTAGATATATTGATTTACAAGAACATGGAAAAGGGGGTCTGACCGTAGAGTACAAAATATAATTTTATTTCAATGCTACAATTATCTATTGCTTTAATAAAACAATCGACCAGTGAATTCACAAGCAATTATCAGAACATAGAATCATGCCACAATTGGTGTTGAAAATGTTGTACAGCAGTTTAGAAAAAACATGATAACAACATTTACTAGTCCATAATTATTTATGAAAAGGACCAAGCTATATTCAGCGTACACACATTATTATTTATTATAATTAATCATATGAAAAGCAATCAGATCTTCAAAATTAGATACCGGGCTTGTTCGCTGCAGCTGAATAATGTAGGCTGGTCGCTTATTCTTGCAGCGGCTGCAGCTGTATGTCCAGCGAACAGGCTCATCAATCTTTTGTTAAACCCCTCCCCCCCCACCACATAGAAATATGGAAATTTACTCATGCTTCATGTCAAATTATACGATAGATAATAAATAAACCACAGACCTGCAAAATATTTAGATGTCTAATAACTCTTATTTGCCCAAAAACAGAACATTCAGCACAATCAAACTTGCCATGGTTTGCAAATGACAATTTGCTATTTCATGTGCAACTAAGGATCAGAGTTGGAAAATGTTCAAGTAAATTTAGTTATGCTTCACTCCACAAACAAACCCATAAGGTGTCAGTGAACAGTACCGTTGGATGAGGCATCGGTGGCAGGGGTGGGTTCACTGGTGATGGCATTGATGGTCCACCCATTGCTGGAAGCTGGGTAAGTGGAGGTCGAGATCCTTGTGGATGAGGAAGCATGTGTGCAGGAGGCTGCAACTGTGGCATATTTGGAGGAGGTGGCCGAGAATTTAACTGCTGCGGAAACTGGTGATGTTGCTGCTGTGGCATCTGTTGATACTGTTGCTGCTGCCCAGCAGCCAGAAGAGATGGATGTGGACCTGGTGGCAGGGGAGGTGGCCCTGGTGGAAGACCTGGAATTTGTGGCCTCTGCTCCCCTTGATCAGATCCATCAAAAGACATTGCAGCCCCAACACCAGGAATTCCAGATGTGTTAGGAGGTTCAGGCTGGAATCCACCCATAGCACGAGCACCAAAGGTAGAATGTTGATCGCCATAACCTGAAACGGTGATGATATTGCATTAAGAATTTCTTTTCCAGTTTCCCAAGAAAAAGGTCACACGAAGACACGAAGCATTGAAAATCAGTGTTAAGCAAGGAATGACTATAATTCTATTTAATCAAATTGTAACACCGGTGGGGTGTGCGTGTGCACAAGTGCATCTGTGTACCTTTTATATGTTATGACCGGGAAAAGATATAAATAAAGCAAATTAAATTCAAATTAGAAGTAACCTTGAGTCTGGCCACTGTTGTATCTATCGCGAGTAAGATCACCGGGCCTGTTTCTACACCAGAACTTTGTAGCATGATCATTGCCCCCGCTGCAAATTCAAAGTGTGAAAGATTAAACTAGTTCACATATAATTATATCATATAAATAATGCCACACAATGCACAAAAGACCATACTCACGAATAATTCAGATACATGCATGAATAGCAGTACATTTTTACATCAAAAAACAACAACAGTACAATCAACAAATTAACTATACGTAGAACAGAAGAGTAAGCAAGCAGAAGATGGCATGGTAGCCTTAGATAGCAAAATTTGAAAGTAACATGCCAAGTACCTGCAAAGTAGGTAGCCTACAGGGTGCCAGGAAAGATCCCACACGCTACTGTCGTGTGCATTGTTTATTTCTATATGAGGAGCTTCATGGCTGCCAAATAAATGAAATTGATTGTTCAATCAGACTGAGATATTATTTCCACATAATAAACATGAAAAAGTTGTCAAGTATGGAGCAATGGGAACTATATCATATATAGCACACACAAAATCTTCTTGGTAAATTACATTAAGTTGTCAAGTATGGAAAATTGAGCAATGGACCTATTTAACAATTCGTCTGAAGTTAAGATAAAAAGAATTCATGGGCTAATCAAAATTATTGTTTCAAACGCGACAGGTATCTTACCCAACCAACCAATGAAAGATTGCTCCATCAAAGCTACCACTAACAAAGTATTCTTCATGAAATGGGTGCCATGCCAATGCTGCACAAATAAAGGAATGAGCAAAACGAAATTGATTCAATACAACCATGGTGAAGGCAAATAAGTGCTCGTATCGTGATTCCTAAAGAAATTTAAAGCCTGTCAAACCTCCACAGGATGTGTCCTTGCTGTTGCGGTAAACAAATGAACTACTACAACTAAACCTTAGGTCCATATATATTAAATCCTAAATAACACGAGGGAACCAAAAACTCCATTTTGTAACAATAATAATCTAACCAGTTACGTCCTTGGTGTGCCCGCGGAAGGATTGAAGCTCTTTCATGGATCTAATATCGTACAGCTGCACAAATATATTAGCAAAACAGGGTGAGCAACTGTTCAACAAATATCAATCAATTTACTAGGCATCAGAATTCAGAAGACAAATATTAATTATGGTCACCGATTTTAACCATCTACACAGCCAACACTAAAATGTAATTATGCAACCAACCTACAAGTGTACTTTGGGAAGAAAATTAACTAGGCATCAGAAGGAAAGTTGTTGATTATGAGGACAGATAAGGAATTCTAACCATTTACAGCCTAAACTAAAACGTTATGTACAAAAACCTTCGGTACAAGCCGGCATCCTACAAGTGTAATTTGCAGAAGAAGGTACGAAAGAAGCACATGTGATCAACCTTGATAATCTGATCCTTTGAGGCAGTCAGTATCCAGTTCCCGTTCTGATTCCACTTTACACATTGCACAATGTTTTTATGACCATGGCTGCAGAAATAAATTATATTGTAACATATGACTTCCAAAAGCAACATCACAAAGAAGTGACTAGGGCACTAACAATGAGCGTAGCTCTCTACCACTTTTTGCATCCCATAGCTTCACCAGATAGTCTTTACCACCTGTGGCACATAGAATTAAATGAGCTCCTCACAAATACACTCAGTCAACAAGCGCAAATGTATATGCTAACCTGAAACCAGTAACGACTTTGTAGGATGCCAGTCGACAGTTTTAACATCCCAACCGTGGCCTGGCTGATTTTGAAGGCAAATTTAGGTTATTTGAAAAAGAAAAGTAAATAACATCATACAATTACTTAAAATGTACAGTCGAAAATCAGCTTAAGAAATTTAAGAAAAGTTTAGAAACATTACCGGTTAATGATTTTTCTTCTTGGCATCTCGCAAAGTCCCATACTTTCACAGTTCTGTCGTCCGAGCAAGAACAGAACTTCAAGTCTGTTCTACAAAAACTGTTCAAAGGATACAATCACACAATTGTCATGAACTTGGTCTAGCAAAATAACAAAAGCACATTTGATGATCATTACCTTAAGTCACGAACTGATTCTCTGTGAGCTGTTTTATTCACTTTAACATTGTTCATGTTACTTTGCCAATACCTGCAAAAGATTCAAAACATCAAGCTAACAGAAGTTCAAATGGGAGTTTTGAAGGAAGATGCGAGCAATTGTGAATAATTGAACAGCAGCATACTTGATAGCTCCACCATCATCACCCGTAACCATCCAATTTTCATTGTTACTCCAAACCATTGATCTCACAGGTTGGTCATGAGCCTACATGTCAGGTTTCTCCGAAAAGTAAGTCAAAGTTACGAACAGTAAGCCAAGTCTTAACAGTAACTAATGTGGAATACCTGAAGAATCATTTCAAAATTAAATGATTGTCCATTCCATAGGGTGAATTCACCACTTTGTGATCCAGTAATAAGCCGACGGCCTGTAGGAGTCCACTTTATCCACAAATAACATTGTGTTACACTCCAACATACAACGAGGACAAAAAATAGAAAAAAAATGGAGCTTGAAAGCGATGATTCTACCACACAAAGTTGAGAACAGTCAAAATATCAAAGTAAAAAAAAAAAAGGAAGAACAAAAACTTTTTTCATGTATTAACAATACTAATGCACAAAAACAACTGGGACAGTTTTACTAAACTCACAAGACAAAAGCAGGCTTCAAAAAAAATTTATCAAAATGAACAAGTAATTTGTATAAAGGATTGGGACTTGGAACTACATCAAGAGTCAGAGGATATGAGTGACAACTTTTCATATTCTGTTAGCCATAACAAGTCTACTTCATAAATGACACATTATAAAGGAGATATTTACCCAAATCAGCTGCTAGGGGCTATCAATATTCAATAAACAAAAGGGGATAAATAAATAAATATATAGCAACTTCACAGTATTTGAGTTTCAATCCATTTATTGAAATATCTAACAAGATCTGGATTTTATTTTTAAAAAAAATGGCAGTTCAGATATGTAATGGGAAAGTGCTGTGTCCGATTTGCTGCTTCTACTGATTTAGGATTCTCAAAGGATGCATAAAACTTGCCTTGTTCATTGGCCAAAAGTCATATACGAGTTCTGCACCAGCAAATGGTCCATCAATTCAGCTAGACCTAATATGCAAAGTATCCTAACAATAAAAAATGCCTTCTTAGAGTAGTTATTGCCGATCAGACCGTCCACTAAATTACTTGAAATTCCGTACCTGGCCCGCTTATAGACAAAATTTTTCCGCACTACACATCAGTCATCACAAAAACATGTACAGTACAGGAGTCACAGGTATATACAGAAATGCCAGACACAGACAGTATACATAAGCATACTGCTCGACATTGTACTAATGCTAAGTTCAGACTTCAGAGTAACCAAAAGCAGCTATGGCTTGGATGAAATCTTTGAAAAATACAAGAATAAACAGAGAAATGTTCAATCCGAAATACTAGGATAGCAAATAAATGGGTATCCTAAAACTCACCAAGACGCGATTAATAGAGCACCGGTTCTTGTTAATTGATGAATGTACAAATTTGGCAGCAAAACTTGTCGAGGGATTGTCCGGATATGCAACGGATGGTAGCATCTGCAATAATCACAATTATATGAATATATTATAAGAACAGCCACGCACTTTATGAGCATGTACCTCTTATTAGTTCGGAGTAAAGTAGTTAGAATTTGCACATAACTGGGAGTACATTGTTCTTGTCCAAAATTAGTATTTATGCAACTCATTATAGAATTTATGAATTATGGCACAAAAAGTGATGTATCCATTATACACTATGCACAATTTAAAGTTTTAGCCATCAGTTTTATGTATATATGCTTATAAATTGTGGATTCATATGATTGGTCACCCGAAAGTACTTATCAGATCACAACTCCTTTATTAAAAGCTTCAATCAAACAGTATCATAGCATAGAGCAACAGCTATCTTTTTAATACTATTCCAAGCAGGTTAGTAGGCAAGTACATCCAGGACAGCAGCTGGAGTTGGTTGCAATGCGACTCTATCCCTTGCATCCCGCTGCCACATGCGAGCCTGCATACAATGTACAAAGTCAGAACTATTGACGGGAATAAAGTTCAAGGTACATAATCATAAGTATTTCATTTCTCACATAAAGTTATTACAAATAAGCATAAACCAGGAAGGATGGAAATTAAGGCTCGGCTCCATTCTAAATAACTCTGAATAACTGTAACTGTCTGAAGGATAACAGCGTATATTACTTGAACATAACGGACGATGCTGCTTGTGTAGTCCACTGTTCGTCTCTGGACAGGCTTCCGCATTCTTTTAGCACCGAAATTATCTCCATAAGCTGCATAGAGTCAGAAGTACAATGATATTTTCGTAGTGTTAACATGATAACAAGTTTCGTAGTGTTAATATGATAACAAGTGCTGAAAAATTCTTAGCACAATTGTATTTCTAAAGCAAAATCTTGGCTCAAACCCTTGAGAAAACGAAGCAGTGACAAAGAAAACATAGTGTAATCTAATCTAGCTGCTCTGCTCCGAACTACAGGAATACCAATGAGCCAAAAGCTCGTGATTACCGTCATACGGCGGCTGATGCTGATGCTGCTGCGGGGGGGCCGGGTGTGCGGCGTAGTCAGGAGGGAGGTTGGTGGAGGACGCGGCCGAGAGCTGCCGCATCGGCGGGCCGCGGTAGAACTCCCCGCCGCCGCCGCCGCCGCCGCCGGACTGGGGCGGCGGGTGCTGCGGTGGAGGCGGCGGCGGCTGCTGCATCATCTTCGCCGCCTCCCGGGGAAGGGAAGAGCGCGGAGGCCGAGCTAGGGTTTTGGATCCGTGCGGCGGGAAAGGGTGGGATTCTGTGTTCGTCGAGACCGCCGGGAGTGCGACCCGTAGGGAGACGACGGGTTCGTCGTTCAGCAGCTGCTCCTCCCGTACTGCAGATGAGGGCTGCTGGGCTTTTTTTTTTTCTGAAACAGGCTACTGGGCTGATGCTGCTATGAGAAGCCCATGTAGCACGCTCGTTTGCTAAAGCATGGGCCGTTTTTAGGCTTTCGACGTCCGAATTGTAATGCTCGGCCTGCTAAAATCAAAATGTTCAAGATCTGCAAGTCTCCTTCTGTTCTCTCTCCGAGAGACCGAGAGAGGGAGAGCGCTGCAACTGCAAGTCTCCTAATCTTGATTATAAATTATTCAGGTGATGGATCTCACGTTGCAGTCTCGTTCCTGATCATGGATGCCCACACACATTCCTGCATTGACCATGGACTGATAAAATTCTACTGTAGTTAGAACGGACGCACAGGCTTGTATTGTCGAACAGCAGGGCCTCCAGCCACGAGCCACCCTGTGCGTTGGATCACCCCTCCCTCCCCAACGCGACACCAATTCCAACGACCACCGTTCCTTCCCTCCCCAGCCTCGCATTCCAGGCGCGCCACCGCCCTCCGCGCGGGTCCAGGTATCGTTCCTCCCTCCGCAGCTGCACCTCTCCTCCTTCTCCCATCGCCGCCATCTCGTCCTCCCCGGACCGCGTCGGAGTGGTGATCCATCCGGACCCGCATTGATTCTTGATTTCGTTCGGCAGAATCTTTATACATTGTAAATACAAACATTTCTCCCGGGATGGGGACTCCCACCCATCCGATTTGCGGCGGATTCGATTTACGATGCCCACATTGAGTCCGCCGCCGGCGACGATGTAGAGGAGGACAACCGCAGCAGGCGGCAAGGGGGACGAAATGGAGGGGCGTAATTCTGTGCAGCAATTGGCTGATAGCTCCAAGCCTCATAACAGGAGGTATGTTCTTTCCATCCCCAATTGGGTAACTGGATGGCGATTCAATGATTGCAGCTAGCCTTCGTGTTTCTTTCGCGGTTAGTTGCAATTGTGTTTGAATTGACCTAGTTTCGCAATCTGATATCACCCATTTCTCCTCTTTAAGGAAAGTGTCTGGAAAGGCGACGAAGATGGGTGCTAAGGACCGTGGCAATCAGCAAGGTTTGAAAGAATGTGGTGAAATGGAAAAGAAAATGGATGCTGATGTCCATGACAATCAACAAAGCTTGCAAGTCTCTGGTGGAACGGCAACCAAGGTGGATTCTAATGTCCATGACAATCAACAAAGCTTGAAACCATGTGTTGGAACGGCAAACAAGATGGATGCTAACGTCCTTGACAATCGCCAAAGCTTGAAAGTGTGTGGTGGAACGGCAGGCAAGATGGATTCTAATGTCCAGGACAATAACCAGAACATGAAAGTGCGTGGTGGAACAGCAAACAAGACGGATGCTAATGTCCTTGACCATCGCCAAAGCTTGAAAGTGTGTGGTGGAACGGCAAACAAGACGGATGCTAATGTTCTTGACCATCGCCAAAGCTTGAAAGTGTGTGGTGGAACGGCAAACAAGATGGATGCTAACGTCCATGACAATAGCCAAAGCATGAAAGTGTGTGGTGGAACGGCAAACAAGATGGATGCTAGTGTTCATGATAACCACCAAGGTTTGTTGTATTACTTTATTTCTATAGTTAAGCCTAGATTAAAACTTTGGGTATAGTTTGCAATCCCATAAATGATAATGGCTGGAGTTTCCAAGTTGTGGCATCTTTTGGATGCCTCTCTTTCTTTGTTCTCATATATGTAGGATAACAAGCTATTAACAATGAAAAGTTTGTAAGTCTTGTGTTACTGTATATGCAGTCACTAATTGAAGAACAATTTTGAACTAACAACCTCTTGCGGCTACCCTAAAACCTGGCTAGCAGCTACGAGGAAATTCTTGATGACGTTCTGTACTGTATATAAAACAGTCAAAGCTGCTGCATATGTGTCTTCTGAAAAATAATTACTGAACCAATGTACTTCTTGACCATTATCAGGTCCGAGTGGTACAACAGAGAGATTAAGTCATCTTTTGAACCAACCGGCAAATAAATCTTGTGCCGACTGCGGGGCTCCTGATCCAAGATGGGTGTAAGTATCCATTGATTTTACAAGTCCTTTTAGTGTCACATGTTTTATTCTTTGCATCATGTATGGATCACTTTGAAAAACCATTCTATGTGCTGGCCTGTTGGGTTCATCTGGGGCAGCATTGAATGGCATGTACATGTTTTTTATTACAAAATATGAGCTGAAAAGCTAAAATGCGAAAATCTAGTGGGGAATAGGTGAGTTGCCTGGCCGGGCTGCCTGCTTGGTCTCGATTGCTACAACCTGCTTGCTTGCCTATCTCCTCTTGCCAGACATGTAGGTTCAGTGACACTTTCCTTTTGTTCTTTGGCGATTGAAACATCTATTCTATTGCCACGGTGAACAGACTGATAATTACATGATACTAATTTCCTCCGGTGATTTTTTATATCTGGCAGGTCATTGACTTTTGGTGTTTTCATTTGCATCAAGTGTTCAGGAGCTCATAGAAATCTTGGAGTACACATATCCAAGGTAGTCATGATATTATAATTCTATAAAAGACCTCGGGAGTATGTATAGGTCGTTCAAGCATTTTGTCTTTGTTCTTCCCATTTCAGTTCCGCTATTTTATTTAAAGTATGATTTTATGGTTTAGCTTTTTTATGTCAGTGAGAGCTAGGGCATGTGTAAATCAACTGTAGTATTTTGAATATCCGTATTTGGAGGTTGAGCTGAACGTGTCTGTTTCAGGTGGTCTCGGTGAAGCTAGATGAGTGGACAGATGAACAAGTCGACGTTTTAGCTGATTCAGGTGGGAATGCTGCAGTAAACATGATATACGAGGCATTTGTGCCCGAAAAAGACATGAAGCCAACTCAAGATTGCTCAGCAGAGGAGCGCAGTGATTTTATTAGGTACACACTCGCCTATGATATTTTCATTATTTTGATGCCTATTTGACACATTTGCATAACAGATTCCTTTTTATATATACATTTGCCGGATACAACTGTCCACTAAATGATCTTCACATTCTTATCTACAGGCGAAAATATGAGTTTCAACAATTTTTGTCTAATCAGCAGCTTTCATGCCTTCCAAAACAAAACGAAAAACATCGTCACCACCATACAGGTTCAAATCGACATGGTTTGGGCCATTCTTTCAGGAACAGCTGGAGGAGAAAAGAACAGGAGCCGAAAGCAGTAAAGAAAACAGTATGTTGAAATATCCCTAATTCATGGTTCACTTTAGCCCACTTGAATGTTGAAAATTATTTGACTCTTTGCTGTCCTAGATCGAGGTGGGTATGGTAGAATTCGTTGGATTAATTAAGGTCAACATCATAAGAGGAACAAATCTAGCTATTCGTGATGTGATGTCAAGCGATCCTTACGTTATTATAAACTTAGGACACCAGGTAAGTATCTCTCTCTGTTCAGGAAAACTGCATCCCGGGCTTGCAAGATTCTTTCTTTCATGACGTCTTTTTTCACTTTTTCACCTCTGTAGTCAATGAAAACGAAGGTGATAAGGAGCAGCCTGAATCCTGTGTGGAACGAAAGACTTATGCTATCGATACCTGACCCAGTGCCTGTGCTTAAATTGGTGCGTATCATTTGCTTTTTACGGATATAGAAATTTAATCCGCCTTACTTACATTTGTTATCAGTCTGGTTTCATCTGGGAGTGACATTTGCTTCAAACCTCATGGCAGCAAGTCTATGACAAGGACACATTCACCACTGACGACCGGATGGGGGAGGCTGAGATCAACATCCAGCCGCTGGTTGCTGCAGCCAAAGCCTATGAGACCTCTGTTGTCACTGATACCGCGCAGCTGAACAAATGGATGGCAAAAGACGGCATCTGGATCCCGAGAGATAGTACTATCGCCGTCATTGACGGCAAGGTGAAGCAGTTGGTCACCGTCAGGCTTCAGAATGTCGAGCGTGGCCAGCTTGAAATGGAGCTAGAGTGTGTCCCGCTCATTCAATAGCTGTGTATGCGGAACTGGGTTGCTCCGGCATTCTGGTATCAACATCACAACAAGGTCATACTCATACGAACAATTTCCTTACAATACCGAGGCTCGTGAGATTACTCTGAAGAGTACCCAGAATTCAAGTATGCATGCAAATAAAATGTATGGCATATATATGTGTAAAGCAAGAAAGGAGTATATCATATGTCGGTACTGATTTCACCTCGAGGGAAGAAGAAATGAAGATTTTAGAACTTCTGCGTGGGTTCAGTTTGACAGGTACATTTGCGTGTGCCTCTGTAACAACTAAAATTACTGCAAAAATATTTAGAACGACTTGTGAATGACGATTCTGTGTTGCATATGTGGACAAACGGAACAAGATATACCGTCCCATTCGTGTTAAAATGCGTATCCAGTATTTGATGCTCTGAATTAAGCATCTAGACTACAGTTTCTGAGATATCCATAAAGCCTTTGCCTTTTAAGTGACTGGAGTTATCGAGGTTGGCAGTTTTTTTTTCCAAATGGCAATTACTCCCTCCGTTTTTAATTATATAATGCCGTTGACTTTTTTGTTAAACTTTGACCAACAATATATATGAAAATAGTTAGTTGCTTAACGTGAAATGTATATTGTTGGATCTATCATCAAAAGCACTTTAAAATTAACATATACATTTAGCTATTTGCACAAATATTTATGAATAAGACGAATGATCAAAATAACAAAAAAAAATAATGGTGTTATATATTTAAAAACGGAGAGAGTAGCTAGCATTGGGTCTCTGTAATATTGAGCTTTCATTATCGAAAACAACTTATGCCATTTTATTATGCGAAACCGTACTCGACGTTATTTGTCATAGAGAATACCTAAGCAATCCAAGAGATGTTTTCATATATGCCCGTGGCTGTGAGGCTACTCCCAATGGAAGTTTCATTTTCAATAAATGATGTGTCAGGTTAATAATGAAGAGAGAGAGGAAATCAGTTTCATCTAGATGAAACTGGCTATACACTGTTTCTAATACAATACACAGTTTCCAAAATATGAAATGGCATGAAACTTACATTGAGAATAGAGGTTTCATTTCATTTGAGCAACAATTAAATGCTATGACAAACTTAGAAAATAACAAAAATGAAATTATGCATCGGAGAGGGGTGTTTCATTTGCTTTTCATATGACATGAAACAATGAAATGAAACTCCCCAGTAGCCTGACTGTGAATGTCTCCAGAAAAATGGCTCGCATTACGAACCAATTTATGGCGACAACGTACAATTAGTCGTACTGTAATTGATTGATTGAATTAATAAAATTGTAGAAAGAAAATAAACAATCGAAATTGTAGTATGGCATTTGTAAACGCAGGGGGCCTGATTTCTCTCCATGAGCATCCTCCCAAAGAAACTGCAGTCATCTTGTCCGTCCATCCAAAGCTGCATGCACGCACATCGATCACTCCTCCGCAGCAATAAAGCCAGCACCACCCCGCACCATCGCCGCCGCTTGTCTCGGTCTCGCCTGCCCAGCCCCAAACCTCGCCGCTAAACCCTAGCCATGGACGCCGCCGCCCTGGAAAAGCTCATCCTGGACCTCCACGAAATCGAGGCCGTGAAGCTGGGCTCCTTCGTGCTCAAGTCCGGCATCACCTCCCCAATCTACCTCGACCTCCGCGTGCTCGTCTCCCACCCGCGCCTCCTCTCCGCCATCGCCTCGCTGCTCCACTCCCTCCCCGCCACGCGCCCCTACAACCTCCTATGCGGCGTCCCCTACACCGCGCTCCCCATCGCCGCCGTCCTCTCCGTCGACCAATCCATCCCCATGCTCATGCGCCGCAAGGAGGTGAAGGCCCACGGCACCGCCAAGTCCATCGAGGGGTCGTTCAAGCCCGGAGACACCGTCCTCATCATTGAGGACCTCGTCACCAGCGGCGCCTCCGTGCTCGAGACCGCCACTCCGCTCCGTGGCGAGGGGCTCGTGGTAGCGGACGCTGTCGTGGTCGTCGACCGCGAACAGGGCGGGAGGGAGAACCTCGCCGCCAATGGGATCACGCTGCACTCCCTTATGACCCTCACGGAGGTGCTCGCCGTGCTGCTCAAGCACGGGAAGGTCACAGCGGAGAAGGCGGAGGAGGTGCGGCAGTTCCTCGACGCCAACAGGAAGGTGGCGGTCCCTGGAGCGCCTCCACCGAGGGTGCTTAGGAAGCCATTTGAGGAGAGGGCGAAATCGGCCACCAATCCCGTGGGAAGGAAACTCTTCGAGATTATGGTGGCCAAGCAGACCAATCTGTGTGTGGCTGCTGATGTTGGGACGGCGAAGGAGCTCCTTGAGCTGGCCGAGAAGGTATACAACTTTTGGATTTTTACTCTTAGTTGCACAGATTTAAGTAACTGGTTTTCCAAAAATGATGCCGAGATGGAATTTCATGTAGATGTAAGACAATTTTAGGGTTTTGAGATTCTTCCATTTTGCGCAGGCACTCGTTTAATCTACTAATGAATTGTTAGGTTTAGGTATGTGAAACCACAGTACCTCTGATTGCTGACTATGCATTGAGCTATTGTGCCTTCCTCTTCCAATGGATTGGTCTAGTGTAGCAGAGCTCTGAGTTATTCGCCATCCCAACTCTTCCCATATTTCCCATGTGTGTTTTGTTTTCTTTACAATTTTCATTTGCAATTGTAAACTCTTGTTTTCAACTCCTCTGTTTTAACATATGCTATTGTCAAACTGTTATTCAGATTGGCTCAGAGATTTGCATGCTGAAAACCCATGTGGATATATTGTCTGATTTTACACCAGAGTTTGGCTCCAAACTTCGCTCGGTACGTGCTCTCATGATATGATCTCTGTTTTATTATTAATAATATTTTTGTGTTGCCACTACAGTAGTATTGTACATGATAGTCCAAGTACCTGGAAAACCATATTTGGATGTTATTTGTCAGAAATTAGATGTGGGATCTTCTATGCCAAATAATCATAGTTGTGTACAAGTAGGCATCCAGGCATCAGGAAACACACAGTGCCCTTGCGCCTAGAATCAGAGTTGTTATGGGAGCTACCGGACATGGATGTTTGTAGAAAGATGGAGAGGAGGGTGATTGGCTAAATGAGATAGTGGTCTCATCTGTCATATTCCCCATTTTGCCTCTGATATGTGTGCCATGTGTGCTAATTAAGCAAATTTAAGTCATTGACTGACCGTCGCCAAGGTGCCTATCCAGGGTGTGATCGGAAGTGTTGGCTGTGACATTGCACAGCTAAATGAGATGGCTCATCACTTGTGAGTTTCCTAGCTGTTTAGAGACCTGGCCATTTTCCCTAGTATGTCTTTGATCCATGATCTAGTCCCAACATGCTGCCATATTGAACAGTCTACCTATATCAAGCTGATCATTTTTTTTTCTTAGAACAGATTTCTATTTATAAACAACCAGATTTTTCCACCATAACAACGGAGTGCTATGCTTGAGTTATTTTCCTGCTTGGCTCTTATATGTCTTCGCTTTATCTAATTGATTCTTAACATCCTATTGAAGATTGCTGATAAGCACAACTTTTTGATCTTCGAAGACCGCAAGTTTGCTGACATCGGAAATACTGTAACTATGCAATATGAAGGGTGAGAAAAGTGCATTGTAACTTTCTATTATCACTTTTTCCTTGCACTTGATGTAAATAATGCCTTTTTAAAACTTTGGTTCAGAGGAATATACCGCATTTTGGACTGGGCTGACATTGTCAATGCACATATAGTTCCTGGACCTGGAATCGTTGATGGCCTGAAGCTGAAGGTATTCTTATATATTTTCTATTATAATATTACACAATATTAATGAATAGTGACAAGTTAAAAAGAATTAAACAAACCGCTGATAATACTATCTGATGTGCTCTAGAACTCAAAGTAACTATTATGTTCTTGCAATGAAGGGTTTGCCTAAAGGAAGAGCACTACTTTTGCTTGCTGAAATGAGTTCTGCTGGCAATCTTGCTCATGGAGATTACACTGCTGCCGCCGTTAAGATTGCCGAGCAACACTCTGACTTCGTGATCGGATTTATATCTGTAAATCCTGCATCTTGGTCAGCTAAACCATCAAATCCAGCGCTTATCCATGCCACTCCTGGAGTTCAGATGGCCGCTGGAGGAGATGCTCTTGGGCAACAATACAACACAATTTCTTCTGTAAGTATCACTATGCTTGTTCAATTTATTTGTATATCTATTGTTTGTCAGACATCTTAATTCCAAGTTATATCAGAACTATAGTTACGCCGCCTTGCAATTATTTTCTGACAATTTTAACTTTAAAGTTTTAAAATCTTCATGTTTGTTGATCTTGTGGCTCCTGTTTGACTGTTTGATAGTATCTTCAGATCATTTAAATATTTTTTCTTTTGTTTGGTACCTATGTATGGTTCTAGCCATGAGGCAGAAGTTAACCATCCTTTAGGATTGAATCTATTTTGATGTTGATGCTGAATTTTAACTAAACATGTTTCTGTTGGAGGTTTTGCTTGCCTTCAGTTTCTTTGAAATTTGATTTTTGTGTAACATTATATGAGCTGATATTGCTACTTGCAACTTGGATTTGTGATTCAGGTCATAGAGGACAGAGGCAGTGACATAATTATAGTTGGACGTGGGATTATAAAGGCGAGTGATCCTTATAAGACGGCAATGGAGTACCGCATCAAAGGGTGGCAAGCCTACCTATTTACCCTGCAATAAGGGTTATGTTTAAACATCCATCCAAATGCATTCAGGCGACTGATGTAATAAGAGCATGTCCCATCATCCCTGTGCTCCCAGTAATTGGCATGCATCATTTGCTATAATAAATGACATTTCTGGTCGTTCTGTGCTTATCATGAGTCCTGTGGTGCCTATTCTGGCTCAGATAATCTGAATGTCTACTTGATCGTCGATTTCCAGAGCGATTTCATGCCTTTGTGCTGACAAAATACGTGCATTTCTGTTCTGGATTGCTGGTTCGCGGCCACTTGTTTATTTGCTGGGAGTAATTGACAAGATGAAACGCGGGCAGCTCATGGCGTCAGGACAAACCAAAGAAACGAAAGTCATTTGCTTTTTGGCAACATTTTCCAAAGTTAATCGCACGTCATGATCCATATTTGCACGTGGTGAAAACCTCCTATTAGCCGCCTCTCTTCCCCGTTAGTCTCGCTCGGACAGTCACACTGATACAAACCCTGCCCAAGATCCTAGTCATGGACGCCGGCGCCATGGAGGCCCTGATCCTTGACCTCCACGCTGTCGAGGCCGTGAAGCTGGGCTCCTTCGTGCTCAAGTCCGGCATCACCTCCCCCATCTACCTCGACCTCCGCGTGCTCGTTTCCCACCCTCGCCTCCTCGCCACCGTCTCCTCGCTGCTCCACTCCCTCCCCGCCACGCGCCCCTACGACCTCCTCTGCGGCGTCCCCTACACCGCGCTCCCTTTCGCGGCAGTCTTCTCCGTCGCACACGCCGTGCCCATGCTCCTCAGCCGCTACGACAACAAGTCCATCGAGGGCGCCTTCCGTGCCGGCGAGACGGTGCTCATCGTCGAGGACCTCGTCACCAGCGGCGCCTCCGTCCTCGAGACCGTGGCGCCGCTCCGCGCCGAGGGGCTCGTTGTCGCCGACGCGGTGGTCGTCATCGACCGCGAGCAGGGAGGGAGGGAGAACCTCGCCGCCAATGGGGTCACTCTGCACTCCCTGATGACCCTCACGGAGATGCTCGCCGTGTTGCTGAAGCACGGGAAGGTGAGCGAGGAGAAGGTGGAGGAGGTGAGGCGCTTCCTTGATGCCAATAGGAAGGTGGCGGTGCCTGGATTGCTGCTTAAACCCAAGGCTTCTAGGAAATCCTTTGCTGAGAGGACGAGGTTGGCCGTGAATCCGATGGGGAGGAAGCTGTTCGAACTGATGGAAGCGAAGCAGAGCAATTTGTGTGTAGCTGCGGATGTTGGGACAGCAACGGAGCTCCTTCAGCTTGCTGACAAGGTATTAGAGTCCATTTATCTGTTGATTGTTAGAGGAATTAGTTAGACTTATGCTCTTAAAATCAGTATTAGACTCATAATAGTTACTTTTATGTTGATTATCAGGGGGATTAGTTATAATTCAAGTCTTAAAATTAGTATTAGTTTGAGTGGCATAGCGATGAGCAATCCTGCAAGATAAGCATCTCTGAGTGCGATTTCTCCGGACGTAACCTGGAGTAGCTAAGAAGCAAATTTTGGGGGTCGTGTGCATACTCCTTTGGGTTAGTTGGAACTTGTTCTGCTTATGAATGGAATAATACAGTCCTTGGGAGCAAAACAAATTGATGTGAATAGCCACATGTCGTGTGTCATCTAAAGATTAGTTTGTCAGAGTGCCCATTGTTTTCACTATAATAGATTTTCCGCTTTCTTATGACATTTTCTGTTCTTGGATGCGATCATTTTCTTTCTCATGTCGTTGCGAGGTTTTACAGTTTCTCATTGAGCTGGGTTAGCTTGTAAATTGCATTTCAGAATCCTGTTCAGTTCATTTGTGCTGCCAATCTTTATGATAACAGTAAAATCTCTTGCTCATTGCTTGTGATTATTTGCGCTTCCATTGGTGCTCTCTTTAAGGACATTGAATTTCTCTTCAACCTTCAAAGTGTTTTCTATTTGTGTAGGTTGGTCCAGAGATTTGCATGTTGAAAACTCATGTTGATATACTTTCTGATTTCACAGCAGATTTTGGGACCAAGCTTCGCACGGTATGTATGTTCATTTATTTTAGGATCTTTCTTTCATCGTTTTATCACCTATAATTTTTCTACTGGTTGATATGGCTTGATTTTGTGTTTGCAAATAGAATGCAATTTTTATATTGTTTGTCAGAGATCAGATGTAGGACATTTTTGGTAAGTAGATGTAGGTTCTTTACGTCTAATCACAGAATGAGTTGTTTTTGTTCATCTTGTTCTGTTAGCGAGCATGTTTGATTTTTCTCTCTGTCTCGTTTTTTAGAAGTTTAGCAGTATCCCCACAATTCTGATACTTTTTGACCCCATTCCTGTTCAGGCGAAATTCCTTTATCTAGGCATTCTACTTGATTTAATAAGCCTGATTTTATTTGATTCAGTACTAGAGGTAGCTTTGGTATCGGCTGTCCAAGATGTACTGTGCCCCTCACCTGGTTATTGCATAGCTTATTTCACTTATTCTTGACACTGTATTGAAGATTGCTGAGAAGCACAACTTTTTGATCTTTGAAGACCGCAAGTTTGCTGACATTGGAAATACAGTAACTATGCAATATGAAGGGTGAGACCAGGCTATCTTTTTCGAGTTTCTTTTCATATTTCCATGTTACAATTGGTGTTTTTAACTTTGGTTCAGAGGCATCTTCCGGATATTAGAGTGGGCTGATATTATTAACGCGCATATAGTTCCAGGACCAGGTATCTTGGATGGCTTGAAGATGAAGGTACACTATATTACGGGCCTTTTAACCAATGAGCTTATACTGTTGCTGATAATATATTATGCTGTAGTGATCACAGTAACTGTTGTGCTATGCCATTGAAGGGTTTACCTAAAGGAAGAGGGTTGCTTTTGCTTGCTGAAATGAGCTCATCTGGAAACCTTGCTAATGGGGACTACACTGCTGCAGCTGTAAAGATTGCTGAACAGCATTCTGATTTTGTGGTTGGATTCATATCAGTAAACCCTGCATCTTGGCCAACCACACCATCTAGTCCAGCATTTGTCCATGCCACTCCTGGAGTTCAGATGATCGCTGGAGGAGATGCCCTTGGGCAACAGTACAACACTCCTTATTCTGTGAGTCCGCCTTTGCCATTTATGATTCATTTTATCATCTTGAGTCTGAAATTTCATTTTGATTGCACTCGCCTGATGTGTTATAATATCATTGTGCAACACCACATGCAGATACGGTACTACACTTTTTTCCACTCTACTCAACTAATTGGCAAACGCTCTCTTAGAATGCAACTGCGTTTTGGGGGCTGAAATTCAACCTGCACCGTCTTTGAAATTATCATGGAACCTGTATTTGACTATTTGTTCATACTTCATCCTTTGCTTTTTTCCTTGAATCTTGGTAAAATGATAAGTTAAAAGTGGATATATCTTTTTTCCCTCAAAACATGCACCAGATTGTGTGCCTTTTCTTTACAGATAGGGATTAAACAAAATTATCTTCAAGTAATCACAGAATGACCTTTCACGAGTCTATGACCAACAACAGTACTACCAAAATTAAAGCAGAGGCTGCTGGCAGAAATACATCTATACTTTGAGCCTGAAAGCTTTAACTTTTTTTTTTTTTTGGGTTGCAATCCGCTTATGAATGTGTATCTCACCTGTGATACTGCTGTGCGATACAGGTCATAAATGGCAGAGGCAGTGATATAATCATAGTCGGACGAGGTATTATAAAGGCGCATAATCCTGCAGAGAGTGCAAGGGAGTATCGTATCCAAGGGTGGCAGGCATACCGATCCAGCTTGCCCTGAGGACCTTCAAATGAAACCAATGGGCATTCGGTCGATTGTGGCAACAAGAGTGTATACCCCATTGCAGCTGTGTGTTCATATACCCACCGGGCATCTTCCACACACACACAATGATATCAGTATTGATTCTGTATCCTTGATGATAGAACTGGTAATAAGAGTATGCCGAATTGTAGCGGGGTTTGATATGCAGTGTTGGTGATACTATTTGTGTTACCTAATGTCTACTCCTGTATGATCCTGTAACCTCTCATAATGGATGCTTCCCATGACGATTGTGGAAAGATGTAGTATTTTTCTTGTTATTGCAACGTGTTTCTTACTGTCTACCAACACTGTATGTATGTTCATGTCTAGTTCTTGCACTAGCTCCTGACCGACCCAATTGAAGTTGCCAGCCTCCATGTTCAGTTTCTGCCGCTCGGCCGGCCGCCCTCTGGGTCTTCCCGCTTCCTGATCCGCACAGGGAGGCCGCCCTTCATCCTTAGCGTCACAGCCATCTCGTACGGCGGAGGCGCCTCCATGCTCGCCGGCTGCACCGTCTCCACGGTGAACCTCCTGATCACCGCGGCCGCCACGGCCTTCATCTGCACATACGCCATTTCCTTCCCGAGGCACGCGCGCGGCCCGGCATGGAAGACAGGGTATCTCGCCGCGTCCATGGCCACGAACTCGCCGGCTTCGTCGAGCCACCGCTCGGGGCGGAACGCGCGGCAGTCGTGGCCCCAGAGCCGCGGCATCCGTCCCATGGCGTACGCGGAGTAGTCCGCGAACCAGCCGGCGCGCACCGTCGTGCCGTCCGGCAGCACGTCCCCCGCGACGGCCACCCGCGAGTTGATGGGCACCGGCGGGTACAGCCGCATCGCCTCCGTGATCGCGGCGTGGAGGTAGGGCATCCCCTTCACGAGCTCGTCGTAGCCGTCGCCGCCGCCGTGGCGCGAGGCCTCCTCGTGCACGAGGCGCTCGCAGCGCGGGTTGGCGGCGAGGAGCCAGAAGAACCACGTGAGAGCGGCGGACGTGGTGTCCTTCCCGGCGACCACGAAGCTGACCACGACGTCGCGCAGGAACCTGCGTTTGGCCTCCGGCGTGCCGAACATGGCGCCGAGCTCGCTGCTGCCGGAGCCGTCTTCTTCGTCCATCATGGCCGCTTGAACCGCGACAGCAGGTGCTCATCCTCCTCCACCACCTCTTGCGATTGCTGCGAGCTCTCGGATGACTCCAGCATCGCCATCACGTAGTCGTCGATGACGCCGATGGCCTCGCGCAGGCGCCGCTCGCTGCCGACGCCGGCGAGCCTCATCGCCTTCCACACGGCGGTGGTCGGGTGGAACATGCGCGCGAAGGAGATCTCCACGGCGTCATCGAACGCCTTGAAGAACGCCGCGTGTCGATCGTCCCCTGCCGCCAGCGTGGAGCTCTCGACCCCGAACGCGACGTTGCAGATGTTGTCGAAGCCGAAGCGCTTGAGCACGTCCTGCAGGTCGACGACGTGCTCGTCGGCGGCGGCGTGGGCGAGGAACGGCAGGAGGCGGCGGTGGAGGTGGGCCCGGACGACGCGGCCCGTGAAGCCGCGCAGCGACCGGGACGAGAAGGAGTAGGAGGCGAGCTTGCGCTGGAGGCTCCACAGCCGGCCGTTGACGACGAAGATGCCGCGGCCGAGGAGATCCGCGAAGGGGACCGCGAAGCGCGCGCCCTTGACGTAGTTGGGGAAATTGGCGCGCAGCATGTGGTCGACGACCCCTGGGTCGGCGGTGGCGACGCCGTTGCCGAGCCCGAGCGGGCCGCGCACCTCGACGGTGGAAGACGCCGGGGCGGCGGCGAGGAGGTCGGTCGCCCAGTCGAGGAAGCGGTGGAAGTTGCGGACGAGGGGCACCGCGTTGCCGAGCACGGGGTTCGGGTAGGGGCAATGGTTGCGCGGCCTCGCGGTCGAGCGGCGCCGAAGGCGCAGCAGGAGGAGGACGGCGACGGCGAGGAGGAGGAGCGGTACAGCAGCGGCGTCCATGGCGTGAAAAACACGTGGTCGTGCTTCACCCGTGTGGTGGTTACTGGCCCGCTCGTATCAATCTACTCCACTCGATCCACCAGCAATGGTGACGTACGTATACTGTTCGAGACGGACCTCCGACCTGCGACATTAACTTCCATGGATGGTTGGCGCTATGTCTGTCGGCAGCAACGCAGGGGTCTGCTCGATGGACGATGGGCCGAGCGCGGCGGCGCTCGTCGCCTCGCCGGGTGGGTGATGAGTACTCTGCAGCCCGATCGCCTCGCCGGAGCCTCAGTCTTCAGAGACCGGTCGCCGTCAGGCGTCTCCTTCCCGACCCGGTCTCTCCGTGAGGCGTGGGCCCCGCGGCTGCTATCAAGCCCGATGGGTCAACTCTTTTTTTTTTTTTAGCAAAGCCCGATGGGTCAACTAAGGGCCTGTTACGTAATAGGCTGCGACAATTTCTACCCTCCGCCTCAACCTGGGCCGCAGAACGTGATCTCACGGTCAATGGAGGCGATCGCGATCCAGCCTAGGGTTGTTTTATTGAATAAACCTAGGTGTAAGGGCCCTTTCGTAAATTTCTTTATTACCGAAGCGGCGCCCCGCCCAGCCCCAACGCCATGGCCGCCGTCGTGCCCAGAATGAGCGTCCTGTCTCTGGTAACCTCTTCCTCGGCGATGCAGGTGCAAAAAAATCCCATAAAATTCATGGAGCCATATAATGCATCGCCGCAACATCCTGCAAAGTTACATGCGCTGATGTGATCTGTAGATGAAGAAACGAAAAAGTGAAATTGTTCCCGAGGGTGGTCGCTAAACGAAATAGCGCTAGAGCTATGCAAAAATCGTACAAAATTTCGTGCAGCTACGTGGGGTATCTACCTAGGATCCAACAAAATTTCGGGTTCTGATGTGACCTTCAGAGTGAGTAATAAACGTGATTTTTTTTTTGCCCAGGGTGGTCGCCTGGTCGGTGAATGAAACACCGACCATCCTGCTATTACAGGACAATCCTAATCCCCACGTGCCGGTAGAACCGGAGCCCTTAAGGGCATGTTTGGCGGAAAGGCTCCTGCTTCAGCTTATTCTACTGTAGAGTACTGTAGCAACAGTAAAAAAGCCGGAAAAGCACCCAAATACCAGCTTAACCGGCATCACCAAATTTGTGTCAGATGAACAATACTGCTACAGTAGCAAATAGTGCACGAACAGTGTTATAAGCCGGCAAAAAAGCTCCGCCAAACATGCCCTAACTCCCATTAAAATGCTTGCCGGTGCAGGGTGGAACGATGAATCCTTCCACGAAATTTCAGCCTCTTACGCGATCCGTGGAAGGAGAAAAGAAAAGGCGAAATATGCCATAGGAACTTGCGTGCAGGTGCAAAACAGCTGAACGAGCCGCAGCAGTCTGCAATAACCCAGCAAGAAAACGATGGCATTTTCAGCGAAAACGATAGGTTTGGTCGGCGAATATATGGTCTTATTTCCTGGTTTGCGTAATTTGTTTTTGAGATAAACCTGGTTCTGATTGAATCAGCCCACTGGACGGTCGGGCCTACGACGAAATTCAGAACGCTGATTGTGCGCCACAAATGCTTATCTTTTCCCTTAAGTTTCCGTGATGCGGGGTCAGAGATTGGCATGGTTTTCATAGGAACGAGTTTGCTACGAAACAAATGGTTTAGCTGCCTAGTTCAGCCAAGAATCGGTCTGCTACAGACCCTAGCTGGAGTGATGTTACAGCCTAACTGTCTCATTCAGTAATTAACGGCGAACATATCTGTTCCCTTGCTTCTTGTCTAATGCAAATGCAGGCTTTAGTATTGTGTTCCTCCTGGGAACAACTTGTGCTGGTATAGCTGAAGACTGAACAAGCTTATGCAGTGAGCTATACAAATAGAAAACATTTGGTGAACTGTGCTCTTGTGGATGCGAGGTTTTGTGTTGGGTTTGGTTTTAGAGCAGCCCATTTCTGTGGGGTTTCATCCTTCCTGGGACCAAACTGGCCGGATGCTTATCTTATCTGGAGAAATATTATCCGTTCCGTATATCAAAAAAAGTTTTATGCATCAGCTGGTTAGGTATAGAACAATTGCAAAAATATATGCTTTTGTAATCCAGCGATGTGTATTATCATATTACGGCTAAGTGATTGACTTCTGTGACAGGAACGACTCCTGAACCTTCAGGTTCAGCAGAGGAGTGCGTCAGCTCAGGTGGTCCATAAAACTGGTTCCAGCTCACAACAGTAAGAATTTCTAGCAGCCGCGATGAAGCAAATTTCTCAGTTTTTAGATCGGCAACTAGACTCAAGAGATTCCTCCAAAGGAAAAATACAGTAGATCAGAGGTGGGATCTCCTAGTACATAGACAAGAGATTCATGTATCCAGCTATTGAAGCACTTTGCAAGGTTATACAGAAAACTGCAGAGGAAGCTGATGTAAATCCGTCGAGCTCTCTCATGAATCTGTTGCTCCCTTTGATCAGAACCATAGTGATTAATTATCTGGACTGTTTTCTCGTTGATGTCCTGTAAGTACAACGCAGAAAACTGATGACAACCATGACACAAGACCGACGCTCACAATGGTTGGCGCCGACCATAGTTTGGACGTATCCTGACGGTGCCCCCAACTCCCCAAATGTGTATGGTCCTGCACTCACACGGCTGGCCGAAAGCGATAAGTTTCGCAATGGTCAATTGTACCTACCGACCGACCAAACCCCCGGCGCAGGGCAACGGCTGAATTTCGGCGTCGCACTGCAGTCTACCGCGCTCCACGACACTTCTACGATCGCGAAGCCGCAGGAGTATACAAACGCTACCGGCCGGTCGCCGTGAGCCAAAGATTCGGCGGCATTGATACACCAGCGGCGGAAGCAGAACACACCGTGTCATCATGTCAGCGAAATGGAACCGGAACCAAACAAGAACACGTGAGCTGGAGGATACTCTCTAATCATCGTCTTGTTCATGGCCTTGCTTGTTCCCAGACCAACCAACGGCCTCCATTATACTGTAGGGCGCTTTCCGGTTCGCCAGGTGCGGTGCTGTCACCAGGCGCGGGTAGGGCGTTCCGGGTCGGGTCCCGACTCGCAGCCGTGGCGGCACATGGCGTGCCGGCGATCGACGCTGCCCATGCCAAAAAGCTTCGACGATGGAGGCTTCGAGCGCGGGGCGCCCACCTCGTTCAGTCGTTCACTGTTGCTAGCTGAATCGCCCCCTCTCGGCTCACGCTCGCTGTACCGGTAGTAGATTTGCTAGGAGTCGATTTAAGTGTGATGGTGCTACTGTTGCTGCTGAATGCTGATGGGGCGTGGGTCCGGCCGAAATGTAATGGCATGAGCTGGGATGAATGATCTGCTCGATCTGCAGCGGTGTGTGTGCACGAGCATGACCATTATTGCCCCCTGTGGTGGCATGGTTAAACTAGTCTCGTGTCGTAAAAGGAGGTACTACCATGCTTGATGCTTTCTTGCGACTAGGGAACCTTTTTCTAATTTTCCTCCGTAGGTTTGTTTATTACTGTACTTGCATAAAGGCAGTCAGTCTTGAATCGGGATTGAACAGTTTTGCGTAAAATTCGTGTGTCCTACGCTCGAAGCAAAGCGAAATTCAGTTATTTTGCGACAGGTTTACGGCTGTTTTGGCCACGCATGAGTTATGTTGGAGTGGACCGGTGAAAAAAAACAGCAAAGCGTAGGGGAGAGTGCGAATCGGCGAGCTCGTAGGCCAGATGTATCGTGTTGCGTAGGCGAGACGAGGCGAACAGGGCGGCGTCCCCGTTGCTTGCTTGCTTCATCATCGCTATTTACGCTGCTGGCCACTCTGTTCCAGGTGGCTCCTCCTCCCCCCGCTCCCTTTTCCTTTCATTGCCTTCCCTTCGCCGCGTGATCCACCACTGATCACTGCCTTCCCCTCTCCGCCTCCCGCTCTGCCTGATCCGGGCCGGCAATCGGCGGCTCTTCCGGCGCGCAGATCCGACCACCCCTCGCCGGCTCTTCGCCGCCACCTCACGCGCCGGCCGGCGACGCGTCGATCCAGATCCAGGTACCGTCCATTCCTCCTCAATTGCACGTTACTGCATCCTGCCGCTACCGGCATCGCCGTCCTCCTACCGTCTCAGAGTGGAGATCCATCTCTTGCTTCATCAGTTGATTCCGTCTTTTGCGTGTTGGGATGCCCCAGCTCGCTTACACGGATTTCTGCAAAATTGGTCCGCGCAATCTCTTTCATTCTGAGAGCCCAGAAATCTCGTTAACCCATTTCGTTGCCAATTTGTTTGCTGCGTAGTCGACTATACTAAATTTGGTTTATACTTTTGAAAATTTGGATCACCCGTCCGCCGCAAGCTGCCCTCGTGTCGTCTCGCTGAAGCAAAGCGAATTGCGTAATTAGCATCGCCATTTCCATTACTAGGCGTAGCTGCTACCTTGCCACGGGCTGGGAAGCGCTTTCTGAACTGCTCTGCTTGCTTCTCTAGCGGGGATATCCTGTATTCAAAGTGCGTGGAAGGCACATGTCCCTAGGATGGAAACAAAATCAAGCATACAGCACCAGTTTTGTGGAACGGGACAAGAACAGCACAGATATGCCAAATATGACGAATGCCTCTTTCTTCAACAGTCATTTGAAAGCTTTTCTTCAACAGTCAAAGGGGAAGGGCAATATTAGACGATAGCACCTAGTGCTCGTTAGAGGAACATGTTGGATTTCATTGCACATATGGTTGCATTACAGTTTTTTCCCCCCTTGGACCTAAGGGTACAGACATCCGAAGGCATTGTGCTAAAGGCCGAGGAAAAGGCCCCAAAGGTCAGCCACCCATTAGCTATCTGTTTTTGCTGACTGAACCGGCTTCCTACTTCCCGATTCTCCAACTACTTGCCCGACCTGGGTGACACATGGCGAGCATTTTTTTTCCCCGAGGACTAGGGTCTGAATGCTGGTTGAGCCCCTCTATACTAGAAAATCTTAGCACCACACTACCGATGCGTTCTGTTGAAATTGCTAGCTAATACTTAGGCAACTTAGTAGACTAGCTTAAGGTATGAGCTACTATACATTTCCTGTTAAGGGAATGGGATCAAATCATCACCTCCTTCCAAGTTAAGGTAGCTTGTATTGGGATCAGTTAAAAGCAATGTAATAAAAGAAATCCATGGATTAATAACATTCATTTCTAGTGTTTTTTTTTTAAATAACTTTTGCCAACTAGTGTGGACTGGGATCCATATTTGAAGAAAGTTTGAGAAGGCAGTCGGAAGAACAGACCCAAATGCAAATGCATTTACAACTTAATCAATTTAATCAAAATGATACCTCACATTCCCCTACATGTTCTGCCAAATACGTTGAACTCCTATGTGTAAAAGGGACATGATCTTTGCTTTAAGGAGGTTAGGTGGGATGAGACTTCTTTAATGGGGTTTGCAGAAGAGTGAGATTCTCATGGGAAAATGCTCATTAGTGGACATCTTGAGAACAATGGGAAATCTATAACTTTATTATTAGAGATCTATCAAGATAAGATATCATGCTGAATCATTAGAATGATCCGTACTTGTGCATTATATTTATATATCTGGTTCGCAACTTCTTTTTTTGTTTTTCATGCAATGGGTATTATGGTTTATATTTTATTGTTAGGTTAATTGAACACACATTCATGTAATGATTATTAATTGATTTTCTTTATTGTTTTTTCCATTTCAGCATTTGGTGTGATTCTAATATTCAGCTCACTATTTGTACAGCGGAGCCATCTTGTACCGTTTTATTTTCTTCATAATAGTCCTGGTTAAAGTTTCTTCGTCATGTCGGCCACAAAAGTGCTGGATCCTGCATTTCAAGGAGCTGGCCAAAAAGTGTATCCTTTCACACAATTTGTCACTCTGTTCCATTGATTTGTTGAGCAGTTATCTTATACTTGTTTTTCTGGGGCAGAGGCAAATGTAGACCTTTATTTTCTATTTATATTTATTATTATGGATCCCTTAACATGATTCAGTGGGACAGAAATATGGCGAATTGAAGATTTTAAGCCAGTTCAGTTGCCAAAATCTGATTACGGTAAATTCTACTGCGGAGATTCATACATAGTTCTGCAGGTGCCTGCTTGCCTTTTATTCTCATACCTCCTTCGACACATCTTTATATCGGTCCATGTCAAAAGGTTGTAACTTACATCTCTATTTTTGCAGACGACCTGTAATAAAGGCGGCGCTTATCTTTATGATATCCACTTCTGGATTGGGAAAGATTCGAGTCAAGTATGCACTTGTGAACTCAACCTCAACATTTTCTAGAATGACATTTCCAGCCTTTCTTGTGACCATGTGTCTATATTGCAGGATGAGGCTGGGACTGCAGCCATCAAGACAGTTGAACTTGATGCCATCCTTGGGGGTCGTGCAATCCAGCATAGGGAACTCCAAGGTTACGAATCTGACAAATTCCTGTCATACTTCAAGCCTTGCATTATACCTATGGAGGGTGGTTTCGCCTCTGGGTTCAAAAAGCCTGAGGAGGAAAAGTTTGAAACACGGTTGTATATTTGCAAAGGAAAGAGAGGTATTCGGGTTAAACAGGTATGGAAGATTTCACGCCCATTGCTGTACATCGTGTTCAATATTCATTTTGATAATTCTGAATGTCTCCTTTGTTCAGGTTCCTTTTGCTCGTTCGTCATTAAATCATGATGATGTCTTTATCTTAGATTCTGAAAATAAGATATATCAATTTAATGGTGCTAACTCCAATATCCAAGAAAGGGCCAAAGCGTTGGAAGTTATCCAACATTTAAAGGAAAAGTACCATGGGGGTGTATGTGATGTTGCAATCGTTGGTGAGTGGACATCTGAACTTATATTGGCACTTCCGTCTGACAGCAGACTCTTTTCTCTGGTCTAATGGTTCGACCCTTTGATGCTAGATGATGGGAAATTACAAGCAGAGGGCGACTCTGGTGAATTCTGGGTCCTTTTTGGAGGTTTTGCACCAATTGGGAAAAAAACTGTGAGTGATGATGATGTTGTACTTGAAACTACAGCACCAAAGCTCTACAGGTATTTCCTCTAACAGTCTCACATTGACATGAAGATCACATCGTCGGTGGTTGAACCGTTAAAATTAGATGAATGCTTTGTTTCTGTTGTTTTCCCATCAGTTGCAACTCCTATGTATAAATAGGCTTCTACCTGGCCTTTAAGACCCATTCAGATGTACTGCAGCATGGATGGCAATTGGCATTGATTTGTTTTAATATACAATTACATATTTCTGCTACCATATCTATTTGAGAGCATACGCCTACTTAAAAGAAACTGTTGAGTGAGTCCCATGCTATGGTTTAGTTCAACAAAATTACATCTTTGTGTCTTGGAGTTTAATATGCCGCTACAGACTTTTTCATTCTTTAAGTTATTTCTGTTCCGTAGCGTTTCTGCAGTTCACTATAAAACCTTATTAAATGTTCTACTTGCAGCGTCAATGATGTTCAGCTGAAGTTGGAAGACACTGCTCTTACAAAGGCTGTGCTTGAGAATACCAAATGTTTCTTACTTGACTGTGGGGCTGAAATATATGTATGGGTTGGCCGGGTAACACAGATGGAAGATAGAAAATCCGCTACCAAGGCGGTGGAGGTAAACTCTTTAATTGTTTTTCTTTCTCTCATGCGTTTTGCTTTCATTTCTTAAATGTGACATTTTCATGTTTGTGCTTTTTGCAGGAATTCATTATCAGTCACAAAAGGCCTAAAACAACAAGAGTGACTCAAGTGATTCAAGGTTATGAGAGTCATGCTTTCAAGTCCAAGTTTGAATCATGGCCAGTGGGTAATGCAGCAGGGAGCCCTGGTGCAGAGGAAGGGCGGGGAAAAGTTGCAGGTATTTGAGTATTATTCAGTTATGTGGATAATGAAATTTCCCCTTTGATTACTGCTGGTAATTTTTTTGGTATTTTGTAGCTTTATTGAAGCAACAAGGTGTGGATGTCAAAGGAGCTGCAAAAAGCAGCACTCCAGTAAATGAGGAAGTTCCTCCTTTGCTAGAAGGCAGTGGGAAACTCGAGGTTATGCTGTTCAATGTTCTACTTTATGAGCTGTGTTTTTGAAAATAAAAATAATAAAGTACTTTTAGTGTGCATGTCCTTACACAAACACAACTTTATAATTCAGGTATGGTGCGTTGATGGAAATGCTAAGAGTGCGTTGCCAAAAGAGGACATTGGGAAATTTTACAGTGGAGACTGTTACATCATTCTCTACACGTATCATTCAGGCGACAAGAGAGAAGAATACTATCTCAGCTACTGGATTGGGAAGGATAGCTTGTCGGTAATAACAAATTACATGCTACCGCACTTGTCTATGGTCTTAAAAACAGTTTTTTGCGCTCTGCTAGTGTCATTTGCTGAACTCATATCCTAGGTTCTTTTGAAGTTCGGTGGTACTTGTTTTGCTCTTTTTGCCCAAATTTTGCACCAGTACAATGGATCTGTATTCTTATAAATATTTTGTTTGGTTTATGCCTTATAGGATGATCAAGCGATGGCATCTCAATTAGCTAATGCAATGTGGAATTCATTGAAAGGACGGCCTGTTCTGGTGCTGCAACTTTTACATATTTGCCTATGATTTATTCATACAAGACGACTTTGAGTTATAGCAGTTGTTTTGTAGGGCCGTATTTATCAAGGGAAGGAGCCACCACAATTTGTTGCTCTTTTCCAGCCCATGGTTATCTTAAAGGTACACATGCTTAGCCTGCCAAGTATGAATGGTTGCTTCCTTTTTATGTTACTTTCTTTGAATAGGTAAAGGTTGGATAACATGTTTCTGGCAATTCAATAAATCTTGTAGGGTGGAATCGGAGCTGGATACAAGAAGCTCATAGAAGAAAATGGCACGACTGGTGAAGTTTATTCTGCTGAGAGCATAGCTCTGATTCGAGTATCTGGGACATCAATCCACAACAATAAGACACTTCAAGTTGATGCGGTATGACCTAGCTCTATCTGCTAGTATTGTTGATATATAGGATGAGCATAGGTCTGATAACTTCTAAGAACAGAGTATAATGTGCGTGTCCAAAATATCCTTGTTAAATATGCGGTGACTGCATCATTTTAGTGTGGTATGGAATAGATTAATTCAACAGTTATGGATTGAAACAATATCCACAATGGGCTTTAGTGAAAATTCAGTTGCTTCTTCATTGACCTGACAAATTATTATTTATTTATTTTATAGGTGGCAACTTCTCTAAGCTCCACAGAATGTTTCGTATTGCAATCCGGAAATGCAATGTTTACGTGGCTTGGGAATTCTAGCACTTATGAGCAGCAACAGTGGGCTGCGAAAGTTGCGGAGTTTTTGAAGGTGGAGGATCCCTGTATATACTTCTTAGAATATCAATCCTAATTTTGATCACTTCTTTTTGTCACTGTTTATCTTCCAAAGCTTTCTGAACCCCCGACTTCTTCCTTAGTATAAACTTAACCAAACATCTAAGATTCCTTACTAAGATTTGATATTTCCAATCTTCTAGCCTGGTGTTGCAGTGAAGCATTGCAAGGAGGGGACTGAGAGTTCTGCTTTCTGGTTCGCTCTTGGTGGAAAACAGAGCTATACAAACAGAAATGCTTCTCAGGATATTATAGCTAGAGAGCCTCACTTGTATTCTTTCTCATTTAAGAATGGTTAGTTGTTGATCTCTTCTTTTCATCCAATTATGTATCTGGTTGTGATTTCTCTTTCCTTTCATGCATTTGAAACATCTATATCGTACACGTTTTTGGCCTAATCATCTTTTTTGTTGGTTTGATGTGTTTATATGGTCATCATTGATCAGGGAGACTGGAGGTTGGTCCTATAGTACTTGCTCTCGTTAGATCTATCCTTTCCTTATTGCACAGTTCAGGGTATGTAATTTATTTGACCTTCTGTAGGTTACTGAGATCTTCAATTTCTCCCAAGACGATCTGTTGCCTGAAGACATGATGATACTTGACACTCATGGTGAGGTCTTCATTTGGATTGGCCAGTGCGTGGAACCAAAAGAGAAACAAAAGGCATTTGATATTGGCCAGGTATAACCTCAAGGCTGGACCTTATTATTTTGGTTTTCTGTTGGGCAACCATATTGCAGAATGTGATGGTTACTTTCTTGTCCAGAAATACATAGAGCATGCAAATTCTATTGAGGATTTGTCTCCACGTGTGCCACTATATAAAGTCACAGAAGGGAATGAGCCATGCTTCTTCAAGACATACTTCTCTTGGGATAACACAAAATCCGTGGTACGCTTTTGGATATATCATTTTTATTGTATCTGGCCTTTTCTGTTTGATCTGATATATACTTATGAGGGTAGGGTGTTTTACTGAAGTATACTCTGCTGTAAGGCAGTCATTATTTTCTCCATGTTCTCTTTGGACATGTTTAGCCCCTCATGCATTTGTGTGTGGCTAGCATTTTGTACAGACTGCAGGATCATATCAAATATGTATGTTTTATACAGATTCATGGAAATTCGTTCCAGAAGAAACTCTCACTACTTTTTGGACTCCGTTCTGAGGTAAGCCTGAGATCTAAGTTGAAGTACAAAGTTGAGTGTATGCGTTAAAATAAAATGGTCCTTTGAAATGAGCTCTTTTGTACATTGACAAGTTAGTTGAGTTGGTTTTACATGGGTAACCATTATGAAACTAAAGACAAACTCAATCAAATCAGTGTTTTGGAACATATATATGCCAAACTAGTACAATATGAACAACATATTCCTTTTGTAGAGCGCGCCTAGGAGCTCTGGTAATGGTGGACCCACCCAAAGGGCGTCTGCATTGGCGGCTCTATCATCCGCATTCAATCCATCTTCCCAGCAAAAGCAGGTAGGTTGTAAACAATTGATACGTTTTTTTTTTGTGGAAACATTGGTGGAAGTATGTAACTAGCTTATTGATCGCTTTTCAGTCAAACGAGAGGCCTAAAAGCTCAGGCGATGGACCCACTCAGCGTGCCTCAGCACTTGCTGCCTTATCTAATGCATTTAATCCATCCTCAAAACCCAAAACGCCACCACCATCTCGTTCAGGTCAAGGTTCTCAAAGAGCAGCTGCAGTAGCTGCACTTTCCTCCGTGTTGACTGCTGAGCAATCTGGATCTTCAGATAATCTACGAGCTAGCAAGACTAGCAGCACAGCAGATATGACTGGTACACTTGCACCTTCCTTTGTTTCTATTTCTCATATTTACCAACTGCTGTCATTTTCTCCTACTTCACAGTTTGATTCCTTTAATCATGCAGATGTTGACAGGGTCGTAATAACTCCATCTGGAGCATCTGGTGCGTCGTCTCCTCAGTCTGAAGCTGGGGAGTCCTCTGTATTTCACCAAGAGAAAGATGCTGCAGCAGATGTAGCACCGTCTGAGACTGATGGAGCAGAGCCTGAGGCCCCAGAGGAAGAAACAACAGAGAATGTGGGTGAAGCAACATTTAGCTATGACCGCTTGATATCCAAATCTACCGATCCGGTTCGTGGGATAGACTACAAACGTAGAGAGGTTTGCTCTGGAATTAATTTTTATCTCTTTGGTCTGAATGTCCTTGTTTACTTTACATTCTAATTTAAGTGCTTTGTCGATTATGTAGGCATACTTATCAGACAGTGAATTCCAAAGTGTTTTTGGTATGACTAAGGATGCATTCTACAAACAACCAAGTTGGAAGCAAGAACTACAGAAAAGAAAAGCAGATCTATTCTGAAGCCATGATCCTGAACAACACGTGTTTCTATAGTGTCTGTTACATATGAGATCCCCTTCTCATATGATTGGTCCAATGAGAGTAAGTCTATTTTATTGTTGGTCTTTCTCTGTGGACGGCTACTGGTGGCTTGGGCTGGTCTGCTACCAGTTGGTTTTGCAAGGTCAAATTCTTTTGTACATGGCCTGAGTTATGCTGCTTGCGAGGTCCTATGCTCTCCATGCTTTAGCTTGCTTTGCGACTGTCCATATGTGTATATTTTTTTTACACGGTTGTTGTGTATGGGCATTTTCGGTAGGTCATCATGCTGCTGTCATTCAGATGTATTATCACACAAAAAGATATTTGTGTTGTCTGTTTGCTATTGATGGTTGGCGATTGTTGAGAGATTGGGGCCTGTTAAAACCTCCCATTGTATCTGCACGTCCTCTTCCTGGATGTAGCAGAAAACTGCTTCTTGAATATTTGAATTGTTGTCCATCGGAAAACTAGTTGTAGGAAGTTCAAAGAACTTTGAGAGGATGGAAATATATGTCTATTGGTTCACTATATATGCACAAAGGAATATTAGAAATGCTATAAGATTGCCATTGAACAGTGCTACTGAAAAAAAAAAGTTGTACAAAGAAATAACGACAAGTTACGAGTTGAAAAGTACGTGAGATCCGACTTCTTCTGGACTTACTAGTTGAGGATGCTACGCTTCAGAATCTTCGCCTGTAGAGAAAAATCCGTGTCCGCCCCAGCAAAAAAGGGGCATGCTGCCTCTGAGCACAACGGAACATACGGGAAGAAGGATGAAGTGTCTGTCGCTTCCGCGAGAGTGCAGAGAACGGTCGCGTCCCTGCGATCCATATCATAGCACAACAGCACTCTCTGCGACCTATCAAAGAGGATAACCCTGTTCCAGTGCGGATGCATGGCAACCAACTCCCCGCGATCCAACGTTTGTAAAGCCAGCTGCCTGTTCTGCAATTCTTCTGCAAGCAGATTTCAGCCAGCGATCCAACGGAGGTGGAGGATGGGAGTGTGATGGGAAGGTTGATTTCAGCCAGCTGCCTGTTCTGCAATTCTTCAACGTTTGTAAAGCCAGTATAGCGGCCGACTTGCAGGAGGATCTGCTTCTGCAAGCAGTAGATGAACTGAGAGATTGGCAGTGTACATCTTCCTTGCAAGTAAGGACGAACATAGTACAGAGGTTTTGAACTTGTAAGTATATGAATTTACGACCGTCTAATTAAAGCTCTTTCAGTGCAGTTCAGCTAGCATGTAGGTGTTCTGTTTGAAATGTTGCGGCATATTGTGGTACAGGATCAATTTTACTTACAACAGTCAAATTCAAAATCATGAGGAAATTGTATGACAGTAAAGTCTGATGAGAGTAAAGACTTTATCAGACTGTTAATTTTATTATCCAATACTGATGTTTACACCTGTCAAAAAAAATACTCTATGTTTACATCAACATTCATTTGATCTCATGTTATGATTTTGAATGTTTTGAACTTGATGGAGCCTCAAAAACCAAAGAGGACTCATGAAACACCTGGGTTGCATACAGTTTCTTGAAATGATCCAGCAGTAAGACCAAATAACAGCATCGAAACACTCATTCCGTGTTAGAAAAATGGAAGTTTATTCTTTTTGTCGAAGATACCTCCAGATACAACAATACTCATATCCTTCTATCATGAACCGAGTAGCGAAAGGGCCTCTAGCTGAAGTGGTTAGGTGGTCTGAGTAGCACTCCTCAGGTCCTGAGTTCGATTCCCGGTGGGAGCGAATTTCAGGTTGAGGTTAAAAAAATCCCCTCGTCTGTCCCACAACTAAAGCACAGGTCTAAGGCCTGGCCCAGGTCGTTGGTCGTCTCACATGGGCCACGGTGCCGCTGTGTAAGGGTGGGGCAAGGGTTCGGGGGTTTTCTCGACTTATATGAGAAAATGCAATGCCCGGAGGCTGTCTTACCCCCCGCAGGTCGAGTTTTTTTTTTCTATCATGAACCGAGTAAATCATTTAGGATATAACGGTATACCTTTGATCTAACAACACAAAAATCAGCTATGTTACCCCTAAACCTACCAAAGGTCTTCTCTCTTCTGAGTTCCCTGAATATTTTTTAAGCTCACAAGACCATAGGTGACGAGAGCCGGATGTGGCTGTCTTATCACTGTAACATGAGTCATACTGTATGACGTTATTGTTGCCACAAAAATCAATCAAGAGATCCAGACTTCTTATCATCACCCTGTATCAAATGCTGTGTATCCTCAAGCTCTATTTCGCCTCCTCTCCATTCCTTCCCACTTTCAAACATTATTTCAATTTGCTCCAAAGTTTTCCCTTTAGTTTCCGGCACACAAAAGTACACAAACAGTACGGAGATAGTCGAGAGTATGGCAAACACGAAGAACATTCCTGCCACTGATATAACACGGGCCATAGAAAGGAATGACATGGAAACTAAACCACTGCTCACTCTACCACCGACTTGACCAAGTGCAGATGCTTGAGCTCGTAATCTCAAAGGAAATATCTCTGAAGACAAGACCCAACATATTGGTCCCATACCGATTGAAAAGAATGCCACATTACCACAAACTGCAAAAATGGCTAAGTCAATCCCAACCCCCGGAGACATCAACCCCATGGCATGCTTCTGCAATGTAAGTGCAATTCCTAGGAGAAATAAACAGATAGTCATGCCAATGGTGCTGACATAAAGAAGTTTGTTTGCGTCCAACTTTGTCAATGAGGAAAATTGCAACCAAGATGAACACTGTCTTAGTGAAACCCACAGCAACAGTTGCCGCAAGAAGCTCTTGATCAGACTTGATGCCAGCATCTTTGAAAATTGCTGGGCTGTAATAGACAGTAGCATCGATTCCAGTAATTTGTTGGAACATTTGAATACCACAGCCAGCATACAGCATCCGACGAACAGCTGGAGAAGGGTTCAATAGCTCCCTCCACACTGCCTTTTCCTCGGATTTCATTGATTTCAAAATTCCTGCGGCTTCCTCAATCTCAGCCAAACGTTCTTCAACTTCAGCTTCAGACTCACTTATTTGTAGCAACACTGCCCTGGCTTCCGGAACCCTTTTCTCCATCATCAACCACCTTGGGGACTCTGGGATCACGAAAAGTGCAAAGCCGATGAAGACAGATGGAAGGACACCAACACCAAGCATAATCCTCCAATTGATGTGCTCTGATAGGCCTGAAAATGCGTAATTTGAAACATAGCCAAGGAGGATCCCAAGGTTGATGCATATCTCAGGGAGGGATGTGAGAGTCCCACGGGCAGAAGCAGGCGAAATCTCAGCAATGTACACTGCAGATACCATGCCACCAAAGCCAATGCCCACTCCAGCGAGAAGCCTCCCAATCATAAGCACAGTGAATGATGGAGCAAATGTCATGATGGCTGCGCCCGTCTGGAACACAACTGCGCCAAGCCCCATTGTCCATTTCCTACCAATTGCATCAAATGTTCGCCCCCCTGACAGACTTCCCACAAGTGAAACTACGCTCAGACAACCTACAAGGATTTCTTGCTGAAACTCGGTTATGTGGAGATCCTTCTGAATGTAGATGATCGCCCCGCTCATGACACCAACATCTGCAAACAAAAACACGTCTTGGATTACAGAAATCTTTCACAGCAAGGTGAATTAGTTTTTGAGAAGCTTGTTTCTCAGCAGCAGCCAATGAAAGTTCAATTATCCATTTCCAAATACTTAAATCCTAGTACTTGGAAAACATAGAAAGACACACACAAAAAAAATCACGACCTCAGCTCAGGTCAAGTGAAATTTGGTTCTTGCGATGTCCGAAAATTCATTTTCTGTTGTTAATAGCTTCCCTAACCAAACCAGGATATTCTTGTTTTTTTTACGCAAAGCCAGGATATTCTTGTGAAGGAACTAAAAGCGCTTCCATCAGAATATAGGCTGCAAATTGCTATCACTGTCGGAATCGAGCTACAATTCCATTCACAGGATGCATGAATTTGGTAGAATAAAAAGGCACCATTTCTATCCGTACCCTGGGATCCCAGTGGCGCGACGCGTCGCTGCAAAAACTCACCGTAGCCGAGGAGGATGGCGTTAAGCGAGGCGAACATAGCGCAGGTGTACACGAAGCGCTCGGTTCTCCTCCTCTCGCTCTCGGACACCGACGGCTTCCCCGGCCCCCCGGCCCCGCGTCCAGCTCCTGCTCGTCGCTCCGATCAAGAACTGCGTACTTGTTCCTGCCATTGGCCGCGGCGCCGGCATCCGCCATCGCCACGCTCCTTGCTCGCCGCTATCCGGCGACGCTGCGCTCGCAAACAGACGGATTGGTGCCGGATTTGGGCGTGGTCATCAATGGCGCCCAGGGGCGCGAGGAAGGTGGGAGATGTCGATGTGTTCTGGTTCTATAGCTCGGCTTCGCCGTCTGCGTGTTCTTTTTAGTAGGTGCGTTTATTTCCATTTTCTTTATCAAATAATTTGCAAAATCATCATTTCTTGTACCCTATTGTATACTTGCAGTTAAAGTTTAGCTTTGCTGAGGAACAATCATCTTGTATGGTGATTTTTTCTTGGTCAATACTCGGGTTTGACATGAAAATTTTCGGGAGCCGGTCCGGAGGAGAAGCGTGTCGTGACTTGTGAGACCTCCTCTTTCATTCCGGCAGGATTAAGGTGCGACTATTCCATGGAAATGGATCTGTGATTAGGAGCGTAAATTAGCTTATGTTTGGTCCAGGAAAGATGTTTTACCAGCCTAAATTTGACGGGTGGCAGGGCAAGATAGGATTTGTGTATTGTCAGTGATAGCACCCCTATCAAAAGCTTTTTTAAATATTTGTTAAGTAAATGGTTATTCAAACTTATAAATGAATAGGGCATGTGGCAGAGTATTCTTAGGAATAAATATTTAAAGAACCAAACAATCTCACAAGTGGAAAAGAAGGCTGGTGACTCACATTTTTGGTCCAGCCTTATGAAAGTTAAACCAAAGTTTCTAAACCTGGGATCTTTTCATTTGAATGATGGGAACCAAATAAGGTTTTGGGAAGACAAGTGGTTAGGAAATTTTACACTTAGTGAACTGTATCCGTCCCTCTTCAATATAGTAAGAAAGAAACACGCAACAGTAGCTTCTGTTTTTGATAGAGTTCCACTAAATGTGTCTTTTAGAAGAACATTGACTGGAAACACATTAATTCTTTGGCATAATCTTGTTACTCGTATTAGTCATATACAGTTAAACAATAGTAGTGATACTTTTCGATGGAACCTTAACCAATCTGGTATCTTCACTGTTGCTTCAATGTAAGATGCTCTAATAAGTAATGGAAATGTCCAGTTTGACAAACATCTCTGGAAGCTTAAAATGCCGTTGAAAATTAAGATCTTCATGTGGTATCTAAAAAAGGGGGTCGTACTCACTAAGGACAATTTAGCCCGCTGGAATTGGAATGGTAGTAGGCGGTGCTGTTTTTGCTCTTGTGATGAAACGATCCAACATCTTTTTATTGATTGTCATTTTGCAAAATTCCTATGGAGAGCTGTACAGTTTGCTTTTAACTTACAACCACCTAGAAGTATTACTTATTTATTTGGTAATTGGCTTAGGGGGGTTGGTACAAAATTGAAAAGGCAACTGTTAGTGGATGCCTCTTCTTTATGTTGGGCAATATGGCTTAGTAGGAATGATCTAGTGTTTGACAAATCTCCAATAAAAATTTATATGCAGGTACTGTATCGGGGCACACATTGGCTCAGGTTTTGGGCCCAGTTGCAACGGCGTGATGAAGATAAGGAGACGATGAAGAATGCATGCCTAGCGTTGGAGGTGGTGGTCATGCAAATCTTCACCAATCATGGATGGAGGTTTACCAATAGAATTGGTCATTAATAAATTTCTTCATCAAACTATGTTGGTTATGTCGTTGAGTTGGTTTTGCTTGATTCATATGATGGCAGACGGATATACTGCAGTTTGTGTAATGAACGGTTGTAACCTCTTATGAGGCCAAGACCGGGTACTCTTTTTCCTATTATCTAAAAAAAATCAAAAGCTTTTTTAGCCGTCGCTTTCATACAAGTCTAAGCAAACGCAAGGTTGTTCGGACCGATCAATCGTCGAGTACGAACAGGAAATATCAGAAAGTTCCCCGTGATTCAGCGTGTTCGTTTTGCTGCTGCAGAAAAATAACTGCGAACACTGTAGCTGCTGCTGAAAACACTGTAGCGACTGCTGAAAAAATAACTGCGAACACTGTAGCCGCTGCTGCAAGCAGCGAGACGAACACGTTAATTTAACAGGTAATCAAGGATTCAAGGCGTCCCCACCCCCTACGGCATTCTGTCAGAAACTTCGCCATACCGAACTGGAATTTATCGAACACGGCAACGGCAGTTTGGTCCAGCCACCAGCCTCGAATAGTTCTTACGTAGCACTAGTACGAGCACGGAACAAGTCAACGACCAGCAACCTCTCTGGGCCTTGCTACGCGCCTATGCCAAACCTCCCGCCATGACGGGAGGGAGCTTCCTAGCACCGACAGGAGCTTGGCATGCGCAAATCAGCTTGAGATCACGGCTCGTCAAATCAAAAAACATCGCTTGAGCCGCTGAGCATGCCTTCGAATTCATCATGAGAACACTGTAGTGGTCTCCCTCTAAGAGAACGGCATTTCGTTTGAGTAGAGGAAGAAGAGAGGACTGACCGTAACGGAGGAGGATGGCGTTGAGGGACGCGAAGAGCGCGCAGGTGAAGACGTATCTCTCTCCCTTCTTTCGGCGGATGCTCTGCGCCTCCGCCCGGAGCGCCCACTCCTCTTCGTCCAGCTCCTCATCCCCCTCCTCCGGCCCCATCCTCCTGTACTTGGTCGCAGTGGCGGAGCTAGGATTCAGTGATTGGGTATTCCCAATGCAAAAATTAGTCTATCATGAAAGCAAAAACATGGACAACAACCTGAATGAAAAGTGTAAACTGCTTGTTTTCCCTAGAGATTTGGCATCATATTTGATTGGGGCTTAGTTCTTATTCATTTGTGAGCTATGGGTAATGAGGCTGGCTAATTTTTTAAGCTGTAATACATAGATACCAGGTGTTTATCATGGAAAGCTGGGTATTCACGTGAATACCCAGGACTTATGGGAGCTCCGCCCCTGCTTGGTCGCCGGCCTCATCTTCACCGACTCCATCATCTCTGCTCTCCTATGCTACGCTTGTGTTCAGTCTTCCACTGAGCGAGAAGATGACCAGGGTTTGAAAAATCGACGATAACCGGTCGATAATCGCGATTATCGAGGTTATCGGTCCGAGCCGATAAGTTCCGCTACACCGGTTTTCGAATTTGAAATTTGAATTTTTTAAAAATTTGAGAAAATTTGAAATAAAAAATATGTAAATAAACTAGACGTCATTTGCGGACCATTTGTGGAAACCATACACGAAAACGAGTTCGTTTGATGGGTGAAATAATTCTCGGAAGATTTCTGAGAGAAAAGAAATAAAAAAAAAGATTTCGTGAACAGGGGAACAGTAACCTGCGGCCACAAATCTCTATAATTGGTTGATTTGAGTGGTGGAATTGTATGGGAGAGGACTCAAATGGATTCTTAGAGATGTGAGATAGCTTCAGTTGCGAGGAATCGAGCGGAAACTCACCGTGAAGGGAGGAATCAACGATGGCATCCGAGTTGCTCATCCGGCGCCTATGGTGGAATGGTGTGTCGGTAGGTTACCGGTAGAAATCGGTGGATAACCGGTCGAAATCGGTCGGTTTGATGATTTTTTAATTCAAAATTTGGTTTTTAAATTTTTGGTCGAAAACCGCTCGGTTATCACGAAAATCGGTGAAATCGGTGGAACCGGTGGCGGCCGGTTTCGTGTATTGGAACGATAATGTAAACCTTGAAGATGACCAGTGGCTTAACAGAGAAGGATCCGGTGCAGAGCTGTGAAGCTGCACATCTCCTCCTCAGATCTAGCGCGGGAGCTCAGCTGCAGGCCTGGCTTTTGTTTTGATTAGCGTGTGCTTGTTCTGGGGCTTCGTATAGAGAAGACCTTTTGAGCTTATTTTAGAGTCTTCCCCACGTTCACGGTAGAGCTTTGAATTTTTCTACTTGCAAGTGGCAAGGTTGGTACTCGCCAATCAGTGTCTTAATGTATAGACTTTGTAGGAGTTGAGATCTTTTCTTTTTGTTCAGGGACTTTGGGAGTTCAGATCCATTTAGCTGCCTCAGACTTTTGATGTTCAGATCCATTGATATCATTCCTTCAACTAAAAGGGAAACTAAAGAAAAGAAAAGATAGGTCCATTGGGCTTCCCCATGACGAGGCTAAAACAGGCAATTGAACCAAAGTAATTGGATGGCCATGACTCCTAAATGAAATTATGACAAGTTTGCTTGAACTTCAATACCTTTGCAACCAACTTGCCAAAATACATACTACGAGAAAACCATTAGGGCTGCATAGAAAGAAACTGTGAAAACCATCCGAATGGTATAGCAAATGACATATCAATCTAAAGTGCTGCTAACAGATACGCTCAGCAAGTACATATCATTTTGTCTAGAGATCAATGGATTACCCTACTGTACATTGTCGACAGGAAAAGCTCTGCAACATGTATTGTTTCAGATTTCCCTGTCCTTATGCTGATACGCTCTTCGCTGCTGCTGATCCGCATTAACTGGCCGGAATTTGAGGACTTTTTCAACACTTGCAAGATGCTTCACCTCCTTCGATGGAGCTTCATTACTGCTGCTGGCTGATTTGTCTTTGTTTTCTCCAGAAGGCAGCATCTCAGCACTAGGTTTAGGTTCAGATTCTGACAAAAAAAAATGGATGAAAGATTGAATGAACGAATCTACTTAAAGAAATGCATTAGGTCAAACAAACGATCTTCACAAAGAACTGCATCAGTAGACATTGAATTTAGAATGGACTGACAGTCAAACATACATACAAAAAATTTATTCGCTTGTTCTGTTGTTCAATTAGGCCCTTATAAGGGGATTAAAAATGGGTTCTTATGTGCAAACTGCAAACAATGCAATCTCGTATAAAAGCTTTCTCACTGCAGCAGACCTTTGTCGGCCAAGCCATGGAGGACTGATTTGTCAAACAGTAAAGAGAAGGCAGGGGCGTCTTGATGATACTTACCGCTTTCAGAGAAAAGATAACATGTTCCAACAGTTTCTTCATATTCTCCAATCTGTAATTAAACAAACATTAGCGATAGAAAGCAGTCAATCGTTAGCACACGGAAAAGAAAACCAATGCATCCAAACGGAACAGGTTGCTGTCATTGACAAAGAATAAGATGAACAGAAGTAAATGCATGCTTGGTACTGTAGTCTATAGGCAGTACAAATAACTTGTGAATTTTGAACACTACCTCCGTTTTTATTTATATGCCGTTTATGACAAGTAATTTACACTAATTTTAGTGCAAATCTCTTGTCCAAAACATCATATGAATATAAAATGAAGACAATACATATTGTCCTCATCTTGCCCTTTTGTAAATCTCAAAACACAAGGTATGATTATGAAATATGTCTCGATGAATAATACTCCAATTTCACAGAATTAAACTCAAACAAGTTATTGATTTTGACCTGGCAGCCATGTAAACACTTTTCCGGAAGTTGAAACAAACATTCTCTCAAAAATAAAAAATAAAAAGAAGTTGAAACAAACATTTTTCTAAAGTTTGAAACATGATAACCTAGCTAGCTGTATGCAGTTCGTGCACAAATGACGTACAGTACCTCCTACAATCCAGATTCCACAACCCACATGCAACAAAACAGCATCATCCGTAAATATAAGCGAAAGCAGAACATGACTTACCATCTTCAGACCATCATCCACTGTCAAGGTTGGAGTCAATGAATCCAAACCCTGAAAAACATGATTACTCATTAACTTAGGAAATTCAAGGTATAAACCGATGGTACGAAAAATCCAATGATGATCCGAGAAAAAAATGCCAGTGACCGAAGAACTGAATAAGTTGTTTGCGCAGAGTTATAAATAAGCCAACTTACAGAGAGCACATATGGAGCACCAGGGGATATGTCTGAATATAGACAATCATCCAACTCTAGCAAGACATATTCTTCTTCCTCCACTTCCTTCCTCTTTGCCAGTTTGATTCTCTTTGTCTTGTGCTTCTGACATCTCCATACGACCAAGAAGACTCTTCAGTCCTATTGAGCAGACAGGAGACCGGTGACACTTTGTTGCATACAAAAGGTAAGGGTGTGTTTGGTGCTGCTTTTTGCACCGGCTTATGCTGCAGTTTATTGCCTTTTTCGTACTGTAGCTACAGTGTTTTCACTGTTCACTGACAGAATAAGCCACAATAAGCAGCATTTAAGGTGCTTTTTTCAGCTTTTTTCACTGTAGCAACAGTGATTTTACTGTAGCGCGTGAATAAGCAGGTGAAGAAGCTGGTGGAGAAGCCGGTGCCAAACAAGCCCTAAGTAAAGCAAGTAGAGTCATTGTTGTAGGGTTCTACTATCATTATCATCTACTCGGTAGTAATGTTCAATGTACTCTGATCTCCTGTCTGCTCAATAGGACTGAAGAGTCTTCTTGGTCGTGACGGTGGCGTGGACGGCTCGGCGCGGGCGCGCGGCGTCGCGTCTCTGCTCGCGGTCGGGCGCGGCGTGCGCTGGTGGCTGGCGCGGCGTGCGCGTCGGGCGCGTGGAGGGCGGGCTCGCGTGCGCGCTCGTGCAGCGGACCGAGCGGCGGAGCGCGGTCTGCGTGGAGGCGTGCGATGCGGCGGCGGCGGCGAGATCCGCGTGAGGGGATGGGGTGTGGTGTGCGGCGGCTGCGGCAAGAGGGCAGGGGAGGAATTGGGCAGCAGGACAGCCAGGCTAGGGTTTTTTATTGGGCTGGGTTGGAACTGAAATAAGGTGGGCTTTGTTGGACCAAGGCGCGCGTCGGGTCGGTGAGCCCCGTGCTGTTCAAGGGCCTGCTACAAGGTGAAGTGCCTCGACCACGGCATCTGCTCGCGACGCGCCGTCACGGACGAGTGCCCCGGCGGGGTCTGCTCCGGAGGCCGCACGCACTTCGACCTCAGCGGCGCCGCGTTCAGCAGGATGGCCGTCGCCGGCGGCCGCCTGCGCGACCGGGGCGAGCTGTCGGTCGTGTACAGAAGGTGAGACCACGCGCTCCCAAGTCATACTGCATTTTTTTTTTGTCAGATACAATACGAACCAGCTGCTGCAGCCTGCATAGCAGTGGTCGTGTGGACTGGGCACAGTCCCTTTGCTGTCTCGTACTCTCGTTTTCTTATTTGACGTCTCAAAGGGGCTGTTCGTTTTATTGGGGTCTAAAATTTAGAGGGATCTAAAAAAAGAATCTTATCATTTAAGAGTATTAAATAAAGTTTAATTACAAAACTAACTGCAGAACCCCTGGTCTAATTCGCGAGACGAATTTAATGAGGGTAAGCAATCCGTGGTTAGACGATGGTTACTGTAGTATGACTGTAGCAAAACATAGCTTACTTAGGCTCGTTAGATTCGTCTCGTAAAGATGTACCCATCTGTAAAAAGGTTTTATCATTAGACTTTATTTAGTACTAGATTCTCTTTATTTAGAGGCCTCTAAAATTTAGCGCTAAAAGAAACGAACAAAGCCAAATATTACTCTGGTACTGTGATTTGCACCATACTTGAGGCGCAGAGGGAATCAAATGCCAAACTGCAGCCCAGCTGTCTGAGATCTGCTGCTGTGTGGGTGTGAGTGGTAACTCAGTCAGAGCTTCAGATATTACTGGCATTTAATCTCTTGTAAATTCACCTTGGTCAATCTCTTGAAAATACGGTCACCTGGTCAATGCTTCTTCATTCACGTAGGACCAAAGGAATCTGAACTTACTTGTGCAAACAAAAAAACAAAGCCAAGTGAATAATCTTGTTAACTGTGAGCTCATTCCTTGTTTCTCTTAACATTCAGAAACTGACCGCTGCATTGTCGTTTGCATGTACCAGGACGCCCTGCAAGTACGGCGGGAAGAACATAGCATTCCGTGTGAACGAGGGCTCAACCAACTTCTGGCTCTCGCTGCTCGTCGAGTTCGAGGACGGGGAAGGCGACATTGGATCCATGCAGATAAAGCAGGCGCCCTTCTTCAGATTCAGGCGCCCGCTTCCCTGGCACCGCCCTTCTTCAGATTCAGGCGCACGCTTCTGGACTTTTTCCTCTTCTTTCACATACATAGGGTGTGTTCGGCGTTTTAGAGTCTAAAATTTAGAGGGGTTTAAACACAAAGAATCTTGTCTTAAATAAAGTTTAATTACAAAACTAACTGCAGAACCCCTCCTCTAAATCGCGAGACGAATTTAACGAGGGTAGTTAGCGCTAAATTTTAGAGACATCTAAATAAAGAGAATCTAGTACTAAATAAAGTCTAATGATAAAATTTTTTTACAGATGAGTACATCTTTACGAGCGAATCTAACGAGCCTAAGTAAGCTATGTTTTGCTACAGTCATGCTACAGTAATCATCGTCTAACCACGGATTGCTTACCCTCATTAGATTCGTCTCGCGAATTAGATCAGAGGTTCTGCAGTTAGTTTTGTAATTAAACTTTATTTAATACTCTTAAATGATAAGATTCTTTTTTTAGACCCCTCTAAATTTTAGACCCCTATGAAACGAACACCCCTATAGTGGCACACAACAGAGTGAGTGGGGAAAAAAAAAGGAGGTTATCTCTTTCCTTTAGGCCCTGTTCGTTTCTTTTAGCGCTAAATTTTAGAGGCCTCTAAACAAAGAGAATCTAGTACTAAATAAAGTTTAATGACAAAACCTTTTTACAGATGGATACATCTTTACGAAACGAATCTAATGAGCCTAATTAATCTATGTTTTGCTACAGTAATGCTACAGTAATCATCAACTAATCATGGCGTAATTACCCTTATTAGATTCGTCTTGCGAATTAGACCAGGGTTCTGTAGTTAGTTTTGTAACTAAACTTTATTTAATATAGCTTATCTAAAGTTTATATCTCTCTAAAATTTAGACCCTTATGCATCGAACGCCCTCTTAACAACCTTTGGTGCTATAGCTAGGGTCATTTCTCGAGTTGCATGGGACAAATTGCTTTGCCGGGTACAAGAGAGCCACATAGCCTTGCCTTGCAAAGAGGGGTGCGTGCATGTGGTCGAGTTCATCTTATCTTTCCTTGTAAAGAGGGACACATTTTGTAGACATGCGCTGCGTGCTTTTATCCTCAAATCTCAACTCGCTGCCATTGCGCAGAAATAAACTGTTGCTCTCGCCCTTTACCCTGGGCGCGTTCGTTGTTTTAAAGCCTCTAAAATCATTTTGTAGACATGCGCTGCGTGCTTTTATCCTCAAATCTCAACTCGCTGCCATTGCGCAGAAATAAACTGTTGCTCTCGCCCTTTACCCTGGGCGCGTTCGTTGTTTTAAAGCCTCTAAATTTTAGAGGCTCTAAATAAATAGAATCTAGTACTAATAAAATCTATTGATAAAACTTTTTTACAGATGGGTATATCTTTACGAGACGAATCTAATGAGCCTAATTAAGCTATGTTTTGCTACAGTGATACTACAGTAATGCTACAGTACCATCGTCTAATCACGGTTTAACTATCCTCATTAGATTCGTCTCGCGAATTAAACCAAGGTTCTGTAGTTAGTTTTATAATTAAACTTTATTTAAGATAAAATTCTTTTAATTTAGACCCTTCTAAAGTTTAGAGGGGGACGCAACAAACGCGCGGCCTGTCCTTCTAGATGAACAGCTGCGAGACAAGAATCTCTGAACTTTGTAGCTGGTGAAATATTCCCAATGTTTGCCCACAAGAAAGGAGCACCTTGCCACGCATGGGCAGGCAAGAAGGGGTGCTGCTACTCCTACTTTCTTGCTGTCTAACGCACAAACCTAGTCAAAGCTTTTGCGTAGAACACATGATTTTGCCGGCGGATGATTCCCGTTCGGAAACGTTTTATTAGAAAGGCAGCACGTGAACGGTGAACCCCTGTCACCTTTGCTTCCCACAATTCACTGTCCAAATGATGCTGTTCCTCCTTCAGCTCGGTCAACCTGGTTAAGAGGACTACAAAGACCAAAGAAGCCGTGCTTTTGCACTGGTCTCTCACGCTTGGTAGCTCTTTTTATGCGTTTTGCACTTGTCACTGTTTGCTTTCGCGGCTGTTAAATCTGACAGTCATCCTGAGCTCTATAGCACGCTCGCTTGTGACTCGCGAGCTGTGGTGGGCTCGTGGCCCTGTGGGCTGGCCGGCCGGGGAATCCAAAGATACGACGGAATCCCATGCGCCCATCCCTGTGCTTTTTGTTGCTTTGTAAAGCTTCAGATGCTGCGTGCTTACTGGCTTAATAAGAGCAGCCGCAGTGTGTCTCAAATCGAACCGTAGTCCGCGCTGGCAGTTCGATAATCGAATGGAGTACACTGCAGAGGTCGAACCATGCGCGCAGGAGAAAAGTTCGACGCTTCTTTTCCGTTCGAACCGTGCCGAATAAAAAAATCAAACAAAGCGCTTGCTGCTGCAGTCCGTGGGTGATGGGGCATGCATCCGCTCAGGGAGGGAACGAGCGAACAGTTTTTTAATCAGAAATTGGGGCCCACAAAACGATGCTCACACTGCGGCAATCGAACGATAGCAAAGTTCGATTTTATCACGGTTCGCCAATCGAACCAACTCTGCTGATGCTCTAACAACTTGAGTACTATCACCTGCTTGACATTAACCTTGTCATTGTGGCGGTGCAGGCAAACTCAGTGCAGTGGCTGGACATGAAGCACGTGTGGGGGGCCACGTGGTGCCTGGTGCAGGGCCCGCTCTCCGTGAGGCTGACGACGCTGTCCGGCAAGAAGACGCTCACGGCCCGCGACGTCATCCCCAGGAACTGGACGCCCAAGGCCATCTACACCGCGCGCCCCAACTTCGACGTGTCTCTCTGATGGCGCCGCGCTCGGGAGTCCACGTTTTATCGGCCCCCGGTAACCGCCATGTCCGCAAAGGCTGGTTTAAAACATTTTCCAATAGCAAATCTCCCACCACCTCCACGGCTCCACCCGTAGCTGCAGAGCCACTCCATCATCTGATAAGATACTCCGCCGGAATCGCGGCGCCGGCGAAACCGCCCGGGGAAAAGGCAGCGACGAGGCGCACCCACCCCGTCCGCATTCGGGCGCCGCAGCGAGCCCCGCTGCCGCTGAGTGCTCCCGTGGACCGCCATTCGCGGGGCCAGAGGCGGAGGAAGGGAGGGAGCAATGGGTGCGGGGTTGGACGCGGGGGAGGAAGGGGTGATGGCCACGGACTTCTTCTGGTCGTACACGGACGAGCCGCACGCGTCGCGCCGCCGGGAGATCCTTGCCAAGTACCCGCAGATCAAGGAGCTCTTCGGCCCGGATCCGTTGGCCTTCCTCAAGGTGCCGTGATCTGCTCCTTATCCCTCGCCCTGTCCTACGCATCTGCTCTTTCGTTCGTTCTTGTTGTGTTTTCGTTAGTGCGATGAGGATTAACTGGAGCTTGCCGGAAAGTGTGATTCGTGCTGTTTTTTCTCGCCATGTTTCGCGTTTGTGATGAGCTGCAGCCAGTGGCGGAGCTAGATCACACACCAAGGAGGGGCCGATTCACGAGCCCATGAGGCTGTCAGAGAAAACCGATTGAAATGCTACATGATTTCGGGAGAACACAGAGAAGGGGATTAGCCGATTAAGGAACGTGTAAATTTACTACGTGTTAGCTTGTGCGTTTATGCTGGCTATTGGAGCTGATTAGTGATTGCATGCTTGTATAGAGTACAAACTTGCATAGAGTAAGGAGGGGCCAGGGCCCCGGCTGGCCCTCTCCTGGCTCCGCCAGTGGCTGCAGCGATGCAATGTCAGTTAGGACTTAGGATACGTTCGAGCGGGGCAGCGTTAAAGTAGAGATCTTTTATTACCATATCATTAGAATTGGATTCTTCAGTTTCGGTGGAGATTAATTTGGCATTGTGTAGGCGGTACTATTTGCACTGCCGAAGCTCAAGTTACCTATGGCTGGGTAATTGGATCCTGACTGTTGAAATCTAACCGCATTAATCATTTTCCTAGGGATGATTACAGATTTGCTGTTATAGGAGCAAACTTGCTTGAACATTCAGTTTTTTTTTTCTTTTGTCAATTGCTTGTTTTGTTAGCATTTTCATGAAGTAACTTGTAGTAATTCTTACGCCACATAGCGAAATTCCAGTGCCCTGCAAAACTGTTGTGCTAGTAGTATATTATGGTTAGATTAGCAAGTAAGCAAGCAAATTAAATCACGAGCTTCTTCCATTGAATTATCTTCTCCGTCCACACAGACTGAGCTGCTGAGAGCTTTATTGTCCTCACAGATCTGCTGAACCTTTCCAAACTGCCAATCATACTGTACTTTCTATACCTGAAATGGTTTTTGCTTCCTCTGATTGGCTATTGGGTGCTTCCTTTTAAGGCATACATTAGTAACATATTACCCTCCTGTTTTCATGATTACTCTGCGATTTTATTCGCATCAGGGTTCTGCTGAGCTGAAACTTTCTCGTTTGTTCAGAATTTGTCCCGACCATACCTTTTTTGCCTGAGATGGCAGTTGCTTCCTCTTATTGGCCACTGGGTATTACATTTATTGGAGTACCAATCCTGTTTGCAAGTTCAGGGAATGAACATTGAATTATGTTTCCCAACCACTTCTTGGGGATAAACCAATTTAGTGCAGCATTTCGTTAAATTAACACCAAGATGCACACATATCCTTGACAACAACCACAATTGCTCAAATTAAGCTGCTTTCTTCTTTCCAATAAAAAAGATTACTCCTGACTTATGTGCCAATAAATGAGAACGAAACTTTAGCTTATACACCCTGAGTGCGTTTTTTATCTGTCCTGCTGGTGAGAAATTCCAGCCGCATAAGCTAAAGTGTATCAAGTCCCTATCACCAACACCTGTTGCGTTGGCTATTGAACTTTGGCAAGGCAAGCTGACCACTTGAAACAGCCAGAATCTCATGAGTGGGAAAATCAGGGGACCTGTCGTTCCGTGAGCTGTATTTGTCTTGTCTCTTTTTTCTTTTCTTTTTTGGATGTCTTGATCTGTATTGTTGTATTGGAATTTTCTTTTTGGTAGTACCCGTATACCACAGTATGATCTCAGACTGATGACTGTGTTTTAACTTTGTTTTTGCAGATTGCTTTGGTTGTTTCACTGCAGTTGTGGACTGCGCGCTACATTCCTCCGAGATGCTAGCTGGTTGAAGATACTCAGCCTGTTCGTTTGGATGTTTTGCAGCAGCAGCTCCAGCAGGTACAGTGTTTGTAGTTATTTTTTCAGCAGCAGCTACAGTGTTTGCAGTTATTTTTCTGCAGCCGCAGCCGCAGCTGCAGCCTGCCAAACATGCTGACTGACGGTCGCCTACTTCTTTGGCTCCTTCCTAAACCACAATCTCTTCCTCGCAATCCATGAACTCAGCCACAACCTTGCCTTCACAACACCATCTCTCAACCGCTGGCTAGGTATCTTTGCCAACCTCCCCATTGGCGTCCCCATGTCCATAACATTCCAAAAATACCACCTGGAGCACCACCGGTTCCAAGGCGTGGACGGAATCGACATGGACATCCCCAGCCAGGCAGAGGCGCATGTCGTCAAGAACACCTTGAGCAAATGCGTTTGGGTCATGCTCCAGCTCTTCTTCTACGCTCTCAGGCCGCTCTTCCTGAAGCCGAAGCCTCCGGGGCTGTGGGAGTTCACCAACCTCTCCATCCAGGTCGCACTCGACGCCGGCTTGGTGTACTTCTACGGCTGGAAATCGCTCGGTTACCTGATCCTCTCGACGTTCGTCGGCGGCGGCATGCACCCGATGGCCGACCACTTCATCTCGGAGCACTACGTCTTCAGCCCCGAGCAGGAGACCTACTCGTACTACGGGCCTCTGAACCTGATGACGTGGCACGTGGGCTACCACAACGAGCACCATGACTTCCCGAGGATCCCCGGCACCAGGTGAAGGAGATCGCGCCGGAGTACTACGACAGCCTCAGTGTAATTTTTACAATTTGGCCCTTTTGGAAAAAGTTTTTCATATATGGACCCCTGGAGAAAACATGTCCAGAAATGGACCCTTTTCTGAGTGCCATCAGATTTGGCGCTCAGGTAGAACTACTGGGCGCCTAATGATTTGGCGCTCACATAAACCACGTCAGCTGGGGGGCACGAGGCCGATTTGCTGACCTGGCAGGGGTTGGACGCCAAGTCCTTTGGCGCCCAGGGGTGAGCGCCGCATCCTTTGGCGCCCACCCCCGGGCACCAAAAGGCCCGCGGGCTTTTCTTTTCTCTTCTCTCCTTCTCCTTCCTTCCTTCGCTCCGCACGAACAGAGAGCCGGCGGCTCTCCTCTCTCTCTTCCCATTCCATCCCCTCCTCCAAATCCACCCATTCCGCATGGTTTGAGGCCAAATCTTTCGGAGAAATCGATTCCCCAAGGTAATCTCCTCCGCCTCCTTGAATTTCGTCCAATAGAAATGCTTGTAGCTCTCAAATTTCGTGTAACCCTAACTCTAGGGTTTGAGGAAGAAATTGGCCGATTTGATTGGTTTCTTTGTTAGATTTGCAATTGGAAGTGTAATGTGGTTGACATGTTGATGTTTGGAAGCTCCGGTTGTAGTTGGTTTAATTGGTAGCAATGAATTGTTAGTAGGCATGTTAATGACATAAAGCACTATGGTTCAATTAGTGGAAAATGTAAGTTTTTTGGTGAGTTGTTTGTTGATTTTAGCGTGATAGGAGGTAGTCCTAAATGAATAGGATGTGTTGTGCATTAGAAAAATTGGTAGGGCATTTTGTTTGTTTAAATTGATATGAAGAATGCTAAATTGAGAAATGTCTTCTTTTTTTTTGTTGAAATGGATGTAGATGGCTAAATGTGTGAGAGTGCATCACGGTGGTTCAATTGTGAGGACTGAGGATGGTAGTGTTGATTTTGTTGGCATGAGAGAGGATGCGTTTCTTTTTGTTGAGACCCCAACTTTATGTATTGTTGCATCTCGAGTGAGGCAACGTTTGGGATGGATTGAGGAGGGTGTTAAGTTGGATTTTGAAGGAAGAATTGATGTGGGTTCGTCGAATGGGCCACATAATGAAGATAATGGCTTCGGTGGGTAGTGAGGAGGAATGGCAAGCATATGTTGAGATTGTTATGAATTCAGAAGTTCGAGCTTTAGATTTGGTGGTTCGGAAGGTAGTGGTGGATGGAGGCGTAGGTATTGGTTGTTCGAATGAAGTAGAAATTGACCTAACCCAGCCATCACAAGCAAGTGTGCATGACGGTTTGGCACGGAATTCTGCAGCAACCGTAGTGATGACTGATTCGGTTGGAGACCAAATGCCTCCGATCGTCCCGAATTGTGGTGATGATCGTAGGGATGAAACTCTGCCGGACATTGAAACGGTTCCTCAAGTGGCATCTAATGAAGTAGTGGCACCTAATGAAGATAACTATGGTGTTGCTACCGATCTAGTGGATGTCCCGGTTTTTGGTGATGATACAAATTATGAGGAGGAGAGAGCGGAGGATTCAGATGATGATCGCCCTATCGGTGGATTGGCAGAATGGGAGAAGGAAATGTTGAGGCAAGTGATTACGGACCGTGATCAATTGGTCCCTGATTGTCGGGATTTGAGCCCGGGTCATAGAGCTGTTGCTGATGGAGAGGAGACCGAGAATGTTGTGCCACGGGTAGAAACAGCTGAAATAATTCAAAAGGGTATTATCTTTCAGGATATGGAGTCAATGAAGATGTGGTTGAATGAGTACTTCGTGTTGCACTGCCGTCCTCATAGTGTGAAGCATTCTCACAAGCAGCGACGGTTCATTGTTGTGTGCAAGCGTGGCTGTCCTTGGACAGTACGCGCTCGGAAGACTCGTCATGCGAAGTGGAAGATTACAAGTGTGGTGCAGCCTCATACTTGTGGCTCTGACAATCCGGATGACAGCCACCCACAGCTGAGCTCCAAATTTATTGCTCAGAGACTTGTCAATATCATAAAGCATACTCCAACCATGCCGGTGGCTTCCCTGATTGAGATGGTACGTTTGAAATGGAGGTACCGCATTAAGTACGGGAAAGGTTGGCGGGCAAAGCAACGCGCTCTGAAGACATGCTACGGCGATTGGGCAGAAGCATATGAGCGCCTGCCTGCAATGTTGCATGCCATGAAAGCCAAAAACCCGGGCATGCATATGGAGTATGTCCCTAAGTCACAAATAAAGAGAGCGGATGGAAGGGAGATTTTCTTCCGAGCATATTGGTCTTTTGCCCAAAGCGCTGAGGCTTTCAAGCATTGTCGGCCTGTGATTTCTATTGATGGCGCCTTCCTCACTGGGAAATATCAGGGCACCATGCTTATTGCCATCGCAATGGATGCTAACCGGCAGCTTGTACCTTTGGCATTTGTAATTGTTGAGAAAGAAACAACCTCAAGCTGGGGATGGTTTCTGAGAATTGTGAGGAAAGTGGTTGTTGGTCCCGGCCGTGACATTTGTGTCATCTCCGATAGGCATGCTGTCATACTTAATGCGGTGCAAGAGGAGATGCCGGGGTATGGTCGTATACATCATCGATGGTGTACACGGCATCTAGCACAAAATTTGTTGAAGGTTGATCATATCAAAGAGAACTTCAAATTCTTTGAGGAAGTTTGTCGGCAAACTGAACGTGATCTTTTCAAACAGGGCTTTGATGCATTGAAGACAAGGACCACTGACGCGGGTAGGCAATTCTTAGATAGGATATACGAAGAAAGGGACAAGTGGTCGCTTGCATATGATGTGGGTGGTGCGCAATGCGGATTCGTGACTAGCAACATGGCTGAAATGTACAACAGTTTGTTGAGGGGCGTTCGTGCGTTGCCGTTGACTGCTATTGCATCGTTCACATTTTACAAAACAACGGAGTGGTTTGTTGATCGGTTGAAGGAAGCAAATGTTGTTTTAGACTTGAGGGAGAAATGGGCACCTACATTGACAGTAGAGGTTGCCAAGTCTTTGAATCGAGGTAGTGACATGGTTGCCACATGCTTTGATTTTCAGACATGTACTTATGAAATAATGGAAGGTGGTGGAACCACCGTCGGCGGTGAACATCGTGGTGCTCGAAAGTTCAAGGTGGTGATCACGAGAAACACGTGCACATGTGGAGTGCCTCAGTTGCTACATTATCCTTGTGGCCATATGGTAGCGGCATGTAGGGCTTGAGGTGTTGCTCATGACGGTGGCGCTAGGATCCCTCAATATTTATCGGTGCAAGCTATGGTTCGCACTTGGTCTCCACGGTTCGAGCCATTTCTTGATGAAGATAAATGGGCACCATATGATGGGCCACGATACGTGGCTGATCCAGAGCATCTTGTTCATACGAAGGGTCCGAAGAGGAGGGTACATTTCACGATGGATATGGACCGGATTAAGCCATCTAAGAAGAAGAGGAAAGGTGCTGCATTCTTTGAAGATCCACAAGAGAAGAGATGTGGCAAGTGCCATGGGAGTGGGCACAATCGGAAAACTTGCAAAATTGATTAGGTAGTAATTGCATTGTTCATTGCTTGACGCTTCATTTTTTGCCTAATCCTTTAATTACATTGCATTGGTCATTACATGTTATTTTATTGTACATGTTATTTGCATTATTTATTTATGATAATGCTTTTAATGTTGTAATTTAATTTAACAATGTTGTTTCATACACAGGATGGCGCGGCCTCTCTTGCTTGACGAGTTCTACGAGAACAATCACCGTGCACGTTTGATCGAGGAGGGTCAGGTATATATATTTGCTTTCTTTCTTACCGTACAATACATTGCAAGATTTCGATGTCATAATAACACTTGTAATTTACATTGATGCAGGTCCTGCCGCTTTTACGCCCTCGTGCCCATGATGGGAGCACGGTGATGCACTACGACCCGCGCTACACCCCGCTTCTTGCTCGGGCTCAGCTTGCGGGTGTGGCGAATGTCGTTGCCCGCGGCATGCCGCCGTTCAACGGGCCAGCACTTACGGCCCTTGTTGATAGATGGAGGTCGGAGACGCACACCTTCCACCTACCTTGTGGTGAGATGACTGTCACCTTGCAGGATGTTGCTATGATGCTGGCCTTGCCTATCAGAGGAGAGCCAGTAATTGGGAGATGCGACGGTGCGGGATGGCGTGCACGTGTGGCAGAGTTTCTGGGGGAGGAGCCACCTTTACCTCCGGATGGCAAGAGAGGCCGTTCAGCAGGAGTGCCTCTGTCGTGGCTTCGGGCACAGTTCAATACGTGCCCTGTGGGTGCCGATGAGGTGACTGTGACGTACCACGCTCGGGCATGGGTCATGCACATGTTTGGTACCGTGCTTTTCCCGGACGCCACCGGAGATTGTGCGTCTCGGATGTACCTCCCGTGCCTGATGGACTGGGATGCTGCTGGTCAGTTCAGTTGGGGTTCCGCGGTGCTTGCCTTCTTGTACCGACAGCTTTGCTCCGCTTGCCGGCGTTACAAGGCGAGCTCCTCTCTGAGTGGTTGTGTCTTTTTGCTGCAGCTTTGGATGTGGTCTAGGTTGCCTGTTGGGAGGCCCAGGGTCCGTGAACCGCAGCCTTGGACGCCGGAGGGGGTTCTCGAGCAGCTGCCCACGGCTGCTTACGTGTGGGAGCACGTGGGGGCGCCTTACGCCGAGACAAGGCGAGCGTACGTGGAGTTTAGCAACGAGCTTGATGCCCTCACACCTAGTTCTGTAAGTCATCTTTCGTTTCAATCCATTTTCAGTTTAGTTGTCATATTTCATTTTGCTGTAACACATGATTTGTAACATGCAGGTGAATTGGTGGCCCTATTCTGATGAGGATGTCGCTGCTGTGGAGAACGGGTTGGGGCTGAACCCGTTGTGCCGTCGAGATACAACCCTATGGACGATGAGGTGCCCTCTCATTTGCTTCTACGCTGTAGAGTACCACCTACCAATTAGGGCGATGAGGCAGTTTGGTCGCGAGCAGCCATCCCCACCTGACGCCGTCTCCACATCGATCGAGCTGCATAAGTAAGTATTGTTTTCAGTTGTTCGTCGATATTTTTGTCTCCTCTTTGCGTCCATGAAAACTAATGTTCACCATTTCAGGTGGTTCTCGCTCACGTGGTCGTGCTTCTAGTTCCCGTGGTGCTAGCTCTTTGCGCACTCGGTCTCGTGCACGTGACTCGTCTTCCTCGGATGGTTCTGATGGCAACGACAACGACTATGAGGCGCCGGATGTTGTCGTGTATGACCCCCTCGCTGACTGTAATTGAGGGACCTTCGGCGCCCAGGTAAGTAATGTGGGCGCCAAATCATAAGGCGCCCACCTGAGCGCCAAAAGACACGGCGCCCACATTGGAATCCAATGCAAATGAAGGACCCAGGGTACTTCTGCTTTTATCATTTTCATGTCAATTATTGTGCGTAGGGCAGGGCAGGGTAGGGCCACTTTCCCAGTGACAACGATAACTCATCACTGACTAGCATTGGATACCTATGCTATATATGCAGACTTTTGAAAATAAAGGATTCCTTTATCGCTCCGATAAAGATGCATTGGATTCCTGCATGAGTGCCCACCTATGCAGACATTCATCTTCTATATAAACAGCATTGGATGGTCACCTTCCAAGACCACAAGCCACACAATGTCTAACAACGAGCCACCACCACGACTAGAACTTATGTCTTCTGCTAGGATGCGAAGGGAGCTCGATGAGGAGCTTGCACAATGGGAAGATGGACCTCCTGCAAATGACCCCAACAGAGATACCTTCCTCAATCCGCGGCCACCACCAACAGGCTTCGAGGGTGCCCCCCAGTGCCACTGCGGAAGGAGGTGTGTTTCTTCTGCCTCCAAGGATATCGACACTTGGCCGGCGCATGTGGAAGTGCGCGCAAGAAGCCTTGAACGATTTGGAGACATATCCCTCGACGGTATGATATATCAATATCAATACAAACGCTTTGGCCTTTTAATCTCGATTAACGCAAATTTTATTGTACAGACGGCTTCAAGAGAGAAACTAGCAAAACGTGGTCAGAAGGCCAAGAAATATTCCAACCTCCCCAAGGGATGTGACTTCATACAATGGATCGATGACACCATCTCTCCAAAAGACCAGGAATGGGTGAACTTGAAAAGAAAGTGGGAGTTGGACGAGCTTCGCGACAAGTTCAAGGCAGGTGGGTCTTCCAAGAGGAATGACGATGATGACAGCTACTTAGGTTCGTCCACCCTGGGCAATGATTAGTGCTTGCTGTTATGCAGATACCCGGATTATGTCGTTGTATCATGTTTGTTGTTAGTCCATTTAAATTCCCTAAGGCGTGTTACGATTAAATCCATGCACCAGTAGGTTTATGATGTGCTTGGAACACGCTATTGTTCACTTTAAATCAATGTACGTTGCATGCTAAGTATTAATGTTAAAGCCGGGTTGTTTTCCTTTCATTATCGCCTTGTCATACCTCGCAGAGCATCTATGCTTTGATTGTCCTCTTGTGCATCACTACCTAGCAGAGCATCCTATGGGCCAAAGCTTTTTTCGACGCAGTGCCTGCCAGAAGCACCAATGCATCAATGCACTTGCTTTTCTGCATCGATGTGTTCGGTGGCCATCAATTCATCAGACGTAGAGCATCCAATGCCCCAAAGCATGCATGCCACAAAGCATCCGACACGCATTTTCAGACGTGCAACTTTTACTCTCTCTTTTCAGACGTGCAACTTTTACTGTCGTGACGACACGCAACTTTGCAGAGCATCCGATGACATCTCCTCTTCTTTTCTTTGTAGTCTTCGTCTATAGACCACGTTAGTTATGCCTATAAAATGCACACGTCGTCTGTCCGTTAAACTCAGCCACTTCGCAATCTAACCAACACCGAAATTTCTCCCATAGCTATGGAGTTCCCCAACGACCCACCCCACAACAAAGAGACGTTACCTCTCGGAGATGGCTTCATCGCTCCTATGTGCCTCTGTGGCACTCCATGCAGGCTAGTGAAGTCACTCGTTCTCGGTGATGACTACGGCAAAAGGCTTTGGATGTGCAAGAACTACCAATATGACCCTTCGCAACGTCTTTACTTTTCCGATGGGAGATCAAGGGTAACTACTTGTACTTCGTCATTCTTTGCTTCCACCATTGATTCTTACTTACTAATACGTTCATAACATTGCAGTCCCTGCCGCCTCTGTGTGAGTTCATCGAGTATGTTGACACTGAGCAGACACCAGAGGATATAGCCCATGTGTACCGTGTCGCTCAACGTGCAAGAAGGCATTGGCTTGATATGGAAGCTGAGGAAAGGAGAGAGGAGGAACGCAGGAAGATGAGGCAGGAGGAGGAAGAGCGTCGACGCAAGTACGAAGCGGAACGCAAGCAAAGAGAGGAGGCGGAACGAAGGCGCAAACAAGAGGACGATCGGCTTGCTTATGAGGCCCGCGAGGCCGAAAGGGAGAGGATGCGCGAGAGAGCTCGCCGCGCTAGGGCAGCAGGTCCGGATGCCTTCAGAAAGGGGAAATATCCCCGTTGCACTCAGTAGACAGTGAGGATAAATAGATCCGAGGTTGGACGAGCTTCGCGAGAAAAGCGGAGGAGGTTCATCTAAGTCGAAAGGGGACGACGAGGGATACGCGTCGTTTAACCTAGGCGATGATTAGTCTTTTGATTTCCATGTTGCTTATCAGTAATTGTGTGCACCGAATATGTCATTCCACCTCATAGAATACTACGTTCACTGTGAGTGAAATTTATTTCCCTAAGGCGTGTTAGGAGTAGATCGATGGACACGTAGCTTTGTCATGTGCATCGAAACACGCCATTGTTCCCTCCTCATTGTATGTATGTTGCGTCCTAAGTATGAATGTTGAAGCCGGGTTCTTCTGCTTTTATTATTTTCATGTCCATTCGTTGTTTGGTTGCTATGAATGCGGACCAGTCCTTTACGTACATGCAAGTAATCGAGACAGGGCCACAATAAAAAGCAGGCAGCGCATGCGGCCCTTGTTTCGTTGTCACTGGTGGCAGTCAGCGTATGCAACTAATGGAGGCAGGGCCACAATCAATCACTACACTCCGGTGCCAGACAGGACATCGCATGCACGACCACACACGACCACAGTAAAAGGAGGCAGCGCACCATGATTGCATCAGACAACGCGGAGCATTCTATGCTTCTCAATGATAAAACCATGGCGTGTTCTTCTCCTTTTATCACTGCGTCAATGACTTGCAATCAATGACTTTGCAGGCAGGGTCACAATCACTGCATCCACAGCAACACGCAGGGCATCCAAGGACCATGTAGTCAAAAAAAGAAAGGTGACATTCATAGAGCATGTATGCGCGAACAGTGACTCTACTGCATGCATCACTCCTCTCTCCTTTCCTCAGCTTCCATATCAAGCCAATGCCTTCTTGCACGTTGAGCGACACGGTACATATGGGCTATATCCTCTGGTGTCTGCTCAGTGTCAACATACTCGATGAACTCACACAGAGGCGGCGGGGACTGCAATGTTATGAACGTATTAGTAAGTAAGAATCAATGGTGGAAGCAAAGAATGACGAAGTACAAGTAGTTACCCTTGATCTCCCATCGGAAAAGTAAAGACGTTGCGAAGGGTCATATTGGTAGTTCTTGCACATCCAAAGCCTTTTGCCGTAGTCATCACCGAGAACGAGTGACTTCACTAGCCTGCATGGAGTGCCACAGAGGCACATAGGAGCGATAAAGCCATCTCCGAGAGGTAACGTCTCTTTGTTGTGGGGTGGGTCGTTGGGGAACTCCATAGCTATGGGAGAAATTTCGGTGTTGGTTAGATTGCGAAGTGGCTGAGTTTAACGGACAGACGACGTGTGCATTTTATAGGCATAACTAACGTGGTCTATAGACGAAGACTACAAAGAAAAGAAGAGGAGATGTCATCGGATGCTCTGCAAAGTTGCGTGTCGTCACGACAGTAAAAGTTGCACGTCTGAAAAGAGAGAGTAAAAGTTGCACGTCTGAAAATGCGTGTCGGATGCTTTGTGGCATGCATGCTTTGGGGCATTGGATGCTCTACGTCTGATGAATTGATGGCCACCGGACACATCGATGCAGAAAAGCAAGTGCATTGATGCATTGGTGCTTCTGGCAGGCACTGCGTCGAAAAAAGCTTTGGCCCATAGGATGCTCTGCTAGGTAGTGATGCACAAGAGGACAATCAAAGCATAGATGCTCTGCGAGGTATGACAAGGCGATAATGAAAGGAAAACAACCCGGCTTTAACATTAATACTTAGCATGCAACGTACATTGATTTAAAGTGAACAATAGCGTGTTCCAAGCACATCATAAACCTACTGGTGCATGGATTTAATCGTAACACGCCTTAGGGAATTTAAATGGACTAACAACAAACATGATACAACGACATAATCCGGGTATCTGCATAACAGCAAGCACTAATCATTGCCCAGGGTGGACGAACCTAAGTAGCTGTCATCATCGTCATTCCTCTTGGAAGACCCACCTGCCTTGAACTTGTCGCGAAGCTCGTCCAACTCCCACTTTCTTTTCAAGTTCACCCATTCCTGGTCTTTTGGAGAGATAGTGTCATCGATCCATTGTATGAAGTCACATCCCTTGGGGAGGTTGGAATATTTCTTGGCCTTCTGGCCACGTTTTGCTAGTTTCTCTCTTGAAGCCGTCTGTACAATAAAATTTGCGTTAATCGAGATTAAAAGGCCAAAGCGTTTGTATTGATATTGATATATCATACCGTCGAGGGATATGTCTCCAAATCGTTCAAGGCTTCTTGCGCGCACTTCCACATGCGCCGGCCCCAAGTGTCGATATCCTTGGAGGCAGAAGAAACACACCTCCTTCCGCAGTGGCACTGGGGGGCACCCTCGAAGCCTGTTGGTGGTGGCCGCGGATTGAGGAAGGTATCTCTGTTTGGGTCATTTGTAGGAGGTCCATCTTCCCATTGTGCAAGCTCCTCATCGAGCTCCCTTCGCATCCTAGCAGAAGACATAAGTTCTAGTCGTGGTGGTGGCTCGTTGTTAGACATTGTGTGGCTTGTGGTCTTGGAAGGTGACCATCCAATGCTGTTTATATAGAAGATGAATGTCTGCATAGGTGGGCACTCATGCAGGAATCCAATGCATCTTTATCGGAGCGATAAAGGAATCCTTTATTTTCAAAAGTCTGCATATATAGCATAGGTATCCAATGCTAGTCAGTGATGAGTTATCGTTGTCACTGGGAAAGTGGCCCTGCCCTGCCCTGCCCTACGCACAATAATTGACATGAAAATGATAAAAGCAGAAGTACCCTGGGTCCTTCATTTGCATTGGATTCCAATGTGGGCGCCGTGTCTTTTGGCGCTCAGGTGGGTGCCTTATGATTTGGCGCCCACATTACTTACCTGGGCGCCGAAGGTCCCTCAATTACAGTCAGCGAGGGGGTCATACACGACAACATCCGGCGCCTCATAGTCGTTGTCGTTGCCATCAGAACCATCCGAGGAAGACGAGTCACGTGCACGAGACCGAGTGCGCGAAGAGCTAGCACCACGGGAACTAGAAGCACGACCACGTGAGCGAGAACCACCTGATGCACGTGATCGAGAACCGCCAGATGCCCTTGACCGCTCCGGACTAAGAACGGGAGGAGCCACATCTTGCAAGGTCTGGGCACGGCAGCCACACCTTGCAGCAACTCTACGAAGCCTTCGCTGCAACCGCTGCACCGAGAAGAAGAAAGTGAGATTATATTTTCCTAAAAAAGTGAGAACATGCAACAATAAGAAAAAATGACGAAGGGCCAAGTTACCTCCATGGCGGCTCGAAGACGGCTCTCTCCATCAGGTTGACCCGCGGGGAATGACATGGCGTTGCTGATATCATTGACGGAGTACCGAATGTCTCGCCCCTGCCAAATGAAATACATGACCAAAGGCACGGAACGAAGACATAAAACAAACGAATGAGTCCAAGGTAGAACACTTACAACGCGATCTAGGACAAAGCCTATCTCAACCTGCGTCCCCTGACGTGTCGCGACATCATACGGGGTGTTCTCATCCTCAGACGATTCCAAGTCAGCATAATCTCTATCAGTCCAAGTTTGCCTCAGACGGTACCGTGTGGACGACTGGTACCATTCAAGGTACCGGCGGAACGAAGAGTCGCGGTGCATTGCATGAATGCGCTCGCAGTTGTCCTCAAATCTTCGCCATTCGTCGAGGTACGCACGATGGTGATGAGCAAAGTCAGTTACCTTCTTCTGCTTTGATCGATCAAACCTGAAATGGTGAACATTAGTTTTCATGGACGCAAAGAGGAGACAAAAATATCGACGAACAACTGAAAACAATACTTACTTATGCAGCACGATCGACGTGGAGACGGCGTCAGGTGGGGATGGCTGCTCGCGACCAAACTGCCTCATCGCCCTAATTGGTAGGTGGTACTCTACAGCGTAGAAGCAAATGAGAGGGCACCTCATCGTCCATAGGGCTGTATCTCGACGGCACAACGGGTTCAGCCCCAACCCGTTCTCCACAGCAGCGACATCCTCATCAGAATAGGGCCACCAATTCACCTGCATGTTACAAATCATGTGTTACAGCAAAATGAAATATGACAACTAAACTGAAAATGGATTGAAACGAACGATGACTTACAGAACTAGGTGTGAGGGCATCAAGCTCGTTGCTAAACTCCACGTACGCCCGCCCTGTCTCGGCGTAAGGCGCCCCCACGTGCTCCCACACGTAAGCAGCCGTGGGCAGCTGCTCGAGAACCCCCTCCGGCGTCCAAGGCTGCGGTTCACGGACCCTGGGCCTCCCAACAGGCAACCTAGACCACATCCAAAGCTGCAGCAAAAAGACACAACCACTCAGAGAGGAGCTCGCCTTGTAACGCCGGCAAGCGGAGCAAAGCTGTCGGTACAAGAAGGCAAGCACCGCGGAACCCCAACTGAACTGACCAGCAGCATCCCAGTCCATCAGGCACGGGAGGTACATCCAAGACGCACAATCTCCGGTGGCGTCCGAGAAAAGCACGGTACCAAACATGTGCATGACCCATGCCCGAGCGTGGTACGCCACGGTCACCTCATCGGCACCCACGGGGCATGTATTGAACCGTGCCCGAAGCCACGACAGAGGCACTCCTGCTGAACGGCCTCTCTTCCCATCCGGAGGTAAAGGTGGCTCCTCCCCCAGAAACTCTGCCACACGTGCACGCCATCCCGCACCGTCGCATCTCCCAGTTACTGGCTCTCCTCTGATAGGCAAGGCCAGCATCATAGCAACATCCTGTAAGGTGACAGTCATCTCACCACAAGGTAGGTGGAAGGTGTGCGTCTCCGGCCTCCATCTATCAACAAGGGCCGTAAGTGCTGGCCCGTTGAACGGCGGCATGCCGCGGGCAACGACATTCGCCACACCCGCAAGCTGAGCCCGAGCAAGAAGCGGGGTGTAGCGCGGGTCGTAGTGCATCACCGTGCTCCCATCATGGGCACGAGGGCGTAAAAGCGGCAGGACCTGCATCAATGTAAATTACAAGTGTTATTATGACATCGAAATCTTGCAATGTATTGTACGGTAAGAAAGAAAGCAAATATATATACCTGACCCTCCTCGATCAAACGTGCACGGTGATTGTTCTCGTAGAACTCGTCAAGCAAGAGAGGCCGCGCCATCCTGTGTATGAAACAACATTGTTAAATTAAATTACAACATTAAAAGCATTATCATAAATAAATAATGCAAATAACATGTACAATAAAATAACATGTAATGACCAATGCAATGTAATTAAAGGATTAGGCAAAAAATGAAGCGTCAAGCAATCAACAATGCAATTACTACCTAATCAATTTTGCAAGTTTTCCGATTGTGCCCACTCCCATGGCACTTGCCACATCTCTTCTCTTGTGGATCTTCAAAGAATGCAGCACATTTCCTCTTCTTCTTAGATGGCTTAATCCGGTCCATGTCCATCGTGAAACGTACCCTCCTCTTCGGACCCTTCGTATGAACAAGATGCTCTGGATCAGCCACGTATCGTGGCCCATCATATGGTGCCCATTTATCTTCATCAAGGAATGGCTCGAACCGTGGAGACCAAGTGCGAACCATAGCTTGCACCGATAAATATTGAGGGATCCTAGCGCCACCGTCATGAGCAACACCTCGAGCCCTACATGCCGCTACCATATGGCCACAAGGATAATGTAGCAACTGAGGCACTCCACATGTGCACGTGTTTCTCGTGATCACCACCTTGAACTTTCGAGCACCACGATGTTCACCGCCGACGGTGGTTCCACCACCTTCCATTACTTCATAAGTACATGTCTGAAAATCAAAGCATGTGGCAACCATGTCACTACCTCGATTCAAAGACTTGGCAACCTCTACTGTCAATGTAGGTGCCCATTTCTCCCTCAAGCCTAAAAAAACATTTGCTTCCTTCAACCGATCAACAAACCACTCCGTTGTTTTGTAAAATGTGAACGATGCAATAGCAGTCAACGGCAACGCACGAACGCCCCTCAACAAACTGTTGTACATTTCAGCCATGTTGCTAGTCATGAATCCGCATCGCGCACCACCCACATCATATGCAAGCGACCACTTGTCCCTTTCTTCGTATATCCTATCTAAGAATTGCCTACCCGCGTCAGTGGTCCTTGTCTTCAATGCATCAATGCCCTGTTTGAAAAGGTCACGTTCAGTTTGCCGACAAACTTCCTCAAAGAATTTGAAGTTCTCTTTGATATGATCAACCTTCAACAAATTTTGTGCTAGATGCCGTGTACACCATCGATGATGTATACGACCATACCCCGGCAACTCCTCTTGCACCGCATTAAGTATGCCAGCATGCCTATCGGAGATGACACAAATGTCACGGCCGGGACCAACAATCACTTTCCTCACAATTCTCAGAAACCATCCCCAGCTTGAGGTTGTTTCTTTCTCAACAATTGCAAATGCCAAAGGTACAAGCTGCCGGTTAGCATCCATTGCGATGGAAATAAGCATGGTGCCCTGATATTTCCCAGTGAGGAAGGTGCCATCAATAGAAATCACAGGCCGACAATGCTTGAAAGCCTCAGCGCTTTGGGCAAAAGACCAATATGCTCGGAAGAAAATCTCCCTTCCATCCGCTCTTTTTATTTGTGACTTAGGGACATACTCCATATGCATGCCCGGGTTTTTAGCTTTCATGGCATGCAACATTGCAGGCAGGCGCTCATATGCTTCTGCCCAATCGCCGTAGCATGTCTTCAGAGCGCGTTGCTTTGCCCGCCAACCTTTCCCGTACTTAATGCGGTACCTCCATTTCAAACGTACCATCTCAATCAGGGAAGCCACCGGCATGGTTGGAGTATGCTTTATGATATTGACAAGTCTCTGAGCAATAAATTTGGAGCTCAGCTGTGGGTGGCTGTCATCCGGATTGTCAGAGCCACAAGTATGAGGCTGCACCACACTTGTAATCTTCCACTTCGCATGACGAGTCTTCCGAGCGCGTACTGTCCAAGGACAGCCACGCTTGCACACAACAATGAACCGTCGCTGCTTGTGAGAATGCTTCACACTATGAGGACGGCAGTGCAACACGGAGTACTCATTCAACCACATCTTCATTGACTCCATATCCTGAAAGATAATACCCTTCTGAATTATTTCAGCTGTTTCTACCCGTGGCACAACATTCTCGGTCTCCTCTCCATCAGAACAGCTCTATGACCCTGGCTCAAATCCCGACAATCAGGGACCAATGGATCACGGTCCGTAATCACTTGCCTCAACATTTCCTTCTCCCATTCTGCCAATTCACCGATAGGGCGATCATCATCCGAATCCTCCGCTCTCTCCTCCTCATAATTTGTATCATCACCAAAAACCGGGACATCCACTAGATCGGTAGCAACACCATAGTTATCTTCATTAGGTGCCACTACTTCATTAGGTGCCACTTGAAGACCGTTTCAATGTCTGGCAGAGTTTCATCCCTACGATCATCACCACAATTCGGGACGATCGGAGGCATTTGGTCTCCAACCGAATCAGTCATCACTACGGTTGCTGTAGAATTCCGTGCCAAACCGTCTTGCACACTTGCTTGTGATGGCTGGGTTAGGTCAATTTCTACTTCATTCGAACAACCAATACCTACGCCTCCATCCACCACTACCTTCCGAACCACCAAATCTAAAGCTCGAACTTCTGAATTCATAACAATCTCAACATATGCTTGCCATTCCTCCTCACTACCCACCGGAGCCATTATCTTCATACGTGGCCCATTCGACGAACCCACATCAATTCTTCCTTCAAAATCCAACTTAACACCCTCCTCAATCCATCCCAAACGTTGCCTCACTCGAGATGCAACAATACATAAAGTTGGGGTCTCAACAAAAAGAAACACATCCTCTCTCATGCCAACAAAATCAACACTACCATCCTCAGTCCTCACAATTGAACCACCGTGGTGCACTCTCACACATTTAGCCATCTACATCCATTTCAACAAAAAAAAAGACATTTCTCAATTTAGCATTCTTCATATCAATTTAAACAAACAAAATGCCCTACCAATTTTTCTAATGCACAACACATCCTATTCATTTACAACTACCTCCTATCACGCTAAAATCAACAAACAACTCACAAAAAAACTTACATTTTCCACTAATTGAACCATAGTGCTTTATGTCTTTAACATGCCTACTAACAATTCATTGCTACCAATGAAACCAACTACAACCGGAGCTTCCAAACATCAACATGTCAACCACATTACACTTCCAATTGCAAATCTAACAAAGAAATCAATCAAATCGGCCAATTTCTTCCTCAAACCCTAGAGTTAGGGTTACACGAAATTTGAGAGCTACAAGCATTTCTATTGGACGAAATTCAAAGAGGCGGAGGAGATTACCTTGGGGAATCGATTTCTCCGAAAGATTTGGCCTCAAACCATGCGGAATGAGTGGATTTGGAGGAGGGGATGGAATGGGAAGAGAGAGAGGAGAGCCGCCGGCTCTCTGTTCGTGCGAAGCGAAGGAAGGAAGGAGAAGGAGATAAGAGAAAAGAAAAGCCCGCGGGCCTTTTGGTGCCCGGGGGTGGGCGCCAAAGGACTTGGCGTCCAACCCCTGCCAGGTCAGCAAATCGGCCTCGTGCCCCCCAGCTGACGTGGCTTATGTGAGCGCCAAATCATTAGGCGCCCAGTAGTTCTACCTGAACGCCAAATCTGATGGCGCTCAGAAAAGGGTCCATTTCTGGACATGTTTTCTCCAGGGGTTCATATATGAAAAACTTTTTCCAAAAGGGCCAAATTGTAAAAATTACACCATGTACATCATGGACCAGACGGTCGGCCCGTTCAGCCGGATGAAGAGGAAGGCGCCCAAGAAAGATTTGTAGTTATGATAATGATAACTCCTGCTGGTGAATGCATTTTTGTTGTCAGGGATGAACTGTTTCATCGGATGATATTTCTGTAATTCTGTGGGTGTACGCTTGTTAACTCGCTGGAACTGTGCTATCTAAATTTTGCCCGCTAGCTAATTTTTTCAAGCTCCAGACGTATTCCCTTCGGTTTTGTGTCGCTTGATGATCAACAAATTACTGGAGTCGTGCGCCATGAGTGACAACTGACATGTCCATTCCGGTTCCTTTCCCATGCGCCCTCCACGAGCAGGGCATCGGCAATCCGCAGATTGCGGGCGCTTTTGTAGTGTACAGTGTACGCGACGCCGATGCTACCGCCGTCGTCGCCACGAAAGCCTCGTGAGCTAACAGTCCGATGGATCCGCGGGAAGAGAAACCTGTGTGCGCCGAGCGCAGAAGCCGGTGAGACAGGTAACACAGCACAGTAACAGTAGCCGAAGAGAAACAGCAGAGCCAAAATAGGGGGACTTGGGCTTAACCAACAGGTAACACAGCACAGTAACAGTAGCAATTAGTTAATCAAAAGCCAACCATAGTTTGTGACCGAGAAAACAAACAGCAGAGCCAAAATAAGTTAATCGAAAGCACATTGCACGGTTTAACTCATAGACTACAGTAGCAATAAGTTAATCGAAAGCCTACCATAGTTTATGACCGAGAAAACAAACAGCAGAGCCAAAATAGGGGGACTTGGGCTTAACCAACAGGTAACACAGCACAGTGACAGTAATTGAAAAAAAAATATGGAGGGTAGTAGAAGAGAACCAAGACTTTGGTCCTACATTTCAATATAGACTCTCGTCCCTCCCTCATTGTGTGTAAATACATAGAGTAAGAAAGAAACATACCTGCTTGACTTCTGATAACCATGCAGTGAACTCCGGGCGCTTGTTCCTACAAAAGCACATTGCACGGTTTAACTCATAGAAATGTGACAGAAACGAAGTTGTTGGTTCATATGGTTATCTGGAGTTCACACTCATCTCATTAGGTCACAGATACTATCGGATGTAGGGAAATTGGATCAAGCTAACAATGTTCCGTGTGACACAGAACTGAAGGGTAGCACAGAACTGAGAAAATAAATTTTATGTCGGAATTGATCCAAAATTTTCTGTACAATATGAACCTCAAGAGGTGAATTTGCAAACTCTGCCTGAAAGCTATAGTAAAAAACGCGGGAAGCTCACAACAGACCGTATACACTTCAATCAAAGAGTTAAAGGCGGGAGGGCTCCGGCCTGACTATTGGTTCTTTCCTCTAAAGAAACATAGCTAAAAGGGATTGGTAAATCTGAGAAAGGAGGGGCTTATGAGGAAATGAAGAGAAAGTATCTGTTCAACACATTACATGCATAGGTGGGGACGGTTTTCAGAGGAGAAGGGGGACTGCGAGGGCACGGGGCGACGTGTCGCGGCCACTCCAGGGTGGCCGGGTTGCACACGACGTACTCCGGAGCCGCCTAGCTTGTCGGCGGTGGCAGCTCTCTGGCACGCCAGGAGGAGGAGCCCGTTGCACGAGTCGAGCACCTGGATTCTTGTGGTCGCGTACGTCGTCGGCAGGAACTAACGAGGAGACGGGCTCGAGCAGCTGTGGCGGGCCTCCACCGGCCGATGGGCATGGTGGTCCGTCCGGCGAACTTACAGCACGTCCCCTGTAGGCCGGTGGTGATCGAAGAGGAAGCCCGATAGCGTCTCCGCGAAACTGCCGCGGTAGGCGGGGTTGGAGATGAGGTCCCGGCCGCCAGTACCGGGAGACGCCCTTGACGCGGCAGACGCGACAGGATCTCCACGCCGACGTCGTAGGGGTAGGCCGCCGTGGGGTTCGCGTCGTCGTCGTCGTCCATCTTGATCGAGGCACCTGATAAGCTTTCGAGGTGCAGCGAGGGCCGGCTTTGGAACAAGTGTTGACTTGTTAATTACAACTATATATACTAGAGAAACAGCACCAAACAATCTCGAGATCGAACTGGCTAAAACGGTGCTTACTATGGAATTCGATCGAAACTATAAGCTTGGAACGTGAAAATTCCATCAACCGATTCGAGACCTTGCAAAGTATATATGTGTTTCTTTCCAAGTGAATCCACCGAGAATATATTTCTTTCCACCGAGAATCCTAGCTTGACAAATAAGTATAAAGCCCAGATTAATTTGAACTCTAGCTAGGCACTATCCATATATATATATAGAGTAGTCGGAAGCCGGCATCAATTCGAGATCGTGGACTCGCGAGCTCTTGGCGGATGATTGCAGATTGATTCGGTTCCCCGTGCCGTCGTCAACAAAGGAACAAGGATGGGCTCCCGGGAATCTGCGGCATCCTACCTCTCCGACGACCTCATCGTCGAGATCCTGTCGCGTTTACCCGCCAGGTCCGTGCTCCGGTTCAAGGGCGTCTCCCGGTACTGGCGCGACCTCATCTCCCACCCCGACCACCACCGCAAGTTCGCGCAGACCGTGTCGGGCTTCTTCTACTACACCGTCACAGCCGCGTCATCGCATCGCCAACAACGCATCTGCGCCAGCTTCGTCGCGATGGGCGCCATGGCCGACGGCCAGCAGCAGCCGCCGCTTCCCATGCAGATTGATCCGGCCTTCTTGCCCGGCATGGAGCTCCTGGACTCGTGCAACGGCCTCCTTCTTCTACGCGGCTACCGCAGCAGCCCGTTGCCTGCCGCCGCCGGCTACTTCTACGTGGTGTGCAATCCCACCACCCGGCAGTGGGCCGAGCTGCCGCAGCCGAGCCATCCGCCCGGCGAGTTCGGCGGCCGCCGCCCACTTTATTATTATTACGACCGACAAGAGAAGAGTAGGACGCGCTCTGCCGCTCTGGCCTTCGACCCGGCAGTCTCCTCCCACTTCCACAGTCTTCCAGCTGGTGGAGAAGGACTCCGTGGCTCATCACTTCGTGGAAGCCGTGGAGATCTACTCGTCGGAGACTGGGAGGTGGGACCTGAGGAACAGCGGCTGGGCCGGCGGCAGCGTCGCCTACACCGGCGGCAACAACTTCGCCTTCCTCAACGGCGCCATCTACTTCTGCGCCGGCTGTCGGCGCGGTGGCGTCGGTGGACACCGCGGGCCAGGCGTGGGGGTTGACCCGCGTGGTGCCGCCGTTCCGCGCGTCGTTGGGGGAAGCCGGCGGCTTCGTCGGGCAGTCGCAGGGCCGGCTCCTCTTCGTCGACGTCCCGGACTACGCTCGACACCTACATGTCTACGCCCTCGAGAGCCCCGCCGCCGGCGACGGTGGCGGAGATCAGCGGTGGACGTTGGTGCACCGCTCCGACGGTCAGTATTTTGGGAAGCAACTAACCGTGGTCGCCGTTCATCCGGACTGCAAGCGCGTCTTCCTCTTCGATCGCGTGCGATGGAAGCTGATGGCTTATGGTATGGATCGCCGACCTGCAAGTGTAGCCTGCGAATTCACCAGAGCGTTGGGCTCGTTTAGCTGTTACCCGTTCTTCCCTTACGTTCCGCTCTCCTCGCCACAGGCGGCGTCACTGTAATCTTACCCCACCTATGCATATAAATGGGCTAAATCTTACCCCACTTTGAGCCTCTTTCATGGGCCCTGGGAACCCCCCAAAAAAAAGGTAAAAGAAAATTAAATCGTAGTATAAACGTGTGTTTCTTTGAATTTTTTTTTGAGGTAAGTGTGTTTCTTTGAATGTTCCAGTGCAGCAGTGTTGAGCTAATTAAAGTGTGTGTAAGCTTGGTTCACATGGAATCCAGACCTTGCCCATGATCAGGGCTGCCCGACCCTGCCTATATTGTTTTTAATTTGCAACTTTCCCAGTTTGATCCCTGCGTGTTCAACATTCCTTTTGATTCAAAATAGGTGGATTCAACATTCAAAAGGAGAAATGAATAGAACAACAACTGAACTCAAGCATGCACGTTCGTTGGCGTATGTATTTCAGTTCCTGCATGTTGGAGCAGACCAATTCTAGATGAAACAAGTCACTGTCAACATAACGGAAGCGGATTCCAAAATCAAAATAAGCGACGCTCGACTAAGCGCCAATATGATGATCCAAGACCAGGAGTCGACTACATTTATCAAAGCTTCATTACATAGACTGCCGAATCATCTGTGATATCAGAAGGTTCGTTCGAAGCATAACGTACACGAGGCCGAGCATTTGTTTCTCGATCATGACCCCATCGGACAAATGTTCCGCACACTGCGACAAGGCATTTCGTCTGTCCGTTTGGGTTTGGCTGACCTTGATCCCGTCAATTCTGAGTTCTAGGCCTCTGACCCATCGATCTTCCTGACTCGCGTTATCCAAGTCAAGTCCCATCGATATCATCGTCTTCATTCTGTGGCTGCGTTCAGCTAGCGTCGCAGGTTAAACTCAAGTATCAATCAACACATCATAGACGATCTTGACGTCTCAGAGCATTGTGGCGGTAGAGAACTGTTGAATCTTCGGGTCATCAGGTCAGACGATCAACAAGGCAGCAGCTCTTGCGGTTTCTGTGGCGGCTTGGAAATTTAGGATCAAGAAGCTACTACTACCAGAGAAAGTTCAGGCTCCTCAGTGACCCTGTTGAACCGGAACTGCAGGCAGCATCCGAGTAAGTATCAGCTGCTTTTTTTTTTGGAGAAAAAAGACTGAATTGTTTTTTGCCATCTCTCCCTTTGTCGGGGCCTGGACCAGCTTATTATTAGATTGGACCGGAGCTGTCTTTGTCAGCCAACGTGATCACGAACGAGAATGACAGAAACGGATGGCTTCCTGCAGGTGTGCACTGACCTTCTCTGGAATTGACTATGGAGAATAACACCGCATTTCCAAGACTGCATCGTGTGCGAATCAGGAAAAACTAACGCAGTCATATCCTAATATGTGAGAGCCACATCCTAACTTGTTGTAGCTGTATAAAATCAGCTGATTGTGAAATAAAATTTTCTTTTACCAAGACGGCCATGTCATGCGTTTTCTAGTTGACCGTGTACGGCAGACCACCAATCCTCCATAAACGGAGGCAGATACTGTTACACCATAGAAGAAGTGGCCTGGGAAACAAAAATGTTATATACTCTGTATGATCGATATAAAGAATTAATGGCGTCAGCAATCAGCCATGGCATGGACCACTCCATTTCAGGGGCAAGAATTCAACAGTCTTTGGTTGCAAAAACATTAAATACGTAAAGGGGGTATAACTTTCAAAAGTTGGGGTATTCTCCAATATAAACCATGTACGTGCATCCATAGTCTATGAAAAAGATATCATCATTAGAGTTCAATTTAAGCTTGTATGAAACCATTCGTATAGACTTAGTGCTGTCAGCTGGTTTTTGATGCGGATTTCCTACCCAAAATGAGTCTATCGATCTATATAATTGTACAAGTAATATTGTAATATAAAAGTTTTGATATAGATTTTGTAACGTGGGAGCGCTTTCCAACGAAACATGTACGCGTCCACAGCCTGTATATAAAAATATTCATTGCTTGAAGTTCACTTTAGGCTTGTGTGAAATCATTCATATGGACCTAGTCTTGAACTGACTTTGTAAGGGAGTTTCTTTCCCTAAAGTTTTTTCGATGAAAGAGTTTCTTTCCCTAAACTAAGAGTGTGGATTCACATAATGTCCATGCAATACCGTAACACGAGGGTTTCATTTACTGGTTTATCGCGAGACAAAGATCGGTCATCATCACCTTGAATTTGTACCTAGAAAAATTAGAAATACGAGCAATAACTGCCTCAAATTAGGATGTTCAAATTAACCAACCTTTTTTACCAAGGTTACTGGTGTCATTTTGATTATTTTCTTTTGCAACATGTTTATAGATTTGTCATTCATTAAAATAATAGCATATATATAATTTACGGGTCATACATTTATTTCCAGAAATTTTGATATGATACATTTTAATTCTATTTAGTAATTTTACTCCTACAAATTTAGCATCACACAGTGTGATTGGAGAGGGGGAAAAAAGGAGAACTGCTCCCTACTACAAAGTTGCATGTAATAGTTATAAGAGAGGAGCAGATAAATATGACGTTTTCTGCAAGAACCTTTTTTTTTATCGTATTTTCTGTAAGAAGAACTGGCTGAATATTATTTGTTCTATCCATGCCGTTTCAGAGTGAGGACATATCGACCACTCCACTATTTAAGGTTGCTTACATTTAGGCAATCAAATGATGAAACATAACGAAACAATTTTGTTCCAGAGAGCTGGGAGAAATATAATATCTCTCGAACACTATAAATCTGAGTTAATATAATAGTACACAGTGGCACTCTATAGCATAAGAAAAAAAATCACAATACATGTAGCTGAGACCTGATACAGTAAAATGGTGAGGTCAAATAAGAGGAGCCTCGTGAAAATTCAACAGCGCCATGCAATGATCAATCACAAAGCAGCGGCATTCTGGCATTCTGTAAAACTCATCATTTACAATTTATAATTATTTCGTACATGTACATGTGTGCCTGTGACATTATTTGCAGAACAGCATATACTGGCGATGAATTGAATGGCCAGTACGTAGTATAGCTTATTCATTATTTACAGGGAAAAACTAACGAAAACAAATCGAATATATCGTTACATTTGAAAAGAAAATAAAATGAATCATTAGTCCCTCGCCGCCATGCCAATGAATGAATTATTAGCCGTGCACCGCGCGTTAATTAAGAATCAGAGCCTGGAAACGATCATCTGCCTTGGCTGCTGCGCGCTCTGCATTTCTTGAATCCTCTCCATCACCGCGTTGGCTATCGCCGACACCAGCTCGGCCAGATCACTGCATGCAGAGAAGAGCCCGGTCATTCTTGAATGGCGGCAATGGCATGAGATGAATGCTGAAATAACAGCAGGAGTATAGTAAGGCACGTACTCGGTGGCGTGGTCGTAGGTGAGCCCGAGGCCGGCGGTGCGCTTGGCCTCGCGGAGCGCGAAGCGGAAGCGCTCGATGTCGCGCGGCGGGTGTTCCCCGGACTCGAGCAGTTCCGGCGGCAGGACGAGGTCCGACGGCTGGACGTCGTAGAAGACGGGGATGATGGTCTTGCGGGCCTCGACGAGCGCGGCGAGCTCGCGGAGGCAGTAGTCGGAGTCGCAGTAGCGCTTGGAGAAGATGGCCACGGCGAGGCCGCACTCGCGCACGGCCCCGAAGATGCTCTCCTCCAGATGGTCCCCCGGCCGCATCGACATGTTGTCCAGGAACGACCGGATGGCGCCGCCGCTGAGATGCTCCAGCTGGTCGTAGAGAAGACGCGCCACCGTCCGCTTCGTGTCCGCCCCGCGGTGGTTGATGAACACGTCGTACCTCTTCGGCTTGGTGTCCTCGTCGTCGTCGTGGTACTCCACCCGCCGCGCCACGGGCCGCCACTGCGGCCTGCTGCGCTTCCCTTCCAAGGGCATGATGGGCTCTTCCTCCAGCCCCATGGAATTGGAGGCCATGGACCGGCTGATCACGGAGCTGCGTGAGAGCCCCGCGGACGCCATTCAATTTTTGAACGGATCGGATGCGCGCGCGCGGTTCGTCCAACCTGTACGTGCTCGCACCGGCCGTATGTGTCTGTGCTAGCAGTAGCACCTGAATGGATGGAGCCAATCACTACTACGTACTGGGCTATGCCAGCTCCTGTGTGTCTCGCCGATCTCGGTGAATGTCGATGATGGCTGCTGCTGGCTCCCAATCGATCGACTGCCATTATATAAGGTGGCGCCAATGTGTGTTTAATTTTCTTCGAAAAGGGAGTCTCGGATTCAATTTCAAAGGAGCGGTCAGGCCAGTGTTTTGACAGATTGACCCCTCACACAGCCCCCCGCGGCACGCGCGACAGGAATAAGACTTGAACGCCATACTCTTCGCTTCGCCGTCTTGTTTATTTTGCATGAGCTGTTAGATGGGGAAGAGATCGATGCACATGCGCATGTGATGGAGCTTTCTCCGTGCGCGCGTGCCAGAGCAGCCGGTACGAATTCGTTTGGCTGACTCTAGTACTTAGATCGGGAGCGAAGATTACCAGAAAGTTCTTGCGATCACGGCCGGCGACTGTGCAGACAAACCGTGGCGCCAGCACCCTATTACGTACTCTTTAATTTCAAAAGCTATAGCTTTTGATCAGTTTCGTCGGAGATCGAATGGAAGAGAGGAAGACCCCTTCAAATACGTGACGCCCTAGGTGGCGGATGACGTCACCCGGGCTTGGACTTCCCTCTCGTTGTCTCCCGCCATCCCGCGGTTCGTCGTTTGACACGTTCAACACAGATCATCCTCGCCTTATTAGGACGCTCTTGCTGCTGTGAAGACAAGAACATGGATCGCAGATTACTTTGTGATTTTGACACGACATCAAGAACGTGGAATAATCCGGTCGGCTTTGTTTCTTTCATCGTTTGCTAAAGTACATGCATGGCTTTGACTCGATCACACTTGGCCTCCTAAGTACGGACCCAGTTATGACGCCAGTTATATTTCCACAACAACTTGGGGCTCACATTTTCACGTCCTAAGGTTCCATGGTCCAGAATATGGTAGGGCGGAAAATCAACAATGAAGAAGGTAGAGTATGAAACTCCAATGCTGAGAGGGGAATATGTCAAGCATAAGGGGGCCCAAGCCCCCATGTTCCACCCCTGGGCCCTTGTCGTCCAACGTGCATGTGAAAGCCCTTGTACGTCGATGTTTGTCGCTCGCTTCCTCACACTCAAGTTGCACCACTTCCCCAGTCCCCCAACTAAGTTTAATCCCCAGTAGTCAACACAATGTTATGTTCTTTGTCATTAATACTGGATCAAAACCCTTCTTAGCTAATAGTGTATAATGGTAAGTTAATTACTCTTTCAATTTGGTTCGTGCTTGGAGGGTGTTTCCTTTACACCATAATGACCATGCTATGGCTCCCTGTGCATAGCTGAGCTCTCCAGCTTAGCAAAGTTAGTCACCTACAATAACAAGACCATTAGAATAAAATGCTTAGCAAAGTAAAACATAAACTTTTGTTTTGCTGGGAAAGTAAAATAAAATAAAATAGAAAGAACCTTGTTGCGGGTCTTTTTAGCAACTATAGCAGTATTCGTTAGTGGAGCTTACTTGTGGTTAAGGGTGGCCATGCCCCCACCCCCCAAAGTCCACTAAATAAATAATAATTTTGGTACATATCATCATTTTTTAGGCAAAATTACTAATGTCGCCCCTTTGTATTTTAATTGAAGCTCCACCACTGGCTGTTTTTATTTTCTCCTTTTTTCACTCACGTTTTCCCTCTCAAAAATGGTCAAAGGATTCACTCCGATGCTGCTTGCTGGTGGAGGTTGACTAGCTCCACTATGAATAAGTCTTTCTCGAGTAACTAAGAATCAACGTGTAGGCGTAGGAAGCAGAAATCGAAGAGGTGTGCGGCATGAATATTGCTGTAAAATTCCCTATTTATACCACAAACTTTAATACTTCATTTGGTATTATATTCTTCTTCTTCTTTTTTATCAAACTTGGCATTATATTCTACATTATCCTAATTCTGGCATTTCAATTATTGACCATAAATTTATATCGATCATATAATTTAACATTTTTTACCATCAATTTCATTTTTAAGCATTTCAATTTGCAGTCATTGAGTGTAACAAAGTAGCACATGGTCCAGCAGTAACGGGGTGTGATAATCCTCAAATTCTGTCCGTTATTAGAATTAGTGTTGTACGCCATCTGTCGTTGAGAATTTGGTGTGCAGAAACCTCCCTGGGTCCATGGTTTTACTGATTCTATCAGGGGGGGGAAATGAAGATTAGCTTTCACTTGGAACCACAGGAGATAGAATTGAACCGAAATAATGGATTGAGTACACTTACATATATATGAAATGGTTAAGTACTAGTAACAAAATGATGTGACATCTCTGTTCAAAACAAATACTTTTGAGCTTGTGCGATCTCCATACACATTCATTCCAAGTCATCAATATAACCAAGCTACGAATGCATCATCTACTATGAGTGCAAAGGAACGTAGGGGAAAAAATGGTACTTGCGTGAAGGTCCCGTGAAAGTGCAGATAACGCGCGCAGTTCCTTGGTCCATATCGTAGGCCACCAGCTTCCGGCCTCGGCTATCAAAGAGGAAGATGACACCGCACTCCGGATGGATCCCAACCACGGCGTGGTGCGTCCCAAACCACATCCGCCCAGACTGATGCTGCAGGTTCCTGACCCGCTGCTTCAGGATCCACCGCTCCGCGCCGCCGCCGCGGCCAGGCTCGAGCGCGTAGATGGCCAGCTCAGGCGCGTAGCTGGAGCCGGCGCCGGCGTCGAGGAAGAAAAGCCGTCGGCGCGACGGGCCGATGAAGCCGCCACTGCCGCCGAGTTTCGCGGGGTGCTCGGGGCAGACGCGGGTGACTTTCCACGTCGTGCCCGCGGTGTCCACCGACGCGACCAGGCCGTTCTCGGCGTCGGCGGTGGTGAGGTGCAGCGAGCCGTTGGCGTAGGCGTGGTGGCCGGAGCTGACGATCTCGTAGCCCCACCACTCGTTTTCCCGGCGAACCCACGTCCCGGTCTCCGACGAGTAGATGTGCACCGCCTTGACGGCGGAGCCTATCTTGTGCTCTTCCCTGTTCACCAGCTCGAACACGTGGAAGTGCGGGAAGACGGCCGGGTCGAAGGCCAGGGCGGCAGTGCGGGGCCTCCACATATCCTCGTGGTGTTCTTGGGCCCCCTGTAGCAAAGCGGGGTTAAGGTCTTGATGATGATGCGCTAAAAAGTGGTCAATCACGCCGCCGGCAAGGCCCGGCTCGGCGGGCTTGCGCGGCGGCGGCGGCGGCGGCAGTTCGGCCCAGTACTGGGTGCTGGGGTTGCAGACGATGTAGAGCGAATCGGCGATATCGCGGTTGCAGCGAAGGAGGAGGAGCCCGTTGCACGAGTCCACCAGGTCTGTAAGGACCCTCGCGTACCTCGAAGGCAGGAACGGGAAGGTTGGATCGTCGACGACCAGAGGCGGCGCCGGCGAGCCGCCTTCTTCGTCGGGAGGAGGAGGGCATAGGGCGGTGAAGTCCAAGTTGGTTATCGGCGGGCAGTCGGAGTCGGCGTGGGTATGGTAGAAGAAGCCCGACGCGGCGTCATTGAGCGCAAGCCGGCGGCGGTGCACGGGGTCGGCGATGAGATCGCGCCATGTCCTGGAGACGCACTTGAAGCGGCACAGCGGCCTCGCCGGCAGCCGCCACAGGATCTCCGCGATGAGATCGTCGTTCAGCTTTGGTGCAGGCTTCCGCTTGCCCATCTCGAACACGTCGTCTCGCACCCGCACCAGGAGGAAATTAAGATTAATCTAATCTTAGATACAACTCAGGAACACCTCAACGGAGTATATAGTAATAGAAACTATCATCGAATCAAACTCGGAAGCAGACAGCAGGACGTGACTCTCAACCGGACCCAAAAAGCCTTAGGCCTGTTTGTTTCCCACCTAGATTATATAATCTGGCTCATATAATCTATAAGCTGAAACAAACAGATCTCAGATTATAGTCAAATTATAGCAATTCACATGTCAGATTGTCATAATCTCATAAGCTGCTCTCTCCCAGCTTATAGATTATACTAGTAATGTGCCCGTGCGTTTCAACGGGAAAGCATCAAAGCAAAAACATGGCATTATAGTCCCCCCGCTATGCCTTTTCTACAAGGATGCTAGGTTATTTTCAATTTAATCATTACATAATAAGAGTTGCGATTTAGATATACCTTTATGATAAAGCTCATACTCCCTCCGTTCGTGCCAGCGGCTGTTAATTGTTTTCCAGTTCAATGCTCCTATCCGAACAACAATATTCGCAAAAAGAAGTAATTAGCAACTGTAGCATATCATCATTTCTGTATAAATCAGATAACCATTGTTTAGAGACAGACATAAATTTAATCACGTAATCATTTTTATCATACGTGTGCATCCACACACCTGCTCACTTTTCCTATTTATTAAAGCACATGTATATACACATAATCCACCACCATATCGGTATAAGAACATCTCATTGTATATTTTGTAAAAGAAATACCATTGATCAGCATAACATCTCATTTCTATTTCCTAGTCAGCTATTTTTTTAACTTGCACAAACCAGGAAATAGCAACCCCCGGATCACCACATAGCTGCGGCGACATGTATGGGTATGACGGAACACAACCGTGACTCCTTTTCACGGGGCAAAGATTGACCACTGCAAAATAGTAACATCATATATAGAATCTGTCAGCTATATACATACATTGATAATATTACAGTCGTCGCCTCAATATTTCAGTTGCAGCTTGAACTTGAATTCAAGCCTTCAAACCTTGGCCATGACTGTATATCTAAGCCACAACATTTGTCTGTGCATCTATTAGACTAACACCACACCTCAGCTCTCCATTAAGCTTTTGCTTTGTGTGGTCGATCTTGTATATATATGTTTTCACTACCTTCTCACATAATACATAATGTTTCAGTTACCATAATAATGTGTATATAGAAAACAAAATGGAAACTTGAAATAAAAGAAATAAGCAACACCGGCACACCAAAACGATCAGGGTCACAGTTAGAGACGGGTAGAACAGGTACAAAGTTCATGATAATAAACAAGCAGTGAGCTGCAGTCAAAAAACAGAGCACAAATAATCTGAGCAGCTAACCAACTAAATGATGATGTAGCTGCTTTACTACTAACAGGCTAAAAAGGAAACATGTGGCAAAGAGGAGTGAACTTTTTTTGAAAATTTATTGTCCTCCCTGACTGACATGGAGCTCAAATCCTATAATTAGTTGCCATCACTATCCGTTCAAATTGATTTCATCAACATTCAGTGATTGGCCCCAATGGAAAATTGGTAATGTGAGCCCAGAAAGTACTAATGCCACCTGAAGTAAGTTGTAACCCCTACCTCATCAACACCGAAAAGCCTGAGATCAGAATTCCTACGCTCATGCGAGAGTAACCCGTCCATCGCTCTCTCACAAACTATCCTCAAAGAACCTAACATTTTCCGATCTGTACAGATATTTCTTCCAATAAACATCGAGAAAACACACTAGTATCTTGCTATTATTAATGCTAAAAGGAGGAAGATACACATACTGGATTCGATGGGTACTACATACGACCGCAAAGAAACAACTGCAGCAGTATGTTCTTCTAATAGCTAAGATACAACTCCATCGTAATCATACATGTGCATATAAAATTATTTACCAAGTCATGCTAATTGTTCAAACTATGAAAACAGCTGGATGGACTGCAGAGACAAATTGACAAAGTAGCACATCATGAGGACCTTACAAAATACAAGTGGCCGGACCTACAGGTCGCTTCATGGCCATATGAACAAGTATTCGAAGAAGAAATGCAGACAGATGAGTAAGAGTCGATACAAAAATAAACAACATAAAAAAATAATGATTCAGCATCTACAAAAATGCATTAACATTCTGCTTTCATACTGCAGCTGTTCATGCGGCCTTTTCATGATAAACTACATCGAATACTGGGAAGGAGACGTCCTTTCCGACTATTTTACACAGGTAAACGTCTTTCTATGTTTCAAAAGACACAGACCAAAAATAAAAAAAGCAACCCTGCATGTCTGTACACAAGTCTTCTTTTTTGGGGACGAATAACAATAAATACTTCTTCTGTGCAGGATGATATGACACAATTCAGGACAAAGCTAGCAGCAATCTTGTTGACGTCAGATATGAACAAGCTTAAGGGGTGCCCGTTAATCGAAAATAGCAGCGAGGAATCAGGAAGTCCATCGGACGTTGTCTTCTGCATAGAAAAGGAGACAAATGAATGCAAAAGCTCACAAAACCAAAATGAGTGCACCAGCAAGAGGAAAAGGAGTGAGTTGGAAGAAGATGACAGCGACAAAAGGATTGACAACCTCACTCCCGACGAACTGCTCCAAATAATATACGGGACCGCCGATGAACCAATGACGGAGATGCCATTGAGCAAAGATGAACTGACGGACATAGTGTGCGACATGATCATCTTATTAAACAACGATCCAGCAAGTTTGGAGTAAGTTTTAGTAACGCGGCACATTTAAATATTACAAAAAAATTGCAACTCTGATGCTGATACACTTTTGGAATACTACATTGTGAAAAACAGGACAAAGTGGGTCAGAACAAACAAACCGTACCAGCTATCCTTGACTCTGAAGCAACTACAAGACTCATTACGTACAGATCAGCCGATGTCCAAGGACCTCTTCGACATGAACGTACGGGTGATGACAATAAAAGAGCACAAAAGGCTTAAAAGATGCAACCAACCAATCTGGAAGCATTACATGGACCTCCAGTTCTGCGTAAGTTATTCTTCAGCATCCTTTTCTGTTGTCACAAAACCTGTTTTTTTATAAAACAACTTTCAGACATCTTATTTTTACAAATAATACCAAAAATTAATGTAATTATTGTTCATTCAACAGACATTGACAGATTTCGGACGCGACCCAAAATATAAGAAAAAGGTGGATGCCAAACAACTGGCGGAGACATTCAAAAGCTGGACATTAATGACCTATGACATCTCAAGATGCAGATTCGTAAGAAACTTTAACTCTATATTTACTAATATATTATTATTATTAATCAATTGAGTTAAAATATCCTAACACATTAAAACATGATTGTGCAGATTCTAATGCGGTACGAACGACATGGCATCTATATGCTTCTTGTTTTTGACCAAACAAAAAGGACTCTCTTCATATACGACCCAAATCCAATTCCAGAACATTGTCATGACATCCCATACAAGAGATTCGTCCATAGGTTTATTAAAATCTTTAAAAACTACAAGAAAGCCATGAAAGAACTACATCCCAGTTGGATCGACGAATTGTTTTTATAGAGACACTTGCCTCAAGACGACACTCCGATAGACATGACAGGGTAAGTATGATCAAGACTCAGATACAATCCGTGATATTTTCTGTATTATTAAAAAAGACAAACTAACTAACACATGTGCAATTCTACAACAGGAACATATCTGCCGATGTGGTTCTGCAAATAATGTACGGATTCAACGGAACAAATAAAAAAATACAAATCAATACGGTAAGCTAAAAAAAAAACAATTCTCGCTAACATGCTTGCTCTGGAATCTTAATATCAATATAACACGTCATTGTACTATATGCAGGATGTCCGGGCACTACGAAGGAAATTATTGGTGGAGATGTTGACGAACCAGGGAAACACATGCAGATTCATAATACCACAAAACATACAAGAATATCTCACAAGAATCAGAGAAGAGTGAAGCTGAAGATTAACAATATCAGCAGGAGGAAGGATTATGTAGAAAAATAGGGATACATAGCGTCAGTTCTAGCTGATATATTATGTAATAAAAATAAAGATATTCATCAGCTCTTTTCAATGATATATATAGTTGAAGTAGGACATCTAATGTATACTGCCTGAAAGACCTTGAGGTCAAACATAAATGGGATAATTCGAAAAGAGTTAGCTACCAGGTACGGCATAAATAAAATTTTGCTTCATCAAAAGAATTGTATGCCTTGGATAACTGAAATTCTTCGTCAAGAGCTAAAAGCCGTAAAAGTGTATCATTTGATCCACATGATTTGGATCAGAACCTCACTCCCAAGTCCCCGCCACAATTCCCAACTAAACAAGCTCGCGAGAGGAACCTGATTGCCTTGGAAGTCGAGGATGCGGATGCTGCCGTTGTGGGTGCGACGATTGACTCAGTAGCGTCGGTGCAGAGGATAAAAGGAACACTCCCGTCGAACCGCTGGTATTTGAGCTGTGTGCAGCCCGTTCTCGAGCGGTGGGTGGTCTAAAAGCGCGGTGGGCATCCTCGCCGCCGGCCTCCCGTTTAGAGATCCCGCGAGATCTCCCGTTTAGAGATAATTTCTAGGGAAATGGGGGACCGTGAGTAAACGCATAAACAAATTGTAACATATCTCGCATTTAAGCATCAACAAATTGGAACTGGCCTTGGGGGCGACCGTAATTTGACAAAGAATATTACCATCTTACCTTGGCGCTAGGGAGCTTCCTGATGCGACGGCCGCAGGAGGAGGCAGAGTGGGGGACGAGTCAGGTGGCGGTGTCCTTAAACCTCAGCGTGATCCTGCGTCGCAGGGCGCACGCATAGGGGCGGCCCGCCTTGATGCGCGAGTCCAAATCGGACGCGGGACTCGTCGGCGACGAGCTTGCACAGCGGGGTACACGTGGGTCGTCGGCCATGGCCGCCGGCGACGCATCGATGGAATGCGATAGGTCCATTCCGATACGAAATCGAACGGGCCGTGTCTTGGACAACATAATGGGCCGGCCAATCAACAAGCAGTCTGTCTCCGATGGAAAACTAACGTGCCGCCGAACCAAATCAGGAACGGAATCGAAAAAAATGAAACAGAGTAGAAATCGGATCAGAACAATACTACTTATACACCCGCTGCGTACCCTTTTGGACCTCACCAAATACACATCAAAGTGGTAGCACACGGGTTACAACTACGACTCATCACAAAGATGCAAACTTTGGATGCGGCTCTGTCAGACAACCGTGCGAAGATAAAAGAAGACACATACCAAGAAGAACAAAAAAAAGACAGAGAACCATGTGTGTTGAGATCGATCCGGTTCCCTGAGGTGCAAAAGGAACACATGACCAAAACCTGGGATGTCAGCGCAAAGGTACTTTGTAAAGGAAAAATAAATGCCAACAACGGACAAAACTACATAAGGTTCATACTGATGGACGAGGAGGTATGTAAAAAATCTTTAAAAATTTTATAAGTTTAAACACAATAGAGGCATACGATTATTCAAGGCAAAAAATTATACTATCTAGGTATAATGAATTTTGTTAAAAGTGACAGCTAACAATGGAAAAAAAAAATCAGGGAAGCAAGATGGAGGCCGTGGCGTTTGGCAAGGCGTGCTTCACAACAAATCAAGGAATATCTGAGGGAGAGGTTTATAACTTTACGAGTGTGGGATTCGGATCAACACACGACGTGTATTTGTATAAGCTATTCTACATACGACGAGAATACTATGTGAACATCACAACGGAAACAGAAATCAAGATACCGGAAACGAAAATTACTATACCTTGCTACCCAGAACCTTCATGGAATTTAAGATGGTGCCATTCTGTCCGCATCGGACTTACACAGGTACAATCTTACCATACACTAATTATTTTATTGAAGAAACTATAAATATATCAGAAACGCTTATGTTCTGTTTAAAAACAATGCAGATGTCATCGGCGTAATCGTATATGTCTCAGACGTCCAAGGTGAAGATAACTCAAGACTACAAAGGAGAAAATATGTCGCGATAATGGACTCGAGGTAAAAAAAAATACTAACTTCTTTCGAAAATAAATGAAGAAGGAATCAATTACAAATAATAATTTAAATTTGCAGAGGAAACATGATCACCGTTCATGTGCGTGGGACAAAATTCTTCCAAAACAGTGACGGATGGAGAGAACAAGAAACAGTATTCCAGACAATGGCGGCGGTGAATGTAAAAGTAAACAAAAAAAAAGGTACATTTTTTAAACCAAATCTTAGTACATAAAATTTATTAAAATGATACAAATAACAATTAAATTACATGCAATCCAGCAATACTTGCGACGACACCATACAGCGAAATAATCTTCTCGCCAAAAAGGGCTTAAGCAAAAGCATTAGAAGGTAAGAAAAATAAAAGTATATAAGAATAATTTTATGAAAAAAACAATCATATAATTAATACTATTTATTTATGCAGGATTTCAGAACCATCTACTCAGAGATCGACAACGAGCACAACGTTTCGCACGTAAATGCATGCTGAGACTAAGAGACAAGAAGAAATAAAAGGACATGGAGACAACGTACAGGAGAGAAAAAAAATGTAAAAATATACGTGACAAAAATTTAGACAGCTCATTTTTTAAAGAATGAAAACGTGTAATATAAAATTAAAAGGAAACAAAAACCCGTGGCAACGCACGGGCAAATTACTAGTACCTAACGATAAGTCTATTGCGCGTGCGGACGCGCTGGGAGGCAAGCGCACGTCCAGTGCGTGGCCCAGCCCAAAGCGACGCGGTGCGAGCAGGGCGAGCAGCCAGCTGAGGGCGGGCGGCGAGGGTGCCGCCGCGTTACCGGAGGCGGGGGAGGGCGGCGGGGTTAGGGTTCGGGTTGTCGGGGTTGGGGTTGGGGGAGCTCTCTTCACTGCCGAACATAGAGGAGGGGGTTCGGGGGGCGGCGGCCGCGACCCGGCGGCGGGCGGCGGTGTGGCGGTGCGGCGAGGCGGCTGGCTGGGTTAGGCGACGGGGGCGTCGCATAGCGATGGGGGCGTCGCATAGCGGCGGCGGCGGTTGGCGGGCGGCGCGGCGCCGCCGGCCGCCGGGGGTGGTGGCGGGCGGGGGAGGGGCTCGTGCGGCGGGCGGCGACGTCACCGGGACGGCGACGGAGGCCGCGGGGGTGGGGCGCGCCGGGGCAGGGGCGGCGGCCGGCGATGGAGACGAAGCTGTCGGACACGTGGCGGCCTCCGGCATGGTACGCGCGATTAGCAAACGGACGTACGAACACGGCGTAACCGCTCCCAATACCTAAGACTATCTCCAACGGATAGCCTATTATGGGAGTTACATGCGAATTGGGGTGTGAAAGCTACAAAATCTATCTCCAACGGATGCCCCAATGGATGGACGCATTTTTGGAGCCCGGGGGCTCGCTCCGCACAAATACATCACGGAGCCCCCGCACCCCTTCGTTTCCGACGCGGGCAAGAGGCGGGGCCCACGGTGGCGAAGCTCGCGACGGGCAGGGGGTGCGGCAGCGGGGGCAGAGGGCGGCGGCAGGAGGCGCGGCAGGGCGACAGCGAGCTCGCGGCGGTGGCGCTGGCGGAGCTCAGGCGGGCGGAGCTCCGTGGCGCCGACGACGGCATGAGGCGCGGCGGGGGAAAGCTCGTGGCGGGGCCGAGCTCGCGGGCGAGGACCACGGCGACCCCTCCCCGCCGCTCCGGCATGAGCGGCAAGCTGCAGCTCAACGACCTCGAGCTCAACGTCGATTTCATCAACCGCAAGCTCACGAAGCAGTGGAGCAGGGTGACCTCACGGAGGCCGGCAGGGCAGCAGAGCAGGTCTTCTCTCCACTCCGGCCTCCTTCCCTTTCGCGTCGCTTCTCTCCGCTCCGGCCTTCCGCACCTTGCCGATTGGAGGCGGCGCACAGGCTCGGAGGCGGCGTGGTCTTCGCGGGTAAATCCGGCCGGAGGCGGCGCACAGGCTCAGAGGGGAGGGTTACGAGGAGGAGGTGGTGGGGAAGGAGGAGCGCCGCCGAAGAGGGAGCGCTCTCGTGGTGCAGAAGAGGGGGTGCGGCATCGGGTGGCGTCGGCCGGCTCGTCTCGGCGCGGGTCGGCGCGGCATCGAGAGGAGGAAGAAGGAAGAAAGGATTGGTTTTGAGTCCTACCGTTGGAGATAAAGATTTTTGTGTCTGCCATGTTGAAGGAAATTGAGGAGTATTTTGGGTTTTAGTCTCCCAAACCGTTGGAGATAGCCTAAGACCTTATCTATGTTTTTCATCTACAAAATTGCAACCGTATGTAATCGTATCCAGTTATAATGTCCTGATGAGGTACTTTTTCTAAACACCAATTGATAGATATGGTGAAATTTTCCTTAGGTAGCGTTTGGATGTTAGAATTGAGAGCTAGAATTAGGAATTGGTATTGGGCTCACCCAATTCCAGTGTTTGGATGTCGCCGGAATTCGGAATTGGCATTGGAGGCCCAATTCCATGGCATTGAAACATAACTAAGTTGCCATGTCCACAATTCAGAGGCCCGACCCTCTGAATTTAGTGGCATTGGAGCGTCTTCATCAGAGATTGCCGATTTTCGAATTCAAAATTCAAAAAAAATTGAAACAAAAATATGATTGCAAAACCGTCGGTAACTGGACCGATTACTGAAAAAATCAAAAAACCTGTCCGGTTTGGTTTTCGAATTCAAAATTCAAAAAAATTGAAAATTTAAAACAAAAATATGATTGCAAAACCGTCCCAGTTACCGGAAAAACCGAAAAAACCGGTCCGGTTTTCAAATTCAAAATTTAAAAAAATGGAAAATTTGAAAAAAATTTGAAACAAGATATTTTTAAAAAACTAGATGAAATTTACAACGCAATGGTGGAACAAGGACACGAAAATTTCATCGTGTTGTTGAGTTCCATCGCCGAATTCAGCCCTTCAGTTGAATTCTAGCCCTCAATTCCATCTACATCCAAACAATCGTAATTGGCATTAAGCTCATTTCAATGCCTAGGCTGATTTGGTATTGAACCCAATTCAATTCCAAGGCCTCCAATATCTACATCAAAACGGACCCTTAGACATAATTTTTTTTGGCGAACTAGACACATGTTATGGAAAGGGATCTTTTCATCAAAAGAGATGTATTGATGTGGTGTCCTTAATCGATGTTAACGAATAGGCTAGAACGGTGGATTAAAAGGTAGACTCTGTATATATATTGTGGTGTCCTCTATCACTTTTATAACATGTGTATATGAAGAGACTCACAAGATGTGGGGACAGCTTCAGTTAATTTGTCTGAGAATGAGGATAGTTGTGTTTGCCGATTTAGTTCCTAGGGGCTTTGCTTGTCAAAGTCTTATATATAAGGTGATATATTTGCATTTGCTGTAATCCGAAAATCCATGTACCATCAGGAGAACATTTCTTTCTTAGGATTGCTTCTAAAAGTAGACTCTTAACTAGGGATAATGCAATCTATGTTATTACGAACAGAGACCATTATCATCTTTTTCTTCTACCATGTGACGGTGAATCATATTTGTGAAGGAATCTCAAAGTTTTTAGGTGTGTGAACTGTTCTAAGACTTGAAACATAGCATCTAGATGGTTGTGTAATAAGAAAACTATAGCTATTAATATGCTCATCCGAGCTTTGAAAAAGTACAAAATTTACTCTCCATTTTAAAATAATGTTTGAAAAAATGTATCTTAGATATGGAGGAAAATGAAAGATCATGTGTACATTACGGAACGTAAAAGTTTTTTTAAAAGGGGGTTAAGAAACCTAAAAGTGTTTAGTTGCATTTTGGACAAAATGCAAATATTGAGTTCATGGTTGAAAGGAATCAACTGACTGTTAATAATGTAATTTGCCCGTGCGTTGCCACGGGTTTTTGTTTCCTTTTAATTTTATATTACACGTTTTCATTCTTTAAAAAATGAGCTGTCTAAACTTTTGTCACGTATATTTTTACATTTTTTTTCTCTCCTGTACGTTGTCTCCATGTCCTTTTATTTCTTCTTGTCTCTTAGTCTCAGCATGCATTTACGTGCGAAACGTTGTGCTCGTTGTCGATCTCTGAGTAGATGGTTCTGAAATCCTGCATAAATAAATAGTATTAATTATATGATTGTTTTTTTCATAAAATTATTCTTATATACTTTTATTTTTCTTACCTTCTAATGCTTTTGCTTAAGCCCTTTTTGGCGAGAAGATTATTTCGCTGTATGGTGTCGTCGCAAGTATTGCTGGATTGCATGTAATTTAATTGTTATTTGTATCATTTTAATAAATTTTATGTACTAAGATTTGGTTTAAAAAATGTACCTTTTTTTTGTTTACTTTTACATTCACCGCCGCCATTGTCTGGAATACTGTTTCTTGTTCTCTCCATCCGTCACTGTTTTGGAAGAATTTTGTCCCACGCACATGAACGGTGATCATGTTTCCTCTGCAAATTTAATTATTATTTGTAATTGATTCCTTCTTCATTTATTTTTGAAAGAAGTTAGTATTTTTTTTTACCTCGAGTCCATTATCGCGACATATTTTCTCCTTTGTAGTCTTGACTTATCTTCACCTTGGACGTCTGAGACATATACGATTACGCCGATGACATCTGCATTGTTTTTAAACAGAACATAAGCGTTTCTGATATATTTATAGTTTCTTCAATAAAATAATTAGTGTATGGTAAGATTGTACCTGTGTAAGTCCGATGCGGGCAGAATGGCACCATCTTAAATTCCATGAAGGTTCTGGGTAGCAAGGGTATAGTAATTTTCGTTTCCGGTATCTTGATTTCTGTTTCCGTTGTGATGTTCACATAGTATTCTCGTCGTATGTAGAATAGCTTATACAAATACACGTCGTGTGTTGATCCGAATCCCACACTCGTAAAGTTATAAACCTCTCCCTCAGATATTCCTTGATTTGTTGTGAAGCACGCCTTGCCAAACGCCACGGCCTCCATCTTGCTTCCCTGATTTTTTTTTTCCATTGTTAGCTGTCACTTTTAACAAAATTCATTATACCTAGATAGTATAATTTTTTGCCTTGAATAATCGTATGCCTCTATTGTGTTTAAACTTATAAAATTTTTAAAGATTTTTTACATACCTCCTCGTCCATCAGTATGAACCTTATGTAGTTTTGTCCGTTGTTGGCATTTATTTTTCCTTTACAAAGTACCTTTGCGCTGACATCCCAGGTTTTGGTCATGTGTTCCTTTTGCACCTCATGGAACCGGATCGATCTCAACACACATGGTTCTGTGTCTTTTTTTTTGTTCTTCTTGGTATGTGTCTTCTTTTATCTTCGCACGGTCGTCTGACAGAGCCGCATCCAAAGTTTGCATCTTTGTGATGAGTCGTAGTTGTAACCCGTGTGCTACCACTTTGATGTGTATTTGGTGAGGTCCAAAAGGGTACGCAGCGGCTGTATAAGTAGTATTGTTCTGATCCTATTTCTACTCTGTTTCATTTTTTTCGATTCCGTTCCTGATTTGGTTCGGCGGCACGTTAGTTTTCCATCGGAGACAGACTGCTTGTTGATTGGCCGGCCCATTATGTTGTCCAAGACACGGCCCGTTCGATTTCGTATCGGAATGGACCTATCGCATTCCATCGATGCGTCGCCGGCGGCCATGGCCGACGACCCACGTGTACCCCGCTGTGCAAGCTCGTCGCCGACGAGTCCCGCGTCCGATTTGGACTCGCGCATCAAGGCGGGCCGCCCCTACGCGTGCGCCCTGCGACGCAGGATCACGCTGAGGTTTAAGGACACCGCCACCTGACTCGTCCCCCGCTCTGCCTCCTCCTGCGGCCGTCGCATCAGGAAGCTCCCTAGCGCCAAGGTAAGATGGTAATATTCTTTGTCAAATTACGGTCGCCCCCAAGGCCAGTTCCAATTTGTTGATGTTTAAATGCGAGATATGTTACAATTTGTTTATGCGTTTACTCACGGTCCCCCATTTCCCTAGAAATTATCTCTAAACGGGAGATCTCGCGGGATCTCTAAACGGGAGGCCGGCGGCGAGGATGCCCACCGCGCTTTTAGACCACCCACCGCTCGAGAACGGGCCGCACACAGCTCAAATACCAGCGGTTCGACGGGAGTGTTCCTTTTATCCTCTGCACCGACGCTACTGAGTCAATCGTCGCACCCACAACGGCAGCATCCGCATCCTCGACTTCCAAGGCAATCAGGTTCCTCTCGCGAGCTTGTTTAGTTGGGAATTGTGGCGGGGACTTGGGAGTGAGGTTCTGATCCAAATCATGTGGATCAAATGATACACTTTTACGGCTTTTAGCTCTTGACGAAGAATTTCAGTTATCCAAGGCATACAATTCTTTTGATGAAGCAAAATTTTATTTATGCCGTACCTGGTAGCTAACTCTTTACGAATTATCCCAATTATGTTTGACCTCAAGGTCTTTCAGGCAGTATACATTAGATGTCCTACTTCAACTATATATATCATTGAAAAGAGCTGATGAATATCTATATTTTTATTACATAATATATCAGCTAGAACTGACGCTATGTATCCCTATTTTTCTACATAATCCTTCCTCCTGCTGATATTGTTAATCTTCAGCTTCACTCTTCTCTGATTCTTGTGAGATATTCTTGTATGTTTTGTGGTATTATGAATCTGCATGTGTTTCCCTGGTTCGTCAACATCTCCACCAATAATTTCCTTCGTAGTGCCCGGACATCCTGCATATAGTACAATGACGTGTTATATTGATATTAAGATTCCAGAGCAAGCATGTTAGCGAGAATTGGTTTTTTTTAGCTTACCGTATTGATTTGTATTTTTTTATTTGTTCCGTTGAATCCGTACATTATTTGCAGAACCACATCGGCAGATATGTTCCTGTTGTAGAATTGCACATGTGTTAGTTAGTTTCAATAGGCCACAATACATCAGAATTAGAAAGAAGCCTCATTATTGTATCATTGCAGTTTTTTGTGGACTTTTGCATTGAGTTCCAATGATGCAGTGCATGTAAAGTTCAGAGAATCAGGTATATTTCACGACAACCGATAAAGACATTCCCTGTACATATTCTATTACCTACCTTCAGGTGCTCACGGATTGATGGATATACTCCAGCAAATGATCCATATCCATGTTCTGCGAGTTCCACATCCATGTTGACGATGGGGTAGAACAAAAACGACTTTGGCAAAAATAATTACATCGGCCTCTGTATGAACTTGTTCCGGTACCCAACAAAAAAGAGGATGAAACAAATAAATCGGAAGGAAAACGGGACGACGGGACGTACATGGGAAGCGGAGCTCGAGGGCCTCGACTCCTAGGATCTCGCCGACGGTGGCTGGGGCGGATGCAGCCATTGCCGGATCAAAGCAGTAGAGAAGAAAGCAGATCGACGTCTGTAGAGCGAAAGCTGGAGAGAGGAGCCGCGTGTGGTCCTCAAGGTCACGGGCTGGATGGAGGCCTCCGCAACCGCGCCGACCGCCGCCTTGAGATCGCCGTCGTCGCAGCCGCCGCGGCGAGGAGCGGGAGCGGCGACGAGCATAAAAGGAAAAAAAAAAAGCCGGAGCATAAACGAAAAAAATAACAACTGCGCGGGATCTAGTAATTGAACCCGACTCTTCTGGCTGGAGACCCGATGCCTTGACCACTGGAGCAAACAACAACTTCTGAACGGAAACGATTCAAAACATATAAATATAAAATCGGACAACCGAATTCGAGTCGAATTCAATTCAATTTGACTTGAAATCGACTTGAATACAAACGGCAGAGGTCTGAAAATTTTGAGCTGACGACCATTTTGAGACTTATTAAGTAGTAGAGATAAGCTAGATTATATAATTTGAGGGGGAAACAAACAGGGCCTTAAGCCATCCAATTAAAAAAGATTATATCTGAAACTAGGACTGCAAGGAAGAACTTCCCATGTATGTATCCAAAATAAACCAGGAAAGTCGGTATCATCTCAATTTTTTTCCCCCGAACAGCAACCAGCTGCAATCCCAAGCCGCAGACCAACAGCACACGGCGACTATTCCGATGCCAATAGCATCATAGGCATGAAAGTGTTTGTCAGTCTGCTGAATCCATGAACCTTTCTTGCGTTCCTCTGTCGAAACCAAATATTACGTCAATATAAACAACTAAAAAATGTAATGAAAACATTTCAACACATAGCTAATGGAACAAGAACATCTGCACTGCTTGCCAGTTTTAGCTCATCACATATTTAACACTTTTATCTTCCACTGTTTTCCTCAATGCGAAGGCCTGTCCCCAGTTAGGTTCCCAACTTATGTGTCAACAAAGAATGAAACATATGGTTCATAGATAAAGAATACCTGAATTGGGCTAGAGCAACCGTTATTACGTTATAATCTTGTCCATCCACGTGAAACATAATGGGGCTAGTCGGCCAGGCATGCCATATGACTAATTTTTTTATTACAAAAAATGCCTGCTGCTGCTCTCTGATCTACTAGTGTTGCCATATAAGATCAGGAGCAGTTCCCACCATTATTATACACCGTGATTCATAGCCCAAGCAATGTAAACAGATTCGGGTCTTAACGTAACCATCCTGTCTCAGCAACGAGACTGTGGCACGATACTTCGCCACATTTCCGGTTCATATCAAAACAAAGCTACCTTTTTTAAAACTTAAAACAAAGCTACCTTAGCCATATATACATATTGACACCTAGCGCAGGAGGGTCACCTTTTTGCGAACCTTTTAACCATCACTTAATATCAAAGAAGATCTAGGCCTATAAATAATATCCAAGCTACTTCTAGTCTACAGCTGGGCAGGCAATAAACGATCTAGATCCTTAAGAGCGTCTCCAATGGTTAGAGGCAGCCGCTAACTCTTAGAGAGAATCTTTTTGTGTAGAGACCACAAGACAATGTCTCATTTATACTAAGAGTTGACTCTTGAACAAAAGCTAATTTCCTTCTCTCTTCTTTTTATCTAATAAACAATTCTAAGAGCTAGCTTAGAGACAACAATTGAGGACGCTCTAATAGCATCAATTACTACAATCTGAACAGTAATCAGGCCCGCATGGGAAGCAGAGAGAGGGGATAGGATGTTGAAGTGAACAAATGCAGTGGGCAAATATAGTATATATAAAATTTAAACAGCAACGAAAATCAGATTGTTCAATGCAAGCTTGGGCCTGCTAACACATTGAGTTTAACTTTTTTTTTTCCCAAAACAATATGTCTGCAGTATAATCTCATCTAGGAGTACATTTCTCTGTACTATTTTTCTTTGAAAACTTTCAGGAAACAAGAAGGATCTTGATACTGTCCTGACTAAAAATATTGTGTCTAGTATCGGCAACTATCATGCTATCGTATGGTCAATTGGTGATGACATGTCCGGGAAATTAGGTAGGGGGGTTTTGTTTCCCTTTGCTTACCAATGAAAAAAATGCCAATTCATGTCATGATTCCGTGCTGGATGTTCAGCCTTCTTTGTTGAGCACGCCCAAAGAATGCCTTGAAGGTTCCCGGAAATGTTAACAAATACATCTAGGTATTTGTGTTAGTAGAGTTGCGAGGAATACACGTTAGCTTTGAACTCTGGTGTGTAATAAATATCATTTTTCTTGAAATGCCTATATATTAGTAAATATTTTAAACTGCCCTGTCTGTATGTTTTGAAAATATTTGGGCTCCACCTATAAACATGATAAATGTTTTGCCAACGAAAAGGTTCTTAAAAATTATACTAAGTAATATGAGCATAATAATAGAAAAAAAAATCTCTTGATCAGAACTCTTTTAGGTTGGTATGAAAACGTCGGTTACATTTTTGACAGATTAGATCTTAGCGTGTAAACATCTACGGAGTAGGCGATATGGATCACAAGAGGACTGTACTACTGCACCTCAACTATTAATAGGGGCCGGAAATTGTGGCTGGGGTATGGGGTTAGCTAAGACGTGATCCTGTAGACGTACGAGTGCAATACAGTGTTTTGTACTATTCTTGTCTAATCCTATAGTTTATGTTGCACTTTCTCTTTACTTTTAATAAATGTTAATGTTTGGTGCATGCGTGACATACGTGAATGACAGCGCGTGTAGTAGTAGCTAGCAAAAGAAAGAAAGGATCGAGTGATTCGAATTGACAATGAAGTAAACGTCGTTATTTTTAGCGATTCCCTTGTTGAACCTAAATATTTTAGCGATTTAACTTAATTAGCCTCTGTCGTGCATCCAAGTTTTTCAAACACGCATTATATCTTTTTCAAGCGCGCACCAAAGTCGTTACCTAATTAGTTAAGATGCATTTAAATTACAATTATTTGCACTTGTTGGCATTAAGACTTGATTTTGCAAATCTTATGGACGATCAGTACTACATGCATCTATAGACGTTTAAAGTTGTTGGCGCAATACTATCAGTACGGATCCACTGGATCGTTTGGCCGAGATCGAGGTACGACTAATCTCTCCTCAAGTGACTCCAGTTAACTAGCTACGCATGCATGAAAGCCTACTTTAAAGTATGCAAATGTCACCGAATTTTCCTTAACACTGAAGTCGACGAACTGCAATCTATTTTGAGTAGTATATATATGCGGCGTCAATAATTGAACAAATCAATTAATTACTTTCAGTGGGTTATTCGTGCAAATATCACCGAATATTGTATGCATGGGAGTATAGTGAGTGAAAACAACTATGTATACTCGGATACGTACGCAATGGAAGAAATGTGATATAAAGTGACGTACTGTATGTAAGTAAATGCGTGATGGCAAGGTGTATGTGTCTCGTGCATCTCCATCGCATGGATACAGACGTGAATGATTTATGTGCACATATCACTACAAGACTTCTACCTTTTTCTCACAGTTTATTAGCAAATGGTCAACAGTTTGGAGTATAATGGTTAAGTACATAACTGTGGTTACACATTTGTAGGAAATAATACCGTTGGCAATGAGTTGAAACTGTAGGGAAATACATCAATTTGTACTAGAAACACTGTTGTCACTGAAGACAAGCTAAAAAAATGAGGAAACTATAGGCCACTGAAGGAAAACTGTAGCCAAATATAAGAAAACTTTTTTTCCAAAGGTTTTGCACAAACATAAGAAATCTTGTAGTGTATAGGCACAGACATACATAATATGTGAGTAGCGCTAGCGCGTGCGGTAAATGTAGATATGTGTACCGCGTGCGTTTTCCTGTACGCGAAAGTGAGATGCGGTAACTAGCGATCACTGTACCGAGTACGCAGGGAGGTGTACTACTCTCATATTCGTCGGTGCAGCCATGCTAAATCTCCCCCATACCTGCATATGTACTACACGCCACTGCATCACATCCTAAGCACTGTATGCCCTGATCGATCTAATTCAGTACGTGATTCATGAACGCCTCTTAATTGCATGCTCAGCTTATAATACCCATATGTTTACTGCTTTTACTGCAAATAGTTTCCGGCACCGGCCAGAGCTGAATTCGTGTCTGCTGAATGCTGATGCCGCCTCTTTCTTTCTTTTAAGGAAAAACTGTTCTGTTCTCCGGATGGATCCGAAGCCGCCATTGGTCTTGGCACTGTAGCGGTTAACAACTGTGAAACTCTATAATATCGAAAAGCTACATGTATCTACCGATATAGAGGAATATATTCCATTTTCTTGGTTGGTGACGCATATAACTCGGGAAATCGATCTTGGTTGGTGGCTGCCGGGGTCTAAGTCTCGCGGCATGTCGCTCATGCTGTTACTGCACTTGTACGTACCATGCAGAGGAAGAGGGCTCCTTGCGATTAATTGTTTGTACGTATAGTAGAAATTTATAGAGACGTGGTCATATCAATTCTGCCACAATGTCGGCGTCAAATTAATCCCAGAAGTGGCATTATTCATTGCTTACACACACTGATCAGCTTATTACGCGTTTAATTTGCGTCACGCAAAATAGCTCGATTAAAGGCGGCTTGTGATCTAGTACTAGCACACAGCGCGATCGAAATGACGTACTGTACGATCTAGCATAGCTGCTGCGTACTGCTAGTCACAGGAAAAGAGCGTTCTGCAGTTAGGAAAGAGCACGAACGGCTGGATTGATCTATCCACCTTGATCAACCATCAGTGAGACACGTCAAGCCGGCCAGAACGCGTCCGTGGGTTTCATTCCTGCGTGCACGCGTGCGAGTTCGTATGAACAAAGGATAAGCTGCCTAACTAGATCATAAAAATTGTCCAGAGAAAATAATGCAGACAGCAGGCGGACAAAGATAGGGCATTGCCGTCCCTACCCTATCTCGAGGCACTGTATACGTTTATACTATGTGACCCCTTTCAATTAATTTCTTCACATGCATGGCCATGCAATGCAACAACATCGACAGTCAAGTCTTCATTAAGCTACTTGTTGCCTCTCTATAAATGCCAGCTCCCCTCCCTCCCCGTCCTCACACCAACGCAGCCAACCACAAGCAACTAACTATATCCACGGGCCTTCCCACAGCCCACACAAAGCTACTAGAACCAATTACTAGTTGGGTGCATATACACTTGACCATGGCCAAGCTCTCCACCTTCCTCCTCGCTGCCTTCGCCGTCCTCCTGGCTCTCGCCGCCCCTTCGCTCGCCGGCGACCCCGACATGCTCCAGGACATCTGCGTCGCCGACTACAAATCCCTGCAGGGCCGTAAGTGTTCCTAATTACACTACCACTGTTCCATTTGCTGTTGTTCAGAAAAATCGCATGCATGCATGATAATCTTGTAACTAATTAAGAAGAGACATGATGAATTAATCTGCAGCACTGAGGCTGAACGGGTTCCCGTGCAAGAGGCCGGAGAACGTGACGGCGAACGACTTCTCGACCAACGTGCTGGCGAGCCCCGGCAACACGGGCAACGCGGTGGGTTCGGCGGTGACGGCGGCGAACGTGGAGAAGCTCCCGGGGCTCAACACCCTGGGCGTGTCCATGTCGCGCATCGACTTCGCGCCCTGGGGCGTCAACCCGCCGCACACCCACCCGCGCGCCACCGAGATGATCCTCGTCGTCGAAGGATCCCTCGACGTCGGCTTCATCACCACGGCCAACAAGCTCGTCGCCCGCACCGTCTGCAAGGGCGAGGCCTTCGTCTTCCCGCGCGGCCTCGTCCACTACCAGCGGAACAACGCCAACTCGCCGGCCGTCGTCATCTCGGCGTTCAACAGCCAGCTGCCGGGGACGCAGTCCGTCGCCGAGACACTCTTCGGCGCCTCGCCGGCGGTGCCCTCCGACGTGCTCGCCCGGGCGTTCCAGATCGACGGCGGCCTCGTCGAGGGCATCAAGTCCAAGTTCCCGCCCAAGTAGTCCGCAGCCCAGCACAACGTACGTCGCAGCTATCACTGAAGAGTGTGTGATTAATTAATTCATTGGGAGAAAGTTCGTACGTCCGCCAATAATAACGAGGAAGCAAGCAGCGTCATGAAGAGTGTGTGTGATTTAATTGCATTTTCGCTTTTGTTTAACTTGATCACTTTCTATGATCGGTCGATTCTTACTTTTGTGTCGGATGACTTTGGTGGGTGTGGTATCATGGGGAACACCTCAGTTCACTGTCATTGGTTGTTTCCTCTTGAACCACTTGTGCAAGGTGATATGTATCTGTCAATTATTCGAAAGAAACTGAATGTCCTGAATACTTCTCAATCATTGATGCTCGTAGATATAATTCACAAGATAATACAAATGCGTGTCATTTTCAAAGACGTGTGGCCCAAATGCTTTGTGAACTAAAGTGCCCATATATATATATAACGAAGCCTGCAACCGAGCAGTCAAACTTGGCCCGACTAGAATTACTTTCTCTGTCCCTTATATAAGGGATTCTAGAGTTCAAATAACAAAATAGTCAAGAAAAATTATGGCCTTTTTATCTCTCATTTTAGCCTAGTCCACCACCACCAAATTAATTGCTCAAAGTTTCTCAAAAAATTCTTATATTTAAGGAAAACTTGTATGTAACTATATCATTGCTCGTCATTATCATTTAGCCGCCATCAGAATCCGGCATCGTCCAATTATATTTTGAGCAAGCTCATCTCTCCTTGCACCCTTTTTTGGAATGTTCTATCATTTCCCCCCTTTTTTGGATATAGATCCATCGCCATCCGATTTCAACTTCTTCTTGCAGCCTCCGAAAGCCATTGTGTGTGGGTCGTTGTTTTCCAAACGTACAATAATGTTAACAGTTCAAATGAAAATTGAGCACAAACCAACAAACATCCAACCACATAAAGAGATTATGTATGGTTGTTGTCTTATTTACCCGTAAGCCGTAAAAATGTTGTCTTATTTTGCAACAGTTATACAGGTCCGGTTTCAACAAGGAGTCACCACAAGCACCTCAGTATCGCAGAGTGTGTGGTCTGTTATAGAAGGAGATTACTGTAAATGTTAGCACCAGAGTTTTCCAACCCCATTTCCCTCTCTCCCCCGCCCTTTCTGGCCCCGGTCTCTTTCTCGGCTGCATGCACACATGAGTCGGCGCCCATCCCAGTATCCCAGCATCTCCATGGTCTCAAAAAAAAAGTATACCATCTCCAGGAGTCGGTGCAAAACTGCAAATCATGAATGCACATTTTATTAGTTGTGCACATTTGTCAAGTTAGGTAGTGTTAAACGCATAACTATATCAGCTTAGAATCCTGCCCATCAGGCAACATGAACCCTGCATGCAGCACGTTTGCCACCCAACACCTTCTCAAACGCCGTAGGCGTGTCGTCGCTCCCCCTAACCCGTGGCATAAACAACCGTACGTTCGTTCAAATTCGCAAATCACATTATGAATTTGGTGCCGAGTTCATCATGCATCCGCTCAATTAATTATGTCATTTTCAGGAGCCTTGAGTCACGCGAATATCTGTGTACGGGCACACAATACTATAGCATACAAGTTATTAGAAAAACGCGAGGTACAGTCCGGATTAATAAGCAGGCAACGTTACCTACATAAACGAGTTAGCGTGTCACTTTTCACAAAACAATCAAGGCTCCCTTGAGAATGAGACTACTTGGCGTGAGAAGCAACACTATTCACTCACAACTTTCACATCACTTGGCTACGACATCGGTACGTGAACGAATGAAACACATATCTTCCTCTCTTCTCGCACCCAATTTTAGCAAACTGGTGACGCCACGTCGCCTTTATTATTAAGCTGATGGAACCAACTCCATGCACCTATAAATACCAGATCCCAGCCACATATCTTTTCCATCAGAGCAAAAGTTTCTCATCATCACCTACGTGCTTTACAACCCACAGCTCACACGTACATCGATCTAGCTTCACTGCTTCAGCTAGCAAGGAACAACGTACCAACCGATCATCACGAGAACCATGGCGCCCAACAAGCAGCTCCCCGCCGTCGTTGTTCTTGCCACCTTCGCCGTCCTCCTGGCTCTCGCCACACCGCTGCTCGCCGGCGACCCCGACATGGTCCAGGACATCTGCGTCGCCGACTACAAATCCCTTGAGGGCCGTGAGTAATCCATACCATACCCTGCTGCATTGTGTTGTGTTTTGTTCAACATTTTTTCACGGAGCATGTGTTGTATGCTAAAGAAAGAACATTGACACGTAACAACTGATGATCGTCGGAACGCATTTACATGCGTGCAGCTCTGAGGCTGAACGGGTTCCCGTGCAAGCACGAGGCGACCGTGACGGCGGACGACTTCTTCACCAACGTGCTGGCGAAGGCGGGCGACGTGTACTCGGGGAACCCCATGGGTTCAGCGGTGACGACGGCGGACGTGGAGAAGATCCCAGGTCTGAACACGCTGGGCGTGTCCATGGCGCGCGTGGACTACGCGCCGTGGGGCGGCTTGAACCCGCCGCACGTGCACCCGCGCGCCACCGAGATGCTCTTCGTCGTCGAGGGCACCCTCGAGGTGGGCTTCGTCACCGCCGCCGGCAACAAGCTCCTGAGCCGCACGATCTCCAAGGGCGAGGTGTTCGTGTTCCCGCGCGGCCTCGTGCACTACCAGCGCAGCGTCGGGGATGCGGCGGCCGTGGCCGTGTCGGCGTTCAACAGCCAGCTGCCCGGCACGCAGGCGGTCGCGGCGGCGCTGTTTGGCGCGGCGCCGGCGGTGGGCACGGACGTGCTGGCGCGGGCGTTCCAGGTGGACGGCGGTGTGGTGGAGAGCATCAAGGCCAAGTTCCCGCCCAAGTAGGGCCTGCCCGTACATGGATCATCATCATTCATGATTAGAAAGTCCCGTATCGCAAGTAACGGATGACGTACGTGCGGTGCATCAATAATGCTGCCCGGATCTGGTGATTTCGGCGCGCTTCATGTCATGCTTTATTTGGTCATTTGTACTACGTGCATATATATGTGTGCGCCTTTATCCACTACATCTGGTTTGTTCAGTGTACTGTCGCATTGGTTTCATCCGTGCATCATCCACAGTTGACTATATAATTACATTCCTTATCTTGCATTACCTGCATTACCCGCTCGGGTCTTATTAACTTTTCTCAAGCAATTATGGGAGGCAGAGGATCCCAGCCCATATATTGATTGGAGGTAACAAGTGTACGAAAAATAATGTTGCACACGGTAATACAACTTAACAAATCCCCGCCGGCGCACCGACGGTCGGGAGTCGTTCTAGCGGTGGCAGTGGCTCCATTAATCAATGTCAAGCACCGAGTGCAGTTGGTGTCATTGTCGGCACAACTGAATTAAGATGAGGTTATCACACCCCAAAGCATAGGAGGCGTCCGTACGAAGATTACAAAGACGTGATGACGGGGGAAGAAGACGGGAGTGCGGCCCAAGTAAAATTGCAGACGGAGGCCCATAGTTTGCTATCAGCCCGAGCTCGGACCACAGTCCAAGGCCCATCGATTGAAATAAAAAGGAAGCCCAAGTTGCTTGGTTCCAAACAATCCCGTCGTCCCGTGTCAAACACGATCTCACGCCACGATTGTGGGCCCCACCTGTCATACATGCACGGATCAGATCGGATCCGTTAACTTCGGACGCTACAGCCCGCATATCCTGCCCGGTCGTTAACGCCCGCATCCTCATCGCTCGCGCCGTCGTCGTCGTCGCCCTCCTCCCCGCCCCCCTTCCTTCCCTTGTCCCCTCCAATTCCCAACAAACGCACGAACCCAATTCACCCTGCCGATCGCGGCGGCCACGAGGCCTGAACCCCCTCTCCTAATGGTGCAGCGCGAGCCCTAACCCTAGCTCGCCATCCATCCATGGACAACGCCGCGCACCGGAAGCTAGCGGGCTACCTCCGCGCGGTGCTCTCCATCCCCTCCGGGAACGGGGTCGAAGCCGAGGCCGCCTCGATCCCCCTGCTCTCCCCGTGCTCCCTCTCCGCCTGCGGCGCCGTGCCCCTTGCGCCGCTCCCCGAGGACGGGCCCCAGCCGCGGTCCAAGTGGTGGGCGTGCGGCGGCGGCGGGAGCGTCGTGCGCATGCTCAGGACGCTCGTCGCGAACCGGTGCGTCGATGTCGAAGGCAGGGTGCTGAGGGTTGCGACGAGGAGGACGATGGACGAAGCGGTGGTGGAGGCCAGGGCGGTGGTGCTGCTCGACGTGTACCTGCCCGTCGCCGCCTGGTCTGGGTGGCAGTTCCCGCGCTCCCGCACCGCCGCCGCTGCGCTCTTCAAGCATGTCAGGTGCGCCTCTATTTGAATGAAGCCTCTCTGTTTTGTGCATTGCCTTGCAGCGGGGAAATTTTGTCGCCGCGATCGTGATCTCCTGATCCAGGGCGGCACCTTTCTGCGGCGAATTTATTAGAGCGTTACAGTGGGCGTGCGGTCAGTGTTTCATCATCATTTCATTTGTCTTGGTGGAGATTACGTTACAGGTCTCTGATGTGCAAATTTGATAGTAGTTCAGCTGCGTTGTCCTGAGCGTCTAAAGCCATGACAGTTGTTATCTGTCTGTCAGAAACAGTCTATCCTACTCGGCTACTCGATATTAAGCTGCATTTCCTTTTTGGAATTTTTCGTAACTACTCGACAAGTTCGTATGGCTTGTAACTAATTTCAGATAAAGAGTTCTGTACATATGCCTTGTCAGTCAACAACTAATAAAATTTAGAGGATAGAGGGACATAGGATACCTCAATGTAACAAATGAGCAGTAGGGGTTTAATCTTTAGCAATTAAGGACATCCAAATATGGATTAAGATGGCAATACATGATCTTATACCTCGAGTGAGTAACGTTAAATGCCACTAGTGTACTGCTGTATGATTTCCTCCAGGCTGCTTCCCCATGCGGCCAAAAGTCAAAGGATGCATCAAGCCAGCAACATAAGAGTTTCGGGATTTTTCGTCGTGGTCACCGTCTCAGATATAATTAAGCCGCCGGCTCTACCAGGACAGGCCGCGCCGTCTCATGTTAATGATCCTGCCAGTCCCTGCCCTCAGCGGACGCACAAACAGAAGGGGCTTTGGCAAGTGAGGGATGCAAGGGCCCAGGACCGTTGAGACTAAGTATTAGAATTGAGAGCTTAGTCAGGGGAGCATAGTGATGTATTAGAGCTGGGGAGGGAATAGTAGGCCTAGTAGTGTACAAGGAATTTATAATTCAGACATTTTTTTTCTAGAGGAAGGACTAACTTGAATCGCAACAGATCCATCCATTAAGATAATGATCAAGGTGTCTGTCATGTTGCAAAGTAAAGCTCTCCATACAATGCTCTATTTCGGGACTGATGCCTATCTGAATTTATTGTTGTTGTCTGGTGCTACGTTTGCTTTCTGGGGAGTGCGCTTCATAAAATATTTTGGGATATACATTTTTTTTTTCAGTTCTGTCCAAGCATTTCCTAACCCCTGATCCTTTGGGGCTTTTAAATCTGTGCAATGTGTTGGAAGCTTGCAATTCCAATTTTTGTCAAACCCTGCATTGTTAATTATGCCTCTGCTGTATATAGCAATACTTTTAACATATCAAGTCACTATTCATTTTAGATGTCCCAGCCTGTGTTTTTAACCATGTATATCCTGTGAATTTGACAAACTGCTGTAATAGCATTTAGGGATTTTCCATTCATTATTTCCCAAAATAATCAACATAGCTTCTTATTCTGCTTTAATACCTGTTGTTCACTGTCATATTATGCCTTTGTTGGATGGTGCGGCAGCTATTCATTGTGATGATAAATTTTTCCCCTGCCATTGCTACTTTCCACATAGACTAAGCTTTTTTCTTGGCAGTTGCAACTGGGATGCTAGGAATGCGTTGCTTGCTTTTGACTGGACTTCTCATGACAATCCACATTGTGATGACAAGTATATTTGGAGCTGCACTGATTGTCACGTTCTTGGTTGCGAGGACCATCAGATAGCATCTATATCGAATAATGAGAAGTCATTCGACCTGCATGAAATATTCAAAAACCTCCCTAGTCTTAGGATGGAGAGGAGCATGCATATAGCAAGAATAACACCAGATGCAGCGGCACTGGAGCTGGGTATTTGGTCTGTCACTGATGATATACTGGATAAAGTACTGATTCGGCTTAAACCCATGGATTTGGTAAGAGTGGCAGCCACTTGTCATCATTTAAGGACTCTTGCTGCCTCTATCATGCCTTGCATGAAACTTAAGCTTTTTCCCCATCAAGAGGCAGCTGTTGAATGGATGTTGAAGAGAGAGCAGCACTCGCAGGTCTTAAAACATCCTCTGTACAAGGATTTCTACACAGAGGATGGTTTCCCTTTCTACATAAATGTCACCTCAGGTGAAATATGCACCGGAAATGCTCCAACTGTAAATGACTTCTGTGGAGGTATGTTTTGTGATGAACCTGGGTTAGGGAAGACAGTAACTGCGCTCTCTCTTATTCTGAAAACGCAAGGAACATTGGCAAACCCTCCACAAGGGGTGGATGTGATGTGGTGCATGCATAAGACAGATAAAAAGTATGGATATTATGAACTAAGTGCCAGCGGCTCTTCTAACAGAAACTGCTCTCCTTCAGGATCAAAAAAACTTTCGGGAAAGGGTGTGGCAAGGGAAGATCCATGTTCAAGTGGGTTGCCACACAATGATGATTCAATTTGCAGTACCAGGTCGTCAAGAAAGAGAGGCAGACTAGTGAGCCCTGATCCAATTCTGGTCATGTCGCATGCTGCTAGTGACAAGTCTCCAGTGTCATCAGCAAGTAATGAAGTGCATCGAATGCCAGCTACTCCTGTACTGAAGTTCACCAAAAACCCAAGACAAGTTAGGAAAAACCTCATGGGTGCATACAGTGACAGATCAGTGGGCAACAAACGAAAGAGAAGTACCGCCTCTGAGCTAAGTGAGACTTGGGTCCAGTGTGATGCTTGCAGAAAGTGGCGGAGGTTATCAGACGGAACTGTTCTTAATTCTACCACAGCATGGTTCTGCAGCATGAACCCTGATCCTGCACGACAGAAATGCACTGCTTCCGAGGAACCCTGGAATGTCAAGGAAAAAATAACCTGTTTGCCAGGATTTTACAAGAAAAATGCTTTGCCCGGAAACGAGGAAAATGTATCATATTTCGCAAACATATTGAAAGATAATGTTGCCATGATCAATTCAGAAACCAAGAAAGCTTTGATATGGTTGGCAAACCTTCCTCCCATGAAACATCTCGAGATGGAATCGGTTGGTTTGACTCGCCCGGTTCTAGATACACGTGCAACCATGGGCAAGGGCGCTCGTCCATATTTCAAGATTTTTCAAGCATTTGGTCTTGTGAGAAAGATTGAGAAAGGTGTCACTCGATGGTACTATCCCCCTAGGCTTGAAGAACTTGCTTTTGATTCGGCTGCACTTGGACTTGCTCTTGAAAAACCTCTGGATTTAGTCAGGTTTTATTTATCTAGGGCCACCTTGATAGTGGTACCTTCTAACTTAATTGATCATTGGACAACACAGATACAACGGCATGTGTCCTCAAACACCATTAATGTTTATGTGTGGGGAGACCACAAGAAGCCATCTGCTCACAACCTTGCTTGGGACTATGACATCGTTATAACTACATTCAGCAGATTAAGTGCAGAGTGGGGTCCTCAGAAGCGAAGTGCACTAAAGCAGATCCACTGGTTCAGGGTTATATTGGATGAGGGGCACACGTTAGGTTCAAGCCTTGCCCTGACAAATAAATTACAGATGGCTGTTTCTTTGGTTGCATCAAATAGATGGATTTTGACTGGTACACCTACACCAAACACACCAACTAGTCAGGTTGCTCATCTTCACCCCATGCTCAAGTTTCTTCATGATGAAGTTTATGGTGAAAACTACCAGTCATGGGAGTCTGGAATCCATAGGCCTTTTGAGGCACAAATGGAAGAGGGGCGTGTTCGTCTTATGCAGCTTCTTCAGAGGACTATGATTAGTGCCAGAAAAGCAGACCTGAAAAACATTCCTCCTTGCATCAAAAAATTAACTTATTTAGACTTCAATGAAGGGCATGCAAAAAGCTACAATGAATTGGTCGTAACTATTCGCCGAAATATACTGATGGCTGATTGGAATGATCCTTCCCATGTGGAATCCCTTCTGAACCCCAAGCAGTGGAAATTTCGTGCCACTACTATAAAGAATGTCCGTCTATCTTGCTGTGTTGCTGGGCATATCAAAATAGCCGAGGCTGGTCAGGACATACAGGAAACAATGGATGCGTTGGTGCAGCAGGGTCTTGATCCTTCTTCAGACGACTATCAGTTTATAAGATATGCTCTTTTAAATGGTGCCAGTTGTTTCAGGTATCGTCGAAAGCTTTCAGTAATAAAATTTGTAGTATCTATCAATCATGTTTGGCTAATTCAAATATTTATGCTGCTTTTAGGTGTAAAGGTTGGTGTCGCTTGCCTGTTATTACACCCTGTCGACATCTTTTGTGCCTTGATTGTGTAGCTGTTAATAGTGAGAGATGCCCATTGCCTGGTTGTGGCAATCATTATGAAATGCAGTCTCCTGAGAGTCGTGCAAGGCCAGAAAATCCAAACCCTAAATGGCCAGTGCCCAAGGATCTAATTGAGTTGCAGCCTTCGTATAAGCAGGTGTGTAACTGTGCTGTCCTATGTAGTTTCTTCCCCTTCTCTCTCTCACACACACACACACGAATCTTGCCCATCTTATAGATATATCCTTGTATTATGTAGGATGACTGGGATCCAGATTGGCAATCAACATCTAGCAGCAAAGTTGCTTATTTGGTTGAGAAGCTAAGAAATCTGCGAGAAAGAGACATGAATCATATGAACATAACCAGCGGTGCCGGTCCTTCTAATGCGCCATCTTGTCAACCACAGACAAAGCTGGACAAAGTTATAATATTTTCTCAGTTTCTGGAGCACATTCATGTGATTCAGCAGCAGGTAGTTCGAAATCCTCATCTTGCAGCTTTCAGTCAACAAAACATGTAAATTAGTTATTCACTGAGCTATTTCTTTTCAGCTGACAATTGCCGGTATAACATATGCGGGAATGTATAGTCCCATGCCTTTAGGGAGTAAGGTATGTTTGTTCCTGTTCTTTCTCCTGTATAACCTTGTAGATTATACCTAAGTACTTGGAGTATTTGGAAACCATGCGTGTTTCTATAGCCTTGTGAACTCCGTTGCCGCACAATGTCCACACTGTCTAGCATATGCAGAAGTGGACCACCCTTGCCTCTTCCCCTCATTTCAATTTATTTTTTGTTACCTGATCTCACGTTTCTCCATTTCACTCTAACTATCCCAACCAATCTGCCCTAATCATCTTCCAATCCGCCCCTCCCAGTATCATGATGTTTACCAGTCTATTACCCCACTTGTTTCCTAGTTCCCCCCCTAACACTGCTGTCCATTCCGTCCTTTACATGTTACAGAAATAGCTGCCTCATTGAGAATAACGAAAATAAAGTACACACTTGTTAGCATATTTCTGAAAGATGTTTGAAAGCTTATCTGGATAATGCTGCAATTCTATGCAGAGAAGTGCACTAGCTAAGTTTCAAGATGATCCAGCGTGCATGGCTTTAGTCATGGATGGAACTGCCGCACTGGGCCTTGATTTGAGTTTTGTGACATATGTTTTTCTCATGGAACCAATATGGGATAGGAGGTAATCTAACTCTTCAGTGTATTTACCAATTATGATTGTTGTATTTTGTATTCCTAGTGGCAGCTGGCAGTGGACACTTTAGACAAAGCTATTCCTTATCAGCGTCATTATTACGTATGACTGATAGTCGGACTGTCTTTTTCTGTTCTGATCAGTATGGAAGAGCAAGTTATAAGTCGGGCGCATCGAATGGGCGCTACTCAACCGATACATGTTGAAACTTTGGCTATGCGTGGTACCATCGAAGAGCAAATGCTTGAACTTCTAAAGGTTTGCTTGCATCACAATGCTCACAGCAGTTTGGTAATAATTTTGACAGTTCCTGTATATTAACTGCTGCTTGATCCACAGGATTCAAATGCTTGTAGAAAAATCGTGAATAGAGGAACAAGCAGCACTGACAGTGAAGGAGGCCGGTCTCATCGGAGCCTCCATGATTTTGCTGAAAGCAGCTATCTGGCGCAACTCAGCTTTGTGTAGATAGGATCTAACGCAGGGCCGTAGATATCATTAACTAAAGCATCGATGTCCTTAATCATTTTTTTACAGTAGAAATAAAAGTGACGTAGAAGGCTATTCATTCTGATTCATGTTGTTCGGAACCACTTGCCTATTTTGAACAGTGAGATTTGCCAATTCCCAATTTCCTTCTAACATGGCATTTGCTGCCTGCTGGTGAATAGATTTGCTTGTCCTTAACTGCCAGACTACACTGCAACCGTGCACTGCTTGTCAGCCAAACCTGGCGTCGTGCAAAGGCGAAGCGACTTTGCTCGGGCCCGGATCCATCTCGCGTTTGATCCCAGACAGGCTACGAGACAAATTAGCATGATGCACAACTATGGTCACCAGGGCGTGTAAACTTGCATTTACCACGATATCAGGGAAAATTTGAAGAGACATTCTAATCGCTGCATTGATTATGCATTTACAATATAGATTAGCCTGCTGCTACTAAGCATTTACATTACTTCTGCTCAAGCACTCTACTTCACACAAGGGGGAAGGAAAGAAGAGGGTAAGAGTAAAGAATTATGTAACGCCGAAAAAATCCACCTTTCTGTTTATCCAGGGAGCAGAAACCTCCTCGTTTCCAGGGGCTATGGAAAATGGTAGCCACGTTAGCAACCGAGCTTGACAGACGAGAGCGCCTTCACGTTGGGTACATGGCTTCAGCTCCACTTGTAATCAAGTGTTTTTTATCCAGGTCAATCTAATGTCAGTGGGCCGCAATGTCATTATCGACGCTGGCGGTTGATTTGTCAACCACGCGGACATTGTACTGCTGGTATACCCTTGCCCGGTTCTCCTGCCACCATTGTTCTGCTTGTGTTTCACTGAATCTCTTACGGCTGTATTTACAAAGTCATAGAATAACAAACCAAATAAGCATTCAACATGAATATGATGTAAAGCTGAATATGCTAAGCAGTAGCTACAGAAGTTGTCATCTGAGCAGGATAACATGTACCTGAAACGAACCCGCTTGAGATCCCTGGCGCCCCCAGGCAGGGCAGTAAGAGTAATGTAAACACCTGGTTCATCTTGCTCCACCCATTCAGCCTCTTGACAGGATTCTGCGTCAGGTAGCCTGATTCCATTCTTGCCAACTTCTGGATGGCCTGTCTTACTCCTAATAGAATTGGGTCCATTAGAAGCAGGCATACCATTATAACCATTTGTAGTTTGTTCACCGGCACTACTTGGGCTGCCCAAACTTTCTGTGGCCAGAGATGATATGTCACTTGGAATAGAAATTCCTGGAAGGGGTGGTAGTTTACTGTCCTTGGCTGCTCCACCAGGTAATCTCTCTGCCATCACCTTCAACTATCACGGAAAATAAAATATGACAGACCTTAGACAATAGTTGTAATAATAGTTTGCAGGCATCCTCTAAATGCTAAAAATGCTAATGTTGACTTAATATAAACTTACTTGTGCGGTGAGCGACTTGATTACTTCTTTCGCTGCCTTGCACTTTGCAGTCTCCTCCCCGGCAATGGAAATAGCTTCCTTTAATTGTTTCGTATTTCTCTCCAATTCCGCTTCAAGGAGTTGAGACTTCCTGGTAAGACTCTCTACCTGCAAGTGACGACCTAATTGTATCAACCAGAAATGCTCTCTTTCTGATACACTGAGATTTTAAAGAAAAGGAGGTCCAAATCTTGGAACTTAAAAAGATTAACAGGTTGTCTAAGTAGTACTGACCATGGCTATATTAGTATCAAGAAGGAAGACACTAATATATTATTAATATCTGTTCAATGAATAGTTTGCACCATGTTATTATTTTACAGGGGAAATTCACTGGTGTCCCCAATAGTTTGCACCATGTTATTATTTTAAAGAAAAATGTGACAATCCAATATATTGAACTATTTTAAAAAAAAAATGCATAAGAAATCATGGATGCAGTACACAAAGAGTTAAATAAACCTGCAAACACTTGTTTCCAAATTCGTATTTGATACCTAGAATATCAAAAGACAAGTGGCCCAATTGTCACATGATGAACATGCTACATTGATTTTTGTTTATTTTGTTTTTTTCACATAGAAGATAAATTCAGTACTGAATCTTCACGGGTTTACTTGACTTCATCTGTACTACCTACATGGTACTATTTTTAATGAATTTTCAAATCATTGCAACATGCTGAATTCACTAACAGGGCACTGGAACCTCTATAAGCAAATCATGAGTTCTCTGTGACCAAATACACTACTGTTGTCTTGTTGGGCTGGAAATAAGCTATGATGGCAGTAAATTTCCACCTTTAAGTTCTTGACTACTGAATGGATAATGTATAGCATCAGTACTGATCAAACAGCCTCAAAGAAAATAGAGCAGATGCAGCAAAATGAGTACCTGGGACCTCAAATTTAGAACCTCTTGGCTTTGTGCTTCATTTGTTGGTTTGCCGTCGTTGGCAACCACTCTTGGAGATGTTAGACCCCCCAAAGTAGGAGTAGGTGTTGTCGAGCGTGGAGGGCTGGCTCTTCTTGAAATTGGTGATGTTGCCCTAGACACAATTCTAGATCCAGGAACAGATGCGGAGAAAAACTTCTTTGAAGACCCAAAAACAGGATTAAATGATCTTGAAATGTTAAGTCCGCTCCAATGTGAACTTCCATTTGGAACAGGGGAGACACGAGTGCTATTGAATTCAAACTTTTTATTTTTCTTTGAGTATCTACTATCCACATGTTTGAAAGATTCCATTGAAGACAATCTTGAGAGTTGGGCATTTGATCTTGTTTCCAGCTCCTCCTCTACTGTATCATTGAATCCCTGTACAGTAGCACCCCGTTTTGCTGAAGAATGCATGTCTGCCTCTAGCCCTTTTGTCAATTTGTTGTAGCAGCTATCACAGACGCGGTAAGGTTTGTTTGGGTTTGGAGCCAATGAAGCCTTCATAGATTTTTTACTGCTGCAGGAATGACAAAATACAAGAGCACAGTTGTAGCAATTATGGCGTTTTCTTCTCAAGTTAAACGGCTGGCGGCAACCTGAGCACATCGATTGGTCCACTCCAGATACCCATTTGTGAATGCATATAGCTGCAGTAAAGTTAATTCCACAAACAACAGTTCTGACTTGTTTATCTTTCAGTGCTTCAACCAATGTAGGAGTATTCCGATCGTCAGTGTCGCCATGACCTAACCGACCATTTGCACCTTTTCCCCATGTGAACACCTCAGTCCTAGAGGTCAACACTGCCACATGGTATGCGCCACAGGAAATCTCCTCCACAAAGTTTTTGTGAAGCTTCCCTTCGACACGTACAGGAAGCATACCATCTGCTTGTGGATTCCCAAGTTGACCATAGACAGCACTGCCCATTGTATACACATGACCAGAAGTCGTAAGAGCCACAGTCAAGCAATGCCCACAAGCAACTTGACGAAAATTGGGCTCCACCAAAGCAGCCACACAGGTTGGGACAAGTTTTGGTTCTTTGTCACCATGTCCTAAGCGGCCTTTATCGCCGTCTCCCCATGTAAATATTTTGCCAGATGAGCAATTGCTAGAACTTGAATTCCCGACCATGACTTCTACAACTGCAGCAGTGTGCCAAACACCACAGGCCGCCTGGACTGTACGGAGCCCTTTGAGAGATTCAACTTCCCTGGGTACTGTTATACTTTCACGATTTCCATGGCCTAAAACACCAAAAGATCCATCTCCAAATGTGAAAAGTTGACCGGACGAAGTTACTAGGGCTGTATGCCAGGGTCCACATGAAATTGAATCAACATGTATACCCTCTAACGGTCCGTTCACTCGTTTTGGCACCCAGTGACTGACATCGTTCCCATGACCCAAAAGCCCAAACTTGAAGGCACCATCCCCCCATGTGTAAAGGTCTCCAGATAGTGTGACAGCACAAGTGTGGTATTCACCACATGCTACCTTCTCAATATGAGAAAGAGCATCAATGAGTTTTGGTTGCGACACATCGCAGTCTACACCATGACCAAGCCGTCCCCCTGATTCCTCACCCCAAGAGTATATCTCTCCTTGTTTGGTGACGAGTGCAGCATGCCTTCCTCCACAAGATATATTTTGTACATCAAGTCGCACGGCAAATTCCAGTGGTTTTGGTACAAGACAATCCATCTTTGTACCTGAGGAGCTTCCAACTCTAGAACCACCACCACCAAGAATTCCTTCCCCAGTTCCTTCTCCCCATATGAAAACATCTCCTAAAGCATCGCCATCATCATGACCAGACCCATGACTAGAAGAACTAACAGCACTTGAATAACTGACCCGGAAAGCATCCATTGGGACGCCTCTGCCCTGCCCATTTGTGTTATCTGAGTGTCCAGAAGACATAGAATGGACTGATGCAGCATTAGAATCTGATGGGAAGAAGCCCTTGGGAGGAGCTGCATACAACATCACATCGGAAAAGGCCTTCTCCAAGCCATTCTTTGGTGGGCTCCCATATGGAGTTCGAAGCCTGTAATTTTCACTGCCATCCTGATATGAAAAAAATTATCAGTGACCATTGCCTAAACATGGTAATATCACAAGAAACACCATAACTAGAACAAGTGACCATTTCTAACTTCAATGCTTTATGCTCTAATTGGACCCATAGATTATGGCAAGGTACTTTCAAGATCATTTGGCATGGTATGATGATTACGTTGATATGTCACCCAGATCCAAGTTTTTAATCTGGCATTATGAAAGATGAGCGTTCATAGCATTAGAATCAAACTTCATGTTTCTTGTTACTGCTATTCTTTACTATCCCTAAAAGAGCCCGTTGGTGGTGGGCAGTCGTGGTTCGTCGCCCCGTCTCGCACCCCAGGATCGTGCGCCGACAGGTGGGTCCTACACCCACCTGTCCTCTCCCGACCTCCCGCAGGAATGGAACAGGCTACCCGGGACTTCTCTCTTTTCATAGTATAAACGAAAAAAAAAAAAAGATACATCTCGATCCCGTCCGGTCCAGATCTGTGTGATTCACGCCGGCGACCCCATGGACCCATGGAATCAGCGGCGCCCCTTCCTGTGCATCGACGTCCCTCCCCCTGCTCTTGGATGCAAAGACCAGAGGTGAAGGGCGCCGGTGATGGAGGGTTCCATGAACCAGCTCGAGTACCCAGACTCACTCCGCCACCCAGGTGCACCATTGGTCGGCCTGTCTCCTTCCCTGGCTGCCTCATGTGCTCGATTCATGAGGTGAAGAGAGAGACTAGGGAGGGAAGAAGCTGGACAGAAAAGTAGCAGGTTTCCAATTCCCTGCTATACGTGAGTAGACATCGGTGGTGAACTAATGTCCCGTGAGGAAAAATTGTTTAGGTTGCTGACAAAATATTTTAAGTACAAAAGAAAATCCAATTAGTAAAGATAACTGACACACATCCAAAAAAACTAATAATAAAAAAGAATATTACAAGAGAAGAATCGATAAATTATCTATTGATCCCTAGCTTCATTTTTTGAGAGTAGTCAGGTGAATTCAACCACGCATTTATGATTACAAAATTATGGCGTAGTGATTCATTGCCCGATAATAAAAATGTTTTAGATTGTTTTAGAAAATGAACAAAATTTCGTTTTGTAGAATCCATAGCAACGCACGGACAGTTGGCTAGTGAATTATGAAAATCCAGTGCTCCTTGTCATACGAATTTGTGTGAATACAACTCTTACATGCAAGAAATGTATATCGCTTAAAGCCTGACAAATAAATAAGTCAACAAACAGGAAAAACGGTAACAGGATGAAGAGGCTGCCGAGCACAATTAAGGGACGAAGCTCAAAGGTTATTTCAAATAGCTTTTTGAGATATATAAGAATTAGTAATACCTTGTGGACACTGTCATTGCTGCTGAAAGGAGAACTTAATGGAGAACTCCGTCGCGTGTACGTTCTTGGACTAGTTGCACCAGAGGAAAGCATATCACTTCTTGATTCAGTTCTCCATTTTCTTTGATGGCTACGGGAAATCAAAGTTTTCAGCCCAGCAAACCATACCTCAGCTTCATCTTTATCTTTACAGATCTGATTTATTGAATAAAATAAAAATGGTCATCCCTCTCATCGAGTCAAGTATTTTCAAGTAAAGAAAAACTCGATGAAGGTAAGGCTGGTTTCATGTGAACATGAAACTTTATTGAACTAAAAACGAAAGAAAAGGGAAAAGAAAGAAACAAAGAACAGTGAAACCTAAGTTACCTAGAGAACTAACAAATAAGGAACACAAAAAAGTGAGCTGGAAAACTTACAATGTCCAATGACCTATCATGGGAAATTAGAGAAAAAGACTGGCATTCCTTCTCAGGTCGTGGATACCTCTGAAAAATTGCCTGAATTAATCCGGAAAAAGAGAAGGAACAAAGAAGGTGTGGTTAGTAAAAAATCATACACCATGTTCATCACACCTCAGTATAATGGTCGGACGTAGTAACAGTTATACTGCAACAGAATTTGGGAGCTTTGGTTGGTTTACAATTTAACCCAATTTTAAAGTGATAGCTGTAACTTCATCGCACCAGGCTATTTATTCCAGAAAGTAACCATTCATAAGAGCTGGCAAGCAAAAATTAACAGCAAGCACAGGGAATTTTAACAACGAAGCTTATCACCGAAACAATTTATCATAATAGGCAGAAAAACCTAGATGGGACTATCTTCTAAAATGTATGAGTCTCTTTGGAACATTGACTTACAGTCCGTTGTCCAGGAATTATCCTGGATACATGGCTCAACTTCAGATGTTTCTCCTCTTTCCCTGAGAACCATATCAATACAGATTCGTCCTGAAGGATCCAAGAAGCAGACAATACACCAAATAAGAGAAAAGACTACGCAGGCAAATAAGCTGTTTAGAGAGTGCAGATAAAGCTTACGTTGGATAACCTAAATGGACAAAATTTTGGCTTTCCTCTACGTCCATACTTCAACAAATAAGCTCCTTTCTTGAGAGCAGTGATAGCCTGCAGAAAAACAGAAGCAAAAAAGATAGTGTCAAACATAAATAGTACCTCAACACTTTAGGGAGAAAAAAACAAGTCATCAGGGTTATGCAACGTCCAGATAACGCATGGGAAAAAAGGTGCTCACACAGAATAATCAACAAGACTATCTACACAACCAAGTCATTTCGTAATAAACTTCAAGCTAAAACACTTACAATAAATTTACAAGCAACGCAATAAAGAGGAGCATATGCCATTATTGTATGTCTGACTTTGTGAAACTCATTAATAGAACACTATGTGGCTTATAAAGAACTTTTAGATGAATTGTGGAAGTAAATTGCAGGTTCTGTACTCAGAAAGCATTAACAGAAGAAATACTGAACATATGCAAAGGCAAATATTATCAGGCTACTAATTCTTCAACTGATTACAGTATACAACATAATCTACCTATCACTTAAGAAAACTCCAGTCATATTTAAAGGAGATATATGTCAGGATTTATACTCTGAAAGGATAACAGCACCAATATAGTACATACATAAAGGCAAGTGGCATGCTGAAACAGTAATGATATACAAGATGAAGTACCTATGTTTGCTACTATTTGTCCTTTGTTATTAGCTAATGTTCCATACAGCTTATTCTTCACAGTGAAATTTTTCAGTAAGCAACCAACTGATGTGTGTGCCTTGCTTTCAAGTTCTTGGTTTACCCACAACCAAAATAATAAGCTTTCCCCAAAAATAAGGAACAATAACCTATCATACAAAACGTTTGTGTTGCATTTATACTTGTCCCCTAACGATGAATGCAACTGCAGGCATCGAGCTTGCTGATTTGAAACTTAGATATTGGTGATTGTGACAACTTCAGTTATGCACTGCCCTTTCCTGTATCAATTTTGTTCTTACTACTTTGTATTATTAGTATCTTGTCAGTTGCACTTGGAAGGGAGCTGACAAAGCATATCGCTAAAATCTTCACAACTTAACACAATTTTATCAGCCCCTTCAATGGTCATTACGCATCATCTGATTGACAAATGTGGTCCCATAAAAAACCGCAATATACGACCATTCAGTGTATCACAAACAAAATATTGAAACTTCTGTTAACATAATAAGTTAAAGCATACTCATAACTTTTTGAGCAGCTTCATGAAGCATTGCTTTTATGAAACATTTTGGCTCTTCTGCCTAACAGGTTTACCACAAATGGAATATGGAGAAGGCAACAAAAAAATTATATCAATCTGCACTTGAGTCCAAACGTCCTACACTGCAAGACCCTCCTAAGCCAAAAAGAGGACTATACCAGTTGGGTAAGCTTACACTACTATATCCACATGAATTTCATATGGCCAGACATCTCGCTCAGAATGTACAGGCGCTAAAATCCATAAAACCACAAAGACAACCTGCACTACATCAAATTCATAACGGTTGTCACAAATCCAATTGTATGTAATTCCATCAAAATTCTCTCAGGACTATTTAGCACTGACAACAGGTAATGAATGGGCTAGCATTTTACCAAGGTGGACAAACCACTGAGGAAAAAGTAAGCGTCTATGCAACTCAAAAATACTACACTAGCTGCCAGTCCTCCCTAAGTAAATCTGCAGGTCACCTAAGTGATCCCTTCACCAAAATGGGAAATGGGAAGTGTAATCCCAATCCCCAACTTGAGCTCGTAAACTAAACGCCAGATAAACGTGAAACAAACCAGGTAGCTCGCAGAATCGCAGCAGCGGAACAGGCCAATCCGAGCTCAACCAAAACACTGAAATCCAAGTGCACGAAGAGACAAAAACACCAAACAATAGCAACTATTTCTTCGAATTCCGCCGGAATCAGCCACCATTCCACCTCGTCGGCCAAAATTCACGAGCAGCAGAATCAGACGCGAATGAAGCTCCACGACACGCGGAGGACCCAAGCAGAGGAAACATGTGGTCTATCGGATTCTACCCGCCGCTTAAGTTGCACTTGCACCCCCATTCAAAGGAATCTGGAAATCAATCGGCCCCGAAAAATCTAAAGGGAGCAAAGGTTAGAGCGGCACGCACCTGCTCGATGTCGCGCTCCACGGCCCCGCCCGGATGCCGCCGAGATCCGACGAGGCGTCCGACATCGCGGCCTCCGCCTCAGCCCCACCGCCCCATCACGGAACTCCGGAAAACACAGACTCGCGCGGACCGGCGGCCTTGCTCCGAGCTCTAGCGCCACGGGCGGGGTGCCGCGGCGAGGGGCGCGGCAATGGGGGAGCTGGGTCGCCGACGAGCTGCGGCGCGTCTCCAGGCAGCTCGCGAAGCGCGGCGGCCTCGCGGGGCGACGGGCGCATGGGCGCGTCGCTGCTCCCTCGGGGGATCGGATCGGAGCGCCGCGGCGGCGGAGGAGGAGGAGGAGGGGTTTGGCAGCTCGGGGAGGGGGAGAGAGATCGCGACGCGGGGGTGGAGTCAGGTCCGGAGAGAGGAGGAACCAGGGGTGAGAGAGAGAGAGAGAGGGGAATGAAGCTTTTTCTTTTTTTTTTTACCCCAAATTTATTTTATTTGTTTTCGCGCGAGGAGTTCTGGTTGGGGATGGGGCTGATGATTCGGTTCGACCTGCTTTGCGAGTGAGGTTTTTTTGGCTGCCTCGGCCATTGCGATTCACGGCTCTCTTCACATGGACGCACGCACGGAGGCGGCGGTAAATGTACCCTACCGTTACGGCGATTTGACGGCTGCTCCGACAGGCGTAGATGATGCTGGCTACAGTACTCTTTGGGACACTGGGACCCAGCTGCAGTGACCGAGCCTCCCTCGGCAAGGACACACTTCTTGCTGCTGCTCCACGAACCACTCGTGTGGAATTGGAGCTGCCCGTGCGTCGCACTTGCACCAGACATTCAACAACACGTGGCGGAGCAACCCGTGCTGCTCCAATACTACTACGCCGTTCCCGTTTTGGATTGCAGAGTTCAGCCCGGTGGGGCTAACGTAACGAACACTAACCACTACTGCGTGGTACTGTAAAGTGTCGTCCTGGTAAAGATAATAAACATCGTTATCAGCCGTGCAACCGAAATCGCCAGACTTTACGACCGCCTCGGCATTAAAAAACAGCTTTTGGAGCTAACTAATCCGCTCCATGCTTTTTATGGACTTCCTTTCTCGATCGTCGTCGTGACGACGGCCTAATTCCGGGGACAACAACATGCGTTTGTCGACGTGACGCGATCATCGCCGCTGAGGACGTACCGCGCAGGATAATACTAAGGTGGAAAATGACCTGATCCAATTCTTTAATTTATGTTTCCGGAGCGAGCAGGCAGAGGTCGGTTTCTGCTCATGATCGTGAAGCCGGGGCCTGGTATCATGCGGTGCCCGCGAAAGGACGAAAGGGACAGCAGCGTCCAGGCGCAACTAGAGACTGCACCTGCTATATATGCGGCAGTTTAATCATCACATGCCAAGATACGTGAAAGACCATAGCAAAATTGCGTCCAAGATCATAGCAAAATTAGTTATATATGCGGCAGTTTAATCATCACATGCCGCATATATAGTACTCTCTTCTGCTAAATTACGAACACGGATATATGAGACAACTTCTTACTTTTACAGGGCGTATATATAGTTAGTTGATCATGAATGCCAGCAAGCTATAGACCATTCATCCGCCCAATCCAAAGCTAGCAAGGTCCCCTCTCTGGTTGAAACTTCTTGCTTGTCTAGGGGAGGGCGGCCGGCCAGCCGGGCGCTCGATGATGAATGATCTGCTGCTTGTGGGGCGATCGATCTAACCAACCAACCAAGCAGGCTCTCAGGCAGTGGTAGGAGGATGGATGTGGACACTTGGCGAATGAGAACGTTTATTATGGACCATTGCTAGCTTGGTTTGATGGTGCAGTAAGGTTGGCATGCAAAAAAAAAAAAAAACTCGACCTGCCGGGGGTAAGACCGCCCCCGACGGCATTTGCTTAAGGAGAAGAGCCTCTCACGCAGGCCGAGAAAACCCCCGAATCCCCTCCCCGATCCTACACAGGGACTCAGCTGGGTTGGCATGCAACAAATCTCACTTTCCTCTGCCCAGTCCTCTTGATCCCTGGAGAAAGTGTGGATGCTCGACCATGCATTCCAAAAGAGAGAAAAGGAGTACTATATTCGTGCGAGACGGACGGACGGCAAGGGCTGCCCACCAAACTGCTTATGTTCCTCTCGACGTCGACGAGCAGAGCAGGGGCAAGCCAGCCAATGATTTACCGACTCTGCAAGCAAAAGCTCGGCGAGCCACATCAACCGACGAACGTTCACGTCCAGTTGACGGTTGAGACGTTGAAAGATCTGCTTTGCGACCTTGTAGCTAGCGATCTTATCTCGGGGCCAAGCCAACGGAGAAATAATTGGACGCGTAGCATGCAGCATCACATCGGAGGCTCTCTGTTCTGTCCACCATGCAGAATTGGCTCGGGTTCGGCACAACTGCAAAAGTGGCCACCGAGAAAAAGGAGAATCGATTGGAGGCCGTGCGGGGCACTGTTGCTAGCTGCCTTTTTCGCAGGACAACTGTGCGCCTTTTCCCTTGCTTTAATCGCTGTCAGTACACGTTGGCTTCATCTGCATCGCCCCGGTCATGACAACTGGCCGAGCCAATCCAAAGCCTGATCGATGTGTAATGTACTTTAGCTGGTCGTAGTGTCACCGGTGACCTCGCCCCCGGCCGGGCTTGTCGGTACGCGAGACAGGCCAGCCTATCCGAGGGTCATCGGTCCAGCGCCTGAGTGACAATGGATTCGGTGGTCCGTTCGTCTCTAGTTTAGTCGCTGGCTGCTGCCTAAGCACGGAGCTGATCGCGTGTTATCGGCTTGAGTGCAGTTTGATGCCGTCATGTGCTCTCTGGTGGATGTTTTAATTTTTAAAAGGTGTACTTACTCAGATATATTCGTGCAGATTTATCGCATTGGTTGGTGGTGCCTCAGTGGGATTTCATCACATGATCAACTGCCACCTGTGTTGTATAGTAGTTCCCGTATTTCCATACGACGTCAGATTGTTGTTACACATTCTACTACTATATGATATTCGGACAATATTTCTCGGTTCAATTTAAAATGAAAACTGATATCCACCCGTGACTTGATGTCGAGACATCTAGCTCGACTTGATCCAGCTTATTTGTCTAACAAACTACTCAACTTGACTCAGTGGCAGAGGTAAGATTTTGAAATTAGGTGTATAAAGCAACTAGCAATAGAATTGAGGGACGGGAATGGAGATGAATGGGGCCCGTGCCCCCCCCCCCCCCCCCTATTGAAACGAATTAAGAGCATCTCGAAGAGAACCCCATAAAATTGACCCTATAAACTTATTTTTAGGAGCAACCAAATAATTATGAGGGGGTAATTTGTCTTCCCTCCTCCAACAGTCCCTTCCTAAAAGTGGATCAAAACAAATTTGATTGAGCCATGTCAGCATTTAGGGCCACAAAAACATTGATTGTAGTGGAAAAAGAAGGAATGGGGGCCCCAATTCTTCCCCTGTTTGTAGCTACAAATGAGGGGAGTTTAGGGGCTATGGGAAAGTTGGGGGCTGTTTTGGGGCCCTGTTGGAGATAGTTTTTTTTCTAAAATCCCAATAACTAAATTTAAAGGAGGTTTATAGGACTCTCTTGGAGATGCTCTAAATAATACTTTATAGCAATAAAAATCCATAAACAAAAGAGTAATGTATTTATCGTCAGCTATTTGGATTAATTGAGTCAAAATCTGATTCTAAGGGACCAAATATCGATTAACACAGGTTATACAATGGATTTTTTTATTTCAAACTTTATTCACTCATGCCTCATGCTAGCTCTGCCCTGGCTTGACTTGTAGCTCATTTTAGTTCACGAGCTGAACATGAACGAGATTAATGTAAAAGTAGAGATGTTATATCTAAAATTAAGGACTTGAGGCTTTAACATCTCAAGCTAGAGATTCAAATTTATGCATTAATAAATAAGATATGTTGCTTGGTGTCATTTGGCTCATTATACCGACGAGGCATCTTATTAACAAAACTAATTAAAAGTTTCAACCTGACTTGTTTAAATTTAAATCAAGCTAAGTCAAACCGAGGCGAGTCAAGATCAAAGCCAACCCCGAGTTTTTCATCCAGTACCGCCGGACTCCGGGCAGAGCAGTACAAATGACAAGTTGTGGTGAATACCCGAGACTGCAGACTGATGCAAATTCTTCTTCGTCGATTCCTTGGAAGGAAAGGTGACCGGCAATCACGCGTGCGGCACGTACGAGTGGAGTGATCCGCTCCTTCCAACCGCCGCCGGGCCCGCATGTCGCCGTGCTTGACGCGTCGGCCGGAAGCAAGCAGCGGCATCGTGCAACGCCGGGCCGGCCACCGCCCGCGCGGAGCACGACGCGGGATCAGTGTCCGATCGAACCCTACTGCTTATCCTATGTTTACCTTAGTACAGTAGCTTAGAAAATCCAGATTATCCATTTCTCCTCGGGAACAACGGCACCGCGCTACGTCGTCCACCCTCGTGCGTCACAAGTGATCGGCCAGCTCCATGTGATCGGCGTCATGGAGGAAACAAAGATTTGATTACCGCTTTCCCAAGGAATCATTTTGCAATTTGCAAGTATTTCGCCGTAGTCCCTCATGTGCAATTTGCAACCACAGTGCGTACACCATTACTGGCTGAGTTGACGCGAGGCGATGACATGTTGCACGCGCGTAGTTTGGCCCGCGATGCAGATTCAGGCGTAGCAGCAGCGCCTGATCTGGACTCGGACACTCGCCGGCCGGCATCATAGCATGGCGTGTTCACCACCGTCGCAGGAGAATACGCAGAGGAAGCATCGATGCCCATCGATCGGGCACGGCAATAAATGATGCTGCAGCCCAAAAGTGACAAAACTGAACAATGATTCGACCCCAGCACGGCTTCATGTACTGCTTCACACATTAGTAGGTCGTGTGCAGCGCGCCAAACAAAGACATAATACGGCCACAGGAAGCCATGTTGGCTTGGTCGCCGGGTCGCCGAACTAAGCCACCTAACCATCTCATTAAGTCCATGCTAATTGGAGTTTAACACTCACTGGGCCATCTCTGTGATACGAGTGCCGGTCTTTTCCCCGGAATCTTCACATGCAAATTGTAGACCAGCAATTAATCGACTTCCTAGATCGGAATTAAGTAAGCTAGCTTGGCATCGTGTTGCATGCACGAACGCGTCAGCGGCATGTATAGTTATAAAAAGAAGACTAATCATACTGAACCATGCATTTATTAATGTGATCACACTTGAGAATTGACAGAACATGTCGATTGTCATTATAGAACTCGATCCAGTTGCACGCATCAGTATGACCATCATGCTGCAGTGCAGTTGTTATATCGTTGCACAGGTAGGACGGTTAAGAGGCTCCACCGAAACACCGACGAAACTGAGGGATCAGCTCTCACATCCAGCTTGCATTGTCTCCATCTAATCTTTTATTCTTGATGGCAAGCAAGATGGTGGAGCGAGTAAAATCGATAGACAAGCTGGGGCTGCCATTATAGCAGTAGCTCTCACGCACCATGTAGCACAAATTAAAGCTGTTGGGCACTGGGCTAATGGTATGGTAAAGGTTTCAGGGACTCCATGATGGTGTTAATCATGTCGTTTCTGGCTCTGAGTCTGAGGCAACGATCAGTGCCTCTGCTGTGTAAAATCCCATGTCAAATGATTTCACGCCTCAGAATCCGCCTAGGACCGCATGAAATGACTATGGTTGTCTTTGGTGGAATGGATGCTGTCCTACTACTAGTAGCACAAAAGATAAGTCAAAAATCGGAAGAAGATCAGATAGATGGACCGCTGATAACTTAATCTGGAAAGCAAAGATGCCTCTCAAGATTAAGATTTGGGTCTGGTTGATTAATCAGAATGCAATCTTAACAAAGGATAACCTCAGTAAACGAAAATGGCAAGGTGATAAAAAATGTGCATTTTGCACAGAAGATCAAAGTATAAACCATCTCTTTTTTGGCTGCACTGTCAGTCAGTACCTTTGGAGCCTGTTCGTTTCGCTGCAGTTGCAGCTGCAGCTGCAGAAAAATAACTGCGAACACTGTAGCAGCTGCAGAAACACTGTAACTACTGCAGAAAAAATAACTGCGAACACTGTAGCCGCTGCAAAGCAGCCGCTGCAAAGCAGCGAGACGAACACACTGTTGTTGGGAGTGTTTTTGGGGCAAGATGTAGACCTGATAATATGCTGCAATACTGGAATTGGATTAACCACTTCGTCCCAAATGGTAAAAAGTTTCATATGGTGGGTCTAACAGCTATATGCTGGGCCATTTGGAAGCTGCGTAACAAAGCTTGCTTTGAAATAAACTTGTCCGATCTCCTACTGAAATTGTGTGCTATGCATGCTCCTTTTTATCATATTGGGCAAGTCTTCAGAAGGAAGGAGATGGCCAGGCAATGTCGGAAGGAGCCAACCTGATCAAGACTACAGCACTGCAGATGCATGCAAGTGCGAATGAAGGACAGGAGGACAGAAGGAGGATCACTCTCTCGGTGGGATGAGAAGACATTGAAAGCAAGGCGGCATGGAAGCAATTGCGATGTCGAAGAATCTGAATCTGGCGACAACATCAGAGCTATGTGTGCTCTGCGCAGTTTATTTTGCTCTGTTCTACCGTTTATTTTGCTTTGTTCTGGTTGAACCTGTAATGCAGTAGTGTGGTCTTTGTGGAACCGTCTTTATTATTTCTATTCTGAACGCTGTTAAGCGAGACCTTACCATGTGATTTCGTTACCACAAGTAATGAAATTCCAGGGCATGTCCCTGTTATGCAAAAAGATGGACCGCTGAAAATACTGGAGGACAAGATGTCGCCCCCCTTCTTTTGAGTCCGGTCCGTCGTGAGGTAGTGCAGCCCATCACGCCCTGCATGCGAGTGAGCGAGAGGGATATGCACCGTATAGGCCACATTTGGCCTGTCTAATATTGCGTCTTCTGGATGCAGCTTCCAGAATGTGCTGTTACACTGGGCTAACGCTCCACGCGGCCCAGATCAACCTGCGGTCGACGGCCCACGGGAACACACGAGTGACACTGACAGACTGTTGATTCACACGGTAGCAGTTCATTGACAATGGATATCCCTTAAAAAAATTAGCAAAGCGGAGCATATGAGATTTTTCAAGGCGTATAAACTTCATGATACGAAATACTTGAGCTTTCTCTTTTACAATAATAAAAGCGACAACCTGTTGGCGTTCAGGAATCAGGACGCTCCATTTTTCATCGATGCCTGCCTGGCACGCATGGCGACCTTTTTTGTGTCGCGCTCATCAGCTCCTCGGATCCCCTCTCTCACACACTCTGGTCCCGGCGATTGTGTACGGCTTCTTTTAGTACAGTACGTGGCAATGTAGACGGTGCCCATGCCCACCAAACGACGAGAACGACAGCGAAAATACTCCTACTACCTCCATCTCTTAATATAGGCAGTTTTGAAGTTCGAAATTTTTCCCTAAATATAGGTAGTTTTGCATATAAGACAAACTCTGTGGTTGATGGGAGGGTTGGTTGAGGTGTGAGTTGAGTTAAAAATAAAGGGTATGGTAGTCTTTTACCACCTTGACTATTTTCTTGTTTGAAAGCTAAAAGGCCCTACATTTAGGGACAGAGGAAGTAGAAGCGAACGAGCACGGACAGAGTAGTTGTACGGCTTGAATGCATCTTTTTTTTTTCTTTTCAGAAAATCAATGTTCATCCAGTGCAATGCACGTAGTACGTCTGGAGGTTTAGGTAATCTTCGTCCAGTGCATTGCGGTGGGACGAGCTTCTTTGTTGTTCAGCAGCCGAGTTCCGGGCATGTGAGGAAAAGCAGAATTGTCGATGCACAGACAGGCAAAAAGGAACCAGATGAATCCCTACGTGACAGGAGGAGTATAATAGTGGAAACACCCGCGGTTCTGTGGAGAGCAAGCGGCAGAGGTCAGACACAGAGCGCAAAAACAAATCTCTCGATCAGACGGACGACACCTCATGAGTCATGAACCGATCGAGCGCGACACTCCGGCATGGATTATTCCCTCTCCGTTACTGCGTGAGGAGGAGGTGTGCGAGTTCACTCGGGAGCAATGATGGACGGGGCGGAGGCGTGAACGCACCGAGGCTACTCATGTGGGACAGTGGAGGAGGGCACGCGGCCGAGCAGTGATCCTAGTGCTGCCGTGGCCATGTCGATCCCATGGTCTCCTTCGCCTCCTACACACCGCCTCCATCGGTATCTATCTATCGCCTCAAGCGGCGCAGCTTTCCCGTCCTCCCTCGCATCCACGGCGTCTTTTTTTTTCTGATCCGGTGACGAGAGTTTGGCCGCGCATTACATCACCAGGAGCACCGGAGCGAGACGAACGTTTTGCCATTTTGCAGCCGCGGATGATTTGCCATTTTGCCACGGCGAAGCGGTCGCGCTGAAGAACGCCACGCGGAAAGCGAGAGATCTCTTCTTGCGTACGCGCGCGGCGAGGACGAGGCCGGTGAGAGGAGGGAGCTTGGCGTACGGCGCAGCACTCCGCTCCGCTGCTGACGCCCTAACCTAACCCACGCGACAAGCGCTCAGCCAGCAGGCCCAGCACTAGTCTTTGTGATTTTTTTTTTCCTTTGAATCACTTATATACTAGTCTTTGTGAATACTTACTCCTACGCTATTGATCGATGCAATGCGTGCGCGCAAAAACTAGTGACTGCTTTCAACAACAAAAAAAACTGCAGCCGCCCGCATCCAATGAACATTCTTTGGACAACTAAAGATGGAACATTTTACTGTAACAAGTTACTACTGCTGTCCAAGACCGGGCGTGCGCAGCTTATGCTTTGGATGTACACGCAATACTGGAGTAGTATCAACTTTGATTCTGGTCAAACCTTTTCGCGTCTTGTACTGTCAAACGCACGGAACGCAGACGCGAATTCCAATGCGGATGCGTTTTCAGTCCGGTTTGACGAAACTTTCGCAAGCCATGTGAGAAGTATCCGCCGAATCTGGAGGCTGAGTGGCACCGCAGCCACTCGCTTATTAGCCCATCTCCAAAGTACATGCCCAATAATTTAAGCCAAGCGTGATATGGATATGGTATTAGCATTCCATGTTTCAGTGGAAGGAAGAAGCTCGACGTATCGTTCCAGCTAACCACGAATGCTTCGATCTTTACTGTTTTCTCCATTGTTACTGGAAAGAAAAGGGTTTATCCACGAATAATCCCTGATCTCTGATGCACAACAGTATATGTACACATGGATGGCTCAAAGGTCCAACGAGATGCATCTAGCCGAGGAATCTGATGAGGTGTCACCTCAGCAGCACAGGCAATCAGGCACGCTTGTCCTTGTTGTTCCGTCTGCTAGGTAAGGTACAGTGCATCCGCCCCCTCACAGAGTCCATCTTTACAGTGCCCAAATCTTTTTCAAATCGCCCGTACGGGATTCAGTTGGTGACTCTGATGATTTGGTCTACACTTAGCGCGCCACTGGCTTTGATAATTCTGGTGCCCAAAATTTCACCGGCTGATTGGATCGGATTCTTGCTACTCCTACAACAACCCTTCTTGCAGAATGCAGTAGTTGAAGGCGTGGAAGTTTCAGCATTGCCATCTGACGTGTCGCGGGTTTCAGTACAGGATCATGCTCGTATCTGCACGATCCGATTAATTGAGAAGGACTCGGCACTATAGAAAGGGATAAAAAAGATTTCGCTGTGCACGAGCGCGGTTACATCACAGCTTCAAACACATGATCATGTAGTGTGAGAAATCATCCGTCGTGCAAGGCGACGTCAGCTGCCTCCGTCGAGATCGCCAAGGCGACTGTTCATCATCATCGGGAAGGGAAATTAGTACTGCACGACGTATCGTTTTCGAGCGAGATAAGATCGATCAATCGGATCGTATCGCCATTCTTTTTCTCGTCTCGATCGCGTCGAATCGTCTTTGCATGGTCACGTCGCAAATCTTTGCCAGTTTTTAATGGTTGCTGGTTCGAGGTTTTGTGCAGGTGCGATTCGGTGCGTGTGTCCGTATCTTCCATCTGCGTAAGCAAACTATTCACGGCATAAAAAAAGCTACTGCTGGTTATTCAGGGATCAGCAGACGAGCCACTACTAGTAGTAAGATTATCTATCTCCACTTCCTAATTGCGCGCCCCTTTTCAAACTTGAGGTGCTGTAAGAGCCAATTACAAGATTTCTCATAAACTAATCTGACTAACCACTGAAGCGATTCATTGGAGGAAGAATAATGGGATTGTCAGGTTTATACTAGTCAAACCAATTTTCCCATTATCTTAAAGGAATTAGTCAAACAAATTTATTTTTCTTTTTCGTCAGTGTAACTTGGAAGAAAATGGTGTGTTTCCAAGCAAGCTGGAAATATCCCAATCTCCGAGCTATCAATTCTTAACGATTTACCCGGCTGTGTCTTCACATTTTACCTTGTCTTTCTGCCCCTTTCAAGGCGAACACCATGACATCGACCTATGCATTTTAATAACAAGAAAATGTAAGTTGAGGAATCTATCTAGTTTAGTTCATAAAAATTAGAAGAGGGTAGTCAGCACTGACCCGACTTTTTAAGGTTCTTGATAACACCTTCTTTTCATTGCCTTAGAAAAAAGCAAATCATTTGCGAAGAGAAAGTCTATTCTGAGGAATAAGAAGTCAACGAGAACATGTTATCCTCGCACTACCTTTCACTCAAATAAAACAAATAATTATCCTCCTAGCTTAAGAAATCCCAGGCCGAACTGAATGAAACAGAGAAGAAAAAAAATCGACCTTTTCCACTCTGCAGAAAATGCCATCTTCCCCTGCATCGACGTGTGAACTTGATTTCTAGGGTGTCACATGGACCCACCTGCCGGAGAGAGAGAGACCAGGCAGTAGTGTATTCTACCAGGCTACCAGCCGGACCTACCTACCAGCCAGCGTAGAGTACTAGAGAGGGCCGACCAGCGCATGAGAAAGTACGCTGCGTATACGAGCTTTCCCACGCGAGGGGGTTGGCACGGGGTGACGTCAGCGGATCTCGGCCCGGGATCTTCGTGGGCCCCGCCCATGAGGGTGACGGTGACCAGACATGAGAGATGGCTCCCTCGCCTTTGCTTGCAAGACCGGCCCAATAGTTCTCTACTGTTTCCACCGCCGCCGCCGTTGAAACGAACGACGGGACGGACTTTCACTGTATTTTTAACGACTCTTTGGTTCCGTTCGTTTGTTTTAACGCTAAATTTTAGAAGTTTCTAAATAAAGAAAATTTAGTACTAAATAAAATTTAATAACAAAACTTTTTTACAGATGTGTACATCTTTACGAGACGAATCTAATGAACCTAATTAATTTATGTTTTGCTACAGTCATGCTACAGTAACCATCATCTAATCATGGCTCAATTACCCTCATTTAGATTCGTCTCGCGAATTAGACCAATGTTCTGTAGTTAGTTTTGTAATTAAACTTTATTTAATATAACTTATCTAGAGTTTAGACCTCTCTAAAATTTAGACCCCTATACGCCGAACACCCCCTTTGTATACGCCGTTGATCGTGCTGTGAACACAGATGCCAGTCAATAAGTATGGTAACTGTGAAGTTCATTTCGATTAGTCTCATGTGACGAAACATGCATGTTCTGCCTTGAAAAACTTGTCCTAACATTATCTCAAAACCTAGCAGCAGTAGCACTAGCCTTGCAGGAAAAAGAGGCTACTACTAGTAATAAACTGTGTTCATATCGCACATGATTATCCGAGAGTACTGTTCGCCGGTTGATTTTCGAATAGATTATTGAGATTAGGACATGTGTTGGTACTGATAATTTGGAACATGAGGACCCTGCTTAGCTCGGGTAATGACACGGTTAACAGGCTGCCTCGGACAGCTTTTGGCACCAATCTCGACGTTGAGCGTGCGTACGATCTGCGAACCGCAGATCAAGGCATCCATAAGAAGCGATGGAGGAGGTAAGCAGAGCAGAGGGAGACCCAAAGGAAGGAAGAAAGCAGGCAACCGGAACTGTGCGACGGGCGCGTGCAGGCAGAAACACACCTCTCCCTCTCTCTCTCTCCTCCCTCTTGCTTGCCATCCACACCACACCACACCACACCAAAGCCAAGAACAACTCATCGGCGGCAGAGACCACAGGAAAAAGGGAGGAGAAATCATGGAGCCGATTTGCTGTGGAGATTCGGGCGCGTGATCTGGTCGGATCTTGCTTTCCTCCCAGGCGATGGTGCTCTGATGTGCCTTGCCCTACCTATATCCTCGTCCTCCTCCGCCTCCTACCCCCCGAAGAGATGCCGCATTAGCCACCAAGCAACTGCTCCACCTCCCTTCCCGCGCCCACAAGCAAGAATCCAGGCCCTGTTTCGCAATGACGGTGGTCGATGCCGAGTCCCGGTTCCATGTTCTTGCGGTCGATGACAGCGTGATCGACAGGAAGCTCATCGAGATGCTGCTCAAGAACTCCTCCTACCAAGGTACTTACTCATCGATAGCGTATTCAGTCCTAGTATTTCAACTGAATGTTTCTTTCCTGTGGTCATTCTCTTTTTTTTTTTTTTTTCTCATCTCTATCTGAATTATTTGTTCAGTGACTACGGTTGATTCTGGGAGTAAGGCCTTGGAGCTGCTGGGATTGAGAGACGAGGGAGAGTCTGACTCATCATCGCCTTCCTCCTCCCCTGACCACCAGGTACTAATTTGTTCCTTGGCTTGTTCAGGTCCCGTTTGGATTGTTCTCTGTTTCTGGATGTGATTCCTGTACTCTTGTTGCAGGAGATCGATGTGAATCTGATCATCACTGACTACTGCATGCCTGGCATGACAGGATACGATCTCCTGAAGAGGGTCAAGGTGAGACTTCCCAACAGAGCCCTGAATTCCCCGTCTCTGTTTTGGCGTTCATAAATACTCATGGTCCACAGTCGAGTAAAAATTGTTTCTTTGCTTGTCGAATTTGGGGGTTCAGGGGTCATCCTCGTTGAAGGACATTCCAGTGGTGATCATGTCTTCTGAGAATGTGCCTGCAAGGATCAACAGGTGAGCTGAAACTCCATTACTTGCGCTCTCCTTTTATCTCATATTCCTCCGTTGCAATTTCTTTTTATGGTTCACTAGGCAGAGAATTTAACGAGGCCACATTTAGGAATACTCCAGTTCATAGAATCAGCCGAGGCACCAGGTGAAAATGATTAGATTTTTACTGTTTTGGTCTCTGGCTGGTTCTGAACTTTACAGTTTAGGACATGGTACATGTCTAGGGAGCAGAAGGAATATAATGCCATCATGCCAGATTACTAGTTCTGCCCAAAAGAATTGAATGAACGAATGCCTGAGGGATTTATTTACTAATGGTTGCAAAAAGCTTCTTTTGACGTTGGGATTGATTTCTTAAGTATTACTGTAGGAGTACCAAAAGATTTGCTACTTTTCCCCCTGAAAATTTGTGCCTTGAAATAGTTAAAGGCTGGCTAGTCTGCTGTTAGGTCTAAAGCTTGCAATCAAACAAATTTGTACCAACTTTTCGTTTCTGTAAGTACTCCCTGAATTTTGAACTACTAGTTCAGCACAATACTTTTTAGTTACCGCCTAGTACCTAAACATTTCCACAAAGCGCCAATGAAACTTTAAAAACCTGGTAGAAGCCAAACGTATAAGATTTGATCCTGCAGATAAGAACAAAAGAAGGGTATAGTATTGTGATTTGATGGGCCACGGAAGAAAAGTCCAGGAATTCCCCAGAACAGCACCCTTGATGTTGCTGTAATGGAACGGGGTGGCAATGAATGCGTCGTGTTTTCATGCATAGATCGCATATCTCGGTGACAGGGATGTAAAGCATAGGAAAGGTTCCTCTCAGTGCCTTGTGGTGGTGGGCCAAGATCTCACGAAATCTTTCAGACACACAGCAAAGATTTGTTTCAAATTTGTTTTTCTCTTTTATTTTCGTGGTCACTGTCTGGCATTTTTCGGTCAAAATATTTGCTCAAGATTGGGGTGGGCAATAAAGAAATCATGCGCTGGGGCTGAGTCAAAAGGCCCTGAAATGAAAGACATGTCCTTTGAGTGATGTGATCACTCGGCGAAGAAACCAAAGGGGGGAAAGAAAAGAGAAGGATCCCTTCCACGCAATCTTCTGTTTCCCGATTTGAATTGGACTGCTCGAAATTTCAGGTGCTTGGAAGACGGTGCCGAGGAGTTCTTTCTGAAACCCGTCAAGCTCGCTGACATGAAGAAGCTCAAGTCTCATCTGCTGAAAAGGAAGCAGCCTCAGCCTCAGGCACAGCCAGAAATACAGCCGGTGGCTGAGCAGGTTGAACAACCGGCTGCGCACAAGCTGGAGGAAGCAGCGGCAGAGGTAACTGCCGAAGGAACCATCAGCGACTGCAATGACAGTGGTGTTAACAAGAGGAAGGCGGCGGCAATGGAGCAAGAGGGCCTGTCGTCGCCGGAGACGACGAAGCCAAGACTGTCCAATAGCAGCTTGGCAGTGGAGACCTGACACTGAGTTAATTAATTGGGTTCCCCCACTAAGCATTTTCTCTTCTTTCTTTTGCTGGTTCTTGTGGAGGGTTAATCATGGAGTGAATCATCAACTCCTGGGGTTTTAGCTCTAAGTGAAAACAGTTACATACTCATATAGTAGCTGCTTTGGTACGCAAATTTTGTTGTGCTCAAGGACACCCTTGTGTTCGTTAGAAAGAAAAAAGAAGGGAGAAAGGAAGTTGTAGATAAAAGGCAGCAGCAGCGCCTTGGATGCTTTTGTTTAGGCTAATTTTAATTCTACTACTATGGCTTATCATGCTACTACTGACTATTAGCTCAAACCTGTTATGGTTGTTGCACAGACTGATGAATCAATCAATCGGTCGTCGCTAGTGATGAATTATTGATGCTATTTTGGTTCATTTCCTTGCAAGAATTGTAGATAACCATGTGCCGTGAGCAATCCATATCTTTCTTGCCCGGTTGTGCATTACGAGAGAGGAATGTATCTTTTCCCCTTTCAGCTTGACGGTGCCGGCAAATAACTAGTGGGCCACGTCGATCTTCGTTCAATGACAGACGGATCTGCGTTCAAACGCAGGAAGATGAGATCTCCTTTCTCGTTTGCTTGAATTTGACCTGAAAAGTCCAATACCATTGGACCGTAACAGTATCTACTGTCAACTACAGACTGTAATGTGAGTAGTACTAATGTTTGTACTTGCCTGTACAGGAAGGAGGCTTAGATTTTCTCTAATATAATAAATAATTGAGCATAAATAACACACGATTAGCACTGGTACGTACGTGTGCCATACTGGCATCACATGAATACATTATTAGGCGATTCGCAGCATCGAAGCAACTACTGAACGACTGGTGGTTGGCTGGGAATTGGGCAGGATCCGGCAGGATCACCCCGGATCGAATAAGCTAGTATTATCCGGAGATCTCTCTCATCACTCTCGCACCGGTTCAAATTAAAAAGAAAGGGCGCGTACCCTGAATTGAATCGACGCCCATGCCTGGACGCATCGCATGGTATGCATGCGTTGCATCTCCGGCGTCAAGTTGTGCGAGCAAATGGCTGGGCATGTGGTCCTCCGCCCTCCGGTCCGGTGCTTGCTTGTGATGACAGCCTTGCCGCTGGAGAGATTGCATGAGGGCAGGCAGGCAAGCAACTGCTTCCAAGATTTGGCGTACCATGCTTGTCGTTTCGCGCTTTCTTGCCGCTACCTCCTTTTGGGTCGGGATGAGATTCTGGGCGTGTAAAACAATTCTTTGATAATCGTACTTCGGTGTGCCAATTGAACTCCGGCATTTCTTAACGTTTGATAAGCCAACAATATTTTCTTACTGTGAAACACAATATAAGCATCACATCCAGAACATGCACAAAACACACATCATGTAACATTAGATAGTTGAAAAAAAAAAATCAGCTGTAATTACGACCCGGACATAACTTGCAAACTACAAACTGGGCACAACTTGCATTGCATACTTTGCAGGCTGCGAGGAAGCTAAAATTAATGTATGCTAGGTAGGATTTAGTTTAAGCTTATAGTAAGAAATTGAATGCTTACTAAAACAGCTTTAGTTTCTCTCTAGAAACAAGAGAAATTCCATCAAACGGTATCAATTTCTAGAAGTAGCAAGAGAGACATTTTTTTATTTCTCTTCAAAAATTAGACACTTCTTTATTTTTAGGGAAAAAAATAGTAACTTCTAAACTAGTTTCTTAAGACGTGATGAAGTGAAAATTACATGTTTGTTTGCGCTCGAGTTCAATTGGGGGAGGTTATCGTGCGTACGGACGCGCGATACAGGATCGCGCGTACCCCGTCTACGGCCTCCACGTGTCCCCGACCAACTCCTCCATCGTCTTCTTCCTCCCGACCACCTCCCCCGCCCCGGCGCGCCGCCGCCCCCGCGGCTCCTGCACCGTCCCAGGCGCCGGCGCCGGCGCCGCCCGCCGCGCGAGCCCCTCTCCCGCCCACCACCACCTCCGGTGGCCGACGGCGCCGCGTCGCCTCGCCGCGCCGTCCGCCGCTAACTCGTCGCGATTTTACGCCCCCACCGCCTACCCCGCTCACCGCCAGCCTGCTGCCCGCGCCACCGCCGCCCGCCGCCGGGTCACGGCCGCCGCCCCCAAACTCTTCCTTCTACGTCCGGCGATGGCCCCCCGGCCCCCTTCGACAACCCCGGACCCTAACCCCGCCGCCCTCCCCCACTTCCGGCAAAGCGGCGGCGCCCTCGCTGCCGCGCCGCGCCGCCCGCCCTCAGCCGGCTGCTCGCCCCGCTCGCAGCTCCTCGCTGTTGGACCGGGCCGCACGGTACGCGCGCTAGTGCTTCCGCGCGTAGAGCGCGCGTAGAGACGCGCGATAGACTTTCCGAGTTCAATTCCAAGGCGCCGCCCGCTAGTCCTGAATCCTGACTCACCTCCTGATTTAGGTCCGGGTGAACGTATGGGCTGAAGTCATCTGCCCCAGGCCGTCGAGATGGTCCAGGCCCATCTCCGTCCAAACACCTACTCCCTCGTTCTTCCGAGTTGCGACGCAAGTAGTACTTCGCTGATGTTATTGTTGCCACGTCGGAAAGATTTGTCTAATCCAAGTTCTAGTGGAACTAGTCCGTGTCCCTGTGATCACCCCTTAGCCGCCAGCAGTGAGGGACCGGGGCGTGAGGATCTCGTCGGCCTCACAACGATCAAACTTGCAACGCAAGAAGAACGAAGAGTGTTGTAGTTTGCTTTCTTAATTTCTATCCAAGTTCAACGATTACAAGAGGAGATAGATATAGTCTCTACCATGCCTCTGCCCAGTGGGCCACACACCACACATTACACTGGCCAACCGGCCCACAATACACACAAGACCGCCATACAGGCAAATTGGAACTATCTCACACCGACAGGTGGACCATCCTTCTCGATACGCTTCTAGGCTCCTGATTACGCACGTCCCCGCCACAGAAGCGTATTCTTACGTTGCCGCCTTCACTGATGCTTCTCTGTAATTCCTGACGGCGAGGAGGCAGGTGTTACACCTCCCCCCCTAAAGAACCTGCTTGTCCCCAAGCAGAAGCGCCCGGGAACATCCTGATTATCACGTTCCAATCCTCCCATGTAGCAGATTCCACCGGTAGCTTATCCCATTTCACAAGAACTTGAGGAATAGCACTGTTACCTTTCTTGACTAGCCGCCTGTCCAACACAGTTTCAGGCAGAATTTCTTCTTGAGACAAGTCAGCCAATTTTGAGACATCCGCAAAGACTGGTGTATAGTCAGGTGTAAATGGCTTAAGCTGAGAAATATGGAAGACAGGGTGTACCAAACTACCAGCTGGTAGTTCTAACCTATAAGCAGCACGTCCAATTCTTTCCAGCACTTTGTAAGGGCCGAAAAACTTGAAAGAGAGTTTAGGAAATGGACGGTTAACCACCGATGACTGGGCATAAGGCTGTAATTTCAACAGAACCATCTCACCGACTTGAAATTCACGATCAGTACGATTCTTATCAGCTTGGTGATTGATTCGATTCTGAGCAGCAGAAAGGTTAACCTTTAGTAACTCATCATGGACAGCTCTGTCTTTTAATAACTCCTCAGGTGTCATTTTGGCATCAGAAGGAAACACAGGCATACAACCCATTCTAGCATCATAACCAAACAGAGCCTTGAAAGGTGAACAACCTAGAGAGCTGTGATAAGAAGAATTATACCACATTTCAGCTAGAGGAAGCCAAGCTCTCCATTTCTTTGGTGAATTATGCACTGAACATCTCAAGAACATCTCAAGGCACTGATTAACCCTCTCACTTTGCCCATCAGTTTGAGGATGATAAGAAGTGCTCATGAGAAGCTTAGTGTCTAGTATCTTGAATAATCCCTTCCAAAAGCTACTGGTAAATATCCTGTCACGATCAGATACAATGGAGCATGGTACTCCATGATGTTTCACAACATGATCCAGCACTTCAGCAGCTACTTGGTTAGCAGTAAATGGATGCTTAAGAGGTATAAAATGAGCATACTTTGTAAAGCGATCCACTACAACTAAGATAGCATTATAACCTTCCGATTTTGGGAGGCCTTCTATGAAATCCATAGTGATGTCTTGCCATGGTCCTTCAGGTATAGGAAGTGGTTGGAGCAAGCGAGCAGGATGAATGCGCTCATGTTTAGCTTGCTGACAGATAGCACATTGCTTGACAAAGGTCTCAACATCAATTTTCTGGCCCTTCCATGTGAAATCCTTTTTGATACGGTGATAAGTTGCCTGAATGCCTGAATGGCCTCCTAGAGCACTAGAATGATAGGTGGAAATGAGTTTTGTTCTCAGGGCAGTGTTATGACCAACCCATATTTGAGAGTTTTGCCTGATGATACCCTTATGCAGAGAAAAACCCAGTTCATTAGGAGAACAGATAGCCAACTGTTTCAGCAACTCTTGAGCGTCAGGGTCAGTAGCATAAGAGTTAACCACTTCTTGAATCCACAAAGGCTGAACTTCAGATATGGCACATAAAGATGATTGAGAAGGCTGTCTAGACAAAGCATCAGCCACCACGTTCTCTTTGCCCTTCTTGTAAACAATCTTGAACTGAAGCCCCATCAACTTAGTCATTGCCTTTTTCTGCAGTTCAGAATGTAACTGTTGATCATTGAGGAAACAGAGACTTTTATGATCAGTCTGAATAATGAATTCCTGCCTTTGCAGATATGAACGCCACTTTTCAACTGCCATAATAAGAGCTAGGAACTCCTTCTCATAGATTGAGAGATGTTTATGAGCTTCACTCAAGGCCTTGCTTAAATAAGCCACAGGCCTGTTGTTCTGAACTAGCACAGCACCAAGACCATTGTCACATGCATCAGTCTCAACTGTAAATTGCTGTGTAAAGTTGGGCAAGGCTAAGACAGGTGTGGTTGTCATAGCTAATTTAAGCTATTCAAAAGCTGTTTGAGCAGTGGCATCCCAATGAAACTGCTTCTTCTTCAACAGGTTAGTCAATGGTTTGGCCAGCATACCATAGCCACGAACAAACTTACGGTAGTAGCCTGTCAGGCCCAAAAATCCCCTTAATTCAGTGGTTGATGAAGGTACAGGCCATTGCAACATTGCACTAGTTTTCACAGGGTCAGTGGCTACACCATTCACAGAGATAACATGTCCCAAATACTGGAGTTCTTGTTGGGCAAGATGACATTTGGATTTCTTGACATAGAACTGGTGCTCTCTCAACTTCTGAAACACTAGTTTCAAATGTGCAATATGACTGTCAAGATCAGGACTATAGACAAGTATGTCATCCATGAAAACCATGACAAACTTGCGAAGAAAAGGTTCCAATACATGATTCATTACACACTGGAAAGTGGCTGGAGCATTAGTGAGGCCAAAGGGCATAACCTTAAACTGATAGTGTCCCTGATGTGTCTTGAAAGCAGTCTTGTGTTCATCAGCATGATTCATTCTTACTTGATGAAAGCCAGATTTCATATCAAGACTTGAAAAGAACTGAGTACCAGCCAACTCATCCAGGATTTCCTCAATTAATGGCATTGGAAACTTATTTTTAATAGTGATACTGTTCAGTTTTCTGTAGTCAACACAGAACCTCCATGTGCCATCCTTTTTCTGCACCAATAAGACAGGAGAGGCATATGGACTGGTGCTGGGAGTAATGAGGCCAGCAGATAACAATTCCTTAACCTGTCTCTCAATCTCATCTTTATGAGTAGGAGAATATCTATATGGTCTCGAGTTGACAGGTACAGAGTCAGGTAGCACAGCTATAGTATGGTCATATAATCTGGGAGGAGGTAATGCAGTTGGCTCCCCAAACAGATCCTTGAACTCTTCCAATAAGTCAGAAATCTGCTCAGGTGCAGGTGAGTCAACCTGGTCCTTCACTGTTTCCACAAGAGCAAGAGCCCATATCTCATTGCCTTGAAACCATTTCACAAATTGTTCAGCAGGCAGTTCAGTAAGAGCTAAATCTGGTGGTTGCTTCACTCCTTGCAGCTGAATCTCCTTACCATTTTCCTCAAATGAAATAGTCTTGTTGAGCCAATGGCACACCATAGGACTGTGAGCAGCCAACCAATCATATCCTAATATGGCATCATAAGCTCCAAGATCAATAACCCTCATGTCACTGTGAAATGTGTACCCTTGAGACCACCATTGCATTTGAGGTACCATAGAATCACAAGAGAGAACTTGCCCATTAGCAACTTGCACTTGTACAGGAGAAATAGCCTGCTGTTTGATGTTTAGTCGAGATAATAAAGAAGAGTTGACAAAGCTGTGTGAACTCCCAGAATCAATCAGCAGTATCATCACTTGATTTTCAACCAAGGCTCTAACCCTCATACATTTGTCAGACTCAGTACCAGATATAGCATTGAGAGACAACTGATACATCTCCTGAGTGAGCACATCCTCAATCTCCAGTTTATTCAATGTGTCTTCAGTGAGCTCAACATCAAGGTCATTGAGAGCCAAAGCATTGATCTGAGCATTAGGCCTCTTAGTACATTTGTTTTTATGTTCCAAGTCAAACTTCTCACCACAAAAGTAGCACAAATTGTTAGCTCTTCTGTAGTCTCTCAACTGCCTTTCTCTCCACAGGCCAGACTGAGGTGGATTAGGCTTACTTTCTTGCTTGGCAGCTGTTGAATAAGACTTGGTAGTAGGTTTCACAGCTTTGTACTTTACTCTGTCCAGTACCTGTTGTTGCACTTTAGCCAACATACAAGCACGATCAACAGTATCAGGAACCTGAGACTGTACTGCACCCTTGAGCTCATCCTTTAAACCTTTCACATATGCAGTTACAAAGAAGAGCTCGTCATAGCTTGGGTTATGCATAGAAACTTGGAACCTGACTGCCTCAAATTCCTTGGTATACTCATCAACAGTGCCTTCTTGCTTGATTTCCAACATATCATCTATAGCTCTTCTGAAATCATAGGCCCCAAACTTGGTTTCAACAGCAGAGATAAATGTGTTCCAACCTACTAACCCCTTCTGCAGTTTATACACCTGATACCACTTTGCAGCATTACCATCCATGTGAAGAGATGCAGCAGAGGTCCACATATTCTCACTGATATTGTACAGCTTAAAGTAATCCTGACACTTATCACGCCAGATCTTTGGGTTTTCACCATCGAACCGAGGAAATGACATCTTAGGAAGAGAGGATCGATAGGAATTACCATGATCTTGACCTCCACGGTTGTGGCCAAACATCGAACGGCTTGCGGACGTGCCGATGTGGTTGGTGTCGAACGCATCAAACGGCCCCGTCCTTGAGCGTGGCGACTCCTCCCCATCACCTGCGTCCACCCGGCTCTGCCGCAACGTGAGACGCGCCACCGCATCACTTGTAGCTTGAAGCTGCCGCGCCAGGAGTAACTGGTCCTTGGTGCTCTGGTTCAACGCGGACGTAGTAAGCTCCACTTGCGCGACGAGGTTCTGCTGGTTGGAGTCGAAGGCGCCGATCTGAGCGAAGATCAAGTCGATGCTCTCCTGCATCTTCGTCCACCGCTCTTCTTCCGCCTGCCTGCGCTCCTCCTCCTTCCTCTCTGCCTCCACCATGGCGTCGAGGACGAACTTGGTTTGGGCAGATGGTTTAGCAATGGGAGCCGTGGTGATCACTCCTCAAACCCAGCCAACCAGGCAAGATTGACGGGAAATCAAGCTCCGCGACTTGGTCGCCTCGCTCAATCTCTACCAACTTGCCACGGAATTTTACGGCTGAAGGTCGAAGGGATTCGGATCTGGTGCCACTACTACCCACGAATCGAGTGTCTCTGATACCACCTGTGATCACCCCTTAGCCGCCGGCAGTGAGGGACCGGGGCGTGAGGATCTCGTCGGCCTCACAGCGCTCAAACTTGCAACGCAAGAAGAACAACGAGTGTTGGAGTTTGCTTTCTTAATTTCTATCCAAGTTCAACGATTACAAGAGGAGATAGATATAGGGCGTGTTCGTTTCGTTTAGGACTAAAGTTTAGTCTAAAGTTCTTGCTATTTAAAGGTATTAAATAAAATGTAATTACAAAACTTTCTGCAGAAACATGAATTACTTTGCGAGACGAATCCAATGAGGGTAACTAAACTGTGATTAGACGATGGTTACTGTAGCACCACTGTAGCAAAACATAGCTTAATTAGGCTCGTTAGATTCGTCTCGTAAATTAGCACCCATCTGTAAAAAGGTTTTGTAATTAGACTTTATTTAATACCCTTAAATAGTAAAATTCTCTGGACTAAACTTTAGGACTAAAGAAAACGAACAGGGCCATAGTCTCTACCATGCCTCTGCCCAGTGGGCCACACACCACACATTACACTGGCCAACCGGCCCACAATACACACAAGACCGCCATACAGGCAAATTGGAACTATCTCACACCGACAGGTGGACCATCCTTCTCGATACGCTTCTAGGCTCCTGATTACGCACGTCCTCGCCACAGAAGCGTACTCTTATGTTGCCGCCTTCACTGATGCTTCTCTGTAATTCCTGACGGCGAGGAGGCAGGTGTTACAGTCATCCACTCCGCCACTCCACTCCGATCTGGGGTCCATCCACTCCTCTTCCTCCTCGTCGTTGTCGATCGCTTCCTGGCGCGCCTTCTCCCGTGCTTCCAGGTACCAACACTCACCTCCTCTCGGCTTAGAAGTTCAGGTTCTGTAATTCGATTACTGGTTTGTTGTTGATCATATATCAATCTAGGTCAGTCGCCGGATCATGATTTGGTACCAATTTGTGATGGGTTTCGCCGAGTTGTCTAGATCAGTTGGCATGGGTGGCGTCGGGGCGACGAGCTCTCGTACTGGTGCTCGGAGGAGCACACAGGAGGGGCTAGGGTGGTGAGAGCTCGGATGAGCGATTGCGAGGAGCAACGAGTGGATGCGACATAGGAAGCTTATTCCAGGGCCCCTTAGTTCCATCGGTTTGAATCAGAATGAGTTGGGTTGTTTTAGGTAATCAACTTGGGTTTTGTTGGAAAAAGGGGAGACAATGGCGTTTTGAAATTCGTATAGAATTTGAGTAGCCAATCCTATACTTAGGCAACCGGGCTGCATTCTCCCAGTCGGAACATTCTCATGTGAGAGATCCAATTTTTCCGTTCTTATCATGTGACGACTTTATGCTACGTTTTTGCAGGTGGACATGTGTCTGTGACATTTCGTTTTGAGGACAGACAAACCTTTGTGTGCGCATAATGTCATTAGCTTATGCCAGTGCAATATTTCCTCCATCGAATCTTTCACATAAAGTTTGGGAGGACCCTTCATTCTTCAAGTGGAGAAAGAGGGAAGCGCATGTGCCATTGCGCTCCCAGGATACACCTGAAGGCAGGCTGCACAAGTCAACCGCTCTGTGAATGGCAAATTTTTAGTCAGGGTGATGTTTATAGTAATTTTAAAAATGTCTGATTGACCTGCTTCCCGTTTGTAGGAGCCTTGAAGTATTGGCATGAACGGAGGAATGTGAACTATCTTAATTCTGACTCCGCTGTCTGGAATGATGATGCCGTTCGTGGTGCTCTGGAAAGTGCCGCTCTATGGTCCAAGGGCTTACCGTATGCTCAATCTCTGAGTGGATATTGGAAGTTCCTTCTGGCTTCCTCGCCAGAAATGTTCCAGAGAAATTCTATGATGCTCATTTTGATGATTCTAATTGGGAGGCATTGCCAGGTATGGTGCCGCAACTTTGCTTACTGTTTAGACATGGTTTATACTTTATAGTTGCAACAGTTCTCCCTTCTTTTTTATCAACTTTGTGTTCACTTATAATTTTTGTAATTCGCTATTATTTTAGTTGCATTACAAATCTCTTACGTTTTACAAATTAGACTTTGATGAGAAGTGTTATGTTATTTTACATCATTTGAAATCAGTTCCCAAATTAACATTAACATAAACTTGATTGCAGTTCCCTCGAATTGGCAAATGCATGGGTTTGACCGTCCAATCTACACAAACACCACTTATCCTTTTCCAATGAATCCGCCATTTGTGCCTTCTGATAACCCCACAGGCTGTTACAGGACAGTATTTCACATCCCAAAAGAGTGGAAAGGTATGTTGTCGTTGCTACTCTATTTCTGATCCTCTTAACCTTATTTTGACATGGATGTTGTGCTAACTGTTGTCTGTCCCCAACACTCCACTTCTCTTTTGTTCTGATTTTGAATTTCCATAGGTCGAAGGATCTTGTTGCACTTCGAAGCTGTTGATTCAGCATTTTTTGCTTGGATAAATGGGGTACCAGTTGGGTATAGGTATGGCAGAACGAACTTCATTGCATTGTTATTCTCCTTTTTATGTACTGTCTTAATATCTGATGTATACTCACTTATCAGGTTAAACATGTTGAATGTGGACTGTAAACTAGTTCCCTGTTCACATTAGTTATTTACTGTCAGACCCTGTAAATCTTGTTCTCTTTTATGACAAGTTGAGCATCTGACTTCAAGTTTCAATGTTAGCATGCTGTTTTAAGAATTTCCCTTTTACAGTGAGGTTGAGTACATGAAATTTTAGCAAGCATCAACTGTTAGTCATTTGAGATCCTAAAAATCTATTCTTTGTTTTGTACATATAGTGTGTTTCAGTAAAATCAAATATGTTTCATATCAGCAAATATTTTTATTTGCGAGAAGTCATGATTTGTCCTTATCACATGATTAATATTTTCCATTTTTTTGTGTTGATGCAGCCAGGACAGCAGGCTTCCTGCTGAGTTTGAAGTTACTGATTGCTGCCATCCATGTGATTCAGATAAGGGAAATGTTCTTGCTGTCCAAGTCATGAGGTGGAGTGATGGTTCATATCTTGAAGATCAGGACCACTGGTGGTTGTCTGGTATTCACCGGGATGTACTACTACTATCAAAGCCACAGGTTACCAGTAATTTCCGTAATTTGTCTCTTTTCATGGATGAGGAAATTTCGAAATCAAAATATGGTGCATAATTTGCCAACTTATTCTGCGTGCCTTTGCTGCAGCAATGCCCATAAAACTAAGAGGGGCATAGCGCCTTTTCATGCTCACACTCAAGAGGCATCAATTGTCCAGCTACGATTATTTATGAACTATGATGCTTTGGTAGGCCCAGATCCGTAAGGACAGAATTTGAATATTCACGTGATATTTGTTCTTCACTGAAAAGAGGAAAAATGCTTATTTCTTATGCTATTGATTCACAAAAGCAAAGTTTAAAGGAACTGAGGGAGGATGAGAGTACTGAGCTTGACACTTGTAATTCCACTAGCATCATACTGAATTACTGACAGTAGGTCATATTATGCCTTATCATTTCTCTGAGCCAAAACCTACATGTTGCTTATCAGACTCTTACATGTACACTGCATTGGCTTTCTTCGTTTGATTTATATATTTGTTTCCTTAAAAAATATTACTGATGTTCTGCAGGAAAATTTGGTTAATAAGTGCTAAATTATGTTTGCAGATTTTTATTACGGATTACTTCTTCAAAGCAACCTTGGATGATAATTTCCAGTTTAGCTGATATTGAGGTAATCATACGAGCCATCGTAGGATTATGCACTCATGATATATGACATAGAGCACATGCTACTCGAATTAGTAATTTAAGTGTGAAGACCTTTTCTTGTACTATTATGATTCTTTTGAATGGTCAAATGTTAATGTTAGCTTCAACTTGTATTATAGTAGCCACTATTCACAACCACGTGATCAATTTATTATTGAACCAAAGAAAGACCTTAACATTGATATGTACTTATGAATATTATATTACTATATCACAACAGATACGATAAACATTTTGTTCTTATCCAGTTCTCCTGCATGTAACTTTGCATGTCCCACCTTTTCAACATCAAATAGCGGGCAACACATTTTCTTGGGCACTTGTTTTATATGTTGTTTTCATATGGCAAAATTCAGATGGTGTGGTTGCTGTTTTACCATAATCAAGGAAACACTTCTGATATTGTTGTGTAGTTCAGTCCACTTATAATGCTGTTCAATATGCCAGGTTGAGGTGGAAATCGATTCACACAAGCAAGACCGGGAGCATGTCTCAACTTTGTCTGTTGAGGCAACACTCTATGATAATTCTGTACTATCTGATGGTTTTGATGCTAATTATTTATCTGCTAATGCGGTAAATTTGGAGCTGAAGCCAAAATCAGTACGAAGTTGTTTGGGTTTTCACGGTTATGTTCTTGGTGGCAAAATAGAAAATCCAAAACTTTGGTCTAGTGAGCATGTAAGTGGTCTAACTGAAGGGGCATTCTATTATGAAACACCATTGTTACAATTCTACTGCATGAAACTACGTCTTTTTAACTAATTTTATTTTGTTGACAGCCCAACTTATACACTTTAGTTGTTCTTCTTAAAGATGCCAATGGGAAGCTTATTGAGTGTGAATCATGCCAAGTAGGCATTCGTAATGTGGTCTTGGCACACAAGCAAATGCTTGTCAACGGGTGTCCTGTTGTGCTAAGAGGTGTCAACAGGCATGAGCATCATCCCCGTGTCGGAAAGACAAATTTAGAAGCATGCATGATCAAGGTTCCTCTCTTCATTTATCATTTGCTAGGTCTTGTTTAAGATAATGTCCCATACTCCCAGTTTATTTATTTTTTCAGCTGTCATCTTCAGGCCTTTATGGTTTCTATTGTGACAGGATCTGGTTTTGATGAGACAGAACAACATCAATGCTGTTAGAAATAGCCATTACCCCCAACATCCACGGTGGTATGAGTTATGTGACATATTTGGTCTTTATGTAATAGATGAAACCAACATCGAGACACACGGCTTTGATGATTCTAGCCATTTCAAGCACCCTACTCTGGAGCCCACCTGGGCAAATGCTATGCTTGATCGTTTTGTTAGCATGGTAGAAAGAGATAAGAATCATGCATGCATTATTGTTTGGTCCTTGGGGAATGAATCTTCATATGGACCTAATCATGGTGCCATGTCTGGTAAAACGTTTGTCCCTGTGGTGGTTCAGTTTTTCCTTTTCTTTCCAACTAATCTAATTGCAACATTCTTATAGGGTGGATCCGGGAAAGGGACCCCACAAGGCTCATCCATTATGAAGGAGGTGGTTCCAGAACATGCTCCACAGATATTGTGTGCCCCATGTATATGCGTATCTGGGATATTGTTAAGATAGCAAATGACCCATCTGAAAATAGGCCCCTCATTCTTTGCGAGTATGCTAACTGTGCACTCATTAATTAACTCAATTCCCTTGTCTATATTCATTATATCAGCATGTTTAAAAGAACCTTTCCCCTCCTTTTTGTTTTCAAGATATTCACATGCTATGGGAAACAGTAATGGCAATATTGATGCATACTGGATGGCCATAGACAACACTTTTGGACTCCAAGGAGGTTTTATATGGGACTGGGTTGATCAGGTTATTTACTTTCATCCTTCTTTTAGACCTTCATTTTGCAGTGCAAACTGCAAAATTCTGTTGCATGTTTATATGTGACTTTAGCATGATTGTAGTGTCTAAGGTCTCCTTATGTGTTTTACTGAATCGATCAGATTATGAGTTATGACATTTTTCGTTGATTAGTAGACAGACGATAATAATGATCATAGATTCATAACAGGGTAACTTTCTTTATCTTTTGTTGAATTGAGGTTACATAAAAATAAATTGCATAAAATCTGTCAGTAATAAACTATAAAAGCATCACCATGATGAAATGTGTCACGCAACGTTGATGCAATCTTTCTCTTTAAATGCCGTAATTCATTTCTCAACACTATCCTTTGCATTTTTGATTTCAGGGTTTATTAAAGGATGATGCAGATGGATCCAAATTTTGGGCATACGGTGGCGACTTTGGAGATACTCCAAATGACTTAAATTTTTGCCTTAATGGCATTGTATGGCCTGATCGGACGATTCACCCAGCTGTTCATGGTAATTGGAAATACTAGTCACTCGTGGGAAAATCATTTTGCTGCCTTATATCAACTTTTTGAATCATGTATCTTTGTCTTCCATGCCTCTGGATTTCAATTTAATTGACCAAATCTATTCTGGTTGCAGAAGTTAAATACCTTTACCAGCCTATTAAAATATCGTTAACTGATAACATGCTCAAGGTAACTAACCGCAGATCGGATTATCATGCCACTTGTATGCTTTTGCATCTATAACTGTTCCATTATTGTTATGCAGATTGAAAATGTACACTTTTTTACGACAACAGAAGCTTTGGAGTTCAGCTGGACTCTTCAAGGAGATGGCCGCATCTTGGGCTCTGGTTTATTGAGTGTTCCAACCCTACCACCGCAAAGTAGCCAACTTATCAGCATGGAGCCATCACCTTGGTTTCCTCTTTGGAGTACTTCTGCAGTGAGAGAAGTATTTTTGTCTGTAAATGTAACACAGAAGTACCAAACACGATGGGCTCAAGGCGGACATCTATTGGCTTCAGCACAGCTTTGCTTACCTCAGAAAAATGCCTTTTCCCCTCATGTATGTTTTCTCAGCTTAATTCTGTTCAATCCTGTTTCTTCTGACATGTCTTACAGTTTAATGCGATCTTCAGTTGGTATCATTTTCAAGGAGCCCTCTGGTCTGTGAACGTGTTGGTGATCATGTGACCATTAGCAAGAATAACGCTTGGCAAATCAAAGTTAACAGTCAATTGGGAACAATTGACAGTTGGAAGGTAGGTAGAATATGCACGGTGTACTTGAAAAGGTTTTGTCTTTCTTTGCTTTATCTTTCGGTTCACATATCTGGTTGTCCTTTGTCGCGATAGTATACGAGCCAATAATAGATGTCAGCAGTACTAACCAGGGCAAGGGCTCAAAACCCGGGGGGGGGGGGGGGGGGGGGTTATTCTATACGGATGGCAGGTGTAAATCATGTTGACCTAAGTGTTTGTTGCAGTACGTGCTGTGGGTATTCATTATTTGAATGTCTTACTGTTCTTCTTAATATTTTTGTGATGCATGCTGAGTACACCATAATTTTGGTTTTCTACTGGCATGAGTAGCAACTTGCTTTACAGAGTGCACCTTGCAACTTTAGAGCATCATCATCCATTACGTTCCAGATTTTATAGGATGCAAAATACTGTATCTAGTTGTGACTTAGCTTTTAGCAAGATGACTTTTTAATCGTGTCATTTATGCCTTTCATTATGAGCAGCTGCCATTTCTTCCCCCATTATTTTTTATTGGAAAAAGTCCATTTTACTCCCCTCAACAATTCACTTTGTCTATTTTACCCCCTAAACAAAATGATGGCTCATTTTACTCCCTAAACAATTCTATTTAGTGCAATGTACACCTTTTAGAAGTTTGTCTTTTTTATATCTCAGCCTACAAGGGGAATTTGAAGCTCAAATTTTGCATGATGGTAACTCACACAAAAATCTATATTAAAAAAATTATGACATATTATTTTGATATTATTTACATAGTTCAATAGAAATTAATGTTATATGCATAAATATGATATCAAAAAAATAATTTAAAAATATTTTGACATAGATTCTTTTGGCAACTAACATCATGCAAAATTTGAGCTTTCCATTCTACTTGTAGAATGAGAAACAAACTTCAATAGGGTGTACATTGCACCAAATGAAATTGTTTGAGGGAGTAAAGCGAGCCATCATTTTGCTTAGGGGGTGAAACAGACAAAGTGAATTGTTCGGGGGAGTAAAATAGACTTTTTCCTTAGAAATAACTAAATGCTGCCATGGGCTATCCTCTTCAATAGGTGCCTGTTTTCCAAAATGTGCCAAACTTGCTCTCTAAATTTTCTTAACTGTTTTCACTGTGTTCCAGTAGTTACCAGTCAACTCTTGTCAAGCTCAATCAAGTTTTGTAATTTGTTTTGAAGCTGTTTTAGAACCTTTATCATATTTTTCAATGAATCAAAATCTGGAACTCATGATACTTCTGTTAACAACAGGTCAACGACGTTGAGCTTATGAGCAAGGGAATATTTCCCTGCTTTTGGCGTGCACCAACTGACAATGACAAAGGGGGTTTCTTCACCAAGCCCTATGCTTCAAGATGGCGAGAAGCTTATTTAGATAGCATCTCGTTCTACAGCAGGCAGTTTTCTGTGAAGGAATCGGCAGACAATACAGTGGAGTTATCTACCGTCTTTTATGGTCTTCCTGCATTTAGCGAAACCCGGCGATGCTGCTCTATCAGATGCCTCCGAGTCTGTTCTTTCCAGGTGAAAATGCTCTGCCGGATATATGAGTCAGGGGACGTTGTTCTGGAGTACAAGGTAAACGCCAAGGCCGATCTCCCTCCCCTTCCTCGGGTCGGCGTCGTGTTCAACGCAGAGAAATCATTGAGCCATGTAACATGGTACGGGAGGGGGCCGTTCGAGTGCTACCCAGACCGCAAGGCCGCCGCTCACGTCGGTGTGTACGAGAGCAGCGTCGAGGACCTGCATGTGCCATACATTGTCCCGGGTGAGTGTGGTGGCCGCACGGACGTTAGGTGGATGGCGCTCCGGAACGCCGACGGCTTCGGCCTCTACGCTTCGGTTCACGGCGAGTCCCCGCCAATGCAGATGAGTGCTAGCTACTACGGCACCGAGGAGCTGGACAGAGCGACACATGTCCACAAGCTGGTGAAGGGGGACGACATCGAGGTCTGTCTTTCGTTTCTCAGGTCTGGTTTTCAGAGTTTCAACTGATCGGATGGTAGAGTGATGGTGAAATGACTATGTGTTTGCAGGTGCATCTTGACCACAGGCACATGGGGCTGGGCGGGGACGACAGCTGGTCGCCGTGCGTGCACGAGCAATACCTGCTGAAGCCGACGCGCTACACCTTCTCCATGAGGCTCTGCCCGCTGCTGCCGTCTTCTTCGTGCCATGACATCTACCGGTCTCAGCTCCCCAACTGACGATCTGATGGCAGAGCGATTCAATCAAGTGACATAATAATAAGAGAAATAACACAGCGATGCATTTGTAATGCTCCGGCAATGGCTAGGTTGTTGGCCGCTGGGAAATAAGCAGGGGAGCTTGGGCTCAGTTGGATTGGTTTTCTTGATGTACCTATTCTAGATTCTGAATCTGTTGATGGATACTTTTGAAACGAAGCTGTGGTTCATTGGCGTGGTAGTGTCGCGACCCCTTGTTTGACTAATTAATTACTGATAGCACTTAATCTTGATTCTGACCGCTGGTGGGGACGCATATGAATGCGGATAGCTGAACTGCCGAAGGACTTCCGACTTTGTTTCTCAAAAGGAAGACGATAATAATTTTTAGATAGAACTAGGCAATCACACAGTCACGAGAAATAACTGCCAAAAACACATGTTTAGGTTAGGACCTAAAGCTTCGACTTTACTCGCGTACGTCTCCATTGCCACTGCAAGTAGGCAACCAAACTTGCAACCAAACATCACTAAGATTTGACGAAATGTGGATGGCTGAACTGCCGAAGGAATTCGACTTTGTACTCAAAAGGAAGACGATAAGTATAACTTTTATTTAGAACAAGGCAATCAAAGGCAAGAGCAGTTGATACCAGACATCAATATGATTTTGAAGAACAGCTTGTTCGCCTGGCTGCTTTGCAGTTTCTTCGGCAGCCGCTACAGTGTTCACAGTTATTTCTTCAGCAGCCGCTACAGTATAATAGCTACGATTCAGCGTGCTGACAGCTCGAAATTTCTTTTCAAAACGAAAGTGACCCTTTGTTTGGACTTCAATATTCCAAACCCTGAGAGTTCGATTCTGACAGCGCTCCTTGTGTCTTTGAGTCATTTTATTTGTGTGTACTATGTGTTTTCGAATCCGACAAGACTGTACTTGAACGGAACCGCGAGCCGTTTGGCTGGTTGAGCTTGAGACACAGAGCAAGAGATCCCATCATGCCGGCCCAGAGCGCTCTCCTGGCGGCGGCCATTGCCATAGCCACGGCCACCTTCCTCCTCCCGCCGGATTCCCGCCTCTCATGTACGCGCGCTGCTAGCCGTAGTTCTCCAGCTTCCTTCCTCTCGCGCGCAGGGGAAGATTAACCTCTCTCTCCTTTCATTGCAGGGATGCCGCGGAGCCGCTTCGCGGACATGATACTGGCCAACGCCACAATCTACACCGCCGACCCAGCCCGCCCCTTCGCCGACGCCATGGCCGTCCGCGCCGGCCGCGTGCTCCGCATCGGAACCTACGACTCCGTAAAGGTCGTGTCGATGCATAAACTGTGCTTCAATCTTCTGTATTCAGAGCTCAAATTCTCAATGTTCACTGCACCGTTGCATAAATTGTGCTTCAATCTTCTGTATTCAGCTTAACGCTGTCAGCTGTGTATGCAGGGATTGAAGGGTCGCCACACATATGAGTTGAATCTCAGTGGGAACGTTGTGCTGCCGGGGTTCATCGATTCCCATGTGCATTTCATTGAAGGCGGCTTGCAGGTGGTACCACTTGCTTATTTTCCCTTGTCAATCGACATTGCCTCACTCTGCCATTGCAGCGTTACAATGTAAATTGGTTTTGGGAACACGGTTTCTAAATTGGGTTTCTGTATATGCTTTCTAGTTTATAATGCTAGTCTGAACTTTACGCAGTTGGCAAGGGTGCCACTTCGTGGTATTAGAAGCAAAGATGACTTCATCAGCAAAGTCCAGGGAGCCGTTAGAGGTGATATTTTATTTTATTTTTCTGAATTACATCTCATTGCTGCTTAGCATGATACGATTCGTTGTGACAGCTCAACTAGAAGTTTCTGAAATATGTTTTGTGCCAAAAAATATGTTTCATTGCTTGAGTAGGTTTCTATTGCTTTGATTTAGACTATGACACAATGATACAGCATCAGCATGGCAAAACATATGTTGCTTTCGTGCATGTGTATTGGCCTATTGGATTCTGGTTCTATTGAATACTAGTATATACTCAATCTGAAAATGATCTTAATCGGCATGGCACACATAAAAGCACGATTCTAATTGGAGGCGTGACTGTTGGTGTTTTGCTGTTGATCCGATTTGCTGAACTTCGAGTTCTAATTTTTCATTTCAGGAACTATCTTTGGGTATAATCCATAATTATTTTGTATAATTTGTCCTCATTCTGTTTCTTTGTTGGCCGCAGAAGAAGTTATATGGCTTGTTTCATGTGTGAAAGTGTACTGAAATTCTTGTTTTTGCATACCATGTTAACAATTACATCATGTTCATGAAAATTGTTAGCATTAATAAAGATTTCGATAGACTAATATATTATCAACTTTTTTTGACACTTTATTTTCTAAACAGATAAGCCTAGTGGGCAGTGGATTTTAGGAGGAGGTTGGAACAATGATTTTTGGGGAGGTGACTTCCCTACCGCTGCTTGGTTGGATGATATATCACCTGACAATCCAGTAGGCTTTCAGACTTGTGAGTTGAACTTCTTTTGAGAAGCCATGACAAAATAGTTAGCAGTTAACAAGTGACATGCTCAATTGCAGATCTGGCTCTCACGCATGGATGGTCATATGGGAGTAGCGAATTCACTAGCTATGAAGATTGCTGGGATCAACAAAAGTACAAACGATCCAGTTGGCGGAACTATAATGAGAACACCAGATGGAGGTAGCCCGATCCAGTAATGTGGGCTTTGAGCCCTTTACTGGCCCAAAACTACTTTGCAAAGAAAATATCATACTAAAGTATACATCTTTAGTGAGAATGCATTAAGTTATCATTCACATTTTTTTTGAACAAACACAAAAAATATCAGATGAATTCTTGAAAGTTAAATAAATTCTAGGACGCTCCCTATATAATTTGCAGCAATACTATTATAGTTTACGTATATGATACCGCGAAAGATTATTATGTTACTATCATATGGATGTTCTTTTTTTCCCCCTTTTCTATTATTCATACCCTTCACATGAATATTTTTTTTATCACATAAATTCTATGGTTTGGAGTGACCATAATATCTGGCTTGTATTGTTATTTTTAGAGCCTAGTGGTCTTCTAGTTGATACTGCTATGAACCTTGTATTTGATGTCATTCAAGAAGTAGCTATCCAAGAAAGAAGAGAGGCTCTTGTTAGAGCAAGTAAACATGCCCTAAATAGGGGAGTGACTACTGTTGTTGATGTTGGAAGTTACTTCCCTGGGAGTCCTACGGAGAAAACATGGCAAGATTTTTCAGGTATTCTGGAACACTTTTACCGTGGAAGTTACTGCCTGAGAAGTGAAAACCCACATATTTTTTTATTCTACAACAGTAATGCTCTAGGCATTCTTTATTACTGAGGTTTGCACAAAGCTAGTATGATGATATAGCAGAGCTATTTTTTTTCTATATAACGAGAGTCATTTTTGGTGAGTATTAACTATTACATGGCCAATTTGATGTATAATAAAAGATATGAGTCACAAATGAAAGCTTAAGTAAAGCTACTGAACTTTATTTTGCTTGTTTCTATGATTCCTGACGATGTTACGTGATTTTTCGTACCTTCTTATAAAGGATCCACTTTCCTACTTGTAACGTAAGTATTGCATTATTATCTACAGATGTCTACAAATGGACCCATTCTGTGGAGAAAATGATTATCAGAGTATGCTTGTTCTTCCCAATGCCCACATGGGCTCGTGTTTCTGTAAGTCATGATTCATGATAATATCAAGCTCATCTGTGTTAATTCTGTGCTTAAAAGGTGAATATGCATTGTGTATCTATTTTTCTTTTCAGGATCTGATTACTGAAAATGGTCGATCATTAAGTCAATGGATCCATCTAGGTGGTGTTAAAGCTTTTCTTGATGGTTCGCTTGGCTCCTCAAGTGCATTGTTCTATGAGGTAAATAGTTGGTTCCTCTTCTGGATATATAGCCGCTTAAGTTTTTCATTCTTGTTTCTAAATGTGGTGAGCTTTTGCAGCCTTATGAGGGTGAAACTGATAATTGTGGTCTGCAAGTGATAGATATGGATAATCTTCTCAATGCAACATTAGAATCTGACAAACTTGGACTTCAGGTATGTGTTTTTCACTTGAACCTACCCTTTAGTTTAACCAGCATCATTCCAGAAAGTTAAAATGTTCTTTTTGTTCATTCAGATTGCAGTACATGCCATTGGGGATAAAGCTAACGACATGCTGCTGGATCTGTTGGACAAGGTTGTTGATTTGAATGGAATGAGGGATCGCAGATTCCGGGTGTGTTCCAATTGCCTACCGCAGAATTGTTTTCATTCTCTTTCCTCGGACTAATAGAATTTGAACTGTATCTTGCGTATGGAGCCAGATTGAGCATGCCCAACATCTGGCTCCGGGTGCAGCGAATCGCTTTGGCAAACATGATACCACTGCATCCGTGCAGGTCAGTTATTCTGTTCCAATGTTAAATGATCTTTGATTCCTTTAAATGTGTTTCCTTTCACCACCTTGCAGGAGTTTACAAATTCTGATGGTTCGCAAAATAATGGAAACATGATAGGATTTTGATCGTTATCTCTTAACGCACTAGTGACAAAACTAGAATGAGATGAAGAACTAAGCCTATGAATAAACATTTAATGCATAGCCAAAGTACATAGATCTTATGAAGGCATCCAAGTGCATCTAGAATACCACAAAGACAAAATAATTGCATTTGACATGGCAACATGTTAGCTGATCATTATTTCATTATAATATCTTGAAGATGACTTAGCTATTTTTGTAAGTTCATAATAATGTGATTAATAATCCATTCAGTTACTTAGAATTATGTTAAATAATAAAAATTAGCATGCTTTACAATGTACACTGATATCTTCGTCTTCTGAAAGGTGTACTTGTTGACAGCCAGATCATTTATTAGATGATGCCAACTCTGCTGCAAAGAAGATTGGAACAGAACGAGCCGAGAGAAGCTCCTATACGTTCCAATCACTGTTAGCTGGTGGTGCGCGGCTGGCTTTTGGATCTGATTGGCCTGTGCGTGATTCTAGAAATTGCTTTAACAATTGAGGTCGGTTATCAGTTATGTAGTTAGTTACCGAGTGTATTGTTTATGCTTTTCAGGTTTCAGATATTAATCCCTTGCAAGCCATACGCACTGCAATGTCCCGTAAGCCTCCTGGATGGGAGGTCCCCTGGATCCCAGCAGAACGCCTGTCGCTAGATGACTCGCTGAAAGCGTAAGCCCCTCTGCACTTAAATTTTCCTTTGTGATGCTATAGGTTGTTCGAAGTTGGTTTGCCTGGTAATGGGTTTCTCTCGCTCTGAATTGCACAAATAGGCATACAATATCTGCTGCCTACGCCTGCTTCCTTGACCATATCGTGGGCAGCCTTTCGGAAGGGAAGTATGCCGATTTCGTGGTGCTGCCTTCAACTTCATGGGACGAGTTCTCCAACGATGTCCCAGAGCAGGTGCTGGCGACATACGTGAGTGGCAAGCTGGCTTATCCATGATCTCCAAGGTGCTCGGAAGATCAGCAGGTGCGCATACACAGAGAGCAATACAGGATGTAGAAAGTAGAATTAGGTGGTGTTCGGCGTATAGGGGTCTAAATTTTAGAGGGGTCTAAATTTTAAATAAGCTATATTAAATAAAGTTTAATTACAAAACTAACTACAGAACCCTGGTCTAATTAGTAAGACGAATCTAATGAGGGTAATTAAGCAATGATTAGATAATGGTTACTGTAGCATTACTGTAACAAAACATAGATTAATTAGGCTCATTAGATTCGTCTCGTAAAGATGTACCCATCTGTAAAAAGGTTTTGTCATTAAACTTTATTTAATACTAGATTCTCTTTGTTTAGAGGCCTCTAAAATTTAGCGCTAAAAGAAACGAACAGGGCTTAGAGTAGCCCAGCTCTCAGCTCTGGTGCTGAGTGGGCCGTTGCTTGATTACATCCAGTCTGTAACTAACATTTGACCCTGATTTGAAACATTCTTGCATTGGTAGCCGACTCTACCTGAATCGACAAATATTACAATTGCGACTTAGCCTAAAAGAGAGAGCTAGTGGTTGGAGTAACTTTCAAACGGCTGTAGTGCACACAGGTGGCTGACTGGTTGTTGCAAGTGGCACGTGCTATATTCATATTATTGTATGGTATGACGGCTATGAGTTGAACGAAATGACGTCGGTGTTGATCTAGCAGGAAGCGGAGCCCACAGAGACCGCTTCTCGTTTGACGACGGCAGGGTGGACGTGTGCTGATCGCTTTGTCTGGAACGTCACAGTTCAGAATTGGGGGTGCTATGGTAAATTACGTGCCGGCGGCAGTTATAATTTTAGAATTCTGTTGACACTCGTACGTGTATGTTGACATATACTACCTCCATCTTTAAATATAGGGTGTTCTGAGTTTGGTTAAAGCTAAACTTTGTAAACTTTGACTGTAAATAGTGAATATTGATTTTTTTACAAAGTCTAATTTATAGTTTTAGGTACATTATAAAAACAACTATCATACTATATAACTTTTTTTATTTAAAATATTTTATTTTTATAGATATTATTGGCCAAAACTATCAAAAATTGACTTTGATCAAACCCAGAATGCCCTATATTTAGGGACAGAGGGAGTAACGATCTGGAATATACTTGGTGCTGCTGGAATTAAAATACTAGGCTGCAAGCCAGTCCGCAGTTTACTTGTGTATTGACATTTGGTGAGACGAACTACGCAGGATGTGGATAGGATCAAATAGAACAGTCAACAGTAAGGAAACAACCAAGTCCTAAAGAAGCTACTACACCGACATAAGTTGCACGCTACTCTCCAGATGTCGGCAAGTTACAAATGGACAGAATGACTCCTTGGAATTTTACAATGCCAAGTTAGCCCACGATTTACTTAATATTAAGATTTGGTGGGACGAAATCGCAGGATATGGATAGGATTAAATAGAACAGTCAACAGCAAAGAAACAACCAAAATCTTAAAGAAACTAGTACACCGTACACCGACATGAGTTGCATGCTAGTCTCCAGATGTCAACAGCAAGTTACAAATGGAGAAAATGACTCCCTGGAAATTTTACAGTGACATGGATAGTAGTACACTTCTGGAAGCATGTTGTACAATACACCAAACCGTGGGGGAAAAAAATGTCAAACCATGCGGCATAGATGTCGGCGTTGGCTCAGAAAGACGACCAAAATGTCTGGCAAATCGTGTTGCCACATCGGACCTGGAGGATTCAACTAACGAGCGCCAACGATCCGCACGCGCATCACCCACTCACTGCTCTGCTGGCCACGCGAACAATTGGCGCGCATGTGCAGCCGAAAGGAGACGACGAAGGAGCAGCAGGTTCACCAGTCGGCAGTCGACACGTAACACGTTCGAGGACAAGGCTCTCTCTCAAGTCTTAGAAATGGCCGTCGCCTTTGACTGCTGACCCAGCCAGGCCAGCCCAGCCAGCCTCGCACATGGAACACCTTTTGAACTTTCCAAGTCAACCTCGTTCAACTCTCCCTCCCTCGCATCGATCGCATATATACACGGCTCTCAGAACCAAACCTCGCTCGTTCAACTCTCACGTCTTCATCTACTTGCAAGTTCACTTCGTGCAAAGGAGAATCCAGAAGCTTCTAGACCTTCATCGTTCTTCCATGGGCAACGGTCTGGCCCCGTGCCTGCACATGCCGGCGACGGCCGCGACAGTGAGACTTGTCTACTGGGGAGGGCAGGCGAGGCTGATCGCCGACGACGACGGGTGTTTGGTCACCGCCGGCGACGTCGCTGCGGAGCTCCCGGCGGCCGCCGAGCACGTGGTCTGCCCGGCGGACTCCTTCTTCGTGGGCCTCCCGATTCCGGTCATGTCGGCCGGCGAGGAGCTGCTTCCGGGGCGGACATACTTCGTCCTCCCGGCGGGGAGGTTCTCCTGCCTCAAGGTGCTCACCGCCGCCACGCTCGCCGCGCTGTCGCCGGGGACGGCGAAGGTGCCGCTCGCCGGGCCGGGGCAGTGCCCGTTCGAGTACGTCAAGGGCGCCGGCGGCGCCGCGCTCATCAGGGTGCTGCCGGAGTTCATCGAGAAGGTGATCACCTGCGACGGCGGCGGCAAGCGTGGTGGGAGCAAGTCCTGCGGCGCGGCGGCGGCGGCGGCGGCGTCGGAGCTGTGCAGCACGCCGGAGCTGAAGCGACATTACACGCAGCTCGTGGGTTCGAGGAACCAGCAGTGGTCGCCGAGGCTGGAAACCATAGAGGAGTCTGACAAGAGCAAGTGGTTCAAGTCGCCGGCGAGGCTCTTGTCTTCCCGATAGCCATTTATTAGTTAGAGCGCGTAGATCCAGTTTAGAATCAAGACGTGTAGCAAAATGTACAGATTGTTGATACACATTTTTTCCCCCATGAGACATTTTTCTTTTTTAATAAAGACCATAGGAAAATTTCCAATGAGACAGTGGCTTTATTCCCATGCCACGATGAGGGCCTGTTTGTTTGGGTTCTGGCTGTGTCGGATCCGACTGTGGCTGCGGCTTCTTCAGAAAAACAGCTGTGCTGGCTGTGTCCGAAAACATTTAGTAGAACAGCTTCTCTAGTAGCTTCTTTCGTAGCTTCACATGTAGCTTCATGGACGAAAGAAGCAATTTACCATTATGTCCTTCAACATATAATTTCGTTTTATTCCTACATTTCATATGATAAAAACAATAAAAAGAAAATTAGCAGCATAAAAAATAACTTCATGTTACGGTTTGCTATTCATTGGGCAGTGGAAAAAGAAAGGAGAATGCAAACTCAAAAAAAAAAAAAAAAGGCAGCGGGGTCCGTCTCTTTGTTTCCTGTCCTCTACCTAGCTCAGGCACCCCATCTCCATTGCCGCTGTGAGAAAAAGAACTCAAGTTGGTACTGCTGCAGTTCGCCCCAGGCCAAGCACCACTCCAATCAGGTGCGCAAGGAGCCACTCCAGCTATTCCCCGTCTCCAATTTCTTTCTCGCGTACCGAGCGAAAAGATCAGTGGCCTTCTTCATCCACCGCGGCCACCAGTTCAACCTGCACCCGCTGGCAAAAATCCTAACCGCACAGTGCGCCAATCGTCAATTCCTTTCAATCTTGGCTTCCCCGATTGGTTGTGCAACGGCAGAGCCACCTCCTGCGCCGTGCGCTTGCGTCGCCAGGCCGCCGCGCCACCACGCCCAGGTCTCCCGTGCGCTCGCGTCGAGGGCATTTCGGGATGGTGCTGATGTGGACTGGAGAGGGAGCCGGCGAAGCTACCTTCTCGCCGCTCCCCGCTTCACTGGGATTTGAGGTGCGGCTCCCTCCGGTTTTCACGGAGAAGCGGCCGGGAGAGCACCCCGTTTGTTAGGACTGCACCAGAAGCTGCCCAAGAAGCCGGTGGAGGAGCCAAAACAAACAGGGCCTTATTCTCTCTTCTCTCTGTGTTCTTATTCATGTATTGCAAAAAAATGTGGCTCGGTCATAATTCACCACATGTAAAGCCACCTGCTTGACAAAGATTTATTTACCTCTATATTCTTCTTTTTTTTTTTTTGAGGGGAACCTCTATATTCTTCTAATATGCTAATTTTATTGAATTCGTGCTTCATTTTACTCTGCGGATGGCTGCAAAGGAGTACGTAGAACAAAGGGCTGGTCTTCTGCTCTAGATTTGGAAGGGCGCTTGATTACGTTGGGCCAGGAACTCGAGTGCAGAACGGACTCCAGTATGGCTGACTACCAACTTGTCAGCTCAGTGGCGGACCCAGGAATTTTTCTTTGATAGGGCGGACGATTAAGGAAAGCTTAACTATGAAAAAAAATAAGTGTATATACGCACTACATGCACATAAAAATAGCATAAAAATAGACCATTCATGACAAACAAATGGAATAGACAAATATTAAGACAGTGCATCATATGTGGAGTAAAAAACACTTCTAGATCAAATATTTCAAAAAAAGAACTAGAGACATACCACTGTAAAATACTAACTGGTACTAGGCATTTCTTGGTTCCTTGGTCTTCTAGCTTTAGGTGGCTTGGGCAATTCCATTCTTCGTTTTTTCATAGCTTGAAACCTCTTCTTAACTTTATCGAAGTCAAGATTTCTAAAAATCTCCTTCTCAATGTAGCATAATGCCAAGTCGTTGAGCCACTCATCAGACATCCTATTGCGCAAATCAGTTTTGATTATTTTCATAGCAGAGAAGGCTCTTTCAACTGATGCGGTGGCCACTGGAAGAAGCAATGCTAACTCGATGAGACGATAGACCAATGGAAAAGCAATATTTTTCCTTGTTTCAACCATCTTCATTGCTAGACTTCCAAAATCATGACATACAACAAAATCATCAACTCTTGACACATGCACAAGGAAAAGCTCAAGCTGATCTCTTATATAAGAACGGTCATCATCGGAGAAATCTTTATCATAGATCTCCGTTAGACGGGCAAGCTTATCAATGTCAAATCTGGAGAATGAGTCTCTTGGGTCGAGACAAGAGAAGCAAACAAGTAACTCTGAGGATACCTCATTGAAGCGATGATCCATCTCTGTGATGATAGAATCAAGAGCAACAATGAAAGTATCAACACGATAATGATGCTCTAGGGTGATCAAGTTTCCATCAAGCCTTGATCGACCCCATCTTGGTACTTCCTCATTCATATTTGGCATTGGAATTTTTTTGGCATCACAAAATGATTTGGCTTCTTCGAATAATGGCTGCCATCCTTCATTTCTGAAATTCATCAAACGTGTCTTCACATCCACAAGCAATGACATGGCCTCAACAATATTTTGATCCTTTCTCTGTAAGAGGAGAGATAATTCATTTGTAATGCGAAGCACTTTCAACATGAACTTCATATTTAAAACAAAGTCAAAGCACTCCATTTTGCGAACCAAACCAGCTGCTCTACCGGGATTGCGCTCATCCTCATGAATGCCGGACAGCACCTTAATCACAGAATCCCACATTGACTCAATGCGAAGTAATGTTGTGTAATGAGAACCCCACCTTGTATCTCCAGGCCTAACCAAGGTTGTGCTTTGATGCTTGCCTTTTCCTGAAACAATTTCACCACTGACCAACTTGCTTAAAGTACTATCACGATGCTTTGCAATTAACTTATCTTTCCTCTGACAAGATGAACTAGCACTTGTCACAATCTACCCGACATAAGTGAAGAAATTCGAAAATGATGAACAACAAGATGTGACAGCAACAATAACCAGCTGTAGTTGGTGAGCAAAGCAGTGAACATAGAAAGCATAAGGGTTCTCATCACGAATTTGTTTTTGTAAACCATTGAATTGACCTCTCATATTAGACGCTCCATCATAGCCTTGTCCTCTTAGTCTAGCTACAACTAATCCATATCTAGAAAGCATCTGAAGCAAAGCTTTTTTCAGAGCATTTGATGTTGTATCTGGCACGTGTTGAAGACCCAAAAACCTTTCAACAACCATTCCTTTATCGTTCACGAACCTGCAAGAGAAAGGGATTAATTTTTGACAAACAATGTAACACATTAATGAATATAATGCAAACATTTATGAAGAGACTAACCTCACAATCACTGCCATTTGCTCAGCTATTGAGACATCACGGGATTCATCAATCAAAACAGAGAAACATTTATCACCAATCTCATGCTTTATCACTTCAGCAATTTCTTTTGCATAACTTCTACAAAGGTCCTTTTGAATCTTGTGACTAGTCATACGAGCATTGTCTGGACATAACACTTCAAATGCCTCCCTCACCTCCTCTTTTCTTTTCTTGTACCACTCAATCATTTCTAAGAAATTGCCTTTGTTTAAGGAACCCTCAGATTCATCATGTCCGCGGAATGCATGAGCTTGTGCAATGAGAAAATTAGCTATATCAAAAGCTGCTGTCACACGAACTTCATATTTTTTTTCAGCATCTTGATCATAAGTCTCATACTTATGTTCAACACTTGCCCTTGCATTCTTGAAATCATCACTAGCTGCTCTTGCTCTATTATGGCAACTGTTTGTCCCACCAACATGCAGAGGAAGTCCATGGTATGCATTCTTCCAGTGGCGATACCCTACTTTGGTGAAAGCATCATGACCAAATTTTTCATCCGAGGGTTCCTGCCTAAAAAGAAAGCAATAGAAGCAAAATGCAGCATCCTTCGCTATACTATATTCCAGCCAATCATACTTCTTCAACCATGTTTCTGAAAATGCCCTATTGTCACTAGACTTTCGAGGAAAATCATGACCAAATGGTTGTGTCGGGCCCCTCAACAAATAGGCCCGCCTAACATCATCTCTTATGTTAGGATGAAATTCCTCAATTGATAGACGCAACCCTGGATCAGAAACAACATGTGCATCTGGGTCAAAAACCTTAATACCTTCGGCATCTTGTGGCGGTGGAGGTTGGTGTACACTAACTTGCTCTTCTTCATGTTCTGCATTTCCCAACCCGGCACGGGTAGTTTCTCCTGGTTCTTCTCTCTCTCCCTGGACGACTACCTCTCCTTGCTCAGACACAATGTTGTTGCCACTTTCACGAGTGCTTGGACCAGAACCACTTGAGCTTGAAAAATTGCTACTGAAAAAGCTCTTCAAATCTACACAAGCAGTGCACAAGACATCATGAGTCCATTTATCTTTCAAAGCAGAGAAGGATCATATCTAAAAATACAAGTGCACAATCTGATTACCTAGGTTTTTGTATCGTTTCTTGGCTGTGGACTGCTTTTGAGTTGTTCTCGCGGGAGCTGAAGAAGGAGCTTGCCGCCCCTGCGCCACTGCTTGCTCTCGACCGCGCCCTGCTCCTGCAGTTGCGCCGTGTCCACCTCCATCTTCTCCGGCAAGTGGCACGCCGTCGTCGCTCGCCGTCTCCATCTTCTCCGGGCGCGGGCCACGCGGCCACGATAGAAAGAGGGGGAGGCGGGAACTGGCAGGAAGGGGGCGGGGCTGCAGCCCGCCGACGGCCGGGAGGGGGCGGAGCCAGAGCTAGGGATTGGCGATTGGGGGCGGAATCGATGGAATGGCGTCGCTCTTCCTTCTGTCGATGGCGCCGGTGGCAGGAACATGGTGTCGATGGGAGGAATTGGGGAGACAAGGCCCATGCTGGACGTCCTCATTTCGTGGCCCAACAGGCAACAGCCCAAAAGCAGTCCACAGCCAGCCCATTATCTGTTTTCTTCAACCTCGAGCAGCCAAGCTCCGAAGAAACACAGCCGCCGGCCATGATTTTGCTCGCCGAGTCGCCGGAACAGGGGGTATAAGGGGGTTCCTCGCCGCCGGCTAGGTAGGGCGGCCGCCCCACCATGCCCCACTGGTGGGTCCGCCACTGTGTCAGCTTATTAGCATGCACTCATGCATATTTTGTTTTTCTAGACCCAACTATGTCATTATATGACTATTAACTGTACATGGTGTACTGAAAATTATTATGTGTTCATTCAGGTTAATAATTTACTTCTGTTATCCTTTGCTTATTATTCCAGCAAACTCTATAAAAATGAAAGGAATCAAACAAATACAAAGGCGCAGCAAAATGGAAGCGGGACATATAGAATCACATATATGTGTAGGCAACAATATGCAACAAGAAGCTATAAAGCCGAGACAGGAAAGGGATGATGTATCGTGGATACCAGAATAATTAATTAACTATGGGAACACCATATCATATAGGCATTCGTTGGTGTGTCTGCAGTTGACGACACACTATCATGCCCGTGCATATCCATTAGTACTACTACTACTACTTGCCTTGATCTCTTGACATATTTGCGGTCCTGTATATATTAACTTGGTCCATCTCATCACTACACACGAGATCCTCATTTACAAATTATATATGTCTTAGCTGAGTAGCATGCGTGTGATCGGAACATGCGGCAGTATCTAGTTACGCTCCTGCTTTCTTCCTGACGACTCTCTCTAGTTCATCACAGAATGCTGGACACTCCTTGTTCATCGTTCTTTGATTTCTCTGTCAGGGCAATAGATAGAGGATGGAAACTGTCAGGGCAATAGATAGAGGATGAAGCACAATGGAGGTAGATTACTGCTTAAATTGTTCCGAATAGATTTCTTTGCAAACCTAAATTGTACACTTTATAATGTTACAATTGTTTCTAATTAGTTTTAGGCCCTGTTTGGATACAAAGTATTTTTTTTGAGTTTATAAGAATACTACGGTTTTGCAAAATACTTTGGTTTTGAGAGGCATGGAGGTATTTGGATGTAACAAGTTTTGCAGTTTTAAAAACCATGGTATTGCTAAAAGTGCGACCATTTTGGAGTTTTAAAAACTCCTTACCTCTTTTTTTCTAAACCATGGTTTTGCTTGGCTGTGGCTTTTAAAACCACAGTTTCTTAATACTTTGGTTTTGAAAAACTACAACACCTAAACAGGCCTTAATGATTTTTTCCCCTGATACTGCATTTTGTGAGAGGGTAAAACTATTGCATTTGTGCAAGTAATTTATTCATTCTGAAGCCTAACAGTGTACATATAGATAGATTCACACCCTGTTATGAATTATCTCATGAATGTTGCACTTCTAAGCCTTAGTCATTCAAATTCATCGAGGGCAAATTAAATCTACGTGGTGGTATACTTGTGAAAGCAAAATGTGATTTCACATGTTCTTCGCAGATTGGTCTATAAATTATCTTGATTCCATATTGCTTCTGTGCATCCTAATGGGGACTTCGTTGTGGATTATGAAGTACAGCTGCTTTTAGACGATTAACTTTCTAAAGCAAAATTGAACACGTTCCTAGTGATGATAACACATCGTTCTTGATAAGTCTAAATGGTTGAAAGGTTCTGCTCTAGGCTACTTGGACCAGTCTGATCTATGAAGTGATCACTACTGGTAGATTCTAAATGGTTGAAAGGTTTCCTATGTGATTGATTATTTGTTATTTTTGTGTGTTACAAAATGTTGCCGTTAGAAAAAAAATCATGGAATTGAATTGTATTTTCGGTGATTTCAAAACTATTATAAGATTATTTTAGATCCTATGTTGCCATTTTTGCTCAGGTTTAGAAGCGGATAGCTAGGTAAGCAAATGTCGCTCCAAATTTGTTGAAGCCAACGCACAGCTACATATCTATGGGGAAAGAATTAGAGACCAAAACAAAGGGAGAAAATAGAGAGAAATCAGGTTTAACGTTTATGCTTGGTTACAATTGGGTCCATCTAACTCATAAGTCAAGATAGGGTTCTTTTCTCAAATATGTATTGCTCTAAAATATTATGTTTAAAAGAACGATGACATTCTCTAAGCTCCTAAATAATAATTATTATATGTTAGATACATTAAGAGCATGTCGGTATTTTATCTATACTTTAACTAAAACTACCTCTCCCTTCCAAACCATATGGATTAAATAATCAGTACTAGATGTTTCTTAGTGTTATGATCCATTCGTTCACTACATATATAACTTGTTATATGCTGAAGAAACTAAAAGTACATGTAAGATCTAGCTACAACGCGCCCAACTAAATGCATAAGCGTGCACACGTGCATGAGGAATCCCACACAGCGATTTACCTAGATAGCCGGTGATTAGCGCATAATCTTTTGATCATATGCGCATGGGAGAGGGAGAGCTGAGCGATTGAGTTACGTATCTTTGACAGAGATGGTGTGCTTTATATTGCATTAATGGATGTTCACACAAATAAAGAATTCATGACCTGTGCACCTTGAAGCTTGAAAATTTTACTTTGAAATGGAGGGAGTACGTACGTGCTAATTCTGTGTAATTGTACGGGTTGAATTTTGTGGTGAAATATGAATATATATGGACTACAGTTATATGGATTGTGGAACTCTTATCCTTTATTGTGTGTACCTGTTTAATATATTCTGGATCCAAAAATTAGCTGATATATATCCGATTATCTCCATTTTACTTTATTAATTGCAATTATATGTTGATTATAAGAGTGAGCTTGTATTTATGAAAGAAGAGCTATTTGTTCCTAGCTAGCTAGCCACCTATGAGCCTGGCTTTAGTTAGATCTTGCCAGGTTTTAAGCCACATCAAATCTAGTACAATGTTATTCTGTTTCCAAAATTAAATCTAAGTGAGAGTACAAACGGAACAATAGCTTTGGAGTAAAAGGGAAAGGAAAAGTCCACTAATTAACTAAAATTAAATTTGAGGCCTATATGTAAGCTGTGGGTTTTTTGTGGTGCTGCTAAAAGGTAGCTAGATAAGGTATATTCATGCTTTGATTGATTGATACAAATAAATGCATTATATAAGAAGTGTTAGGTTGTAGCAAGCCAAGTATAAATTAATTAGCTTAAGATCAAGTAAGCATCAAGGAAGGGCGGAATGCGTCTAGGGAAGTACAAGTGATGTACCTGAAGGTGGAGGCTATAGAATGTCCTGTTCTCAAAGGTGGAGTAAGTTGATGAACTGATGAGGTGAAGGCCTTCGTTCTCCAACACTTTTATGCATTTGGAGAGAGGAAGGGTTGTGGCAACCACATTGCTCGGCAGGCTGACCTGAACCATGATCTCCATGTCGTTGAGGCAAGTAGCAGAGACAACCGGAGTCCTGCTCTCGGTCGTGTTCAGAACACCAGTTTTGCAGCTGGCGTTGGTCAGCTCCTTCTTCTTCTTCTCCAGGTTGTCGACCTGCTTCTGCAGCTCCGGGATATACTTGAGGACTCGAGACACCGTGGTGGGAATGCTCAGCTTCTTCTGCAGCACCAGAAGAAAAAAGAAGGCACATTTCGTGAGGATCTCTCTCGTGCTAGCTCTTGATTCTTACTCACATACAAATTAAGTGCAGGACTGAGGACGTGGTTGTGTTTCAATTACAGTGTGATCGGCGTCGGGGAGGAGGGAGCGGAGCGAGGAGTAGAGCTCGTTGAGCTGCTTCCGGCGGTCGCGCTCGTAGGCGTTATGGCTGAGCTTCCTGTGGCTGCCGGAGCCACCAGAGCCATAGCCGCCCGAGGAGGTGGCGTTAGCGGCCGGCGGGGAGAGGCCCTGGATGTCGTCGTCGTCCAGGTCGAGGTCCGGCCACGGCGGCGACGGCAGCTGGCCGCCGGAGAAGATGTCCGCCTCCAGCGATGAGATGCTGCTTGCGAACATTTGGTGGTCCATGCTGCTAGCTTCTTGACAGCTACCTGCTGCGGCTGCTCCTGCTGTTCGTGCGTGGAGATGGATCGATCGATCAGGATGGGAGGAGGTGAACGAAGAAAGCCTAGGAGATTATTCTTTGTGAACCAATGCAAGCAGTAGGGAGGGGACCTGTTCTTGATTTTTGTAGGGATGGTGATTTGAATTAACTAGTATATTTTGGTTGGAGTTTGATCAAGTTAGCTTAGCTTGTGCCAGTTCCAGGGAGATGACTTCCCTATTTATAAGTGGATGAGATGGTGGATGTCACTGTCACATACGTACAATGACAATTCACAAGGAGTAATCAAATTTATTAGGTCTAATTAACAAAACCCCATGACACATAATAACAACAAAAGGTAAAATAAGACATTTGATCAGATCGGTGATTTTACACAGTATATTGTGCTTGCTTCGAAATGTGGCGGAAAAACTATAGTCTGAATTAATTACAAGATATCGAAGTTATTTTGTTATGGCTTTAAATCTTGTTGCAAACTGGGAGCACATATCTAAACAACACACGAACCGTTAGTGGACACCCAGCATGACGGTGTGGGTAGAGGTCAGAACTACTTGTCATTTTGTACGAAGCCATGAACATATAGTCTTAATCCAACACTGATCACAAATATCTACAGTAATATACATGTGAACCCAATATATTTTTGATGCTATTGAGACAAATATAAACATGTGATCCTTATGCATGTTTCCAATCTAGACACTTTAAAAGGCATTTGAAGTCAAAGTTATTTCAAAAGTTCAACTACTTGATTCTGAGTGGTGGTAATAGATCACCGGAGTTCGACAGTACAATACTGTTTTTAAACTTAGTCTTTAAATGGTTTGACATTGCTAAATAAGATATATATATTCTCTATTTTATATATTTGTATGCATGTGTCAATAACCGATATTATTTTCAAACCGGTATACTATTGTTGTACTGCGCATTTGCCCATCTATGAACGATACATGACTGGACTATTCATTCGTTCACTTGTACTGCAATTCTCATTTTATTTACATTGATATTAAGTACTACGACTGTTCAGAATTTACAGTCCATTAAATGACACTTCAGGATTTGGCATTTGAAGTATCATCACTGGAAAGTTTTTGTTAACGAGTACTAGTCATCAGTCAATTGGTCACAAATTAACTCCTGCTGCTATATGCAAGAACGAAGTAAGAAGCATGTCCTATCTTTTTCACCCTAAGTCGTGCATGGCCATGTTTAGTAGTACTACCTATGATTTGTTCGCATTATTGACGGTAGGCAGCTGGCACATGAAGAAGATTTTTTTTACAAAATATTTATGTTGCATGATATAATGAAGTACTACTATCTAAGCATAAAATTAACTCTGAAATGTGATTTTTGGAAAATGCTTCAGAGTAGACCTATTTGTTAGACTTTTGTCCGCCCTTTGATTGATATGTGAACCATCACCCGGGTGATTTTAACCATCAAATTTCCTGATTGTACAAAAGTCTAACAAACGGGTCTACTATATAGCAGTGCTCGTGATTTTTATATCTATCTTTGGTGCAGGCTGGGTTTATTTCCCAGTGTGTTTTCTTAACCAAAAGCAATATCTGCCTAATTTCTTTACGAGGAAAACAATTGGCCATGGATTAATTTCAAACTTATATTAAAAAAAACTATATTATCAATCTATGGTGTTGGGTTAGGTTCAGGTCAGAACTACTTGTTTAATTAAGAAATTGACCCTAGTATATGTCATTAGTAATGATGATGACAGCCTAGTCTATAGATAGGTAGGTTTGTTTATGTAAGCTATAGCTACCAGTAGCAAAGGATGCGCCAAATGAATGGCCAAGGATTCCAGCAGGAGGATCTATCCATGAGCCTACGCACCATATCTTATTCAGGGTACTCGCATATTAAAAGTGATGCCCCGTGATCAGCCTAGTGGACGGTATGGGGTGCATCGGCGAGGCGGAATGTGGCTCGAGCCCCTCCCACGTAGCGTGGGGGTGTCGACATGGCGGTGACACGCACGCTGAACGTGAGGGAACGGGAATGGCGCGTGCCGGCTCGTGCCAAGCAAACCCATCTCTCGTGTGAGACGCATCTTGGCTTGACACATGTCACCTGCATGCACCACAATAGTTCACAGATTTATCACTAATGACTGGTGAAAATAAACATCTTTAATTTCTATTTTATGATAACAACATGATGGAGCCACTCAGCAGTTTGTCAACTCTGACCAAAAGCAACTCTAAAAGAATAGCTAAAAAAATTGTAAGGTCAAATATAACTACTATTTAGTAAAAAGTATCTCCAACAAATTGTCTAACTCGGTCTCTAAATTTGGTGGCTCTTTATTCCGAAATTCTCGCTAGTCACTTTTGAAAAGCCAATATCACTAGCTAATCATGTTAGAAATTTTACAGAGGTTGTTGGATTAGAGTAGTTTTTTTTATGTTTTGTTTTACAAAATAGCTAAATCAACAAGTTTAGAATATATGTTTTGCTATATTCTTTTGGAGTTGCTCACTCCTACTCTGAGATGTTATTGTATTCCAACGAACAAGTAAATCTGGCGATATTTTATACTTAAACTACTGAAGGCGCGTGCCCGCTTGTGGCCAGCAGGCCGATCTCTCGTGCGGGGCGCATATCTGTTTGATACCTGTCACGAAGCCGACAGTGATAATTTACTGATTTTCTCCCTAGTGATTGGGTAGAAATTTGTGAGAAAGAAACATTTTTCTATTTTATTTTGTGAGGAACGGGTGAAACCACCTTTACTCTACAATTTGCCGACCCTAACTTATTGTAAGGATTATTGTACGTTGATGAATAGCAACTATATGGAGATACCTTGCTTCCATTTTACTTAACTAATGTTAAATACTGCAATTGGGGTGCACGTGCCACCTCGTGGCCAGGATGCGATCTCTCGTGCCAGATGCGTCTCGGCTTGACACCTGCCACCGAGTCACAAGAATCTAAGGTACTCGCCTCGTATAGCTTATTTGGAGGTAGAGAAACAGTAAATGGAAGCCCGTGTCTTTAGATTTTAGTTTTATGTTGAGAAGAACAAAATGTAAGCAAAATACTCACCAATTATTTTAAACTGTAGTTTTACTCGAATATAATTTTATATTAAAGCGATCAAATTATATTAGTTACGTGCAAGTTCCATGTGTGCACACAAATTAGAATTCAGGAAAAATCGTTTGGGGAAATTAAGATTTTACTGTGCTCCTGCTTAACTTCGATGCACATGGGAGTTTTTTTATTTATTACTATACATTTTATGTACGAGGAATGCATGTGTCAGATATTTTTTTTTATATATATAAAATGACGCGAGTTGATCTGTGTGGTCGTGTTGGTTGTGAGCTTGCATAATGGGCCAAGAAATGAGCCTGTTCAGGTCAATGTAGCCCGACTCATTCGGTGTTGCTTGCTGACCATGGATGATGGACATTTTATGCCCGTGGGCCTCCAACTTGCATTTTGTAAGAAGCTCCCGTCTGGGCCAGGTGTGGTCCTACGACGACTTACAACCTTGTGAGCATATAATTTGTCAACGGCTTCCTCTCCGGCGCTACCCCCTCTTTGTCCTGTCGCCACATGACTTAATCTTCTGTTTGGCAAATGAGAAATGAAGAGATTGGAAAATGGGGAGCAAAATCTAAACCCTTCATTCATCCTGTCAATCAAATCTCAGCCCTCCATCTCTTCAAGAACTATTTCTCAATCCTTATCCCACCATTATTTCCCATTTGCCAAACGGAAATGATACACACACGACTCAGATGTACGTCTCCGTCTTCCGACTGCAGTTGTACCTCACGCCGTGATGAATTTTTTATAGTCCTGGCTCACCCTGTTATCTAATCTTGTTAATTCCGTGAGCCTTTAAACCAGTCGTAAACAGCAGTCGAAAGGATTGGTCGTACCTATAGCATTGTTCTTTGCCAAACGCACCAAAGTGGGTGAGACGACAAGGAAAAATCATCGATCGGTTGCTTTCTCCGGAAACAAAACCATGGGATCATTTCCATCTGACGCACGCGGCACGCTTTGGTTTTGGTTTGGAACTGTAACCTGAAGAGGAATTCTTGTTGTCTTCAGGATCACGATTTGTCGACTTCTCAGATCCCTTCATTTGTACACATGAAGAGTAGTATCTAGGCAGTTGCTTTACGCTCTTGCCATCTCACAATCCGTTAATGCTCTAAATTCACACACTCTTATCTGCTTCCACAGATCATGGCGAAACCTGTTACTCTTACATTATGTTCCCCTGAAGGAATTAAGTTAACACTATCAGTTGGCAAGCAAAACCGTACCTAACGATCAAACCGCACGTTGAATTCTGTCGATATGTTTGCAACAAGAGATGCACTTTTCTCCCTGCAAATTTTGTTCAGAAGAAGGCTCTGCTTCCATAGAACACCCTTGCTCCGTCATTCTTCACCTGCTGCTGCTTCTTCTGCTGTGGCTTCACCTCGCTCTCAGGCTTCTCCTCCTTCTGAACGATGACCCCGTCACCGCCGCCGAGCTCCATGGGCATCTTGACCTTGGCCAGCGACTCGCTGAATTGCTGCATGCTCTTCACGTACATCTCCATGATCTGGCGCTGCATCTCGCTCTGTTCCGCGTCCATGTCGATGTCAATATCCCCCAGTGGCGACGCGAACACGTCCCCTTTCTCCTTGCTGGCCTTCCAGTTGCTGGATGTCGGCGTGTCCGGCGAGCGGCAAGACATGGGCGCCGTGGACTCGTCGACCTGATCGGGCGGCGGCTTCTGATCTGCTGTCGCCTTGGCGGAAGAAGAGAGTACTCTGTCATCGCTGGCCGTGGTGGTCGTCGAGGCGTTCTTGCTCCCGTCTGACGATGACGCCGGCTTCTCGTCATCCCCGCGCGGGCTCGTGCTCATCTCGGAATCCCCCACCTCCACGGCCGCCGCCGGCTGCAGCGCCTCGCCGCCGAGCTGCAAGAACGGCAGGTACTGCACGGCCATGTCGTGGTTTTCTTTCACCACGTTGAGGTCAGGGAACTCGATCCTGGAGTAGTCGACGGGCGGCGCGGGCCCGAGGATGACCACCTCCGAAGTGATCGACGCCTCTGCGGCGCGCTCCGGCGGGGGACATGCGTCGCCGGGGAGGCCGGAGAGGAGGGCGAGGGAGAGCCGTATGGTTCCCGCCGGCGAGTGGAGGAGGTCGGTGGACGAGAGCTCGAAGTCACGCGCGAGCCGCGCGCCGTCGGCGGCCGCGACGGCGGCGAGCGGCACGAGCGCGAAGCCGAGCAGCTGGTCCTCGAGCAGGGGCTTGGCGCAGCTGCGCATCCACACCTCGCACTTGAGCACGTCCACGCCGAGCCGCCCGCGCCGGACGCGCAGCGGCGGGAGGCGCTCGTCGAAGCTCGGGCTGGCGCCGCCGCCGGCGGCGACGCGGGTGGAGAGCGCGGGGGCGTGGTCGGGCGCGGAGGTGAGCGTGAACTTGGCGTACACGTCCTGGTTTGCGTAGATGCAGATGTTGTGGATGTTGCGCGCGTGGTGCACGTAGATGTCCAGCAAACAGGGCACCTCCTCCTCCTCCTCCTCCTCCTCTTCCAGCTGGCCTCCTCTGTTCTCCTCCTCCTCTGCTCCTCCTACATGATCCGGCCTCTTATACCGAAACCTCGCCGAGTCCATCCTTGAAATTAAATCAAGTAGTGGCCGCTGCCGTGCAGAGAATTCAGACAGTTCTGACCTGGTGATTTCAAACAATCGTATCATCAAGTTGCAGGACAGCAGCGATATGCATAGAACAATACGGTAAGGGAGTCAACTTACAAGTAGCAGGCAGGAAGAAGGAGAACAGGAGCAGCTACTTGCTCTACACGAGCGTTTGGGTGAAGCAAGACGCAAAGTGTTGAAGCCTCCTAATCACATAGGGGCTGCGCACGCGAGAGCATTGTGGGTCGGTAGTTACAAGAGGAGGAGGAGGAAAGCCTTGTGCGTCAGGTTTTTCCAAAGGATGATGCCTTGCTTCCACACCAGGTCCAACTGACAGGTGTATTTCTATATGTATGCCTTTATCTACATACAGGCAGGCAAGCAGCAGGCTCCAAAAGACTGGACCGTAACTTCTATAGTATCAGATACTAACACATGATGATCTTGTGCTCCCCTAGCTCCCTAGTCCAGATTGCAGCAACTGCAGGCTTCCACAAGTTAGGGGGGAGTAGGTGGTGAAGAAAACAGGGGACGGTGTGTGAGTGCGCGCGCGCCCGAGACAGGGCTTGGCTTGGCGCCGAGGCGACTGAGATGGCCGCGGTGCCATGGCCCACATGAGAGAGAGAGGCCCAACCACCGCTAGTGCACACTACATCATCGAGCTCACACACCGCCATCCCTTTCCGTTCCTTTTCATTGCTCCTTGTCCACACCCGTGCACCTAAATTCCTGTCCTGGTTAGTTGTGCATCGGTTTCACTATCATGTAGTAGTTGTGCTAGCTACTTGTTTATCTCGAAGCAATAGATGATTGCGAAAACTGGTTTCCAAACTTGTCAGTTAAGGTCATTATATAAGTCGAGGGAAAGAAGCTGAACTAAGATAAGATTGCTGGTGCTCCAAGTAATGGACGCCATCCTCAGAAAGTTTCCGCTCAAAAGCTAACAACTTTCTGGGAAAGTATGACTTAGTTGACGACTATGATGAACTGGGGTCAACATGCAACCATGGATTCTGAACTGCATCTTCAGTCGTCACGTTGCATATTGTCATGTTCCTTCCTTCTAGAAGCTCAAACCGCCAAGTCCTTGTCTCCACGTCTTTTGTCTATTTGATGTGTATCCAAGAACACATCTACCGCACAATCCAGTCGCCGTACGATGCAGGGCTCGTATCCGTATCGCAACTTTGACTTGGCACTTGATGCATGCGTGGCTGATGGCAGAGCGTATTCTGTCTTGGTCTCGATCGGCTTCGTTGCCGGCACAACGATGGCCGTACGTCGGCAATGCGAAGCATTGGAGAGGACGGAGGAGGCCCGTGCATGGCGCTCGGCGACGTGGCTCGGCTTCTGTGCAGGCAAAATTAGTGATCCCAAGTGCGTAGAAATCGCGTCGTTTGTCAACTCGATTGGCTGGAGCACACCGACGCTCGACAGTGAAGGGCACCAAACCGGACTTCATCATCACCAGCACCAACCACCGACGAGTCAGGCAAAACGGCTTTGGCTGAAATATCATCTGTATAAGAACCTGATGTTTCTAGGACTTCATTCAGCCCCCGCGTCGCTCGGTCTCGGGCGACTCGGGAGGCGACTCCAAACCCTAGCCGCCACCCCTCCCATCCCCTCCTCTCCCCCTCGCCGCCGCCGGAGTGAGGCGCCAGAAAGCTGCGCGGCGAGCTAGGAGGGCGGCGGCGAGGCCTCTACGCGCAGATCTTGGCGTGACGGCGGCTATTGCGGGCTGCGGCGGCGTGCGCGGCGTGCCGCGGCGACGGCGTGCAGCGAGCAAGGGACAGGTCATGGCGGCGCAGCGCGCGTGGTGGTGCACGGCGTTGGTGGGAGACACTCGGCGGGCGTGACACCCGCGACGCGTCGTGGGCGTGGCCCGTGGTTGAGGTGTTTCGCCGCTGTCCGCTTGGGGCAAGGAATGGCCAGATCCGGCAAGGAGTAGGCCGGATCCGATGGGAGGCGCCGGGATTTCACCGGTGAGCGAAGCGGAGGCGGCGGGGGTGGCGTGGTGTGCGCGGCGTGGGCGGCTGTTGTCAGCAAGCGCGCTGGTGCGGCAGGCGAGCGCGCTGGTGTGAGCGTTTCGACGTTTGCTTGGCCGCTCGAGCTGTTGGCGTTGAAGACTCAGGGCAGCAAGGATGTGTGCTGCGCCTGAGTGGCCTTGGTGGTGCCGCTGCATGTCAATCTGCTCCTTCACGCTAATTCCATCATCTCCTGTTCTTCGGCGGTCGACGTCCTGCGTGGGTACGGCGGTGGGTTGTTGTGAGGCTCCGGGTGAAAGCCTGCTCAGCTTGGTTGGGCTGGCAACGGCGACGCTTGTGGGCGTTGTTTACCTTCTTGAAGGCGTTGTCAAGGCGCCGCAAATTTCCCACCCTCAAGAAGAACCTCCGGTTGAAAATCCGGATGTGGCTTGAGACATCGGGCAACGGCGGCGTCTCCGACGTCGTGACCTCCTTGGAGGCGTTGTTTTTGAGTTCCTTTGTAACATCCCACTCAAATTTAGTCCCTAATCAAGCTACTGATCTCAATCAGTGAAAATGATCAAGAGAAATCAAAGAGAAAATGAAAAGGAATTCAAAATCACTTCAAATTGAATAAATTTCATCCAAACAAGCATTTGAACTACAACTTTAAAATTTTCTATACAAGTGGACCCAAATGAAAAATTCCTCAGCATCCAGGGGCTAAAAGAGAATTTTAGAGATTTTTGGGTTTCTTTCTGCAAAAATCTTGAAGCCCAATTAAATGCATGAACCTTTTTTCAAACTTAAGCTTTGAATGAATTTTAATTTGAAATCCAAGCCGATTTAGCAGAAGTGCCAATTGACAAAGTTGTTCCTCTCACTGAAATCTCCCAAACCTGAGTTTTTCGTGATTTTTGGAGCTCGGGAAGATCGAATTTGAATCAAATCAGTTCAAACCGAGGAAAATCACTGAAATTCAAAAAATTCTCAAATGGCACTGTAGCCTCCATGTGTCGCCGCCGGTGACACCTTCCTCTCTCACTGCCCATTCCGGCCACTGTGATCGCCGTCCTTCCCGTACGATCGCGCCTAACCTCGTCCTCGCCTTATCCTTTCCCTTCCCCGCGGTCAAGTCGTCGCCCTCCTTTTCCACTCCTACCCCGAGCCGCCATCGCCGCCGTCGAGCTCGCACGGTTCGCCGCTTCGCCGCTGTCTTTTGAGCTCGCCTCTGGGTGCCAAAGCACGCGTAAGGAGCATCAGTAGTTGCTGCAGCCGCGCGCGAAGCCTTTCTCCAAGTGCTGGGCGAGTTCGAGTGGATTTCCGCCATGGCCGGGGATTCGACCTAGCTCACCGTCGACGTGCGATTCTCGTTCACTGGTGAGTCGCTGTCCAATTCCTCGCGTCCTCGAGCCCCTCTTGATCTGGAGCACTTGCTGACGCGAGCTTGATGGCTATCCTGCAGCACCATCGCCGGAATTTCTTTCTCCCTCGCCGCCGCCCGCCGGACACCACCGCCCCTCCGACGAACTCCCACCTCCGGCCTTCCTCCTCGCACACGTGTTGGCCCGGAAGCTTCCCCGTGAGCTGGTGAGTGCTGTGCTTCCCCTAGCTCACTGCCGCGCCGCCTCATTTCGCCGGAGCGCCGCCGCGCCATGGCCGCCGCCGCTGTCCCCGCGTCGAGCTCTGCTCCCGGGTGCGCGCGCGTGCCCGTGTAGGTGATTCCGAGCCGCCTCGGTGCCCTGAGCAGGGTCGCGCTTGGTGTGCACCTTGACTCGCCGTCGATTAGCCGGAACACGCACATTGCCATCGCCGGCGTCGCGCGCACCACTGACACTGCTACAGTTTCCCCTTTTTCTTTTTATCTGATTTTCTCAGATTTTGGCCAAACTTCTAAATTCGATAGAAATTCGTAGAAAAATCGTAAAAATGCAAACTCAAATGTTCTGGAATCCTTGAAATTAGACCTATCCAGTGGTACAACATAAACATCTGAATTATTCTCAGTTAATTTTATAAAATTCAAAGAATAGAATCAGGAAATAAATTCTATAAAAAGATCTGTAAGTGCAAAATTTTTGAATTTTGGCATGCACACTCCTAATGGGTTCACTGAACATCCCACCAAGTGGTATCTTGAAATGCACCTTATTTTAGGAGTAATTGCATTTTGCAGTTGCTAGAAAAATATTTTTATTGATTTTATTCCTGCACCTTTTTACACCAAATTTTGGATATGTTACTGTACCAAGGATGATGATGCTAAATAAAAATACAAATGTAATTTTAGATCTTCCAGAACCCTTTTTAAGGAATTTAGAAGAGGATCCCTTCTTTGCGCGTAAGGAAAATTCCTAAGTTCAAAATAATTTGTGTAAATCACTTGGGACCAAAATGCAAAAACCGATGAATGGCCCTGCCAGCATGTTGCTTTTGCATCCTAACATCACCATGTCATGTTGTCAAGGAAGTTCCATGAACTATCTTTGATTGTGTTTATATTGTTGCATTCATTTAGGAACCGACGCCGGACTCGAGGACGTGGAGATCGTGGCCGAGGAGACCGGCGCTGACCTGAACGTGCTCGAGTGTGCTAACCACCAGCCCCAAGGCAAGCCCCGTTGCACTCCCATATTTACAAAGTTTTATACTTTCTCACGTGTATTTCGAGTCGTGAAATGTGCATTACGTATAGGACTTGATTGAAAACCTAGTTGCATGTATCTCCAGATATTCCTATGGGTTTGGTTAAGTTACGTTCTACCACTCGTTAGTTTGCTATGCTTAATAAAGTAGTGTCGTCGGTAGAATATCGAGTGGTATGGAGACCGCTCGGTGTAAGTGGGGTCGGATTTAATTTATGTTCTCACTTGATGATGGTAATAAATTTGAGACCGAACGGGGAAGTTCATGTGTAGGTTGAGGTGACAAGGCTCGCCTTGTTCGCCATAGCCCCGTTTGTGTCGGTTGAGGACCAGTTCGTTGTGGCCCCGCTGAGCAAGTTTGAACAGTACCGGATGCATGCTAGGAGAATGGGAACTAGTAAACTTAGTAGCTCGATGCTATAATGTTGGACGTGAACCCACCTCTCTTTTGGTGATGAAGATGGTTATGGTGGAATTTGGGACCGTGTTTGAAGGGAGGGTGCCCGGGTGAACCACGGTTAGACCAGGCATCGCTATCGCGTGGGGAGACGTGTACTCGGGAGAGGTGTTAAGCGGCTCGACTTTATGGTACCTTATAAACTGTTGCCGTGCGTGACTCTTTCGAGTAGCGTACGTCGTGTATCTCGGGTTTCGCCTGCAGGTGTAAATCGATTCGAATCGCCGTCCCTCGCGGTTATTGAGTACCACTTGTTCACTGTGTCACATCGTAGTAAGAAGTGAACATGATGATGTTTATATGATATTTGTACTTCAATTAATTGTATTGCAACCATGTATTGTTTAGTTAGGTTGCTAATATTTATATTTATGCAAGAACCCTTTTAATCTGGCTAAAACATGAAAATAAGGATCAAATATTAGCGCCGTTTTCGCAATTAAATTTCACCCCCTGGTCAACCCCCCTGCATTTTAGAAGTCGGTCTTAAATGGCCAATTTGACGGGTAAGACTTGCTGAGTATTAGTTGCTCAGGGTTTCGCTGTTTAAATTTTTACTACAGGTATTCCCGATTGCAACTTCTGCGGTTGCTGTGGTAAAATAGTGTGGGAGGGAGAACCGCCCAAGGACTGGTCCTTTGAGTGGGTTCCCTCTTCTCCCCGCCAGGAGCAAGGTGAGTGAGATCATGTCTACGGGCCGGACATGGTTTCATTGTATATATGTATCGTCGTGTGTTTCGCTTCCGCTCGTGTTTGTAATCGAATTTCGAACCCCTTTTATGTAAAATAAATCGAACTTCGAACTAGATGTCTTATGTTAATTATGGAACCAATGTAATAACTGCACTTAATGTAAAATTATCTTATTTATGCTTGTGAGTGTGGTATATGCATATTTGCTTCGCCAAGTATCCCCCGATTAAGATCCTGGTTAGCTAACCCCTCATTGATTTGAGGTGGGATGCTACAGCTGGTACCAGAGCAAAGTCGGGTTGTACCACACTAATGAGCATTATTTTCGAAAACCACGCTTACGGTGAGGTACGGTTTAGTCGGCCCTATATATAAGGATGTTAGTGGTTAAAGGTGGCAATTAACGAGTCTTGCTTGAATAGGTTGATTGGTTTCTATTTCTTTTCTGAAATGTCGGCGAGATGAAAAGGTAAGATTGATGTGAGGCATGGGTCGTTGACCGCATGGCCGTTTTGTTGTTTTGATGGGAGGCATGGATCGTTGATCGCATGACCGTTTTGGTTGTTTTGCTGAGGCATGAGTCATTTGACTTAATGGCCGTTTCGTTGTTTGTGGATCTTCTGCAGGTATTCTAACCACGTTAGAGGTCACACCATTTGCTAGTCTAACACGGTTGAGAGACGATTTCGTCACCGAGTCGCGATTGCCGATATAACGGCGCCCTTTTCTTTTGGTGAGGAACGAATAAACTAGGTTAATAAAAATGGTTGCGTTGCATTTGCATTTAGCATGCTCATGAACTTAAGATGCAAAGAAACCTGGTTGTGTTCGTTAATATCGGAAATTGTAATGAAACAATCCATTCAAATGAATTTGAAAACATTCAAATGAAGCAAGTCCAAATCTGCCGCCGGTCGAAATTCAGTCAACTTCAACAAGCCATAACTCCTCCGTTTTAAATCCAATTGTCGTGTTTAAGCACTATATGGAAATATCTCAGAATTCTCTACAAGTTGGGTATGTAACTTTTTCTGTGATTCGTCCTGGAACCAGACGAAATTTGGTAGTTAGTAAATCGAGTCCAGTCTGTCCAGAACAGAATTTCAGCAGACAATGGTCGAACTTTGAAATAGCATAACTTCCTCTATACTGATCTGGTTGAGGTGAATGAGTACTTGTTGGAAATCTCTTGAAGTTATCTACAACTTTCGTAACTACAAAATTTTCTGTTTCTGCCTAGAAACAGGTCAGTTTTCGTTTTAGTAATCACTGCCAGTTTTCGACAGATTTGGTTACTTATGTGTTGCAAGTTTTTGAAGTCCATGGTTTGAGTTCAACAAATGTTAATCGTTGAATATGCTATATGTTAATTCCTTAACATGTTTTACTGCTGGGCATTATGGTTTGACTTTTATCAAACTTGACCCCGCAGATGGCGTTCAACGAGATCCTGGCGGAAAACGCCGCTATGGCTGCACGCATCGCCGAGCTGGAGGCTCAGCTCATGGAGTCCGAGCAGCGGTGCATGGCGTTGCAGCGGCAGAACGACCTGTTGAAGGAGGACGTGGATGACTTCCATGGTTTGGTGAAGGACCTCGCTGATGAGAAGGCCCAGATTGCAGCAGAACATAACGGGGAAGTCAATCACCTTCAGGCGCAGCTGCACGTCGCTCAGGCTAACCTTGCTCAGGCACAGGATCAGATTCAGCACGTGCAGGCCGAGGCCGATGCAGCTCACGATGCTTTTGTTGAGCTGATCCAGATCCAAGTGGCGCACCACAACCCCCAGCCGCTTGCTATGGATGACCAGCACGTGGTGCAGGGCGCATCGGGTGTGGACTACGAGCCACCCGCTACCCCTAATGATGAGGACATGCTTTCCGATGCGGGTAGCAACATGCCACACGAGTAGTGGTCTTCAAGTAGGCTTTAAAGTAGCTAACTAGTGTGTATGACTTAGGCTACTAGTAACTTGTCGGTTGACCGAACTTTTCGAGTCCCGCAGCTTGTTATTTTGGAAAAGCGTTGCAAGCGGTGTTGTAATCTAATGGTGACGGATCGGTATGTTGCAAGACCTTAGTGCTAGCTATGGATGTCCCGTGCGGTGTTTGGTAGCTGCACACCGCCCTTTTTTTGATGTAACATAGTTGGGAACATCCAATGTTGTGTTGTAAAGTTTATGCTGCAAATGAAGACAATGCTTGTGTAGAAATGGTTGTTTATTGTTGTTTGTCTACGTGGGTTAAAATTTCGAATTTATGCCATGTATGCCTTGTAATTTTATTACAGCATTTTATTGATCATTAAATATGTATTTAATGGTGCAATGCTTTATGGCAGATGGCAGACCCTCGTAGCGGATAGGTTCCCGCGGAGGAGGGCGATACCTCGGCCCAGCGTGATGGAGCACCACTGCCTCCACCACTACCGGGCAGCATGGAGCACTTGCTCTCCACTCAGAATGATCTTATCCGCCTCCTGTTGGGGAACAATGCTCGCCAAGCGGGCCGTAATGGACCACCTCCTGAAACAACCTATGCGGACTTTCTGGCTACTCATCCTCCGGTGTTCACCGAAGGAAGTGAACCGCTGGAGGCCGATCACTGGCTTCGCACCATCGAGTCCAAGTTTGGGCTCATTCGCTGCACTGAGTACGAGAAGACCCTGTTCGCGGCCCAGCAACTCCGTGGGTCCGCGGGCGCATGGTGGGCGAACTATGTGGAGACTCTTCCAGCTGGCTATCAAGTTCCATGGACAGAGTTTCGTACAACTTTCCGTGAGCACCACATTCCACAGGGCCTCATGGATAGGAAGCTTCGTGAATTCCTGGATCTGAAACAAGGCACCAGCAATGTGCATGAATATTCCCGGAAGTTCAACCATCTGTCCCAATATGCCTCCTACCATGTGGACACAGATGCAAAGAAGAGGGATTGTTTCCGTCGAGGGCTGAACACCAAGTTGCGTGATCGGCTGGCACTTCTCTCTAACTACACCTACAATGAGTTAGTGAGCGCCGCGATCGTGCAAGAGGATGCCACTCGTGCTCACCAGGAAGACAAGAAGAGGAAGCGGGTAATTGGTAGTTCCTCCGGTACCGCACCTCCTAATAAGTATCGGTTGGCAATCACTTCTCCAACCGGTCAGCAGTACCGGGCAGCCATACCACACGGTGGAGGACACCGTGCCTTTACTAATCAGCGGCAGAGTGCTTAGCAAGGCTCTAACCAGCAGCGCTCTTTTACTTCTCGCCCGTCACAGCAGAGTTCCCAAGTGGTGGCATCAAACCCCTACACTTGCTTCAATTGTGGCCGCACTGGTCACTTTTCGAAGGATTGTAGGTTCCCAAAAAAGTCTCAGGGCAGCAACAGCAATAACAGCAGCAGGCAGAGCTCTCAGGCGTCTGTTAACAATCCCAAGAGTGGCCGTGTCAACCATACTACGGCCGAGGACATTCAGGACGGAGAACCAGTGCTTGCGGGTACGTTTTCCGCTCACAGCCACCCCGTCCGTGTGCTATTTGATTCCGGTGCAACGCATAATTTCATAAGCAGAGCATGTGTGAAGAGGTTGCATCTCACCCCTACCACCTTAAAAGCACCATATTTAATTACTTCGCCTGGTGGGAAGATATTCGCCACACACGGGATTTTTGCCTTGCCTATTATTTTAGAGGGTGTGACATATCCGACCAACCTCATCATTTTGGATGGACAAGGCTTAGATGTGATATTGGGTATGAAGTGGATGAAGTATCATAAAGCCGTGCTGCACATTGATTCGCGGGAAATCCATTTGGATTCCCCGATCAGTGGACCCGCCGTACTTAGGTTGCCTCTATTACGAACTAGAAGCCCCCTAGTTCACAACACCACCGGTAAATGTCTTGAAGAAATTCCAGTGGTTTGTGAATATCCCGATGTGTTTCCAGAGGACTTACCGGGTTTACCGCCCGACCGGGATGTGGAATTTAGAATTGACTTGCAGCCGGGAACCGCCCCAATATCCCGACAACCGTATAAGATGGCACCAAATGAATTGGCAGAATTAAAGAAGCAGTTGCATGATCTTTTGGACAAGGGTTTTATTCGCCCGAGTTCTTCTCCCTGGGGTTGTTCAGCACTCTTTGTAAAGAAGAAAGATGAGACACTGCGGTTGTGTGTGGATTACCGACCGCTGAATGCTGTCACCATCAAGAACAAATATCCTCTCCCGCGGATTGATATTTTGTTTGATCAATTAGTTGGTGCCAAGGTCTTTTCAAAAATTGATCTTCGCTCTGGCTATCATCAAATTAAGATAAGGGCGGAGGATATACCAAAAACAGCCTTTTCTACGAGGTATGGTTTATATGAGTACCTTGTTATGTCTTTTGGACTAACAAATGCTCCGGCCTATTTCATGTACTTGATGAACTCGGTGTTTATGCCGGAATTGGATAAGTTTGTGGTGGTATTCATTGATGACATCCTAATTTACTCCAAGTCAGAAGAAGAGCATGTTGAGCATCTCCGGATTGTACTCCAGAGGCTCCGCGATCACAAGCTGTATGCAAAATTCAGCAAGTGCGAGTTTTGGTTGAGAGAAGTACCTTTCTTGGGCCACATTGTTTCCGATGAAGGTATTTCAGTAGATCCAAGTAAAGTGCAAGAAGTGCTGAATTGGAAGGCTCCTGCATGTATCAAGGATATCCGTAGTTTTCTTGGACTTGCAGGATACTATCGGAGGTTCATCCCCAATTTCTCCAAAATTGCAAAGCCTATGACGGAGCTGCTGAAAAAGGCCATCAAATTTCAGTGGAGTGATGTTTGTGAAAAAGCTTTTCAAACTCTCAAGAAGCATTTGACCACCGCCCCGGTGTTAGCTCAACCCGATGTCACTAAACCGTTCGATGTTTATTGTGACGCCTCTGGCACGGGTTTGGGTTGTGTCTTAATGCAAGAAGGCCGTGTCATTGCTTATGCATCTCGACAACTTCGGAGGCATGAACAAAATTATCCCACTTATGATCTAGAATTGGCTGCAGTGGTCCTTGCTCTGAAGATATGGAGACATTATTTGCTGGGAAATTTGGTTCACTTATACACCGATCACAAAAGTTTGAAGTATATTTTCACACAACAAGAACTGAACATGAGGCAAAGAAGATGGCTTGAGTTGATCAAAGACTACGAGTTGGAAATCCATTACCACCCCGGAAAAGCCAATGTTGTTGCCGATGCTTTGAGTCGGAAGTCACATTGCAATAATCTGGTGGTTCGCAAATTGGATCATACCGTATGTTGCGACCCTAGTGAACCCAGCCTCAGGATTATTCCTCATGGTGCTTTATATAATCTCGCTCTCATTCCCACCCTGCGGGAGGAGATTATCGCTGCACAAAAGAGAGATAAAGGGATGGAATATATCCGGCGAAGACTAGAAAATGGGGACATCAAATGTTTCCGACAGGATGAGGATGGAGTGTTATGGTTCAATGACCGACTTGTTGTGCCTAAAGATATGGAGCTAAGAAATAAAATTTTTTATGAAGCTCACTTGTCCAAATACTCCATTCATCCTGGTAGCAACAAAATGTACCAAGGTCTGAAAACCAAATTTTGGTGGACGCGCATGAAGCGCGAAGTGGCACGTTATGTGGCTGAATGTGACACTTGTCAGAGAATCAAGGCTGATCATTTGAGAAAGGCGGGTCAGCTGCAACCATTGAGTATTCCGTCCTGGAAGTGGGAGGACATCAGTATGGATTTTATTGTTGGACTACCCCTCACTGCTCGCAAGCATGATTCCATTTGGGTTATAGTGGACCGATTGACCAAGTCAGCACATTTCTTTCCGGTTAAAACAAACTACTCTGCCAAGGTATATGCCCGGTTATATATCTCGCGTATATTGTGTTGGCATGGAGTGCCGAAGACAATTATATCCGACAGAGGACCTCAGTTTATTGCTCGTTTTTGCGAGCAGTTACATGCATCATTGAAGACCAAGTTAATCCGAAGCTCCGCTTATCATCCACAAACCGATGGACAAACTGAGAGGGTAAATCAAATACTGGAGGATATGTTGAGGGCATGTGTTTTATCTGAAGGTGGCAATTGGGATGATCACTTACCATTGGCAGAATTTGCATACAACAATAGCTACCAAGAGAGTATAAAAATGTCTCCATTTGAAGCTCTTTATGGTCGATCGTGTCGGACTCCTTTGAACTGGTCGGAACCGGGAGAGAGAGTAAATTTTGGACCGGATTTAATTGCCGAGGCCGAAGAGAAAGTGCGGCTCATTCAAGCAAACTTAAAGGCCGCAAAGTCCCGTCAAGCTAGTTATGCCGATAAGAGGCGCCGTCCTTTGGAATTTCGGCAAGGTGACCACGTGTATCTCCGTGTCTCACCCACCAAGGGTGTTCAGCGTTTCGGCGTCAAAGGGAAGCTTGCTCCCCGTTACATTGGCCCGTTCAAGATTATTGAGAAATGTGGAACCGTCGCTTACCGATTGGAACTACCCGACAAGTTATCTGGGGTTCACAATATTTTCCATGTATCTCAACTCAAGAAATGTTTAAAGCCCCCTATTGACGTGGTGCTCGAAGATGTCGAAGGGCTACAGGATGATCTTACTTATTCCGAGCATCCCGTCAAGGTGATTGATCAAAAAGACCGCGTTACGCGCAACAAGACCATCACCATTTATAAAGTTCAGTGGAGCAATCACTCGGACGAGGAAGCCACATGGGAACAAGAGGAATTCCTGAATTCCAGGTTTCCAAATTTTCTCGCTTCGCAATCGAGGTAAAACAAGCAAACTTTTTACCCCCTCTTTTCCGCACTTTTTGCAAATCTCGGGACGAGATTTTCTTAAGGGGGGAGGGCTGTAACATCCCACTCAAATTTAGTCCCTAATCAAGCTACTGATCTCAATCAGTGAAAATGATCAAGAGAAATCAAAGAAAAAATGAAAAGGAATTCAAAATCACTTCAAATTGGATAAATTTCATCCAAACAAGCATTTGAACTACAACTTTAAAATTTTCTATACAAGTGGACCCAAATGAAAAATTCCTCAGCATCCAGGGGCTAAAAGAGAATTTTAGAGATTTTTGGGTTTCTTTCTGCAAAAATCTTGAAGCCCAATTAAATGCATGAACCTTTTTTCAAACTTAAGCTTTGAATGAATTTTAATTTGAAATCCAAGCCGATTTAGCAGAAGTGCCAATTGACAAAGTTGTTCCTCTCACTGAAATCTCCCAAACCTGAGTTTTGCGTGATTTTTGGAGCTTGGGAAGATCGAATTTGAATCAAATCAGTTCAAACCGAGGAAAATCACTGAAATTCGAAAAATTCTCAAATGGCACTGTAGCCTCCATGTGTCGCCGCCGGCGACACCTTCCTCTCTCACTGCCCATTCCGGCCACTGTGATCGCCGTCCTTCCCGTACAATCGCGCCTAACCTCTTCCTCGCATTATCCTTTCCCTTCCCCGCGGTCAAGTCGTCGCCCTCCTTTTCCACTCCTACCCCGAGCCGCCATCGCCGCCGTCGAGCTCGCACGGTTCGCCGCTTCGCCGCTGTCTTTTGAGCTCGCCTCTGGGTGCCAAAGCACGCGTAAGGAGCATCAGTAGTTGCTGCAGCCGCGCGCGAAGCCTTTCTCCAAGTGCTGGGCGAGTTCGAGTGGATTTCCGCCATGGCCGGGGATTCGACCTAGCTCACCGTCGACGTGCGATTCTCGTTCACTGGTGAGTCGCTGTCCAATTCCTCGCGTCCTCGAGCCCCTCTTGATCTGGAGCACTTGCTGACGCGAGCTTGATGGCTATCCTGCAGCACCATCGCCGGAATTTCTTTCTCCCTCGCCGCCGCCCGCCGGACACCACCGCCCCTCCGACGAACTCCCACCTCCGGCCTTCCTCCTCGCACACGTGTTGGCCCGGAAGCTTCCCCGTGAGCTGGTGAGTGCTGTGCTTCCCCTAGCTCGCTGTCGCGCCGCCTCATTTCGCCGGAGCGCCGCCGCGCCATGGCCGCCGCCGCTGTCCCCGCGTCGAGCTCTGCTCCCGGGTGCGCGCGCGTGCCCGTGTAGGTGATTCCGAGCCGCCTCGGTGCCCTGAGCAGGGTCGCGCTTGGTGTGCACCTTGACTCGCCGTCGATTAGCCGGAACACGCACATTGCCATCGCCGGCGTCGCGCGCACCACTGACACTGCTACAGTTTCCCCTTTTTCTTTTTATCTGATTTTCTCAGATTTTGGCCAAACTTCTAAATTCGATAGAAATTCGTAGAAAAATCGTAAAAATGCAAACTCAAATGTTCTGGAATCCTTGAAATTAGACCTATCCAGTGGTACAACATAAACATCTGAATTCTTCTCAGTTAATTTTATAAAATTCAAAGAATAGCATCAGGAAATAAATTCTATAAAAAGATCTGTAAGTGCAAAATTTTTGAATTTTGGCATGCACACTCCTAATGGGTTCACTGAACATCCCACCAAGTGGTATCTTGAAATGCACCTTCTTTTAGGAGTAATTGCATTTTGCAGTTGCTAGAAAAATATTTTTATTGATTTTATTCCTGCACCTTTTTACACCAAATTTTGGATATGTTACTGTACCAAGGATGATGATGCTAAATAAAAATACAAATGTAATTTTAGATCTTCCAGAACCCTTTTTAAGGAATTTAGAAGAGGATCCCTTCGTTGCGCGTAAGGAAAATTCCTAAGTTCAAAATAATTTGTGTAAATCACTTGGGACCAAAATGCAAAAACCGATGAATGGCCCTGCCAGCATGTTGCTTTTGCATCCTAACATCACCATGTCATGTTGTCAAGGAAGTTCCATGAACTATCTTTGATTGTGTTTATATTGTTGCATTCATTTAGGAACCGACGCCGGACTCGAGGACGTGGAGATCGTGGCCGAGGAGACCGGCGCTGACCTGAACGTGCTCGAGTGTGCTAACCACCAGCCCCAAGGCAAGCCCCGTTGCACTCCCATATTTACAAAGTTTTATACTTTCCCACGTGTATTTCGAGTCGTGAAATGTGCATTACGTATAGGACTTGATTGAAAACCTAGTTGCATGTATCTCCAGATATTCCTATGGGTTTGGTTAAGTTACGTTCTACCACTCGTTAGTTTGCTATGCTTAATAAAGTAGTGTCGTCGGTAGAATATCGAGTGGTATGGAGACCGCTCGGTGTAAGTGGGGTCGGATTTAATTTATGTTCTCACTTGATGATGGTAATAAATTTGAGACCGAACGGGGAAGTTCATGTGTAGGTTGAGGTGACAAGGCTCGCCTTGTTCGCCATAGCCCCGTTTGTGTCGGTTGAGGACCGTTCGTTGTGGCCCCGCTGAGCAAGTTTGAACAGTACCGGATGCATGCTAGGAGAATGAGAACTAGTAAACTTAGTAGCTCGATGCTATAATGTTGGACGTGAACCCACCTCTCTTTTGGTGATGAAGATGGTTATGGTGGAATTTGGGACCGTGTTTGAAGGGAGGGTGCCCGGGTGAACCACGGTTAGACCAGGCATGGCTATCGCGTGGGGAGACGTGTACTCGGGAGAGGTGTTAAGCGGCTCGACTTTATGGTACCTTGTAAACTGTTGCCGTGCGTGACTCTTTCGAGTAGCGTACGTCGTGTATCTCGGGTTTCGCCTGCAGGTGTAAATCGATTCGAATCGCCGTCCCTCGCGGTTATTGAGTACCACTTGTTCACTGTGTCACATCGTAGTAAGAAGTGAACATGATGATGTTTATATGATATTTGTACTTCAATTAATTGTATTGCAACCATGTATTGTTTAGTTAGGTTGCTAATATTTATATTTATGCAAGAACCCTTTTAATCTGGCTAAAACATGAAAATAAGGATCAAATATTAGCGCCGTTTTCGCAATTAAATTTCACCCCCTGGTCAACCCCCCTGCATTTTAGAAGTCGGTCTTAAATGGCCAATTTGACGGGTAAGACTTGCTGAGTATTAGTTGCTCAGGGTTTCGCTGTTTAAATTTTTACTACAGGTATTCCCGATTGCAACTTCTGCGGTTGCTGTGGTAAAATAGTGTGGGAGGGAGAACCGCCCAAGGACTGGTCCTTTGAGTGGGTTCCCTCTTCTCCCCGCCAGGAGCAAGGTGAGTGAGATCATGTCTACGGGCCGGACATGGTTTCATTGTATATATGTATCGTCGTGTGTTTCGCTTCCGCTCGTGTTTGTAATCGAATTTCGAACCCCTTTTATGTAAAATAAATCGAACTTCGAACTGGATGTCTTATGTTAATTATGGAACCAATGTAATAACTGCACTTAATGTAAAATTATCTTATTTTTGCTTGTGAGTGTGGTATATGCATACTTGCTTCGCCAAGTATCCCCCGATTAAGATCCTGGTTAGCTAACCCCTCATTGATTTGAGGTGGGATGCTACATCCTTCTTGATGCCCTATTCTGGACGTTCGCCAACTCAGTGATGTCGGACTCTTTCATGGGATTTGGCATGCGTGGTCACTGGATGGGTCACATCGATGAGGCCTTGATCTCTTGGAGCTGCGCTAAGTATAGCTGGCCAGGTGGGACGGGCTAAAAGGGCCGCTAACGGCCCGGTCCTTTTAGCCCGGTCCGAGCACGGCCCGGGCCTGGTGGTCAACGGGCCGTGCCGGCCCGCAGCCCGTTACGGGCCGTGCTTGGGCTTGGGCGTAGGCCCGCCGGGCCGGTCCGAGCACGACCCGTTTAGCGGTGGCCCGTTAGCCCGTTATTCGGGCCGTGCTAAATGGGCCGGCACGGTCCGTTTAGCCCGTTTATATTTTAAAAAAATAAAAAACAGTGTAAAAATATTTTTTTATCCAGAGGGCCGGCCCGGCACGGCCCGGTCCGTTTAGCCCGTGTGCCGCCCCGGCCCGGTCCCGTTTATTATAAGGGCCGTGCAGTGCTTTTGTTTTCTTTCTCAGCTGCCGACCCGGCCCGTGGCCCGTGCAGTGCTGGCCCGGCACGCCGTTGGCCAGGACTAGCGCTAAGAGTTTTGTAGCAGCACCCACCTCAAAATTAATGAGGGGTTGGCTAACCAGGATCTTATAATCGGGGGATACTTGGCGAAGCAAGTATGCATAGACCACACACATAAGCATAAGTAAAAATAAGTTTACAATAAGTTCAGTTATTACATTGGTTCCGTAATTAACATAAGATATAAAGTTCGAAGTTCGCTTAATATTACATAAAAGAGTTCGAAATCGAGTTACATACGCGAGCGGAAGCGAAACACACGACGATACATATCTACAATGAACTCATATCCGGCCCGTAGACACGATCTCACTCACCTTGCTCCTGGCTGGGAGAGGAGGGAATCCACTCAATGGACCAGTCCTTGGGCGGTTCACCCTCCCACACTACTTTACCACAACACCCGCAGAAAATTGCAATTTGAACATACCTGCAGCAAAATTTTAAACAACGAAACCCTGAGCAACTAATACTCAGCAAGTCTTACCCGTCAAAATGGCCTTCTAAGACCGACTTCTAATATGCAGAGGGCTGACCAGGGGGTGAAATTTAATTGCAAAAACGACACTAATAATTGATCCTTATTTTCATATTTTAGCCAAATTAAAAGGGTTCTTGCATTAATATAAATATTAGCAACCTAACTAAGCAATACATGGTTGCAAAACAATTAATTGAAGTACAAAAGCTTATAACATCATCATGTGCACTTCTTATTACGATGTGACGCAGTGAACAAGTGGTACTCAATAACCGCGAGGGACGGCGATTCGAATCGATTTTACACCTGCAGGCGAAACCCGAGAGACACGACGTACGCACACCCAAAAGGGGCACGCACGGCAACCTTTTACAAGATACCATAAAGTCGAGCCGCTTAACACCTCTCCCGAGTACACGTCTCCCCACGCGATAGCTATGCCGGGTCTAACCGTGGTTCGCCCGGGCACCCTCCCCTCAAAGACGGTCCCAGATTCCACCATAACCATCTTCATCACCAAAAGAGAGGTGGGTTCACGTCCAACAATATAGCATCGAGCTACTAAGTTTACTAGTTCCCATTCTCCTAGCATGCATCCGGTACTGTTCAAACTTGCTCAGCGGGGCCACAACGAACGGTCCTCAACCGACACAAACGGGGCTATGGCGAACAAGGCGAGCCTTGTCACCCCAACCTACACATGAAACTTCCCCGTTCGGTCTCAAATTCATTATCATCGTTATGTGAGAGCATAAAGTAAACCCATTTCCCCAACATCGAGTGATCTCCATACCACTCGAATGCTTCTAACGGTGACTCGATATTAAGCATAGCAACTAACGGGCGGCTGTACCAAACTGAACCAACCCATAGGAATAGAGATTTCTAATGCATCTAAGGTTCCATACAACTCCTAAACATAATGCACATTCCACGACTCGAAGTACATATGAGAAAACCGAAAACTTGGTAAACATAGGAATGCACCGGGGCTTGTCTTGGGGCTGGTGGTTTGCACACTCGAGCACGTTCAAGTCAGCGCCGGTCTCCTCGGCCTCGATCTCCACGTCCTCGAGTCCGGCGTCGGTTCCTAAATGAATGCAACAATATACACAACATCAAAGAGAGTTCATGGAACTTCCTTGACAAATATGACATGGTGATTTTATAATGCACAATGCAACATGCTTGCAGGGCCATTTATCAGGTTTTTGCATTCTGGTCCCAAGTGATTTACACAATTTACTTTGGATTTATGAATTTCCTTACGTGCAAATAAGGGATCCTCTTCTAAATTCTTTAAAAAGGGATCTGGAAGATCTAAAATTAAATTTGTATTTTTATTTAGCATCCTAATCCTAGTTACAGTAACATATCCAAAATTTGATGCAAAAAGGTGCAGGAATAAAATAATAAAAAATATTTTTCTAGAGACTAGAAACTGAAATTACTCCTAAAATAGGGTGCATTTCACGATACCACTTGGCAGGATGTTCAGTGAACCTATTAGGAGTGTGTATGAAAAAATTCAGAATTTTTGCATTGAGAGATCTTTTTATAAAAATGATTTCCTGATTCTCTTCTCTGAATTTTATAAAATTAACTAAGACGAATTCGGGTGTTTATATTGTACCACTGGATAGGTTTGCTCATAAGGAAACCAACAAATTTTGTTTTGGATTTTTCTGAGTTGTATTTGAATTTCTATTGAATTTACAAGTTTGATCAAAATTCTGAGAAAACAAAAAGGAAAAAGGGGCAGCGGCACTGTAGCAGTGTCAGTGCGCGCGACAGGGGCGACGGCGAGGTCGCCGTTCCGGCTAGACGGCGGCGAGTCTCACGCGAAGGTCAGCGGCAACGCGTAGAGGGCATCGAGGCGACCCTAAAACTGTTTGGTGTGCACGTGCGCGCGGTCGGGAGGGAGGTCGGCGGCGATGGCGGCGGCGGCGCGCGGTGTTCCGGCGAGAGGAGGCAGCGAGGGAGTGAGTTAGGGGGAGCATGGGATTCACCTCGATGAGAGGAAGCTTCCGGGGGTACGTGTGCACGAGGAGGAGGTCCGGAAGGTGGAGTTCGTCGGAGGGGGCGGCGCGGTCCGGCGAACGGCGGCGAGGAAGAAGATGATTCCGGCGATCTCACTGCGTGAAATGCGACGAGGTCAGCACTGGGGAGTGCGCAAGTGAGGTGTGCATCACCCTGAGCGAGGAATCGCGAAGTGGCTCACCGAGATGGTTGAATTTGGCGATGAGCTCGACGACGTTCACCCGGCGGCCATGGTCAGAATTCCGCCTCGATCTCTCTACAGGGTGAGGGAGCTTGGAGTTTGTGTTGTGGCTGAGGTTGAGGTGCTCCTAGCGCACCTTTTTGCTGTTGGGTTTGTGTTGCCCCTGGATGCCAAGGAAATTTTCAAATGGGCCCACTTGTAGACAAAATTTTGAAGTTCTAGTTCAAGTTCATATTTGACTATTTTCAATTGATTTGCTTTTAAATTAAAATTTCAAAAGTGATCATTAACACTTGTGATCAAAGTGCACTAATCAGCAGATTTGGATCATGATTAGGGTGGGATGTTACAGCCCTCCCCCTTAAGAAAATCTCGTCCCGAGATTTGCAATTAGTGCAGAAAAGAGGGTGTTGTAAAAGATTCGCTTGCGTTACCTCAATTGCGAAGCGAGAAAGTCCGGAAACTTGGAGTTAAGAAATTCCTCTTGTTCCCAGGTGGCTTCCTCATCCGAGTGATTGCTCCACTGAACTTTATAAAAGGTGATGGTCTTGTTGCGCGTAATGCGGTCTTTTTGATCAATCACCTTGACGGGGTGCTCGGAGTAGGTAAGATCATCCTGTAGTCCTTCGACATCTTCGAGCACCACGTCAATAGGGGGCTTCAAACATTTCTTGAGTTGAGATACATGGAAAATATTGTGAACTCCGGATAATTTGTCGGGTAATTCCAATCGGTAGGCGACGGGTCCACATTTCTCAATAATCTTGAACGGGCCAATGTAACGGGGAGCGAGCTTTCCTTTGACGCCGAAACGCTGAACGCCCTTTGTGGGTGAGACACGAAGATACACGTGGTCACCTTGCCGAAATTCCAAAGGACGGCGCCTCTTATCGGCGTAACTAGCTTGACGGGACTTTGCGGCCTTTAAATTTGCTTGAATGAGCCGCACTTTCGCTTCAGCCTCGGCAATCAAATCAGGTCCAAAATTTACCCTTTCTCCCGGTTCCGACCAGTTCAAAGGAGTCCGACATGAACGACCATAAAGAGCTTCAAATGGAGACATTTTTATACTCTCTTGGTAGCTATTGTTGTATGCGAATTCTGCCAATGGTAAGTGATCATCCCAATTGCCACCTTCAGATAAAACACATGCTCTTAACATATCCTCAAGTATTTGATTTACCCTCTCAGTTTGTCCATCGGTTTGGGGGTGATAAGCGGAGCTTCGGATTAACTTGGTCTTCAATGATGCATGTAATTGCTCCCAAAAACGAGCAACAAACTGAGGTCCTCTGTCGGATATAATTGTCTTCGGCACCCCATGCCAACACAAAATGCGCGAGATATATAACTGGGCATATATCTTGGCAGAGTATCTAGTGTTGACCGGAATGAAATGGGCCGACTTTGTCAATCGGTCCACTATAACCCATATAGAATCATGCTTTCGAGCAGTGAGGGGTAGTCCAACAATAAAATCCATACTGATGTCCTCCCACTTCCATGACGGAATACTCAATGGTTGCAACTGACCGGCCTTTCTTAAATGATCAGCCTTGATTCTCTGGCAAGTGTCACATTCAGCCACATAACGTGCCACTTCGCGCTTCATGCGCGTCCACCAAAATTTGGTTTTCAGACCTTGGTACATTTTGTTGCTACCGGGATGAATGGAGTATTTGGACAAGTGAGCTTCATCTAAAATTTTCTTTCGCAGCCCCATATCTTTGGGCACGACAAGTCGGTCATTGAACCATAACACTCCATCCTCATCTTGTCGGAAACATTTGATGTCACCGTTTTCTAGTCTTCGCCGGATATGTTCCATTCCTTTATCTCTCTTTTGTGCAGGCAATAATCTCCTCCCGTAGGGTGGGAATGAGAGCGAGATTATACAAAGCACCATGGGGGAGAATCCTGAGGCTTGGTTCGCTAGGGTCGCAACATACGGTATGATCCAATTTTTGAACCACCAGATTATTGCAATGTGACTTCCGACTCAAAGCATCGGCAACAACATTGGCTTTTCCGGGGTGGTAATGGATTTCCAACTCGTAGTCTTTGATCAACTCAAGCCATCTTCTTTGCCTCATGTTCAGCTCTTGTTGTGTGAAAATATACTTCAAACTTTTGTGATCGGTGTATAAGTGAACCAAATTTCCCAACAAATAATGTCTCCATATCTTCAGAGCAAGAACAACTGCAGCTAATTCTAGATCATGAGTGGGATAATTTTGTTAATGCCTCCGAAGTTGTCGGGATGCATAAGCAATGACACAGCCTTCTTGCATTAAGACACAACCCAAACCCGTGCCGGAGGCGTCACAATAAACATCGAATGGTTTAGTGACATCGGGTTGAGCTAACACCGGTGCGGTGGTTAAATGCTTCTTGAGAGTTTGAAAAGCTTTTTCACAATCATTACTCCACTAAAATTTAATTGCCATTTTCAGCAGCTCCGTCATAGGCTTTGAAATTTTGGAAAAATTGGAGATGAACCTCCGATAGTATCCCGCAAGCCCGAGAAAACTACGGATGTCCTTGATACATGTAGGAGCCTTCCAATTCAGCACCTCTTGCACTTTACTTGGATCCACTAAAATACCTTCATCGGAAACAATGTGGCCCAAGAAAGGTACTTCCCTCAACCAAAATTCACACTTGCTGAATTTTGCATACAACTTGTGATCACGGAGCCTCTGGAGTACAATACGGAGATGTTCAGCATGCTCTTCTTCTGACTTGGAAAAAATTAGGATGTCATCAATGAATACCATCACAAACTTATCCAATTCCGGCATAAACACCGAGTTCATCAAGTACATGAAATAGGCCGGAGCATTTGTTAGTCCAAAAGACATAACAAGGTACTCATATAAACCATACCTCGTAGAAAAGGATGTTTTCGGTATATCCTCTGCCCTTATCTTAATTTGATGATAGCCAGAGCGAAGATCAATTTTTGAAAAGACCTTGGCACCAACTAATTGATCAAACAAAATGTCAATCCGCGGGAGAGGATACTTGTTCTTGATGGTGACAGCATTCAGCGGTCGGTAATCCACACATAACCGCAGTGACTCGTCTTTCTTCTTCACAAAGAGTGCGGAACAACCCCAGGGTGAAGAACTCGGGCAAATAAAACCCTTGTCCAAAAGATCATGTAGTTGTTTCTTTAATTCCGCCAACTCATTTGGTGCCATCTTGTACGGTTGTCGGGATATTGGGGCGGTTCCCGGCTGCAAATCAATCCGAAATTCCACATCCCGATCGGGCGGTAAACCCGGTAATTCCTCTGGAAACACATCAGGATACTCACACACTATGGAAATTTCTTCAAGACTTTTCCCGTTGGTGTTGTGAACTAGGGGGCTTCTAGTTCGTAAGATAGGCAACCTAAGGACGGCGGATCCATTGATCGGGGAGTCCAAATGGATTTCCCGCGAATCAATGTGCAGCACGGCTTTATGATACTTCATCCACTTCATACCCAAAATCACATCTAAGCCTTGTCCATCCAAAATGATGAGGTTGGTCGGATATGTCACACCCTCTAAAATAATAGGCAAGGCAAAAATCCCGTGCGTGGCGGATATCTTTCCACCAGGCGAAGTAATTAAATATGGTGCTCTTAGCGTAGTAGGGTTGAGATGCAACCTTTTCACACATGCTCTGCTTATGAAATTATGCGTTGCACCGGAATCAAATAGCACAAGGACGGGGTGGCTGTGAACGGAAAACGTACCCGCAAGCACTGGTTCTCCGTCCTGAATGTCCTCGGCCGTAGTATGGTTAACACGGCCAGTCTTGGGATTGTTAACAGATGCCTGAGAGCTCTGCCTGCTGCAATCTGGGCCTTCTCATCAGCGAGGTCCTTCACTAAACCCTGAAAGTCATCCACGGTCTCCTTCAGCAGGTCGTTCTGCCGCTGCAACGCCATACACTGCTGCTCAGACTCCATGAGCTGAGCCTCCAACTCGGCGATGCGCGCAGCCATAGCGGCGTTCTCCGCCAGGATCTCGTTGAACGCCATCTGCGGGGAATCAAGTTTGATAAAAGTCAAACCATAATGCCCAGTAGTAAAACATGTTAAGAAATTAACATATAGCATATCCAACGATTACAATTTGTTGAACCCAAACCATGGACTTCAAAATTTTTTGAAACACAAAAGTAACCCAAATCTGTCGAAACCTGGCAGTGATTACTAAAACGAAAACTGACATGTTTCTAGGCAGAAACAGAAAATTTGGTAGTTACGAAAGTTGTAGATAACTTCAAGAGCTTTCCAACAAGTACTCATTCACCTCAACTAGATCAGTATAGAGGAAGTTATGCTATTTCAAAGTTCGACCCTTGTCTGCTGAAATTCTGTTCTGGACAGACTGGACTCGACTCACAAACCACCAAATTTCGTCAGGTTCCAGGACGAATCATAGAAAAAGTTACATACCAAACTTGTAGAGAATTCTGAGATCTTTCCATAGAGTGGTTAAACACGACAATCGGATTTAAAACGGAGGAGTTATGGCTTACTGAAGTTGACTGGAAATTTTGACTCGCGGCAGATTTGGACTTGTTTGATTTGAAGGTTTTCAAATTCATTTGGATCGATCGTTTCATTACAAAATTCCGATATTAACGAACACCACCAGGTTTCTTTGCATCTTAAATTCATGAACATACTATGCATATGCAATGCAACCATTTTTTTATTAACCTAGGTTATTCGTTCCTCACCAAAAGAAAATGGTGCCATTATATCGGCATTCGTGACTCGGTGACGACATCGTCTCTCAACCGTGTTAGACTAGCAAATGGTGTGACCTCTAACGTGGTTAGAGTACCTGCAGAAGATTCACAAACAACGAAACGGCCATTAAGTCAAATGACTCATGCCTCAGCAAAACAACCAAAACGGTCATGCGATCAACGATCCATGCCTCGCATCAAAACAACAAAACGGCCATGCGGTCAACGACCCATGCCTCACATCATTCTTACCTTTTCATCTCGCCGACATTTCAGAAAAGAAAGAAACAATCAAACCTATTCAAGCAAGACTCACTAATTGCCACCTTAAACCACTAACATCCTTATATAGGGCCGACTAATCCGTACCTCACCGTAAGCGTGGTTTTCGAAAATAATGCTCATTAGTGTGGTACAAACCCGACTTTGCTCTGGTACCAGCTGTAGCACTCCACCTCAAATTAATGAGGGGTTTGGCTAACCAGGATCTTAATCGGGGGATACTTGGCGAAGCAAGTATGCATAGACTACACACATAAGCATAAGTAAAATAAGTTTACAATAAGTTCAGTTATTACATTGGTTCCGTAATTAACATAAGATATAAAGTTCGAAGTTCGCTTAATATTACATAAAAGAGTTCGAAATTCGATTACATACGCGAGCGGAAGCGAAACACACGACGATACATATCTACAATGAAATCATGTCCGGCCCGTAGACACGATCTCACTCACCTTGCTCCTGGCTGGGAGAGGAGGGAATCCACTCAATGGACCAGTCCTTGGGCGGTTCACCCTCCCACACTACTTTACCACAACACCCGCAGAAATTGCAATTTGGAATACCTGCAGCAAAATTTTAAACAACGAAACCCTGAGCAACTAATACTCAGCAAGTCTTACCCGTCAAAATGGCCTTCTAAGACCGACTTCTAATATGCAGAGGGTTGACCAGGGGGTGAATTTAATTGCAAAAACGGCACTAATAATTGATCCTTATTTTCATATTTTAGCCAAATTAAAAGGGTTCTTGCATTAATATAAATATTAGCAACCTAACTAAGCAATACATGGTTGCAAAACAATTAATTGAAGTACAAAAGCTTATAACATCATCATGTGCACTTCTTACTACGATGTGACGCAGTGAACAAGTGGTACTCAATAACCGCGAGAGACGGCGATTCGAATCGATTTTACACCTGCAGGCGAAACCCGAGATACACGACGTACGCACACCCAAAAGGGGCACGCACGGCAACCTTTTACAAGATACCATAAAGTCGAGCCGCTTAACACCTCTCCCGAGTACACGTCTCCCCACGCGATAGCTACGCCGGGTCTAACCGTGGTTCGCCCGGGCACCCTCCCCTCAAACACGGTCCCAGATTCCACCATAACCATCTTCATCACCAAAAGAGAGGTGGGTTCACGTCCAACAATATAGCATCGAGCTACTAAGTTTACTAGTTCCCATTCTCCTAGCATGCATCCGGTACTGTTCAAACTTGCTCAGCGGGGCCACAACGAACGGTCCTCAACCGACACAAACGGGGCTATGGCGAACAAGGCGAGCCTTGTCACCCCAACCTACACATGAAACTTCCCCGTTCGGTCTCAAATTCATTATCATCATTATGTGAGAGCATAAAGTAAACCCATTTCCCCAACATCGAGTGATTTCCATACCACTCGAATGCTTCTAACGGTGACTCGATATTAAGCATAGCAACTAACGGGCGGCTGTACCAAACTGAACCAACCCATAGGAATAGAGATTTCTAATGCATCTAAGGTTCCATACAACTCCTAAACATAATGCACATTCCACGACTCGAAGTACATATGAGAAAACCGAAAACTTGGTAAACATAGGAATGCACCGGGGCTTGCCTTGGGGCTGGTGGTTAGCACACTCGAGCACGTTCAAGTCAGCGCCGGTCTCCTCGGCCTCGATCTCCACGTCCTCGAGTCCGGCGTCGGTTCCTAAATGAATGCAACAATATACACCAAATCAAGGAGAGTTCATGGAACTTCCTTGACAAATATGACATGGTGATTTTATAATGCACAATGCAACATGCTTGCAGGGCCATTTATCAGGTTTTTGCATTCTGGTCCCAAGTGATTTACACAATTTACTTTGGATTTATGAATTTCCTTACGTGCAAATAAGGGATCCTCTTCTAAATTCTTTAAAAAGGGTTCTGGAAGATCTAAAATTAAATTTGTATTTTTATTTAGCATCCTAATCCTAGGTACAGTAACATATCCAAAATTTGATGCAAAAAGGTGCAGGAATAAAATAATAAAAAAGATTTTTCTAGAGACTAGAAACTGAAATTACTCCTAAAATAGGGTGCATTTCAAGATACCACTTGGTGAGATGTTCAGTGAACCTATTAGGAGTGTGTATGCCAAAATTCAGAATTTTTGCATTGATAGATCTTTTTATAAAAATGATTTCCTGATTCTCTTCTCTGAATTTTATAAAATTAACTGGATAGGTCTGCTCATAAGGAAACCAACAAATTTTGTTTTGGATTTTTCTGAGTTGTATTTGAATTTCTATCGAATTTACAAGTTTGATCAAAATTCTGAGAAAACAAAAAGGAAAAAGGGGCAGCGGCACTGTAGCAGTGTCAGTGCGCGCGACAGGGGCGACGGCGAGGTCGCTGTTCCGGCTAGACGGCGGCGAGTCTCACGCGAAGGTCAGCGGCAACGCGTAGAGGGCATCGAGGCGACCCTAAAACTGGTTGGTGTGCACGTGCGCGCGGTCGGGAGGGAGGTCGGCGGCGATGGCGGCGGCGGCGAGCGGCGGCGCGCGGTGTTCCGGCGAGAGGAGGCAGCGAGGGAGTGAGTTAGGGGGAGCATGGGATTCACCTCGATGAGAGGAAGCTTCCGGGAGTACGTGTGCACGAGGAGGAGGTCCGGAAGGTGGAGTTCGTCGGAGGGGGCGGCGCGGTCCGGCGAACGGCGGCGAGGAAGAAGATGATTCCGGCGATATCACTGCGTGAAATGCGACGAGGTCAGCACTGGGGAGTGCGCAAGTGAGGTGTGCATCACCCTGAGCGAGGAATCGCGAAGTAGCTCACCGAGATGGTTGAATTTGGCGATGAGCTCGACGACGTTCACCCGGCGGCCATGGTCGGAATCCCGCCTCGATCTCTCTACAGGGTGAGGGAGCTTGGAGTTTGTGTTGTGGCTGAGGTTGAGGTGCTCCTAGCGCACCTTTTTGCTGTTGGGTTTGGACGTGAAGTGCGGCGGAGCGGCGGCGCGGCGGTGAGCTCAACGCGGCGGCAATGGCGGCTCGTCTCTGGGCGGCTGTTCCTTGCGCGTGAGCTGACGGAGAGAGTGAGAGGGAGCGCAAGCTGGAGTCAAGAGGGGGTTGAATCGGTCCTCATCGCTGTGCTGCGATGACGCCGACCACAGTCCCGGCGGGATGGGCAGCGGAGGAAGGAGCGACGACGACGACGACACCTGCCGCTACAGTGCAATTTTCGAATTTTTCAAATAAATTTGCACGTGCTGACTTGAATTGATTGAAACCAAACTTTACTGTGCTCCAAAAAATCTGATAAAATCAGTTCTGGAAGGTTTCACTGAGATGAACATTTTTCTTATTACGACTTTTCCTAATTCGATTTAGATTTTGAGTTAAAATTCAATTAAGACAGATTTTGAATAAATGAACTTTGATTTATTTGAGCCCATTTCCTTTTGTAGAAAAATCCACAAAATTCTCCAAAAATTTCTTTTTGCACCTGGATGCCAAGGAAATTTTCAAATGGGCCCACTTGTAGACAAAATTTTGAAGTTCTAGTTCAAGTTCATATTTGACTATTTTCAATTGATTTGCTTTTAAATTAAAATTTCAAAAGTGATCATTAACACTTGTGATCAAAGTGCACTAATCAGCAGATTTGGATCATGATTAGGGTGGGATGTTACAGTTTTTCATCATGGATGGCATTGTTTGGGTGAAGTCGGAGCTGCTGTGTTGCGGGTGTGCGACTCAGCTCGGCAACGATGACACTTAGCATGCTGATGCAGGAGCCGATGGCTTAGTGCATGGGGCGTTTGTTTTCGAGGCAAGGCTGTCTATTGCGGCATGTTGCAATAGGCTCCATCGTTGAGTTTCGCTGTTGGTGGTGATGCGCTTCTTTGGCCTGGGTTGTATGTTTCAACCGGCCATTGGAGGCGATGTTGTACCCGGCGAGAATAGCTTGCCTGTGGTTTCTTCGTTTTCTTTTCTTTGTTTGCTTCGGCATGTATTTTCGGCACCTTTCGGTGTCTTGCTTTCTTCTAATATAATCGTCCACTACGGTGGCTTTCGAAAAAAAAAAAGAACCTGATGTTTCTTTCAGTCTATCACACATGCTAGAGTGGAGGAGAATCTACTGACTGACGGGTAGTTTCAGAGACGCATTTCTAAACGTCTCATTTGGCGATTCAGAATCCGAAAACTCTGGCAGCTTACTGCTCAGCCAGACCAGCATTTCACTAGGATTGAGGCAGAAGATTATCATAAAAGATCGTTACGAGAAATGACGTTGCAGTGCTTCTACTTCACTCCTTTTTCAGAAAACGACTAGGGCACCAAACCGGATTTCTTCAACGACCCCCAATCCCCCTCTCTTGCCCTCCACCATACTTTTGATTCGGCAAGTGAAAACATATTGTGGCTAATGACGGCAACTCGGCATGAAACACAAGTAAAAGATCTTATTAGGACAGCATGCAGTGTGACTTTTCTGGTTCACACACTCAAGACGAAGGAGTGCAGCCAGAAATTAGGTCACAGTTCAACTCATTCCGAAGCTACTTTTTTATGAACTGAATCGGCTTTTTAGCATCGCTATTGCAGTGGTTGGGGTGGTTTGTTAGTCCTTTACCGGCTTAGGGGCATCATCCCAAGCCGTCGTCATGCAAGCTCAGATCTGTTGGGGTGACCGCGTTCCCTATTTGTCTGTTTTATGCATTAGTGGATCACGAGACACGAATATTTGAAGCCAATACATCAAGGCGATGGATTTTTTAATGAAAGATGCGATTAAAAAAAATTCAAACAGTCAACTTGTAAACAACAATCGAACTTCATTTTCTCATCCACTCAGATCTGTTGTTGAGCACTCATTTTCGAATATTGAGGATCCCCAATTTCACAGTAAACAGTTACTTGACTATAAATGGACCAGTGATGCCAGATTGACCGATCAAGTGGGGAACCCACCATTTTCAAGCTGCGTGCTCTCACATTTTATATGAAATGGAGATAGTGGTAAGAGACCTTGGCCGCCTTGCATCAATGCATCATCAAAGCCATCACACACCAAGAACAGAACATCTTTCTCTTCCTCTCCATGTGTTCCGTAATGAAAAGTTTACTCGGCTGCATGTCAATGATCTGGTTTGGTCGGTCTGTCTCTGTCCTACATGCGTGCAGCGTGCCTGTCACGCTTGTTCACACCACACTGCGTGTTCTGCAAGTCCAAGAGAGTTTGAAAAGTGAAGAGTCACATTCACAAAAACAAAGGAATTTGGTTGGATTAGGTCTGAAGCCACTTTGGTTGACGTCGCGTTTTCATGAAGTGAGAGCTCAAAGGGGTTCTCTGTCATATCTTTTCCTCCAAGCAGTGCTTCCAGCTGATACGAATGGTGAAGGATTCCAATATCTGTGAAGTGCTGTAAGAATGGTTCCTAATGGAGATGGGCACAAGTGTTCTGAAACTCGTGGCCTTTTGCACTGAACCATGTATAAGAATTGGGCCGACTTTATAGAATAAGCCAGAGGAAAAGGTACAGCATCCCTACCCAACTATTCTCACCATTATATTGCCACATGCGAATACTAAACATTAAGACCACTTTCTCCCGTCAGTCTTTCACAATTGTTTATGTCAGCAGCGCGGCGTAAGCTCCAATGGTCAATGCCAGACAAATCACAATCATGTACCTTGTAGACGAGGACATATTAGGTGCACAAAGAGTATTTGGTGTACATGTGCATAAACTTTTTAGACCGTAAGATTTAATATTGATGGCTTGAAATATTGGAAGTTTGGAAAGTACTGGCTATGATTTTAGCAACCATAAATTCAGATTGTGTTTCCAAAAACATTTGCTTCATTAACGGAAATTCCCGCTCATGATTTTAGACGTGTAGATGCAGTCCAATGGCTCTCAATGAGTTTGTGCACATGTGCACCGATTACTTCTTGTGCACCTGATATTTCCCCCCTTTAGACAACATATCCTTACCGCAATATCGCATCAAGCTCATGCCATCACAGTATCACACTGTCAAATCTTGATAATTTCTTCATTCTTTCAAGAATTGCAGTTCTTTCTTCTTTTGATGCGGGCTTCAGTTGCTTCTTGTTTATACATAGACAGCATACATCAACATCACTATGGGGCCTCAATTGATGTTTTGCACCTACACAAGGAAACATAAAATCAATTTCAGGAAAACTAAAGGAACAAGTTTACCTTTTGTCAAAAACATTACATACCTTAAGGTTCATGGCAGTATGGTAGGCCTGCCCACCACATGCATGCGAACAAAAACAGTTAGCCCATAACAGATTTATTTATCTTTTAAAAAAAGGATTAAATGTACAGTGGAAAGAAAAAACGAACCTCTGTCATTTAGCTTTTATTGCCATGATTATGGTCAAAAAATTTACGAAGGGACTTCAGAAAAATAATTCTCCTAAAAAAATACTAAAAATAAAGGAGACATGAAAATATGTATCTTGTGGACAATACAATAAACCTCTTAAAAATTGTTGTAGCCAAGGGAAGGTTCCAATTCTCATTAGTAGGAAAGGAATATAATAGTCTTTATTTCATACAGATGTGACCAAATTGTAAAATAAATAGCTGCAAACAGGAAAGCATTTCTCCAGGGAAATAATACAAGTTACAAATGCCCAAGATGTATTACATGCTTAGTATGTGATACCCGGAGTCCTAAACACTTCTTACAGGGGAGTGTCGATTGACATTATTTTAGGGTAGGGGAGTGCCATTACAACGGTGTGAGTTTATTCACTCCTTCTGAAGCCTGAGTGTAAAGGCCTGAAGAGACAAGAGCACTTGCTTGAGCCGCTCTCTGATTTCGGCATCAATCAGATTTCCATCACTATCAAACTTCGGTGGCTGCTGAAATGCTTGGACAAAAAGTTCTGGCTTGTTGATAAAATGAAGATCTAAGAAGACCCCAACCTGACGGAGATGGTATTGTGATCTACCACCTCCAAAGCCACCTCCTGCGCTGACAATTGCAGCAGGTTTGTCTGCCCAACAGTTCTTTCCTCTAGAAGCCCAGTCAAGTGCATTCTTCAGTGGACCTACATTACACAAAGCATGTAGTGCAATCAGAAGATATATCAAGCAATGCACATTTGGGTCGTCTATCATGATTTTATCAAATAACATTGTCTAAAAGGTTGCAATAGTACTATCGATAAGCTAAATTATCATTCAACAATTTATGGAACAAAATACTTATATCAGTTTCAGACCAGCTAACCAATGGAAATAACGAAAACATAAAAAAAAATGTGCACTCATAAAAGGTAAAATGGAAATTTCCAAATAACTGACAAATAGCAATGTGAAATAAACATGAATCCACAGCATCTGTAATACTGTGCACACTATGAATAACTATGCAACTGATACTGCAGTGCCATAGAAGAATTGGCTGAAAGTATTCAATGCCAGAGAAGATTAGAGTCTACGCTACAGGTTGATGTGAAAAAATGGAAGCAAATGAAAAAAAAAAAAAAAAGACACTGATGTTTTTATTTGAAGTGCAGAGTATATATAGAGGGCACTTGTGCAGAGACCCACACAATTGGTATACTCTACAATGTTTAAACATTGGTTAAATTTCTAGCAGCAGTAGCAGCAGGTATAACAATGACACTAACTGGCTTTGGAAAATGATAATCATCTCAAGGAAAATGGACTAGAATTATAACAGAATGATAATGTGTCAAGTTAGATAGCATTAGACGTCAGTAATAAGCATCTTGAGCACTATGCACTTGGAATTTGTTTTTCCTGTAATAGGCTGTAGTCACTGAATTACACTGAAATCAAAAGAATGTTTGAAGTAATAAATAATTGGAGTGATCTACATGTCGTTGATAAGGTTTGTAAGAAAGGAATAAAGGAAAAGCCAACACACAATGGAGAAATGCTTTAGCTAAAGGCTAAATGTTCCACTTTCTTTTCTTTTCTTTTTTTCCAATTAGTGTTGGCAATTTCATCATCACTGCAACAACCCACTTCACTAATTCGTGCATAATGGGAAATTGCGACGTGCATTGGAAAAAAAAAAGTCGTTATGGCAATTGGCAACCAAATGGGGAGCCTACAGTTAATCTGTGTTTCATCTGAAAATTAGAAACCCATCACGCTGCTAAGTAGCCTTCGTGGTAGCGACGTTGGTGCAGGGGAATAAAATCTAATCGAGTCCCGTATAATGACTGAAATTGAGGTGGGCAGAAACATTGCGAGCAGAATTGCAGTATTCACAGGAGATTTGACATGAAAGAAGGGGACGAGAAGGGATGTGACGTACTGGCGATGGAGTAGTTGTACTCGGGCGCGGCGAAGAGGATGCAGTCGGCCTGTCGGACCTTGCCGCGGAACGCCTCGACGGGGGCCGGGAAGCCGGCGCCGCCGTCGGTCTCGAGGTCGGTGTTGAGGAGCGGCAGATCGGAGATGTCGAGGTGTTCGACGCGCATGCCCGGGATGGAGTCCTCGCACACCTCCGCGGCTGCCACGGTTTTTAGTCAGCAGGGAAGGCGGGCGAGTGAAAAGAGCAGCGGAGGAGAAGGAGGTGACCAAGTACCGGCGCGGAGGAGGCCGCGGTTGAAGGAGGCCTTGCGGAGGGAGCCACAGACGGCGGCCACGCGGAGGATGGGTTTCGCCGCCGCGGCTTCCATGCTCTCAACTTCGGGTGGCTTCGCTTCGGTCGCTGCTGCTGCTGCCAGTTTCTGTTGTGACCCGTTCCCGGCTCGGCGGGGAATGGCAAGTTGACGCCCAATAAATTCAGGGCCAAAGCCGCCGGCTGCCAGCTAGAGCAAACACCGACGACGAATAACGTGAGTGCGCCTCTTTGGTAAATAATTGCACGATTGGACTCAGAAAATCATTTTGGGTTCTAATACTGCTACCATATTATCAGAAAGGAAAGTTCCCTAGTCTGTACAAGGCTGATTTCTCGTGTAAATGGACAATCAGCTTTAATCAAAGATTCAAAGCAAAGGTGCAGGTGCCGCTACGAGCACTGCTACAGCCACGAAATTATCACGCACTTTTCACGCACAGACTGATGTGGCAACACTGCATTGGTTCAATATTATATGTGCCTTTGCTTAATTTACGGAAGAGACTGCATTTTCATGCCACGTGAGATTCAGTGCGTAAGAATTGCGTAACAATTTTGTAACTCTAGCATTACTCTGCCGCTACCTAGTCGTCTGCTAACCGGAGCCGGCACAAGGCGTCAAAGGAGGCCTTCCGAAAAACAAAAAAAAAAGGTCCGGCGAATTGCCGGGTTCATGTCGCGCGTCATCTGACGTGGGTACGAAGTGAGTAGGTAGGATGAGTGGATGAGTCTTGACACGGCATGGGCGCATGGGGCATGATGGCAGCGGATTGGGTCGTTTTTAGGCCCTGCGACATGAATATAATGAAGCTCTTGGTTGTGTGGGCCGTCCTGTAGCCCGCTAACGGCCTGCAGTTACTCTTCTTCACCGATGGTTTCGTGGGCCGGCCTACCTGCAGCGGACCACCCGCTTGAAGTTGAAGCTCGTTCCCAGTTTCGCAGGTCAGCCGGAGGTGCCGGAGGAAAAGATGTGACTGATTATACGCGTGAACATGACTTTTTCCAGGGATCCATTACACGGGATACCGGGAGGGAGGGGCAGCGACGTGCGTGCATATGCACATAATTCGTGCCTTGACATAAATCGTGCTGTTAGACCTTACAGACCCCAGAAATTAGAACCAAAATCAACAACGCGAAACCAGCAGCACGTTCGGCAGGCTGCAGCTGCGGCTGCAGAAAAATAACTACAAACACTGTAGCTGCTGCTGTGAACACTGTAGCTGTTGCTGAAGAAATAACTGCGAACACCGAGACGAACAGGGTGCAACCTTGCAGTGTCGCTACACTACTGCCTCATGTTCTGTTCTTTCTACTCGCAGCTCAATGTTCAGCTTTCACTGACTTTTGAGCCGGCCGACACCTGCAGATGCCACCAACGGTTGGTGGCTCTGGCTGTAGGGTCTGTTCGGTTGATGCCATGGCAGGCAGCTCGTCCACAGGCATCGATCTCAGCCTCACGCGTCCAAAATCGGACGCCTGAGACTAACTCCAACGCTGCTGCCCACCTAAAACCTATAAATCCTATATTAGATGTAAACAATCTTCAACATACAACATCCAAATTCATCCATCTCCAACCCAAAGTCCCAGCGTGCACCCCATTCCATGGCCTTCCTCCTCTCGCCCACCCACGCAGGAACGCCTGCACGGAAGCGGAGAGGTCCGTGTAGAACTGCGCGGCGAGGGAGCAGTGCGCCCACCCACGAAGCCCGCGGCGCCCGTGACGAGCACCGACAGGCCGTCCTCCCGCCGCGGCGTCACGCTGCAACGCACCTCGCGCACCTTGCGCTCCTACGCCGCGCTGCCGTACGGAGGAGGAGCAGCAGCGGCTGCTACTGCTCGCGGCGCTCCTCCTGCCACCGCTTGACACGGCGCCGGCGACGCTCCATCTCGTCCTCGAGCCGGTCCTGCTCAACACTGCTTGACGAATCGTTGAGGGGCGCGGCGGCGGGCCTCGAGGACGCACGGGGGCGGTGGTGGGTGGCCGCGGTGGCGTGGGCGGGCCCCGACGCGCGGCGGATCTGCGCCGGGAGGGAGGAGGAGGGGTTGGCGGCGAAGGAGGGACCCGATGCGCTGCCCCGCTCACCGCCGCCTTCCGCGCCGCCACGGGCCATCGCCACCGCTGCCCGCCGTCGCGCGTCGTCGCGATTCGGCTCTTCTCCTCGGCGGACGCGCGAGGCGACGGGGGCTCTTCTCCATGGCTGGCTTGGCGGCTCTTCTCCTCGGCGGACGCGCAAGGCGACGGGGGCTCTTCTCCAGCTGAAGGTCGCCGTCTGCCTTTCGGAGCGGGTCGCCGACGCCAGCAGCTGCCGCAGCTTGTCGAGCAGGCGTTGGATCCGGCAGCGGACGCGCGAGGATACGCGGCAGGGAAGCGAGACGCGAGCGAAGGAGAAAGGGTCGAGGACGCGATGTGCTTCATTTGTGGATGGGCGGAGCGACGCGCTACCAAAAAGGGGTGCCGTTTCGGTCACCGGTTGGAGAGCAAATTTTCAGCTTCATCATCTATTTTGAGAATTATGAGTCCAAAGGGTTACCGGTTGGAGTCAGTCTGAGCGAGACGCCTGAGCCAGGCAGCTTTGCCATGGCGCAAAGCAAACAGGCCCTGACTGTGTGCGTCGAGGCGAGAGGTGAGGTGAGCTGCGCGCGGCTGGCTCGTGCAGAGAGAAACTAGCATCCAGCGAGAAGACACTAGCGTTTGTAGGTGCAGACAGGCCCACGAGACCGCGCGTGGAAGCTGCCTGCGTGCAGCACTTTGCTGCCCAAGAAATGGCACAAGTCTGCTGTGGCACCCAGAACATCGCTGCATTAGAATCGATTTGATTTTTTTTTTCTGGGCATCATCTCGAATTATCGATCGATCAACAAACAAGCTCTCTGTTTGTCAACCGTGATGCTAATCTAGCATTTCGTTCCTGTCGCTAATAATACCTTTCTCTCCAAAACCAAAACATTTCTCAAACAGATTTACTGAAGTTAAGAAAAATTCAGTCAGTATGCAGGACATCCCTCGAGCATCCTGGCCGCAATGGCACGCCGGAGTTGCAGTTGCAGAGAAAAGCGAGAATGGCGCCCATTTCCGTGGAGAAAAGAGGGAAACCGCAGCCATATGCCGGGTTCAAGCGGCGACCAGTTTTCGCCACAGCAAACTGCATTTGACCACACAAATCCTGGAGTCGCCCCGCCTACAGTTACAACGTTGCTGCTGAACCTGCAGTATCTGCTTGATTTGCCGCTGCATGTCTCACGTGATTCGACGCGAGACCCATGGCGAAAAGAGGCAGAGAGAGCAGCCGGCCCAACGCTTCCGATTGGACGTCTCGGCGCGCATCCTCGGTCGTGGTGAGCCGAGAGCCGTGACCAGGACAAAGGACGGTCGAGATCACCAACGCGTTTGCCTTGCATTCTTCTCGATCTCCCTCTACAAATACTATAGCCCTCGCATATTTTACTGGTAGAGGCAAGAGCTGAAGCTATTTTACTATTCATACTACTGTAGTGACCAAAAGCGTCCTTCGTATATAAGCTTACGCGTTCCGCTTGCCCTTGATCCGATGGCCGACGAGGTGGCGCCACGAGCCGAGCTGATCGAGCCGACGCCAGCGCCGCCGCTGATGCCTTCGCCGCCGGCGCCGGCGCCGACGACGGAGAGGAAGCCGCGGGGCCGGCCGCGGGGGTCCAAGAACAAGCCGAAGCCGCCGGTGGTGATCACGCGGGAGAGCGACGCGGCGATGCGCACCGTGGTGCTGCAGGTGGCCGCGGGCTGCGACGTGGTGGCCGCGGTGGCCGCGTTCGCGCGCCGCCGCGGCGTCGGCGTCTCCGTGCTCTGCGGCCGCGGCGCGGTCGCCGCCGTGACGCTGCGGCTGCCGACCTCGCCCACCACCGCGACGACGGTGACGCTGCATGGGCGGTTCGAGGTGCTGGCCCTGTCCGGCACGGTGCTGCTGCCGTCGTCCGAGCCGGCAGCGCCCGTGCTGCTGCAGCCGCCGTTCTCGGTGTCGCTGGTCGGCGCGGGCGGGCAGGTGATCGGCGGGACGCTCGCCGGGGAGATGAAGGCGGCGGCCGACGGCATGGTTGTGGTGGCCGCCACGTTCGGCGCGGCCGAGGTGCACCGGCTGCCCGCGGCTGACGAGGAAGACACTGGAGTCGACCTTGGAAGAGGTGGTCCTGACGAGGGGAAGCCGCATCACCAGCTGCCGATGATGGTGGCGTCCGGCGCCGGCGTCGTGGGAGTGGGTGGTGACGGATTTACGGGTCTGGGCGGCGGTGGGAACGGCGGCCATGTGGGCCACTACCAGCAGCAGCATCCTGAGACGGTTTTCTGGGCCCAGCCGTCATCCACTCGCGGACCGGACCAGCCTTCGACTCATTTCTAGCTGTGCATGGCATTTTTGTGCAAGTTTACTGTTCTTTGCCCGTCTGATCGTTGTATTAGCGTTCCGCTCTGCCTCGTACGTGCCGGGGCTCGTGTAATTGGTTTCCGCGTTCGTGGTTGATGTAGTATTCTCCAACGCTTAAGAGTACTTTGTAGTACTAGTGTCATTTTCACATTTGGAACGAGAGGACACACAAACCTTCGTAGAAACAGGGAACAACAAATGATTTTGTTCCACGTCCGGGTACACGTGATCACATTTGTTTCAGTTGGATACAAGCCGCGCCTTAACCGATTGATCGACACTCACCGCTGGTGCGACTAGATGCAAGCTTGCTCGTACTCCACTGGTGTAAAGCAATTATCTTGATTCATCTGGGTTGATCTGGGGAAGAAGCTGTCTATTGCCTGTAGGTAGCAACTCTAGCTAGCTGCGAAGCACAACGATAAAAAGAGAAGATACTACTGCAGGTGTGCTGCTGTATTTTTCTCGGGAAGGCGCGAAATTGTGCAGTTTCCGATGCATCCCATGCAAGGCGAAAGCTGTGGGGTGGTGCCTCCAAGGACGACGGGGCACGAGCTGCAGTTTGCAAATTTTGCATGCAACCACACAGCTCCTGTGTTGTTTGTACGCTCGTACTGTACATAGGCGTAGATTGTACTCCTACACTCCTACTCGTGCAGGTGAGAGCACAAGCTCCACCTTGCAGCACGAGTAGAGAAACCCAGAACCAGAACACATGCTCATGTTTGCCATTGACTAGCTGGTGGGCGGCCGTTTCTGAGCCGGCCGGGCGCAGATGAGCGCACCACCGCTCATGTTACTACTAGTGCTTCTCGCGCGCGGTGGTCTGGTCGGTCAGCTTTATGATGCGGCGAGCCATGGCAGTCAAAGGTAGCGAGCACGGACGATGAAAAAGGAAGGCATGCTTGCACGGCTTGGCATGCCGTGGGTGGGCGTCGCAGGCGCGGCCGGCCTCAAAAGAGAAGAGGCCACTACTGCCTCATGTCATGGGTTTCGCCGTCGCGTGCAGCAACGTGCATGTACGGGTCTGTGTTTCTCGGCAGCTGGCTAACGCTAGGTGTGCTGGCTTTTGTGCCTGCCTGCGTCCTCGACAAGCGCCGGCGAACTCTGCGCCTTCGCCTGGACCCTGGTGGGTAGCCGTGGCCGGATATGATCTGATGCCCTGCAGATTGGGCTAGTAAACCGTTACAACAACGTCAATATCGCATATTGCATGGGCCCTGATCCCATAGGTTCATCTGTCATTATTGACCTTATCTATTATATATATAATTGATCACGAAACGGAGCCACCACGTTCGCTCTAAAATGCTAGAAATTCTCACGTTAATCCAAAAAAATAAGAAGAAAAAATTACCCACCACTGCCATTATGAAACAATTAGTCACAAAACCCCGTACAAATATTTTTAAAAGCTAAATTCGAATTAATAAAAAAGCTAAAAATACCCTCGCACATATTTCTAAATTACCCACCATGCCATTTTGAGTTTAAAAAAGCTAAATCCGAAATATAAAAAATAGACAAAAGTACCCTTCACATCTAATTCCAAATTACTCACCATGCCATTATGAGTAAAACAATTAACTAAATTCGGAATAAAAAATAAGCCAAAAATACCCCTCACACATATTTCTAAATTACCCACCATGTCATTATGAGTCCAAAAAATACATTCGTAATAATAAAAAAATCCAAAAAATAGCTATTTTACCAACCATACCAATATGAGTCAAAATAGCTAAATTTGGAATAATATAAATATCCAAAAACACACCTAATTCATATTTCTACATTACTTACTTTTTCAAATTTAGATTAATAAATAAATATGTTTTAATATTCTAAACAAAAGTGAAAAAATTCAAATTCAAGTGAAAGTGAATATATTTTCTCTTTAATTGTTAGGAAATACACCTTAGAAAACCACATGAAAATAATAAACAATGTAATAATTTAAATCACATCCTTAGCTAAAACTTTACTTGCAATGAACCTTTTATTAGAATCCAAAGTCTTCCTTCACCGAGATATAATTTAGCAACATGCCATCATGAGTCTAAAAACAACTAAATTTGAAATAATAAAAAATAGTAAATAGATGTCTATTTTAACATTTCAAACACAATTGAACATTTGTCAAATTAAAAATTAAAATCATATGAACGTAAAATATAATTCCTCTTTAGATTGTTGGGTAAATACACTGTAATAGGATTTAAAGTCTTGCTTGGCCCAGATATAATTTAGTTGAAACATGAGTTGCAATGCATTATTTTCTAAATATGTAATGCCTTAATGGTACACTAACAATATTTATCTTCAATAAGTAAATAGGTAATAAACATATGTATGTGCCGTGTCTATAAAAAAGGAAACAAACAAAATAGCTATAAAAAGCCCAAAATATTCAGCCAAGGTCTCATGTAGCAAACATGCGTTGTTGCAAAGAGCTTAAAAGTGCAAGAGACAAGATATGTGAATCAGAGTTAAGAAGTTCGTCACTACAGGCTGTAGGCTAATCTAAGAAAATTAATAGGTATTGTTTATTTCCTCAAAGTATATTGCATAACTTTTATTAATGTTGTGTCTTATTTGTTTCGTTAAAATTATGTTATGTGTCCTATTTTTTAAAAATAACAAAAATTAAAATAGAAGCATGTCCAAGATGAAAGAATGCTTATGGAAGGACAATTGATTAGAATAAGTAGAGGAACATGATGAGATAAATTATGAAAAGAATGGGAGTTCTGTATTATTAAAATTTCATAAAACATCAATTTTGTTCAATTTGATTGGTTTAATAAAAGATACAGATATGTTATGATTGAGTTCATATCATATATATTATTTTATATTGGTTCCCTGATTCATCTCTTATTCTATCCCTTACACATTACTTATATGTTCACTTTTTTCGACCATGTATCTTTGTCGAATAGTTACCACAATGATGAACTTTACATGTATGGTACCTATAAATATTGGTTATTTCAATATGACATTGAGATAAGTGATGACTCATCACACACTCAAATCGACAAAGTCGGTGAGGAATTTCTCCAATCAATTGTAGCTATGTTGAAAATGTGTTACTATAAAAAATTAATAATAAACCATGTTCAACCTTCAGCAATATAAAAATAATTTAAATAGTTTAACAAATCTAGCTAGCCGCGCAAATACGCGGGCAGCCATCCTAGTTGGTTTGAAGGCGTTGCTAAGCCCATTAGTTGACAAATTGAGACATCACACAACCCAAAATACAGGAACAAGGATCAGTTTGTTGGACAAAAGTTTGTTCCTGTATTTTGGTCCAAACCAAAGCCAAACGTCATTCAAAGATCGAAAGAGATTGTTTGCTCATAAGAAACAAGAGAACAATTCCGATTAGCCCAGTGCCCAGATAGTCTTGTATACTTGTCACGTGCTGCGAAATTTGCAGATTTTTCATAATTATTTCCGTGGCAAGTACCTAAAGCATTCCTATCAAGTTGGAAAAAAGAACGGTCCTGAGATTTGAGTGCCCAATGGCGTGTGTTCCTTGACAGCCAGCCACACGGAAGCTTTCAAACCAAACTCCAAAAGTTCCACCCATTTTCAAAGCTAACATCGACCGCCAAGAACACCCACGCCATACCCTTCCGTCAGCACCAGGTTCAGTTTCCATAATCGAGTCAAACAAGACGTCGTCAAATTCCACATGGACCTGCATGCGCCACACTGCACTAAGGCAGCCAGGCAGGACAGACCGCGCCCAATCCAACTCGAACGCATGGAAGGCGCGACTACGGCGGCGGCGGCGCAGCCGCAGGCGGAGACCGTCCTGAGGGTGGCGGCGATCTCCGGCTCGCTCCGCAGGGCCTCGGCCAACACCGGCCTCATCCGCGCCGGTAAGCAGCTCCGCTCGATCACTCCGTGCCCTGATCTTATCTTGATTTAGCGCGTCCTGTTGCGTTGTGTTGTGTGGCTGCTGACTGTTCGAGTGCTGCCTGCGTTTGCGCAGCCGCGGAGATTTGCAAGGAGTCCATCCCGGGTTTGGAGGTCGACCACGTCGACATCTCGGAGCTGCCGCTGCTCAACACCGATCTGGAGGTCGACGGCGGGTTCCCGCCGGCCGTCGAGGCGTTCCGCGAGAAGATCCGCGGGGCAGACTGCTTCCTCTTCGCCTCGCCCGAGTACAACTACTCCATTTCAGGTACCGAATCCGATTCTTCTTTGGAGCATGGTACACTTGCAGAGCTAGTGGTTGCTAGGTTCTCTACCATGATGGTATACCTCGGGTACAGAAATCAATGATTCCAATCTTCTCTCTTCCATTTCGAGTAAAGGAATGATAAGAATAGGGACAACCCACGCTTGGCACAGCAACATTTGTTTCGGCTAGAAACTTATCTACTGCCTGAATTTTTTAAGTCTGAACTTATCCACTGTAACTGCAATATACTATACTAGTAGTACAGTACCTTGGATTCTGATGAGCAATCGGATTTGCTCCCTCGTTATTTTGACATAAAACTCGTAGCGCCGGTCACATACTCACATCTAGAGTTTACTACTACAGTACTAGGTTGTGACGGTGGTGAAGCAAAAGAAACAATCCACACCTGTTTCCTTTTTGAATCCTGTTTTTTAATGAAGAAATCTCGAGCATTTGCATATTTGGTCCTATTTTGAAGGCCAATTGCATGTTTGGCCCTCTTTTTTAGGGTTTGCGTGTTTGACCTTCTTTTTTCAAACTGAAACTTGAACTTTACCCTATTCCGTTTAAGGACTTTAACGGTGTTAAGTTCATGGTAAAAAGACATTTATACCATTTGCACATTTGACCCAACTTTGTAATGCCTTTTGCATGGATGATCCTATTTGCTGAAAGAAAATTGTAACAAGTATTGTAGCTACAATTTTAAAATTTCAGCAACAACTTGAATTCAAACTTGAACATTTGTACTAAAATTTGACGAAAACTCAATTTTTTGAAAAATTGTGGCACTATTTCTGCACTTGGTGATTGTCTTCAGTGCATACACAATGATCCTAGTGAAGTAAAGTTATCCAATCACGTTGGAAAAAAAAAGTATCCAATCACCATGACATAGAATTGAAAAAGCGTGAGCTTGGCCGGTGTTCGGGCCGCCTTGCCATCAGTCTTGGATGACTCCCGCAGGGAACGAAACAACAGGGAAGAGCACCGCACTCACAACAGTAGGCAACATCAACAAACAAGATCTGGCTCCATGACGACTCCCGTCCCGAGCAGCAGACTCCTGGCCCGCTACCACGCAGCAGCCAGCCTGTTGGCCGCGCCCGCGATGGCGCGCAGAGGCGCCGGGGCCACGCCGAGCGCGCGCGGAGAGGCGACACGCCCGGGCGCAGAGGATGCGCCGCGCCCTCCTCTCTCCCACCAGCTGCGCCGCCACAAGGCTAGGGTTAGGATTCAGGCTCACCCATGGGAACTAGAGAAAGAGAGCAACCGGGAAGGAGAGAACAAGAACAGAGCACGGGAACGCAATGGAGAAGAGATGAAGAGAGGGTAGTTTCGTCTTTTTCCTTGTCCCTTCATTATCCTTTCCTTTGTTTCAGTTTTTTTTAATCCTTAAAATAGGCTGCTGCTCACGGGGTTAAAAAAGAGGGCCAAACGGAGCCTTCAGTTTGGAAAAACAGGGTCAAACATGCAAACCCTAAAAAAAAAGTCAAACATGCAATTAGTCTTTAAAATAGAGCCAGATATGCAAATGCGCTAAAAAATTTCGGAATTATGTTAGTCCAACAAATTGATGTCTACGCTTTTAGGCCCTCTGAAGAACGCTCTGGACTGGGGATCACGGCCGCCGAACTGCTGGGCCGACAGAGCAGCAGCGATCCTAAGGCCCTCTTTGGGAGGGATTCTGCAAAACGGATTCTGGCACTGTAGCAACACTGTAGCTACTGTAGCTACCGTGTCAGAATCCGGTAGAAGCTACGTTTCGCTGCTTTTGGATGCTGGCAAAAAATAGATTCTGCTATAGTGTTTTTCCTGTAGCTACAGTGACAGAAGCAAAATCCAGAATCCGGTTCAGAAGCTATGCCAAACAGGCCCTAAGTGCATCGGGCGGGTCCGGCGGCAGCCGTTCGCAGTACCACATCAGAACAGTCGGGGTTTTCCTTGATATCCATTTCATCAACAAGCCAGAGGTGTTCACCAAAGCACACCAACCCCCGAAGAAGTTTGATGACGATGGCAACCTGATCGATCCGGAGACCAAAGAGCAGCTCAGGAAGATGTTACTGTCACTGCAAGCTTTTGCCCTAAGGCTTCAGGGGAAATCTGCAAACTCTTAACCGGGGAACTGATAGCACTCGCTATGATTATCTGAGCAGATCACCACTCTCCAAGCGTCAAAGTGATCTGTAGCAGGTAAATTCGTTGATGTTTCGGAACAATTTCGTGTGGCTTTCAAAGCAATGATGTAAACCGTACTATTTAACATCTTTGATGGTGGTAATTCATTAAAGCATTTGATTTTTGAATACTTAATTCCTTGCTGCTGCACCCATTTGGTCAACATGTTTCCTGCAAAACCCAATTCAAAGCATAAAGCGTGGCAGCTGACAAGTTAGATATGATACTCTACAATATAACGGCAAACTAAATTACAATATTGTAACTTCGGGAGGAACACGGATCCCCTGACGTAACTTCATTGATGCCTTGGCCGAGAGTTAAGTCAGAGGAACACTGTCCCTTCGGGAGTAAGGGGATATATATGCATGTATTGTCTAACTCGAACATGGCTAGTTGTGTCTCTAGTAAACCGCTAATGCTCTTATGACTGTGATTCAACATTGTAGCTTCGGGAGTAGGAGGCGCAAATGCCCCCTCACCCACCACTAGCCTCCTTGGTCCTCATCTTGATGTTTCATATGGTTGATAGTGATATATCACATAGGCACTTGCTCTATATATCGATTTATTAGTTCAAAATAATAATCATCATTACATAGTAGTGACAGGTTAATGACTCCTAGTGGCCCGAAAGTCGACAATTGCATAATAAACCCATGTTTAGCTTTTTTATATATTGATTGAGGGTTATATTGTCTTTGTTAATGCCATATATTATGTAATTATTTGGTCAAGAAAAGAGGTGTTAGTTGATATTAGCTGCCCAAAACGCTAGGTGTTAGTTGTATGCATTTACCAATATTAACACCAAAAATATTTTATTTTTGATTGAGATCATACTTTGCACGTGTATTATTAGTGGGCACGTGAGAAGAGGCACAGATGATTGCAGGCTTATAAACCTTCTCCATACTCCTACTGACTATACTGAGAATAACCGGCGCTAGGGAGAAGGGAGAGGCAGATCTGACCATTCAGTGTCAGTGGCTCGCTCCAGTAGTGAAGTAAAGGCTACTTTCAAGCAAAATCAGGAAGAAACACACAGATCGGTTGACGAAAAGTAATAACAATCGATGTGTTGGAGAACTACGTACGTAGTAACATATCAAAACATACACGAGTGAAGAACGCGGTACATCTGATCTGACTGGCTCTAACGACTACCAGTGTCGTCGTCGTGCGACTTCTTGCTCATTGTCCCCTCCGACGACGCCCTGCCTCCAGTGACCGGCGGCGGCTTCTTACCCTGCACTTCCAGCCCTTCGCCGGCATCTCCCCGAGCACCGCCATTGCCGGCACGAGGGGTCTGGCTTCCCTCCTCGAGCGACGTGGCGCCCTTAGGTGCTGCTTGCCCGTCATCGTCGACGATGAAGTCGAGAGGGAGTGCACGAGACGGCTGCCGCCGATGGCGCGACATGACCTTCTCCTGTACTGTCTATAAACCACCGCAAGGTGCCTTTGATAATGTAGTAGGTAGTACTACAAGCTAATTTGTACCGATGTACCAGATGGTGCGGAGTGCTTGTGTGTGAGGGGCATGGTTTTTATAGGCCAAAGATCAGGCTTTTCGGTCGGGCCGTTCACTGCGCCCGCCGTTCGGTTTGGAGCCGAGCAGTATTGGTGCCATGGTGATGCAGATCGTGCAGGGCGAGAAATAAGCAGTGTGAGTGATCAGTGTTGGACAATCGGACGCCTGTGAACATGCAATTTGCAGTGTGTTCCGTCATGGGTAGGGCCATCTGGTCGTACGCATAATGGATGCACGGACGAGCATGAGGTTCAATCATTCAGGCGCCATGCAGATAAATCTGAAGGTACTCTGAATTCGACTGAGGATTCCTCCATCTGAACTTACTGGTTTTACGGAACCAGGTTAAAGTTGAAGGCCCTTCCTGTTCACGAGGCTTGAATACGTTCAAGTCCCACAAAATGAAGTACCAAAAAAAAACTCACATTATTGTAATGGGCGGCTTCCATAGTGCAAGAGGGAAAGCAAGTTTTTCGACAACGCACCAAGGGCTCCACTGATTCGTCCTTGGCATTCCGTCCACTTATCAAAGTTAGCAGAAAAGGAATTCCGCTCGTTTAAAACGTTCATGAAACCCTGCTCCTTGGAAGGGGATATATTATAAAAACATTGATAGATTCTCTCCGGGTAAGAAAGGTCCAAGCGAGGCCATGCCAATCCAAAGACAGTCGGCAAGAGGCCTTCAGGAACTCAGCCACACATTTCAGGAGGTGCATGCACATGCACCTGGCGGAGCCTCCATCACAGTCATCCTGCCCGCGCCACGCCAAGAAGGCATAGCGGCAACAAATCGAGGAGCGCGTGGACAGGGGAGTGTCCGCTCGTCACCGGAATGCATGGCTGCCGCGCGCGCGTGAAGGTTCACGGGGTCACTCAGAGTGGCAGGAAACGGAAGGGGATGCTCTTGCCTCGTCGCCGCCCGCGCGCGCGGACAGGGAGGGAGTGCGTTCGGCAAGGTCCATGGATCAAGGGAGCATGGCACGATCAATAATTGGGCGTGGCATGTCGTGGAGTCTGGATGAGGCAGCGGCAGCGACAGGCCTGAGGCCTCGTCTGCCGGGAAGAGGACGACACCAATTTCAGGAGCCAGTGCGGTGCTTGTCTTGCTGTGGTCCAGTATTGCTGTGGTCACGTCCTCTCGGTCTCCTCCCGGCCGGTCCCTGGCGTCAGGTGTCCATCAGGGGCACTGCAACGGCGGCTCAGCTCAGCTGACTAGTCCACCCAGCGCTAGTACAATGGCTGTAGTGTTAGGGCGTGTTCGTTTCGTTTAGGATTAAAGTTTAGTTCAAAGTTCTTGCTATTTAAAGGTATTAAATAAAGTGTAATTATAAAAATTTTTATAAAAACCTGGGCTATTTTGCTAGACGAATCTAATGACGGTAATTAAACTATGATTAGACGATGGTTACTGTAGCATCACTATAGCAAAACATAGCTTAATTAGGCTCGTTAGATTCGTCTCGTAAATTAACACTCATCTGTAAAAAGGTTTTGTAATTAAACTTTATTTAATACTCTTAAATAGTAAGGTTCTCTGGACTAAACTTTAGGACTAAAGGAAACTTGTTGCCACTGTCCTTTGCACCATTGCATGTTACACTTACACGTTGCCTATTCTAGCTGGACCTCAATTTTTCCCTTTTTCCTTCACAGGCTCAACTTTTATATGGGCCTGGACGTAGCATTGGGCCCCTTTGTGCTAGCTATCGTGCAGCATGATCCGTAATCCGTTCGTAGTCTTTCACACACGCTCTCTGCCTGAATTGACAGTGTTTGAAGTGACTACGTGATCGAGCACAAAGATGGTAGCTGAAGAGAATCAGGCCGGTACGCATGACTAAACAAACCTGCAAACCAAGCAACTTACCTGGCAAGACATTACACAGCGGAGATCAACTCCATCACGTGCTTCTCTACCGGGTTCGAAGCGATCGTCTCCAGCTGCGTCGGTCGTCGTCTCGTCATCATCTCGATCATCATCCACCGCTTGGACTCGTTCCATGCCAACACGGACGGGACGTCCTATCCATAGGGTGTCCGACGGGATCGACGAAGTAGGTCAGTCCACGGCCTGCTCCGCGTCGGCCCACGGCCCGCACTAGCTTCTTCAACCTCGAGCCGCCGCCGCCGCACCAAGCTCACCCCGCCGTCATCGTCGTCGTCCTGCTCGCCCCCGCCGCCTCCGTCTCCCACCCGGCTCCGGCGGCGCCCCCACCGCCGCCGCCCTCGACCGCCGCCACGCTAACCACTCCGACGCGTGACGCCCCCGCCCCTACACCGCCCACTGCCGGCGGCCACCACCGCGGCCGGCGGCGTCCCCGCCGCCTCGCCGCCCGCCCGCATCGCGCGGCCCACCGCCGGTCCGGCTTGCCGCCCCTTTTCTATGTCCGGAGGGAGGAGGAGGAGATCTTGGGGGTACAAACCCCGTGCACTAAGGGATTCTCCGGCGAGACGCCCCCACCCCGCCCTCATCCATCGTCTCCGGCGGCTCCCGCCGCCGGATCCGCGGCCGCCGCCCTCCGCCGCGCTAACCCGGCTTCGCCGGGCTCGTCGCCGTCGTTGTCGCCGCGGGGAGGCAGGAGGAGGAAGAAAGAAGCATGGCCGTCGGATGACTGTGTTGCACGAATCTCAAAGTGGCTTATCGAAACGATCCCCTCGGGCGGGCTACGTATAGGATCCGCCAACACGGACCTCCCTCGCAGCCCAAAACGAGGACGCGCAAGCATTCGTGTCGCTGGGCCTGGGCTTTCTTCACCTTGAGCCCGAACAAGCAAACTTGGGTACCACGTTTCCCAAAAAAAGAAGAGAAAAAGAAGGGAGAAAAACTGGGTGGTCGCGGCACGCGTGGAGCCGGCTCGAGCCGAGCCGAGCCGAGGGCGAGCGAATAAGCGGGCGGCATCTCACGCGAAGATGCTCCTCTTTTTCTTCGGACGCGTTTGTTCGCGAAGCCCCTCCTCCGCCCATCCGCTTCTTCCCATCACCGACCCAACCCTACCCCAAGGGGGGAAGAAAACTCTCGCCGCCTTCCGCCGCCTTCCGCCGCCCACATGGCCGCCGCCGCCGCCGCCGCCGCCGCCTCCTCATCCGCCGCAGCCTCCTCTCCCGCCGACATCGTCGGCGTCCCCACCACCATCCCCCTCGACAAGGTGAGTGCTCCCTCGTCCTGGATCTGCGGCGAATCTGCCCGATCTGTTCATCCGATTCCGTGGTTAAGGTTTCCCGCTTTTCTTCGTCTCAGGCGGCGGCTTCACGCGGTGGCGACCAGGCGGCGGATTGCGGGGTGTGCGCGATTTGCCTAGATAAGATCGCGCTCCAGGAGACGGCCCTCGTCAAGGGATGCGACCACGCCTACTGGTGCGTTCTCGCGAATCCCCACCCACCCACCCACCCCCGCATGATTACTGCCTTGCACTCCGTTTTACCATTCACTGGATTCCGATTGCTTTGCTAGGCTGTCGTGTATTGTCCTTGTTGGTGATTGATACTATTGCTCATCTCTAGTAACCTAATTTTTAGATTTGGAAGTCTGGATAATTTTAGATTTGGATAACTTCGTGCCTCTGTGGTGGTTGGCCTGTCTATTAGCATGTGATTTGCACGCTGATACTCATTCAATTATTAGGAAATTTTATTTTAGATTCCAGCATCTTATTAGGCTTAGGGAATATCCGCGGTATCAGTGGCACTATAATTGGATATAGCAAGCTTGTGAGCCCATGTGTACCTACAATTGCACTATGCTTTGGTTGCTTAAAGTCATCTTTATCCCTTCCATTCATCATAGTGGCCATGTGCAGTTGTTTTCTGCTTGCCAACCAACCATATATGAAATTCAATTATTGTTTCACCAACTCTCATGTTATTTGCCACTAGATTGAATATGAGTGTTCGACTTTTTGCTGTGCTGCTTGCCAATACGTATTGATCACATTTGATGCTGTTGCCTATGAGGGGCAAGTTATAGTGTTCCCTTCTTCTGCTTGCATTTGGTTTCTGTTCCAGTGTTTAATTAATGATAAATGCTCTGGCATTGTTGCAGTGGAAGCTTGTCTTTTATCTCAGATGATAATTTCTTTTGCTAATAGACGATTGTTAATTACTTATAAATGCTTTGGTATTGTTGCAATGGATTGTGTGACTCTGTAAGATGCTGCTGGCTATTCATCGCAATTGATGCTGGAGGATCTTTGGTTCTTGCGTTTCTTACTATTTTTCTGTATATGATAACTTGTTGCTCGAATCTTAATGAATTCAATCCATTTATTGCATGCAGTGTAACATGCATTTTGAGGTGGGCATCCTACAAGCAGACTCCTCTGTGCCCACAATGCAAGCATCCATTTGAATTCCTCAGTGTGCACCGTTCACTCGATGGCTGGTAACCCCTTGTTTCCCCGTAATATGGGGGCGTATCTGTTTCAGGTAGATTGTGAGCTTGATGCTTGTTTCTTTTCTTCAGCATTCATGACTACCTGTTTGAGGAGAGTGTTTGCCTTCTCCTGAGGGCCGCTTGGTTTGAACCTCTGCTCGTAGAGGCTCATGAAGAGGCTCTGGAAGAAGAAGATTTTTACCACCAATACCAATACGATGACGATGAAGATGATCTTGACGAGGAAAGTTATTACATGAGCAGGTCTCCGAGCATTCGAATTGGGAACAGGAGGTGGGGTGACAATGGGTACATCAGAGGCGGCAGGAGAGAAGCACGGCCCCGTCCAGCCCAGAATGAATCTGCTGATGGTGGTCCATCCAGGACCCCCAAGAACAAAGAGGCAGCGGCATCCGGGTCAGGGTCAGTACCATCCAGAACTCCAAAGAAGAAGGAGGCATCGGCATCAGGGTCTGGGTCAGTATCCAAGGATGTGGCAGGAAGGCGTGCAAAAAGGGCTCAGAAGCGAGAAGCTGCTGATAGGGCAGCTGCTGAAAAACATTTGAAGCACCTGCAGAGGTTGGGACTCAGTAAAACACCTGAAGTGCCTGCTGCTTTGGAGGTTGGACCTCAGGTCAATGAGTAATTCATGAGCCGCTGTAGATAATGGTGCTGTGAAGTATGCAGCCCTTGTGCCACAAAATAATCTTCCGCTGAGAGGTCGTGGAGCGTGGTCTTTGTATCATGGCAGCTTTGCCGCATTGTACAGTACTTTAGTTTCTTACCACTCTAGATCGATGCACTGGCAGCTATGCAGTTTATCCCAAACTGGTACCTTTTACATTCAGTTATTATATTAGAGGATGCAATTGCTAACTGTGCTGATTTTACATGTATTCTGGGCACTTAGATAGGATGTTGCAAATGAGGCGAGGAATTATTCCTCGGTGCGACCATGTAAGCACTGTCCGGTGACAATGTAATGATGCTATCAGTGTCAAAGTGACAAGTTAATGTTTTGATGTTTCTCGCCCTTCCCAACGAGGATGCCATTAGTGTTAGTTTTGATTTCCTGTCTTGCTGTAAGTACTAGGTTTCGAGATGGTATGCATCCTTGATTTTCTCTTGTTTTTTTTTTTTTTTTTTGAGGTATCGATTTTCTCTTGTTTGAAAAATATTAATATCTTCCTCGCTGCCTTCCGACTGCGCGGGCCGGCTAGCAGTCCGTTCGATTCTGTATCATCTCCTCCTACTTTGGTAGGCCGGCCCATTTCAATGGAATGACGAGGCCGGCACGGAGCTATACGGACGGATACAAGCTGGATCTCGGGTTGACCCATTTATCTCCGAGGATTCAATCGATTCGTAATTGCATCTTGGTCCGCCTTTATGCATTGCATTGCACCACGCAGGATTAGCATCATCGTTCGACCTGAGCCATGCTGGGTACGATGGGAACATGCCCGCACGGAACAGTAGCGTACCGTGCTACCAAAGTTCCGTCAATTCCATCATCGACAATCGCACGATGCCACGTCGTGCTGAGGCATTAACACTGTTGCCATCCTCGCTTCGTGCTGCGGCAACCGCACGCATTTCGCCGGACCATTGACACGCATTGCGTTCCACCACTGTCCAGGATATTTCGTCCCGGCCAGTGCCAACGACAGAAGCAGCAGATCACTTCTCAAGGGCGACCGACCACACGGCCGGCCGGTAGAACTGGTGGCCACGGGCTTTTGGCTCACGGGAACCGTAGGACTCGCTCGATGCATAGTCGAGTACTAGGACGACGAACATGGGTGACAAAAGGTGACACTCGTGACGGGACCTGTGTCCAGTACCACAAGGAAGCACACATCCCCATCTCGCAAAAGCTTTGCCCCTACGGCCTAGGGTTTCCATGACACCTACCTAGCTGCTAGCCAGGACAATCGAATGGATGGCACAACACGGCATGCTTTTTACCTTATCTTTTACTATCTCGCTTCTCTTCTCTCTGTAGATCCTCACGGGAGAAACAGATGTCGAAGGAATTCACGTTCATGGTAGTAGTACAAGGCAAGAAGCACTCCATCGAGCTCATCCAAGCTGTTAGCCATGCATGATGCAGCTGGTACTGACATGATACTGCATCGGTATACTCCTAGACTATAAACCAGGCCTTGCCAAAAAAATCCCTCGCCAAAAAAATCGTTATTACAATCCCTCGCCAAAAAAAATCGTTATTACAAGCAGGAACAGAAAGAAGCAGGCGGAGGCGATCGCACGCACATGAAGGCTCGTTGGTGGTATGATAGTGAAACCGTGAAAAATCTAGCTCGTTTACTTTTCAACTTGTTATGATCGTTTCATCATTACCATTGCCTTTGTGCTCAGCAAATGTACTGTCCGTCACTCATCATCAGAACCGGACAATTTTGCTGGAACTGCAAAAGCCACACAACAGTGCCTAAAGGGAAACGAAAAGTCAGCAGCATGCAATAGAAAACAGGGCAAAGATAAATGGCAGCCGCATACGAATAATTCACGATCACCAGCAGTAAACCACAAGCAAAGGCAATATAATAATGCCTCCAAAAAAGCTGTCCGGCCGGATATTCGCTCGGTCCGTAAAAGTTTCGTTCGCTCTAACACGTAACCGAGTAGTGGAGGTCCATGGCTGCAGGCAAAATGGAAGCCTTTTCTGCAGCATTTGACAAGCACGACACAACATTTGGCGAACATCTGAAAAAAAGACTATGTAATGTTCACTCTGCAAGTGCAACAGATGTATTACATTTCATGAATATCAGCCATGCCTTAAAAGGGTTACCATGTCTTTTAAATCAACTGTCGATAGTTGACAGCACAAAAAGGCCGATTAATTTTCAAATAGGATAGAAGAGCAAAAAGCGGATGCAGACACACTTACAGTACAGCACTTCGCGGTATGCGTCTAATGGCAGACAAAATACACATTCAAGGGACTGGGAAAACCGAATAGTACAATGACAGTATGAGAAACAAATCGTATAAGGGACCTGGTAACAAACCCTTCAGACAGAAAACACAAGCAGTATACATGTACACACATTAGGCTGGAATATTGAAATATATTTCATTTCTAAAAAAAATGTACACACATTAGAACCGCCAACAAAAGACTTCATGGTATCCATGGTGCAAAGTACAAAATACAACACAAAAGCAAGAAGCAAATATATCAAATAAATCAGACAAACACGCTTTCAAGTTCAGGAATCTCATCAATCAATCCATGATAACCAGGAAATCGTATGCAATGTAACTAAACACTACATTGATCCTGTTCATGTCTATGAACAGCCAAGTAGACAAAATGAAACTTGCTCACAATCCAACTGGTGCTTCCGAACCAGGCACCATTGTGGTCCACTAGGTCATCTTTTTTTTTCCCGGGACAAGCTATAAACTCTTTCATGAATTCTAAGAAAAGTTTACAATATGCCAGAAAAGAGAAAACCAACAGTCCTACACAACCAAAACAGACAGCATACGGTCCAACAAGCCCAGCACAAACTAAACTATCACAGCAATAGTCTGTATCAACCACATTGAAAGAAACCTATGTAGACCACACTGTAAAATATAAATGGTCAACAAAAGATTCAGTGATCACTAATTTTCTCCGAGTGATCGGAAATCCTTGATGCGCGGCACTTATGTCAGTACATATTGATTTTTCTCAAGAGGGTGAACATATCAATCATCGTTGTGCATGTTGATGCAGTATGCCTACAAAAAACTCTTGGTTTTTCATGGTTACATTATCAGGCGGCCTACCAAGAGTACAAAAACCCTTGACCCGGGAACAAAAAAAAAAAAAGAAGGAAAATTAGTAGCGCAACAGAGGATAGAAATGAAAATCAAGGCAAATTCAGTACTCCAAACTTCTTCCCTCTCATCATAAATATTTAAGCTATTCTGGAATAGGTAGGGAAATAAATTCAGTGCTCTATTTCTTAGGAAAAAAAATTCTTATGCCAACTATCTAGCAATAGGAATTTCAATAAAGGAGCATGACTTGAATTTGGCTCAAAAGGTACATGAAAATTGAGCTTTTGTTACGTAACAAACTTAAAACTGAAGGTAGGGACCAGTCAAATGAACTTGCATATAATTACAAAAGACAACAAACGTTGTCGACATTACTAGATACATCGCATTCTGACAAAGAGACGTAAAGGAGGGAAGTTACTAGCAGCAAACAGATTTATCCATGTGGAGAATGTGTATTTTGCAGATACAACACGGCACATGCAAAACTATTAATTGCACCGATCATATGGCCAAACACGGCAACCCACAAAGCCTAACCTCCAGCAGGCTTCCACGCTTTTCAACCAAGCTATATCCGACAAGGAAATGTCAACAATCGCAATCAAAAGTTTCCGAGTTTTATGCAATCACGTAGAATACTCTAATACTACCAGTTAGGAAAGCCCATCCAATTAAGAGCCCTTTTAGAAGCAACCTAAGATAAAACAAAGCAAGCAGGACTCGGTTGGGTGTTGAACTAGCTAGACAACCATACTAACAGTCCATCACAATTCCAATTGTCCGAGAGTTACGCATACGCCATGTCTACCGTCCACAGCACTGAATAAAGAAGCGAACTGAACAGTAACCGTGCTCCCCGAAGGTTGACAACAGTGGACAAGACGACATGGACCAATGTCATCATCACACATACATACATGAGATAATACAGCTTTGATGATGACAAGATAGCCCAACAATATCAATCCCAAATTTAAAAAGTTATCAACAGCTCACGACTGCCGTAACGACCCAACCCATGTGCCGTGAACCGGTGTTGTTACCGAGTTACTGCGAACATGTTAAAGGGGGCTATGCAAACGGACCGAAAATTTTCATTCATTGGCAAAAAAGCAAATCAAAGCAAAGCTGATCACTGGCGGATAAATAGAGTTCTGCAATCCAAGGCAACGAAACAAATCAAACACCCGACCCCAAAAATCATGTGCATGGCATTGCTTTTTACCCACCAGCTTTCTTTCGTTTCACATCTTGTCATCCACGATGGGATCCGGCACAAGGAATAAATATGGGGGGTTGCACAAAAAATTAGAAGGGGAGCAGGAGGCCACCATGATCCTGCCTCCTCTCCTACGAACGTGTCAAAAGAAGCAGCGGCATCAGCGGTCAGGCTAACATAGGAGTAACATGCATGCGAATGAGATGGTTTATAATAAGCGCAAGGATTATCTCATCACATGCATTACACATTGGCCTCCAGGATACAAAGTCCCAACGCATACGAAGAAGATGCCCTACACGGCACAATTCCAAGCCAGGAATCCTGCCTTCCTTACCTACCCATAGAAAAAGAGGAGACGAGAGACTGCAGCCAAACAAGGTCACAGCTTTGGAGGCCAAATTAAGCACGCAAAGAGAGGAGGGCCAAAGAAATGACACAAGAGTCAAACATATCAGCTCAGACTGCAACCATTCACAATCTAGCACGAGGCAGAACAGTGCACGCCTCTAGCTGCTCGAGGTGACCCGGCCCCCACGGCCTACACAGTTTGCAATGGATCCTGAACACATCCCCAAATATGGAAACGGAACAACAGGCATCGGGGACATGAACAAAGGCAAAAACCCAACAGGCAATATCTTATGCATATAAGGACCTGATAATGTTGCACTATCTTCTTTCCAGTTCCTAACAATTATTCTCCTCTACTGAGCTAGAAAAGGAACTAGTGCTATAGTAGTACAGCTAGAAACAATTCATCGTCGATGTTATTATGCACCAACAACAATAACAATATCAAAGAGACAGCATGCATATTGATGCCCCTTGATCTAATTGCACGGTCATGGAAAAGAGGAAATTGAACTTCGCTAGCAATGAAGAGAAAATCAAAGAATGGCAATGATATGTAACCTTACTCTTCTTACTTCCAGTGTAGAAGAACTCAGTTCATGGTGTTACCATAACTTGAACCGCCGATCATGTGCTGCCCTCCTCCCCCGCCGCTGCCATACATCTCCGTGGGCACCATGGAGGAGCCGCCTTCCCGGACGCCGCTGCTGCCGGGACCGGAAGCAGACGCCCCTCCGAGGTGGAGCTCGGACATGTTGGGCACTCCCGCTGTTGAGTCGTCCATTGCTGATGGACGCGTGACGGCCGTCGTCCACGCCCTGATCGTAGAGGAACCCTTTGAAGACGTGGCCGTTGATGGTCACCATGGCCTGGTACGCGTACTCGTCCTCGCCGTCGTCGATGGACGTCACGCGCACGCACTTGAACACCGCCGGCGCTCGCACTTGCCTCGGCAGGTTGTCCCTGAACGACGCGTCTGCGCAAGACGAAACCAAGCAAAGCTTTGGTAAATATATCGATCCAACCGTGGACGTGTAAACATGTGAAATGATGACGATATTGCCGGTTAATTACCTTGGTGGCTGGAGGTGGTGTCGAAGCTTCGAGGAGTGGTGGCGTTGGAAGTGGATGTGTGCGAGGTGGTAGTCTGCGACGATAGCAGGCGTGGCTTCTTGGAGGCGGAGGCGACGGCTGCTTTGGTCGTGGCAGTGGCGGGGGAGGACGACGCTGAGCCGGAGCCGGCAAGCTGCTGGCGCTCACGTCGGCGGGCGGCGGGGACCCAGGTGCTCTTGACGTGGGTCGTGCAGTCGAAGCCGCGGCTCTTGCAGCACGTGCGGCACCGGTTGTGGCTGCAATCCTTCTTCGCTTGGTTTCCGCAGTCCTGGCACGTGGTGGCGCCGGAGCCGCCGCCAGTGTCCAGCATCGGGAGCGGCTTCTTCAGGTAGGCGAAGGGGCTGGCGCTAGGGTTAGGGTTCGCGCCAGCTGCCGACGACGGCGACTGCGGCGGCGCCTGCGACTGCCAGAACTGGATGGCGCTGCTGGCCGGCGCCCCCGACTTGGCCGCGTCGGGATCAAGCACGCATGGGCCCGCGGACAGCAGCGGGAAGATGGGATCGGCGGCCGCCGCCGCCGCCGCAGCCGCCTCGTGGTGGTGGTGATGGTGGTGCGTGTGGTGGAACGACGCCGCCGGCGCGACGACAACCATCCCGACGTCGGCCATGCCGTAGTTCATCGCGGCCGCCTGGTGGCGCATGGACGCGGCGGAGGAGGCCGGGCCCCAGAGGCCCGCTCCCAGCGAGGCGCCGGAGGCGGCCGCGGCCGCTGCCGCCGCCGCGCTGGCATTGAAGCCAAGGGAGAGGTCGTCGCCGCGGCCTGCGGCGGCGGCGGCGGAGGAGGCGACCCAGTCCGCGAAGGCGCCGGTGTCGGATGGGAAGCGCCGTCCCGAAGCCACACTTATAGCCCCGGAATTACGCAGCGGAGGCGGTGATTTAAAATTCGCCAAAATTCTTCCCTTGGTGAGCAGCCTGTAGATAGAGCCTAGATTTCGTTACAGCAGCAGGCGGTGGCAGCAGCAGGCAAGGCAGCAGATAAAAAGGAGGACACGAATAAAAATCTACTTCGCTGAGCTGAGCTCTTGCTGCAGCTCCTCCCTCCTCTCCTCACCTCTACTCTCCTCCCGTGGCGGAGGTGGAGTAGAGTGCCCTGTCTCTATCCCTGATCTCTCTTAATTACTCCCTTCCTCTTCCCCACCACGCGATCTCAAGAGCTTCCAAGACACTAGGCTATGCACCTATCAATCCGCTAGTGGGGAGCTTTTCTCTCTGTCACTTGCTAATTTATTTTATGATTTGTAAGTCTGTATGCCTCTGCCTAGGAGAGTGACATGGATACATGAGGAGAGAGAGAAGGCTTGCTGCTGCCGCGGCTGCGGCGAAGGAAGGAAAGGGAAGGAAGGAGGGAGAAAGAAGGAAGATTTTAAGCGAGTGGTGGTGTGGGGACACTGAAATTCCTCTGTGCGATCTTCTCGATCACTCCCTATCCATCCATCTTTGGCGCTGGGACGGCACGCCCTTTTAGGGCTCGTTCGGCAGCTTGGGATTAATTCCCGTGCAGGATTCACATCATGCATGGATTGAGTGATTCCATGTGTGTCACTCAATCCTACACCTCATAGGTTTGATTCCCATATTTTCTAATTCCATGACCCAAAGTATTATTTGGTTGACTGGGATCAAATTCGCGTGCGTGAGTGGGACTCGTTCCATGGGGTCAGACACCAGGAATCATTCCTAGCATTTTGTTGGGCGCAATGGCTGGATTGAACTAGGTGGGAATCAAACCCAGAAATAACCGAACAACATTTCCAGCCTACTCTAGGATTCTCTCCAGGCCATGAAAACCCACTGGATTTTAGCCCAAATACTGGGCATTCCATGCCAAACGAACAAGCCCTTATTGGTTTCTCTCTTGGCCCCTTGTCCTCTTCTTTCTCCTCTCGCCCTGCCCTTCCGCCTCGCCTCTCGCCACAGCGGCAGAGCCCACTGCACACTGACGAGCTTCTTCTGCTGCCTGCCGATCCTGCAGCTGCGTTAAAAGCTAAGCGCTGATGCGTGGGATCTAGCCTGCCGCCTATACCAACATCGGTATCCCACACATCCACAACCGCTGGGTCACCAACCACTGTAGCGATTTCCATACGCCTCGTTTGGTTTCTTCTCATGGGCATGCCACTATTCCCCACTACAATTGTCGGAATGGTTTGTCATCCAAATGTACCAATGTTTCAAAAATTTACTACATAACTAAATCTTCACAATCCATACTTTAAATACTTGTAAATAAACATAGAAATTCTTTTGAACTTCCATTGCATCTTACTACGTATTATTCTTTCTCTTGTTCGACACACAGGTATCATCCTCGAGAGTCCATTGTTCTCTCTCTCTCTCTCTCTCTCTCTCTCTCTCTCTCTCTAAAGTGTTCAAATACAATCTGTATTTTCTTTGATACTATACAAGAAGTGTGTCACTCAAATAACATCATTATAGCATTAATGTTTCAAAATTCATTTAATTTGCAAATAAATCTGATATATGTAAGAAAAGAAATATATAACGCATATGATTTATGTCAAAAGGTTGAGTTTTAACTCTGTTGCATCTATGCTAACCAAACACTATTTTCAACATTACAAATGAAACATCATGATGTGTTACCACAATAATGATTTCTCCTTTAATTTGGATCTTATTCCGGCATTGTCAACGCTACCCGCGCTTAGATATCTATGTGAAAATTAACATAATGTAGAGTAAATTTTAAGTACCAATAAGTATTTTTGACATTAGTTACAATAAATTTTGATTTTTTTTCTATAGAAATCATGGAAATCTACATCTATTTTGGCATCATGTTTTTAAAGATTGTAACTTTCTAACTTAATGGCATTATGGGCCATCCATCCACTTGTTGTTGCATGTGACTTATGCTAATATGCAACGAGTGTGAAAGACATAGTTTGTCTTTTTTACAAGCTGATGCTAGAATAGTTTTTGGTTCTCTACAAATGGTACTTGAAGTTGTAGTTTTATGTGGCCCATACTTCTACAAATTATAAACGTCTAAGATATGGTGTTATATTTGTAATGGAAAAATATTGTGAGAAATTCACGGAATATTGTTTAGTTTCTGCAACAGGCAAAAAATATTTACATGAAGAATATCAGAAGTACCTCGGTAAACAGTGTTGAAACATCGAATCGGGTGATTGATAAATTCTGGGAAAACGCTTGTTGCATGCATCGCCTATTCTGGGAAATCGGGTCAACTTTGGTATACTTTTTTCCCACGCAAATTGAATCATGCATCGCCTAATTAAGTCGATTTTTTACTGGAAGTTTGCCGATGTATGCGTGTTTGCATTGTGCTCCGGCGCGATCGCGCACTCACGTATATATGTGGCGCACCATTGAAACGAGTGTCCACTCCACCCCAAATCAGAGGAGCCACCCTGTGTCGGTCCATGGTAAGGCTATCCGCACTCATGTTACTCTATATCTTTCCTCTAAAAGGAATATTCTGTCCTGGTCATCGAGATTCCTTCCTCTATATCAACTTCCTCCGCACCCATCATTCCTCTATATCATTCCTCTATCCCAACTAAACAATATTTTATTCAACCATCTCCAACTACCATTAATGAGGTCTACTTATAATTTTATCGAAATATATCCATGTGACATCTTGTTTTGAAGGATTTATTGAAACGAATTTAATGGTGGAATCGGAATTTGATTTGGGTTTTTGGTTTGTGAGTTAAAACATTTTTTAGTTTGTTGCATCGGTGGGGCCCACCAATCTTCTCTCTCCAGCTTCTCTCTCTCACGCGCGCAGGAAGGCGGTTGGCTGGGCGCTGGGCCCGCACCACGATGGCGGATGTCCGGGACTGCGCTGAGAATAGAGGAGCCGGCCTCTTCCGTTTGCGTAGCGTAGACTTTAGAGGAAGCCGGTGCAGCATCTTTTTACGGTAAACTCTACTGGAGGAAGGCATACCGTTCGCCGGTGCGGGCAGCCTAAATGCGATGCCGGATAGCCTGGTCATCGCCGCGTTGGTGGCTGGCGAACACAGTAACAAACTGTGTTTGAACAGCATCACGATTGATGATTGCGGAGGGCTGACTGTTTTCAGTGTTGGCAGGCGGGCGGCCAAGCTTACCGGCTGCTCCACCCGATTGTCATCATTCGTTCCACAAACTGTCCTACCTAAGCGAGCCACACCGAGCTCATTGCGCGGTGATGGTCATCTTCACAACAGATTGCTACATTGTGTGATTTTCAGTAATGCTGTTTCGTATCAACTCCAGGTATAAAAATGATAGGGCTGGTACTTTTCGGTGATGCCATAGAGTCACAACTTTGAGCCAAATCTGAGAAAAATAAACTACTAGTAAATCAGTATCATCAGTACAGGTGGTGGAGTAATCCATTTTCAAATCACGCGCCGCAATGGCTTTTGAAAGCAACACAAACATGATGGAGCCGGCTCTGCAATCCAAATCAAAAGCAATGGAAACGGCGCCAGATTGTCCGATTCATGAACAGATAACAAGATAGTGACCTAATCGGCCAAACGACAGGCAGATCGCTCCAACCTTTTAGAAGCAGGCCAGCAGCAATCACAGCAATAAGCATGTGAAAACAAGCCGCAAAGCAACCCATCGATGGAGCATGCACGCTATACATGCATGCGCCCACAACTCCACCGCAGGACCATGCATCAGTTCCCACCTCTCGTCTCGTGACGAACCCGGCCGCCGCCTCTGCTTTGCCTACCACAAAAAGGCATTGGAAATGGCAGCAAGAAAAACGAGCCGGGCATGCATCGGCCATAACCTTGAGGTAGAAGCAACGCAACGCAATGCATGCACGCATCTAGTAGATCAATGGTATTCGGCACGGCGGAAACCGGAAAGGTCAAGCAAATGGATCTGCCGTTTGTACATAGTTGTCTTTCACACGCTTAAGCAAGCATGATGCCGACCTAGCAAAGAACTCGTTTAATTTTTACATAGTAGATGTCAAAGAAGGCTGCCAATCTAGTGAGCTGAGAATGTGACAAATGCTCGAGCGATGGGGTCGCTCGCGGTCCCGAAACGTGACGCAAAGTGAGCAAGGCAAATCCCTGGTTGCTCGCCTCACCCCTCAGCTTTTGTTTCCCGTGAGCCAACAAGGTAAACGTGCCGGGTTAAAGGCTCATTTCGATTGCAACTTTCTGACTAATGTTGTCACGCTCAACGGCTCAAGTCTAGGCATCCTTATTAGTTTGTGGTTGATGCTGACACCACACTATATATTTTTTTCTCCCAGAAACTTTATCAGTCAGTAGTCCTACTTGGACAATAAAATCGGACAACAATTTAGGCTGCAGAAAACGACGCTGCAAATGCCCTTTGAAAATGCAACAGATGCATAGATTCAATGATAGAGTTAGTGATTCTAATCACACCAAACAAAGGACAGTGTCAGAACTTTTGGGACGGTAACGTGACTACTTTTTTTTTTTTTATGTATAGTAGGTTGCCAGATTTGAGGTTGAAAGTCTTGAAGACGGAACCACATTAGTCTTTCTTTTTTTGTATGGAACACGTATTTCATAAAAAAAAAAGAAACATTACAAACAAATACAAGAGGCCCGAAGGCCCGCCTAGAAGTTGGTACATGAAACACATAAGAGAAGAAAAAAAGTTAGACACTAACTCTATGAGGCTACTTCCAATGGGGAGTTTCATTTCATTGTTTCATGTCATATAAAATGCAAATGAAATACCTCTCTCCAATGCATAATTTCGTTTTGTTGTTTCCTAAGCTTGTCATAGCATTTAATTGTTGCTCAAATGAAATAAAACTCCTATCCTCAATGCAAGTTTCATGCTATTTTATATTTTGGAAACTGTGCATTACATTAGGCCAGTCTCAATGGAGTTTCATAGAGAGGTTTCATATGCATTAAATTACATGCCACATCAGCAATTTTATGAAGAGAGAGAAAGAAGAGTTTCATCTAAACAGAGAGGAGTTTCATCCCCATGAAACCCAATATACACGGTTACCTAAATATGAGTCTTGGTAATAGTGCAATGAAACTATGCACTGAGACTGGCCTTAGAAACAGTGTAGATCCAGTTTCATCTAGATGAAACTGGTTTCCTCTCTCTCTTCATTATTAAACTGCCACGTCATCAAAATTGCTCACATAGCACATCATTTATTAAAAATGAAACTCCCATTGAGAGTAGTCTGACTTACATAACTTAAACCTCCTCAACGCGCCTTGATGAGAAGATCCACCGCAGCTTCATGAACCTCGAGGGTCCTGGGCGAGAGCGACCGGTTTGAATGTATAGTTGGTTGTTAGTTACGAGGTTGAAAGTCTTGATGACGAAACCACATTATTCTTTCTGTAGACTCATAAACTTGGTTACGACAGTACATAGTATATTTTTTTTGACAGACAGTACATAGTATATAATACCGATATGTATCTAATATACGCACTATAATGAAGATTGGATAAAATTGATGGAGAAAATACTGAAGATCGTAACTGTAGCAGTCTTCCCGCATGACACCCCGGGGTTGAAAAGTGAACGTGGGACGTGTGAAACATTGGAAGGTTTGGGTGGGTCAGGTATGGCAGTACGTGTAGCGCCATGCATCCATACAAGTCGAGGGAATTATTGGTGTGCGTACGGCTTGGCAGGACAGGACAGGAGGCAGGCTTTGAGACGGCGATGCGAGGTGGCAGTGCCGGGACCGTTGGATTCTTGTTCGGTAGTGGCGTGTGCAATTACTGCGGCCGGTGCCTGCCCGCCTAACGGCATCCCCTGCCCTGCCCGGAGAAGAAAGAAAGATTGGCCGGATCGGAGTTACTGCCATGCTGCCAACTCCAAGGCATGCTCACCAGCTTCCTTCGCTTCGATATCAATTCACGTAGCCAAGCGAACAGTGTGCCGGTGGATCGGTGCAATGGCTGGCTGGGGCAGGATTTGTCTCGCTTAACCAACCTGGAGATCGTTGTAGTACTAGCACTAGCACAAGTAGTACAGTCGGGGGCGTCGGTTCATGGCATACCAGATGCTACAGGAGCAGCGATAATGGCGGACGATAAAACAACCATACAGCAAGCGACAAGGTCGCTGAACCTGTACGAAGTCGAGGTCCCGAGCCTAGCTAGCTTGCTGCTAGTACTAATGGAATCGAAATACTCTCTGATGATGGAGCGATTGATCGTGCATGCTGGTACTGCGTACGCATATTCCTTGGCTACTCCTAGCCAGTAGTGGACGGTCACGTGATCATAAAGCCAAGCTAGGCGCGTTTCGCTCGAAAGGGCCAAGCGCCGCATGAAGAAATCGGCGCCCTCTTGTCTGGAACCATGTGCGTCCGCCGCTCTTGTACGTACGTACAGCACGGCGTCGCGCTTGCTTGCTTTCGGCGAGTTTTGTTTATTCGCGCGTATAGATCGATCCCACACGAGGAAAAAGCGACGCCGCGTCGCGCCCAGGACGCCGGCGATGTACGTACGTACGTCGCTGCGCCGAGCACATGCCCCGATTTACTCCGTACGACACCGATGTGCGCCTCCTTTCCGTTTGCGTGCTGACTGCTGAGCAAAGGGATTCCGTGGTGGGTGGGCTTGGCAATTATTTGGTGGTGGGACGCGGCCGTACGCACACGCAGCCGGACGGGCGGACAGGTCGCCTCACCAGGCTCCGTAAATTTAGCCCACCTTTGTCGCCTCCCCCAGCCGTGTCTCTGATCCATCCCATGGCTCTCCATCGTCGTCTGCCCAGTGCCCACTGCCTTCCTGCCCCGTTTTCTGTCTCTCGTGAGTCCCAGCTCAGTTCGTCACCACCATTTCCATCCGTTGCCTTGAACAACAAAAGCTGTTTCTTTCTGTTCGGACTTCGGATTCCCCTTGGTCCTTGCTCGCGATGCTATTATTCTCCCTAGAGCACCGTGCGGCTGCTGAACCCTTTGGTCCTTGCTCATGGCTCTTCCTCCCTGGCCTCTCCTTTCGCACCTCTCTCTTTTCAACCCTCCCAAATCCTGCCATAGTTTATTTAGCAAACCCTTGTAAAGTTGTTTGCAGTATGCCCTTCGTATCAGATCGGGCGCTCGAGTACCTTTGACCCCAAGCCTTGCACAAGATCTCATTCCCTCAGCTCGATCATGTTGTGCAGATCCTTGATTACAAAATCGCCGTATATTGGTACTAAAGCAGACTAGTAGAACCAAAGTTAGAGAAAGTATTAGCATTATGTAGCACACCAAATAGGAGTCTGTTTTTTTTTTCTTCTGCCTTTTAAAAACCAGCTTTTGAAAAGTCAGAAACGATGTCTTAGCATCCTATAAAAGGCTTGACCTCATAATACGAATACAACTTTTCACTTTCAAAGGCAATTCAAAAGAGCAAACTATTTGTTTCAGCTTTTGCATTTCGCAGAGGCAAAGATACTAAAACTAAAAAGATCATGTCCTTTATACCAACAAGGATATTTTAAAATTGATACTTGCCACCAAATCATAGAGTAGTATTTTTTTTATGATATTTTGGCAAAGCTTTGCCACCAAATGTGGCACTTCATGCATGTTTTTTTTTTGGTATTTTTTCATGTCTAACAATTATCGTCAATATTCGAATTACAAGTCACATAATTCATGCATTTTTTTTGCGAACGAGATGTTCGCTGGCTTACTGTGTGTATCGATATAGAGTGGTTGACTGCTGGACTCTTACATTGCGATCGCTCTATAGTTCATGCTTTTGGAAGATCGTGCTGGAGCAAAAAACGCCAAAGTTCAAAATTTTTGGGGGAAAATATCAACACCCCGAATCATGACAAAATCAGCTATATGTGTCGCATATGATCATTGATGCATGGAATAGAAGAGAGTGGCGATATTGTTGAGAAGCGACAGAGGGACGGCCAGTACTTTGTCACGATGAGAAGAGATGACACGCACCCCCGTCCCCCCTCGTGCTGGGTTCACTGCCTCTTGCACAAAAGGCCGGCACGAGCAGCGGCGCTGGGCTGCTGGACAGAACCTGCGCGCGACGCGAGCAACCAGACGGCGGAAAAGCCACGCCAGAAAGCGGGTGCTTCGTGGCAGTTTTCTCGTTGGTGATGCAGTGCTCGTCGCAAGAGTCGAAGGCCCGCCCGGCAGCGGAGGGTTCACTTTCTGGATCGTGTCGTGTGTTTGAAGCATCATTTCCGTGCGATCCCGCATGCGGGGCGCGTACGATCGTGATGCACGGAGCTTTGTGCTCAGGGGAGGTTGCAAGCACAGCGGAGAACTCGCGCGCTCGACCGGCAGGCGCGTGGCGTGGCCGTCGTATCTTCGCCGTGAAGTGATCGACTGTGGTGTTGTTTCGAATTTGCTAGGCACACGGAAGAATTGTCCTGTCGAGTAGTGAAAGGCTAAGCACTATACTACTCGACAGGAGTATCAATGTAGTAGTAGGCGGTACCAGTTGCAGGAGAAACGTCGTAAAAGTAATTATCAATGAACGCAAACACACATACACATAAAAAAAAAAAATCAGTTAAGCCCTTGCTCGTGCTAGCGGTATTATTTGAGGTGGTATGGGATGCCTTCTGTACAAGTACAAACATTGATAAGCTACCATAGCAGCCTGCAACACAGATCACGAGCCTTTCTGCCCCGTTAATCCCATCATTCCACTGCTCATTGGTCCCTAACAATCTGAGCCAGAAAAGACAGAGGTGATCAGTGTCGGACTCAGAGCCTGGCCCCTCGGACTTAACTCGTCACGTTCCGGGGTCACCAAGCCGCTGTAAAAAATTGAAGACCCGAGCTGGTCCATCCATATATGCGTAGGGAGCAGCCAACGGCTCGGCTAATTCGTGAAATCGGCCACTTGGTACGTCCACTCCGTTGTAAATTATCCACGGGGTCCACGCGTATGTTTGAGGAGCGTGTCCGTTCTTTCCGGCCGCCGCGCGCTGGTCGGTCGGCACGGCAGTGGTCGCTCGATCGCCTGAACTTTCTTTCTCTCTCGGCCGCGGATTAGTTAACGGAGTTGGGAGCAAAATTAAGAAGGCATACAAGTGTCGGCAATCTGAGCATCAGCTGCGGAAAGTTATTTGAGATGGGGGCAAGCTCTGCATGCCCCGGGCATCTTGCTCAAGGTCATCGCTTTCAAGCATGTGACTCTCCCGTTTCGAGAAACGAGGTGCGTTGATCGTCGCATCTGCCATGACATCGTTGACGACGACAAGTGTGGCTGACGACGACAAGTACCTTGAGCATCATCGTCTACGTGACTGCGAAGATCATCCGCGCGCTCAAAGACAAAACTAGGAGCTCCTTTCCATTTCGACGTGCACCCTTTCCAACATTTCTTGGCGTCGGATGGTGGACGAGCATCTGCCTGCAACTGCAAGAGGGGCAGCTCAGCGGTTTCATGCAGCAGGAGCAGCCAGCCAGGAAGCAATAATGCTACGGCACACTGTCACAGTACTGATGAATTGATTTGTTGTGCTCAAACAGACATTGATCGTGTTGGATATACGAGCACTTTTAGTTTTAATTTAATCCAAAAATAAAGCATGAATAAGATAAACAGATTGCAGATTAAACTAGACAAGTCTACGCAAGATCTAGACAAGTCTAAAACCATAATAAACAGAGCAAGATCTACCATACTTCGCAGTACTATCGTACAAGCATGGATCATGTAGGCATATAAGAGAGACATAGTTCCAGAAAGTACGTACTGATCGTTCAGAGGAGACGATGAAGAAGCCGTGACGATTGGCGATGCAGAAAAGCTGGGACAGCGGAGAAGACGTCGACGAAGGCGATAACGAGCAGCAGCCCCCGAGCACGAACGTTGAGGAACACGAGCCGTGGTGGAAGCGATCAAAGCAGTCGCGCAGAGCGCTTCCCAAAAACCTTATTCGCCCTCTCCCGGTGCAGGAGCTCATAGGACGACGGTTCCGGAGACATGCTCTCCCGTTCGTCGGTGCACGCCGACGATCGGGATAGGGCAGACTACAAGCGGCAGCGCAGCAGCAGGAGGAAGAAGCAAAACCCTAACTCGTGTTGAGGTATATTCTGGCGGGCGGCAGCCGTACGTATTTATAGAGGGAGAATCGCTAAGGTTAAGGCGTTCCAAAACCGAGTCGGTTTACATATAAAAACGTATTGGACACGAAAAAGAAAAACTGCAAAAGGAAGCCGCACACCCGCAAGGCATCGGGCCGGATTTCGGCGGACCATTCACGCAGGTGATGCGCGCCCGCGCCCATCGCCCAAGCCCCGTCCCGCCCGGCGAGGCGAGGCGAGGCGAGCGAGCGCGCGTGTGTTTTTCCTTTATTCCTCTCATCCACACACTTGCAAGAATAGGTAGAGCAACCTTCTATTTAAGTTAGTCCTCCTCTACCTAAACTAGCAATGTGGGACTAAAGAGTTGCACTCCCACCACTCATGAATGAGCCTTTGAGATTTTAAGAAATTTATTGGGAATTTACCAAATGGGCCAAGCAAGGTGCAGCCCACTACCAAAAATTTCAACAATCCCCCACCAGATCTCAATGTCCCTTTTAAGACTTTGCCATATCCTACTGCTGCTTGATATACCAATGTTTCAATGGAGACTGTTAAGTTGAACATCCATCTAGAACAAAAAGCTACACTCATTCACAACTTGAACAATGGACTACGCATTGAATTGCAAGTTTTGTGCAAACAAGTTTCACTTAAAGTCAATCTGGTACTTGACCTCCAGTAGACTACCCTGTGGGTGGAGCATATAGGTCATACTCCCTGGTCTCTTCATGAGCTTAATAGAGATCACCCAAGTCTTAGAGATTGCGACCTTACAACAATCGGGCTCATATAGATGTATTCTTTCAAGAATGTTCTGCAGGAAAACATCTTCGCTAATTAAAGCCAACAGAATACATTAAGGCATTTATAAACCTGCCATGCAAAAAATAAGAGTAATGCATCTTTATTCGAGTGGGTTAGGTAAGGTACTCTGTAGTCATCCACTAGCTTGTTCTTTCCAGATCCTACTTCACGGGATCTCCGATCACATAGGTTGGGTTACCGCTATGGAATAACTCATATGGGTCTCATACCCATCTCCTTAGATGCAGCGTCTATCACATTACGTGACAGCCCCTTAGTAAACGGATCTGCCAGGTTCTTTGCAGTTTGGATATAATCCAATGATATAACTCCGGAGTTTCTCATCTTCCTGACATACTTCAACCGTCTCTTAATGTGTCTTGATGACTTATCATTATCGTTAGAACTATTCACAATTACCGTTTGATTGTCACAGTTCATAAGGATTGCCGGCACAGGTTTTTCAACGATAGACAAGTCCATCAAGAGCTCTCGTAGCCAGTCGGCCTCAACGGTAGCTGTATCTAATGCAGTTAGCTCTGCTTCCATGGTAGACCTCGTTAAGATGGTCTGTTTGCATGACCTCCATGAAACAGCAGCACCACCCAAAGTGAAAATTTATCCACTTGTGGCATATATCTCATCTGCATCAGATATCCAGTTTGAATCACTATATCCCTCAAGTACCGCAGGATACCCAAAATAGTGAAGCGAATAGTTCATAGTGCCAACCAGATAGCGCATAACTCTCTCAAGTGCATGCCAATAAGCTTCTCCCGGATTTGAGGTAAACCGGCTCAGTTTGCTCACAGCATATGAGATATCAGGCCTCGTAGCACTAGCTAAGTACATGAGTGATCCAATGATCTGAGAATATCTCAATTGGTCTCTACCAATTCTTTTATTCTTTCGAAGGATCACACTGGGATCATAAGGTGTTGGAGAAGGCTTGCTGTCCTTATAGCCAAAGCGGCTCAAGACCTTCTCTACATAATGGGACTGCGTTAAAGTAATCCCATTCTCTCCTTTGATTAACTTGATGTTCATAATAACATCAGCCTCTCCCAGATCTTTCATGTCAAAGCTTTGACACAAGAACGTCTTGACCTCATGAATCACGTCAAGGTTTATTCCAAAGATCAGTATGTCATCAACATAGAAGCACAATATAACACCTTGACTTTAACCATAGCGGTAGTACACACACTTATCAGCCTCAGAGGAGACGATGAAGAAGCCGTGACGATTGGCGATGCAGAAAAGCTGGGACAGCGGAGAAGACGTCGACGAATGCGATGACGAGGAGCAGCCCCCGAGCACGAACGTTGAGGAAGACGAGCCGTGGTGGAAGCGATCAAAGCAGTCGCGCAGAGCGCTTCCCAAAAACCTTATTCGCCTTCTCCCGGTGCAGGAGTTCGGAGGACGACGGTTCCGGAGACTTGCTCTCCCGTTCGCCGGTGCACGCCGACGATCGGGATAGGGCAGACTACAAGCGGCGGCGCAGCAGCAGGAGGAAAAGGCAAAACCCTAACTCGTGTTGAGGTATATTCTGGTGGGCGGTGGCCGTACGTATTTATAGAGGGAGAACCGCTAGGGTTAAGGCGTCCCAAAACCGATTCACCCAGGCCAGGTCAGGCCCGGCGAGCGAGCGCGCATGTGTTTTTCCTTTATTTCTCTCATCCACACACTTGTAAGAATGGGTGGAGCAACTTTTTATTTAAGTTGGTCCTCCTCCACCTAAACTAGCAATATGGGACTAAAGAGTTGCACTCCCACCACTCATGAATGAACCTTTGAGATTTTCAAGAATTTATTAGGAATTTACCAAATAGGCTGCAGTCCACTACCAAAAATTCCAACAGATCGAGCATGCCTGCTGTGTGATGCCAAAATCTGTGGGTGATGATTGCTGGGATGGTGCAGCCGTGTCGTAAAAGTGATTAGTGGTAAGTGGTGCGGCGGTGACAAGACAAAAGGGAAGACACTCCGGCTCCGGCCGGGAGGAAAAGAGACGGGAAAGGGTAACTGCAGCTATGCCTTTTTCCCATATTTGTTGTTGTGCTTCACCACCAAACCAACCGCACACACCCAAAGGTCTCTGGCTTCATGAACCGGCGGAGGAGTGCAGGACACTGCTGCAAGAGGAAACGATGGAGCGACAATAATTGGAAGTATCATGCGTCTCTTCCACTGAAGCTTCCATGGCATTGGATCCTTTGCTTCCATTACACTGCACGTAGTAGTACATCTGCCGTGGTGCAGCACGTCCTCCCGTCCTAAATTATGTGCGCGCAATGAAGGGAAGGGTTTACTACATCGCAGACACGACCATATATATAGTGGTCAATTCTTCCTCCACCACGTGCAAATTTCTATTCCATGACTGGGATTAGTATCTTGTGGTCGCCACAAGCATGCATGAAACAGAAGCAGGGAGTCGCACACATTTTTTTTTTTTTGAACGATAGGTCACGCCGTGTGAGACAAGCATTATCGCATAAAATATCAGTGAGCACAAGGAGGATTGTCGAAATTAGTTTTGCTGAATTTAGCCCTTTTCTACTCCAGCGGAAGGAGCTTGCAGGGGAACGTATTTGCATTCGGTGTACTCACAAAAGTCACAAGTGTGCCGACGGCAGTTCGCGCACCTATCGCCAGTGGAGTATAGGAGTATTTCGTGCAGCGGAGAAGGCAGGCAGCCAGAGATGCCGACGGGATGCATGCAACCGATCGAGCACCCGTCTCCATGGGGAAAGAAACTTTCGGCGCAGATGGCACGCCACTGGGCGGCCGGCCAAGACACGAGAAGGAGAGGAAACGTGGTGCAGGGCAGGCAGGAGCTGTGCAGGGGTGAGGAGAAGAAGCGAAGAAGGGAGGTTTCCGAGGTGGCGCCTCGAGCCCCGCGCGCGCAGCCCAAAGAGGGGACCGGGCGCATCCGCACACCACCGCTTTCGTTTCTTTTTGCCTTGTTTAATCCGCCCCCGGACAGCGACCACAATAACTAAACCCTGGAGGTTCTGCCAGAGCGCAGAGACGCAGCTGAAGCAGCAGGCCACGCCACGACGCCGATCGCTTGCTTCTAAATAAAGCCTGCGCCGCGCCCGCACTGGCGCTCCACTGCGGCCCGGGCAGCCATGTCCTCGCCTCCCCGAACGCCGACACGTCCGCGCCGTCCCCCACTCGCTGCCGATCGTGGTCACGTGACGACCCGCGTCTCCCGCCCCGCTAAAAACAAGCCGCAAATCGGCCACGTTTTAGGACCGCTTTCTTAGGTTAACCACTAATCCTCGGAGTATCAAATTGGCGCCGCTGCTCACCCACACACCGGACGGAGTCCGTTTCAAAAGAAAACGCTCCACTTGCCGCCCGATCCCGACGCCTGCGGCTGTGCCCCGGCGCGCGCTGCCCTGCTTCCTGCTGCTTCGGCAAGCCGCCCGGTGCGCGCGAGGACCGACGACGACGTGCCGGCGATTTTTAAAGCACGCGCGAGGAGGGAGGGAGGGAGATGGCTCAAAGTCAGAGTGTCAGTGGACCAGGCCTGCGCGAACCAGCGGCCTGCTTGCCGTGTCCGGTCTGGTCTGGTCTGGTCCTCCAAGGACGGAGAATGGGCCTGGGGCTAGTGCACATGGATCTACCACTTCTACGGCACGCTGCTGGGCTGCTCAGCTCAGCTCTGCCTTTGCTTTATTTTTCCCGGCCTGCTTCCCGCTGAGACAGCGTTGCAGGCTCACAGCGAGTTTCGCACCGTACCGTACGGATGGGATCTCTCTCCCTGATCCATGATAACATGCCTCAGTGCCTGTCTCCTCTCCTCTCCTCTCCTCTCCTCTCACGTGACGATGCGCTGCTTTCGCGGGACCTTGCAACTCGCTCATGGAGTCATGGGGTAGCACCGGCCGCTGCCTTCTGCACAAACCACTGAGCACTGTATGGGATAGTACTAATGAAGCGGGTAGTACAAAGGAATTCGATGCCATCTCTTTGAAGTGGGTGTTGGCAACCTCTCAGAGTCCCAGCATGAGCCAGGATACTTGCAGCCTTCCTGCAGTTTTTAGCCCAGTGTGAACTAGAGACTCTGGCCCATACGGCCTGTAATATTGTTGGGCCTAGAAAACTGTACTGGCAGGCCGGCCCATATGTGTTTAAAATCATACTTTTACCCTAGTGCTCTGGCTCAGAAAATTTGTCTAAAGAAATTGCTCAGAAATTGGTAGATCGATCCTGGTTACTCTACTAGTGTAGCGGAAAGTAGATGGTTGCAAGATTCGAAGCAAGAACAAACATGAAATGAAAAAGAATGGGCACAGAAACATTTATAAGCAAAGAGAATATGGAAAGGGATCCTGAAAGAAAAAAATCATGCAGGAGAATGCACCAAAAAATTTATTCAACCGCCCACCGTGGGGCTCGAACCCACGACCACAAGGTTAAGAGCCTTGCGCTCTACCGACTGAGCTAGACGGGCTTTGTGTCCGTTCATGTCGCATAGTTATTTAGACAGCAGTTGTACTTTGGGAACTACTGTAATGCTTCATCGGGTGCAATCAACGTTACATTAAGAAGAAGACACGCTCACTGCGACAATAGAAAACATTCGGTGACAGCAAACAACAAATCAACACTTCTTGAGCACACACGACAATAGAAAAACATTCGTTGACTCATGCTGCCGAGCAGAGCTCGCGCGCGAACCCGACGCGTCCGTTGGCGACGTCGAACAGCACCCGGTGGTTCTGCTGCTGCATGCTGGCCAGCACATTGAGCGCGGCGTTGACTCCGTCCGCCGGCCCCGCCGCCATGGCCAGGCACGCGACGCCGCCCGACGAGCTGTGGATCATGACGTTCTCCTCGGGCAGCGTCACGGCGACCGCCCCTGCGAACGCGAACGTGACGGTGGGCACGGAGACCGTGACGTTGTAGCAGGTGTCGAACCCGCCGAGCGGCGCCGCCACGGGCGCCCGCACCCTGCGCCGGAACGCGTCGCGCACGGCGGCGTACACCGGCGCCGACAGCCGCGTGAACATCGTCCCGGCGTCGACGATGGTGCCGCCGCCGCCGCTCGCCGGGTCGAACGCCAGCGCTGACGCCGGGAGGGGAACCGGCTTGCCGCCGACGCGGATGCCGATCATGTTGACGTAGTAGAGGGACGGGCGGTGTGGGTTGTAGAGCAACGGCGTCGTCTTGATCCGCTTGGGCTGACCGACCGGACCGAGCCTGAGCGTGCCGGAGAAGTTGGAGGTCTTGTAGTTTGGGAGGCAGTAGGAGAAGACGGAGCCGTACACGTCCTTGGTCTGTGACAGGAAGGACAGCGGCCCGCGGCCGAAGCCGATGAGCCCCTGCGGCGGCACGGAGCTGCCTCCGCTGCTAGTGACGAAATGGAGGCAGCCGAAAGTGTAGGACGCGTCGACGGCGTCGTTCTCGAGCGCGAGGGAGTCCTGTCCGAGCAGCGCCTGGAACGTGGACCCCGCGTACGTGAGGTTGAACGCGCACGACGAGCCGGGGCACGACGGGCTCGGCACCTGCGAGCACTGCGGCGAGCCGCAGCGCACCGGGCGGTACGTGGACGACTGCGTCGGGGAGAAGGACGGCGCGGCAGTGGCGCAGCCCGTGCAGCCGGTGCACGGCACCCACGCGGCGTCGTTGCTGGGGTCGATGGCGACGAGGAGCGTCTGCGCCGGGGTGCCGAGCCGCGCGCGGGCTACGTAGTTGGGGATGCTCAGGATCTGCCGCCCCGGCGCGATCGGCACGAACGAGCGGTGCCGTTTCTTGCCGTTGTTGGGAGGCGCCGAGGCCAGCATGGCCACGCGTGCCGCGTCGGCGGCCGACTGGGCGGCCAGGGTTGCCGCCCAAGTGGAGATCGGTGCCCCGGCGTCTGACAAGACGGAACGAGAGCGTGCCAGGTGCAGCGTCGAGCTGCGCACGGCAGATGCTGATGTCCATAAGATGGACAGAACGACGAGGACGACTGAGAGTCGTCTAAATCTAAGCGATGACATTGTTGCTTTGGTCCCAGCTTGTTTGAGACGAAGGAGATCGTGATGGGTGTGTTTGGACGTTAAATGGTTGTGTATTTATAGGAGATGTCAACAACAAAGGCAAGGCGTGTGCGTGCTTCATAATGAAATTGTCCGCACTGTATCACTCACCACTCATGAAAGCTCGGCCTGCTGATGGCCTGTTTTCAAATGAAAATTCTGGTGGGGATATCTCTCCCCCCGCGTTGACCTTAACAAAAACACTCATGAAAAGCGGTGCCGGTGCATCTCTTTTCCTGCTGATCCTTAAGCACCATATTGGATTGTTTCATCACGCATCCTATCATTTCGTATCTTTTAACTCCAGGTAGTCAGGTTGACCTTGACACACTCAATTTCACAAACGCCGTGGTTTCTTCGGAATGGTTCATACTATGCACTTCCTATGGCCTGCACAACATGGCCAGTTGCTTGACAGAGGATGCATATATCAGTCCGGAAGGATCTTGAGTACTGAAAATCATTCCAAGATCTATGAACGGTGTGATGACGATCTATTGAACGACATGCCCTTAGCAAACAACTAGTTAAGCATCAGCTTGGGCACCTATTAATTGATCAACACTTAACAGACCATGTGGTTTCTGCTGTTCTGCACCTCTGCATGTATGATCACTAGCCGCGTTGGTGGCCGACGAGAGGGCGCACCACAAAAACTCTACTCCGGTGCCCTTGGTCCATTTTGTTGGTGGTTGGGATGAAGCGTAATGATGACCATGCTCGAAGCGAGAGTCCGCGCCCAAGGGTTGGTTTGCGTGGCGCAGGAGGTAGTGCTGCACGGTGATGAGGATTTGAAAGAGATGCAGACGAGAGATCAAGCCAGTCCTTGCCATTTGCTTTTCTAATTAGTATCATCTTGCTAAATTTGTTGGTCGTACATTTCAAAATTTAAATATATTAATAGATTAGAGGGACTAGCAGAAGCAAAATGATGTGAGAAAATACTTTTGTGGATGCCATATACTCCCCCCCACACCCCCCCCCCCCCCCCCCCCCCCCCCCCCCCCGCGTAACAGACACAAAAACCCTAAGGAAATCCCTTTTTTGTTTTCCTCCAACGTGGCAAATAAGAATAACAACTTATGTAGTGGTAGAACACGTTAATATGAAAGGTAAAAGGTACACTATCATTCCTCTTCATTAAATTTTGTGAGGGTTAGATGACTATTTCCTTTTTATTACTCTGTTTCTTATTAAGAGGTGTTATGGCTCTTGACACGGGAATTAAGAAGATGTAAAAAGTAGGGAGCATGCAAAAACAATAAAGAATAAATGAGAAGAGAGGCAGAGAGAAATATTTTATTGAGAAATGAGAATGACCCCTAATGTGAAAAAAAGTCTGTAGAATGACACTTCAAATGTAATAGATGGAGCACTGCTCTATCAACCCCTGCACTCCTTATTACATTGTGATCGTCCTTGGTCTAATGTTTGCTTTTATTTCGTATATGGTCTCTAACCTAACACACAATTGGTGAAACTAAGATTAACATTTAGGCAAACAACACATGAACTATGAACGGAATACATTATCTTTATGTTAAATCTTATTGCGGCATATTTATGTAATAATTCAGCCTTGTTTCATCTAATATTTTATTTATAATGGCATGGTGAATATTTATCAACATGCATTAGAGTTTAGCCCTTAAAAAACATGCATTAGAATTTTTGGTTATATTTTTTCATATGGTGTGAAGTAGACTAGTAGGGGTTATATTTTTGTATAATGACTTCGTGGGTATGTTACTATGTTAGAGGCAAGTCGGCTGCTCTCTTCTTCTTCTTCTTCTTCTTCTTTTCTTTTGCTAACATTTATAAAGACGACACAGAGAGACCCTTTATTTCTGATTCCGGGCGCCCTGGTCTGCTTTTTAGTTATTGTGAGAAGAGATTAACAATATTGCGAATCGCCCAAGAACGCCACCAATCTGTTCTTCGTCGACGCCCATCCGCTTGGCCGACATGCCAGCCTCGAAGAAGCGCTTTACATAGCTCTTCATGTACGAGATGCCTTCCCTGACGTTCATCTTGTCCCTGATCCTGTCCTGCAGGCTGGTGAGGAGGTGGTCACCGTTGAGCACCGACGCGAGCTGGATGATCTCTTGCTGTAACTCACTCAGCTTGGCCTTCTCGTTCGCCTCCGTTTGCCTGATCCTCGTGGGCATCGGAAGTTGCTCTGCATATATATGTTGTACATGGAGAATAAACCTTAGGAACAGAATACGGCAAACCACATAACGTCGAAGCACTGACAGAAGGGTATCCTACCTGGGCAGTCCGTCCTGGGTTCAATTCTGGTTGGCACGACGCTTTCGAAGGTTCCCGGCCATGCGCCTCTTTTAGTCAAGAAATCTTGTGGCAGATAGAACAGTTTTTTCACCGTTGCAGGGATGGACGAATGCTCGTACTGCGATGTCGGGGTTGGTCCGTTCGGCCCATGGACAACTGAAACGTCATCAACATTCAGTCACAGCTGAAGAAAAGCGAGCGTGGGTTTTCTCATCTGAAAGTTCCGTCCAAACAACGCGCACACCATTCAGATCGACCAGACCACCTTCACGTGGTGATTGAGCTAATGCTGCAGCCGCAATTAATCATAGCTAAGTTGACATTCGTTTTTGGGATCCACATGCTGTATCGAGTACTGTATATAGAATTGTTTACATCTACCTTTTTGCTGCATCTATCTGCTAGATCCTGCTTTGGTTAGTTTAATATAATTACCACAATTGAGAAATGCCTGGATAGAATTACATCTTACGCTTGATCCTGAGTAAAGACTTCAGATTTGATAGTATCGAAAGAAAGTGAAAATATCAGTTCATCCGGAACATATATGACCAAGCGAGCTACAAAGTGAAAATGTATAGAAGGTGACTCATCATTTCATACTACTAGAAGCGGCAAATTCCCCTTGGGCTAATAGTACTAGGGAATAGACATATGTCATTATAGAGAGATACACGGATAAATGAACATACTGTTGGACTTCTCAATTTGCATAATATGGTCTATAAGACGGCACATATATACTTGTTCATATTAATATTTCGTCGGCTGCCATGTTTGTCATTTCTCCGTCCAAGCAACGCGGTAATATTAAACTAATAACAAAAGAGACAAATGATATGATAGCAATTAGGGACCCACAAAACTCTGTTGTCACAATAGGTACATGTTCGATGCACTTGCACTGATACGTTAATTTTGGTAAGCCCGTTTGATTTTCTTAATCACACTTGCCCCTCTTGTGTCCTAACTAGGCTGCCTATACTCGCTTTTGGTCTGAGCGCGCATAAGAACCTCATGGAGAAATGCCCTGGACGCGCCGCTTTGCACCTACACCTGCTAGCAACAACGCGTAAGGATGCGCTTCGATAGATGGCTATATATACGTGTGCCGGATCCTATAGTCAGAGGCAACACACACCAAATAGACAAAGCTTGAGTCCTCAATCTTTTTGGCCGGAAGGACTCAATACTCCTTGCTCAAAAGCTTACTCCATCATCTAGTTCCTGATCCCACGACCACGAGCTAATGGCTCCGCCCACCTCCCTTGCCAAGATTTCTTCACTCCCGAAGCAGCAGCACCGCTTCCTGCAACCGCTTAATTCTCCAAAGCACAAGCGCGTCACCGCCTCGATCCCGGCTGAGTTGCTCCAAGAATTCATTGACGCTGCTCAACCAGGGGAGCACCAAAACTTTGCAGCAGGGTGATAGCCTCACCAGGCCAGTGCATGGGCACGCCTCTGACAACACCCTGGTTGTGCATGCTGGCGAGAAGATCGGGAACGGGATGGCTGGCACCGACTCGATTGCGACACCGGTGGTGAGCGGCACGACGCACTGGTTCAAGAACTCCGATGACCTCATCGCGTTCAAAGAAGGCCGGCGCCAGAGCTTCGAGTACGGCCGGTACGGCAACCCAACGGTGAAGGTCCTGGAGGACAAGATCAGCGCCCTGGAGAGAGCCGAGGTGACCTTGGTCACGTCGTCCGGCATGAACGCCATCGTGGGGACACTCCTTGCCCTGGTGCCGCCTGGCGGCCATGTCGTGACCACGACCGACTGCTACAGCGAGGCACGGGTGTTCATTCGTGACAGGCTTGGCAAGATGGGCATCAAGTCGACCTTCATCGATCTAGAGGATATGGAATCCCTAAAACACGTTCTTGACTACAACAGTGTGACTCTCTTCTATGCCGATTCCCCGACGAACCCGCTGCTCAAGTGCGTGGACATCAGGCTTGTTGCCGAGCTGTGCCACCGGAAGAGGGCCTTGGTCTGCATCGACAGCACGCTAGCATCGCCCATCAACCAGAAGCCCCTCACCCTCGGCGCTGACATCGTGTTGCATTCGGCCACTAAGTACATGGCTGGCCACCACGATGTCATCGCGGGATGCGTCAGCGGCTCGGAGGTACTCATCTCAAAAGTTCACGCATGGCACCACGACCTCGGCGGTGCAATAAGTCCGGTAAGTACATGCCTAGCTTGATGGCAATCTGTAGATATGTAGATATATAGTACTGATGAATCCTCGATGAAAGTCTCTCAGAACGGTTGTGAACTAACTGTACATATGGCAAAACTTGCAGAACGCGGCATACATGATCATCCGGAGCCTCAAGACACAATGGCGCTCCGAGTGGAGGCACAAAATAGAACAGCGCTGCTTATGGCGCGCATGTTGGAGCGCCACCCGTTGATTGAGCGGGTGCACTATCCAGGGCTTGAGAGCAGCCCGTGGCATCACGTCGCCATGAGTCAGATGACTGGCTATGGTGGCGTCGTCAGCTTCGAGGTGAAATCAGACCTGCAAGGCACAATGCGGTTCATCGACGCGCTAGAGTTTCCCTTCATCGCAACCTCACTTGGCGGGTGTGAAAGCCTGGTGCAGCAGCCAGCGGTCATGTCTTTCTGGTAACTAAAATGGTTCGATGGCACAAATTAGCAAATCCAGAACTTGAGTGCTTAGCCATTTGTTCATGGAAACACTACCTTATAGATGTTTATGCTATTTTCAGGGGCCAGAGTGACCAGGAGAAAGCCAAGAGTGGGATCAAGGACAACCTGGTCAGGTTCAGTTTTGGGATTGAGAAGTTCGAGGATTTGAGAGATGACATACTTCAAGCCCTAGGGAAGATTTAAACCCCAAAAATGAACTTCAATTTTGTAGTTTCCGGATATAATAAGTAGCTAGCTGAAACTGCTATGTAGACAACGTGTACTGTATGTGTTTATTCCAAAGAGATATATAGGAATTTCATTGATTTGTACATGGCGAAATATGAGATTAGTTTCGCTGATGACATTGTTGTTCAGGATGCAGATACGCATTAAATTATCGTAACATTATTTACAGAGCCTAAGTCTCCATTTGTTAACTTGTGAAACCGTACTTTGCATTTTCAGTTTCCTGTGTTTACATTGTTCCTTCTAGTTACACCAGGAGATTTGATCGGCATCACATGTAGACTAGGCGATGAAAGTTTTCTTCTAATCACAGATGTAATTTCGAATGGTACAGGGTACCCAGCTTTTGCTACAAGTAGCAGCCAGCCTGGTAGCAGCTAATTTATAAAAGGGCTGCTATATGAGACTAGGTAGAGGTGACGATCATGATCTTGTCTTGACAGTTGCAATTTACAAAGATCTCAAGTTGACTATCTTGAAAGTTCATTTCCTTTCATATGAACGGGTGTCTCTCTTCGGGAAAAAGTCTATTTTACTCACCCGAACAATTCACTTTGTCCGTTTCACTCTCCTAAACAAAATGATGGCTCACTTTTCTCCAATTCCATTTGGTGCAATATAGACCCTATTGAAATTTGATTATTTGTTTTTGGGGTTTCTCGGCCTACAAACAGAATTTGAAGCTCAAATTTTGCATGATGATTTCCCCACAATATATATACCCTATGTTAAAATAATTTTAATTATTTTCTTCTGTTCAATTATTTTGTAGTTTAAAAACAACAATAAAAATGATTCATCATACAAAATAATCGTTTTCAGAAAAATTATATTATTGATGCTAGATGCTCAAATGCACAAGCCAATTTTTTAGTTGTATATGGTATCGGACCAAACACAAAATTGAGTTGGTGAGAGGGAGAAACCTAGATAAACAAATAGGTGAACATATGAAAGGAAGATGTTATCTTACCTTTATTTTTTATAGCGGCATATTTATGTAATTCAGCCTGTTATTTTTTTCATATTACTCTTTTTATATGTCATATGTGGATAATTATAAACATGCATAAAAATATTAGAACATCTTGAGTTAACTTTCCCACAAGGCATGTATTATGTATTAGTTGTATCTTGATGAGAGGTGGATATGTTAGATCCCACGCAACATTTTCAGTCATGAGTAGAGCCATCCAAATAAGTAACCGGCTGTTTCGTGGTTTGCCAGGATAACCAGAGGCTGGAGCTGAAGAAATATGTCCTTAGTTAGCTGTTTCTGATTCTGCTCGCCTTTGTTCTGCTTGTTAGTTCTTGTCAGAAGAGATTAACATTGCGAATCGCCCAAGAACAACACCAATCTGTATAATAAACCAACGGTTCGTTTGTACAGGATCTAGCACTAGCACAGCCCCCTGGCCGAGCTGGCTCTTCCGTTGTATGTAACTTTGAATATGAATTTTTATGCTTGCTCCGCCTCTATGGGCGTTCGATCCTGGTGGTGAGGGAGGGCCTCATCTTGACGATCTGGTCGTCGTCGACGCCCATCCGCTTGGCCGACATGCCGGCCTCGAAGAAGCGCTTTACAGAGCTCTTCATGTACGAGATGCCTTCCCTGACGTTCATCTTGTCCCTGATCCTGTCCTGCAGGCTGGTGAGGAGGTGGTCACCGTTGAGCACCGACGCGAGCTGGATGAGCTCCTGCTGGAACTCACTCAGCTTGGCCTCCTCGTTCGCCTCTGTTTGCCTGATCCTTGTGGGCATCGGAAGTTGCTCTGCATACAGGGAGAATAAACGTCAGGAACTGAAAATACAGCAAAGCAAACAACGTCGTAGCACTGACAGAAGGGTATCCTACCTGGGCAGTCCGTCCTGGGTTCAGTTCTGGTTTGCACGACGCTTTCGAAGGTCCCTGCCCACGCGTCTCTTTTAGTCAAGAAATCTTGTGGCAGATCGAACAGTTTTTTCACCGTTGCAGGGATGGAAGAATGCTCGTATTGCGATGTCGGGGTTGGTCCGTTCGGGCCATGGACAACTGAAACAACACCAAAATATTCAGTCACTGCTCAAGACAAGAGAGTGACACTCAAAGGCAGTGTGCAATTACAAATGAACCAAAACACAAAACGGATCGCATTACCTGTTCCTTTCTCAATCCATGGCGAGATGAGGATGGCCGGCACGCGCACGCCCAATCGGTCGAAGGTGAAGTTATACGGCGGCGGCCCGACGATGCCGTCGGGGCTGGGCACGCCGTTCACCGGCGTGGGCACGTGGTCGAAGAAGCCGCCGTGCTCGTCGTAGGTGAGGACCATGAGCGTCTGGTTCCACTGCGGCGACGCACGCAGCGTCTCGTAGATCTCCTTGACGAACATCTGGCCCTGGTAGACGTCGTGCGAGGGGTGGTCGTCGTTGCCGGGGTTGAGCTTGGAGTCGAGGTAGTGCTGCTCGATGACGACGTAGTTGGGGAGGGAGCCCTTGCGGGCGTGGTCGCGGAACATGGGGTGGAACTGGTGGAACTTGGTCAGGTACTTGAGCTTGCGCAGGCTGCGGTAGAACGTAACCGCCGGTATGTCCTGGTAGTAGACGCCGAACGACAGGCCCGCGTCGTGGATGTTGTCGAAGATGGTACGCTGCGGGTAGCCCTTGAGCAGCAACCTGCATCATATCAAACGGCGCTCATGGTTAATTCGCGGCTAAGCTCAAATTTGTTCAGTACTGTACAACTCAGCTTAGCTACCAATTATGTGTCATTTTTACGACGACTAGGTGAAATTGACTGGACTTCTGGTTGGGTGGGTCACTGAGGAAGTCTAGCTGGTTATTCAGGCCGAAAGAAATACAGCCAGCCACCGGCCCAGGCCCCAAGCATAGAGGGGATCGCTCCAAGTTCTCACTCACGCCTTTTTTTTTTTTTTTTTTTGAGACCTTCTCACTGACGCCTTTCTTTGCCGCTTATTAAAAAGGAAAAAGAAAATTCCTCTCAAAAGAAAAGGAAAAGGGAGCTTGTGCCTTTCTTTTTCTCTGCCCTCTTGTTGGATGGCACGAAGCAAAGCATAGGACAAGGACACTGGGCATTAGCTGCTGATAGGCGGCCATTGTCTCGCACTTTGCTTGCTAAAGCCAACTGAACAGATCCAGCCATCTTGAAAATCTAAACAAAACAGACCATGCTAATACGTGCTATAGTACGGTACTATAATATTTATCTATGTCAACCGCGGAACAGCAAACATGCACCCAACGTAAGTAACCTGCCGACATGTGAGCATGTTGTCCCTGGACGCGCTCGAAGTTTATGAATCTTCTCGCACCTCACATGACCCCAAGCACCGACATGAGTCTGCTGCTCATCCAATCACAATAGCCTCTACAGTGCTCCCTGTCTCTCATCAAAGTCCAAAGTGAAGAAGGCAGGGACCGCTCGAGATTGCGTGCCAGCCATGCACCTCCTTTGGGTTCCTCCTTTCACATGGACGGTGGATCAGTACAGCCAGTTAATTTTTTTAGTTGTCACTTTGTTGAAGCGGTGCGTGCAAAATCATTAGCAGGGCACCAATCTGGTCTCAAGATGAAGCGGGCAGGTGCCAAAAAGCAGCACCCTGGCCCACAAAAAAAGTTGCCAAAGTTTCACCAGACGACGTGCTAGCATGGCACTAGCGCCGATGGAAAGCACACCTATGATGTGCGGATCAATCAAGAACAGACGACTGTTATGAGTTAACACTAGCATCAGTTCTGACACTTCGTTAAACACTGTTCTATGCTCGTTCACTAGCATCAGTTCTGACACTTCGTTAAACACTGTTCTATGCTCGTTCCAAAAAACGAAAGTGAGGTCACACTTCTTGCAGGGAAGATATGTACTACTAGAAGCACCGCAAAAAAGAAGGGAAGGAAGCAAAGAAATGTGTTTTGCCGAATTGTTCAGGTGAGACAAAAGTCGAGTAGGTCATCCGGCAGGAGAAAAACGGACAAAGAATCCGTGACCTGGTGATGTTGGATGGCGGTCCTACATGAAAAGAAGGATAGAGGAAGGAGAAAGCAATGTGGCACTGGGAAAACTTGGCACCGAGCATTTCTACTAGCCCATTTTAGAACGCTCGCGTTCAGGTAACTACAAAATTCTCCTTTGTTCTGGCCTTCCAGGGTGTCTGGGCAGGAAAGTACCACGCAAAGAAAATATGCTTGCATGTACGTACGGAGTATTATGTCAGCACCCGGCAACTGAAAGTCCTCTACGTACGCTTGCATTTAAAATCGGCTCACGAGTTTGACCGAAAAAATATTCCTTTATAGGAGCTTGAATAAAACCGCTAGTGAATATATGAAAATTGGAATTCCATTCCAAGTGCATGATACTTTTGCTAGAGAAAATATTTGATTAATTTCATAGAAAAGCTGCCTATGCATCTAAATGTCAACAATTTACATAAGAAGAATTTAATACTAGAATTCTGGTTAATCTACTTGCTATATTTAGCAGTACTGGGTTGTTTATCTCGCTCATGCTCCACTAGACTTCGTTCACTTGTTAAAAGAAAAATAAAATGAAGAAAAACTTGGCATCACTATGAAGGTACTGGTATCTATCAATACGCAGCTAGGTTGGCAACCAACCCATGGCTGCAGGAGGAATGCAGGATAGCATTCCCACGATCGAGTGTGTTCCACGTCTACACGCAACGCAACGAATCAGCACAACCCAACCGGCTCAGCATCCATCCATATCATCAATGGATCAAAAAAACTCTCAACTAACAGTGCGGAATTTAAGATCGAGTAACTCCGTGAATAGTGAGTGAATGCAGGGGAGGGGAAGGTAAGGGGGGACGTACTGCGGGTTGTTGCTGGTGGCGCCGCCGGAAGTGCCGGAGTGCACGAACAGCCGGTTGGGCTGCGTGGACGACGGCACGGACGCGAACCACCGGTCGCAGACGGCGAACTGCGAGACGAGCTCGCGGTAGACGGCGACGCTGTCGGGCGCGAACCCGTGCATGACGGCGTCGGTCATGTTGCCGCCGAGGGACCGCGCCTGCTGCACGAACCCGTCCATCTTGGCCGGGCCGGAGGCGTCGTCGGAGCCGAAAATCTGTTGCCGGATCTCCTGGTAGGAGTGGCCCGGGTCCGGGTCCACGTACTGCGCGCCCTCGCCGAAGTAGACGCGCGGCGCCGCCGGGTCCGTTGTGTTGGTCGGGTTCCACTCGCCGCCCGTCACGCCGTCGATCTCCGGGTTCAGCCGCTTCATCCACCCCAGCATGTGGTCGAACGATCGGTTCTCCATCACCACCACCACCACCGTCTTGATCGGGCCACCACCCAGACACGGCGGCGTCGCCAGCAGAAGCAGCAGCGCCGTCGCCGCGAGGAGGCTCGGCGGCCGGTGCCGGCCGGACGCGCCACGAGCCGCCATTTCCCTCCTCCTGCTGTGGGCTGTGGTGGTGGGAGTGGCTGCTGCGGCTGTGACTGTGCTGCGCGTAGTGGAGGACTGACTGGAGAGGATTTGGTGATGGCGTGGCGTTTTATTGGGTGCGAAGTGGGGTGACCATTGTCCTGTTGCGGACGGCTGTGGACAGCGTCTACTGCGGTGCGCCGGCAAATGATGGAATCCTACTAGCTCAGATATCAATGATATCCATTGTTAGCTTGCAAATTGGTCAACCCATGAGACGCGTTAATCAATCAATTTTCAGGTCTCTCTCTCTCTCCATGGCAATGCTACTCTGCTTGCTAACGCGCCAGGGCCAAGCCTTGCTGTACCAACAAAGGATACTTCATCCTAATTAATTCACTCCATAATATACTAATACTAGTGTACTGAGAATGCCAGCAGAGACACGTTGTCAGATTAAAACATTGGTCCCATCTTGGTTGCACAATTTAAGGAAAATCTTTCATTGCTACTGCCTGATCTTATTTTGATCCCACATTAATATGATCATTAAGCGATTGGATCTTTGTGAGCCTGTCACATGCAAGGGAAGAAGTGGGAATGTAGGAAGAAGATGGATGAGCCAGCGGTGTAGGATGGGCGATGTTCATGGTCATTGTCCTAGGTGGTTTGTTCCTTGGGACTAGTGGGAACATGTGTGCCGCTTTCGTTCTGCACGTCTGGCCAAAGGCGCCATGCATGCGTGCCCCGCTGATGTCGCACCTGCTTCTGTTCGTTGGAGTTCATCCGAAAGCGCCGCCCGTCCGTGCGCAAACAAGGCTCAACTTGAAGCCCGGCCGCTCTTTTGACATCTTCTCTCTTCTTCTTTTTTTTTCTAACTTTTCAGCAGCAGCCAGCAGTGTACTGGAAAACTCGATGTTCAAGTGTAATATACTCCAGTAGACGTTGTTTAGGTGATGCATGCGCTTGGTTCTCGTACGCGTGCAGCAGAAGAATGAAACAATCAGGCGTCCATCCGCATATTCTAGATAGATGCCCCGTCGAGTAATTAAGCATAAGATCTATCCATTTAAACTGCAGGGCACCAACCCATTCGGGGCAATGTACAGATTAAGTAGAATTATGCTGCTAAGATCCATAAGATACCTTTCGTGTGCGTTGGTCAGCTGCTGACAGAATGGCAAGCTTTTGGTCTCATGATCCCATATCCTTTTCGTGTCATCATCCGTGCGCAGCTACCAGCGGCAATGGCACGTCCGTTTGATGCGCCCATGCCGACGCCTGCTGCATGCCGTGCACAGTTGCTACCGTCGTCCGGTTTGTTAAGAGCAAGCCCAACGGAGGCTTGAGCTAACCAATGTCAGGTTTTACAGTAGAAAAGTAAGAGAGAGATAATTGATAGGCGCGACTACATGCGTCGAGCTCACCCAGGCTCCAAGGTTGTTGCAGGACCCGCTGCTCCTTTTAGTCTCTCTAGCATGCAGGATCCACATCTATGTTGGAGTATATAAAGTGTCCATGTGTTGCAGCTTTGGGCTGCAAGCTGGCTATGCGCCTGTATCGCGTTGAATCACAGCTTAATTATCCTCATTAGATTTGTCTCGCAAAGTAGCCCAGATTTCTGCAAAAAGTTTTATAATTACACTTTATTTAATACCTTTAAATAGCAAGAACTTTGACCTAAACTTTAATCCTAAATGAAACGAACACGCCTTTACTCTAAGCTGGTTGCTAGCCTATGTGTGCACTGTACAGTGAATTGTGAAGCAGCTGCGTGCAGTGTACATGCCGGTTACGAGTCAGGAGACTGGTGTCAAATGGTGGAAACAGAACATCCTACTCATCATGCTGTGAGGCGATGCAGCTGCGTGCAGTGTATGCCTAGTCGAAGCAGAACACCGTCGATCATGCTGCGAAGACATACACGGCTGGTGGCGGTCTTGTGTGCACGTGATGTCTTCTTGCCTCAATTGTCAGAGAGCAGAAGCAGCACGGAATGGACGAAGACGAAGTGATGTTAATGCGCACAGAGCAGCGAAATTTGTAGTTTTCGCTCCACCCTGTTACTGCTGCTCTACGCCGTCTCGAGCCTGTTCCATATCTGTTCCCACTTAGCCAGTCAAAGAAGCATGCCAAACTCTATCTATTGCTGCCCCACAGCAAAAGAGGAGAACTACTGGTACTACTTATTTATCCTCGTCGAGATCTTGCTAGAGCCTGACGGATCATGCTCGGAGTAATATAATGAACTGGTACTAGCAGCAGCACGATGATCCTACCTTGGACCAGAAGTAGCAGAGCAAAAGAAAATACAGAAAAATCCTGTACTGTGATGCCTTGCTCCGATGTCCACCGGCCGGCATGATAGATGAAAAGTGAAGCTAGTGCGTGCGCGTCATCGCACCGTTAATTGCCGCACTCACAGCATACTTTGCCAGTGGCTTGATTGCTACGTGGCGAAATCATGTGGTTCGTTTTCGCATGATTAAGCAGAGCCGTTATCTAGTAGGACAAATTAATTAAGAATCTCCATCGATTGCCGTCATCATCAGTCGCCATTAGTATTTCTTCAAGCAAGGACTGCTCTCAGTATCAGCAGTAAACTCCCGAAGTGTCTGAACACGACCTTTTTCGCAGCGTGCCGGTCGCTGTCGGCATCTTTGCCTAAATACTGGAGCTATTTATCGAGTGGGGTACGACGAGTTCGGTGGTGCGTCAACCTCGGTAGTGAAAGACATTGACATGTTGCGTGCTTTGCTCTATCGTGATTTTTCTTTTTAGAAACTTGTTCTTATTATTACAGCGTTCCCAGCTTCGGAACGAATTAGGTGTTACAGGGATGATAAAAAGTTGAGTACAAAGTAACACGTGCGATTGTGCGAAGAATCAAACCCCTTGCTAATGCAGCAAAGCATTCACACCGTAGCTATAGTACCGTGTCGTGTCCCTTAGAGACGTGTTCCCTTACAACACAGGAGTGAGGTATAGCTAGAACGGTGGTAGTGGCACGAAAGCACCGTCGTACGTATGTATGTGCTCTCGCACGTTGCATGCAGTTGGCAACATGCATGATACGGAACGGCTCACGTCTATTCTAGCTAGAACGGTGGTAGCCACTACTACTAGGCACCACCGAACAGCAGCAGATCGAGGTCCGAGATATGGAGATTGATCAGCAGCAGCATCACGGCTCATCTGCGGACTCATGGTGAGAAGTGAGAACACGGCCATGGGGTGTACTCGAAAAAGAAAAGGGAGGGGTTACGGTGCGTCCGTACGCGCGTTAGGGAATCGCGCGTCCCCTCTCCCGGCCGTCACGTGTCCGACCGGAGGTCGGAACGACGCCGGTCGGGGCGCCGCGCGCGGCGCCGTCTTCCTCCTCGACGACCTCGCTCCCTCCGGCCCCGCCCACCGCCCTCCAGCCGCCCGCGGCGCCTCGCCGCACCACCGCGCCGCCACCCGCCGTCGTACCAACCGTCGCCCCCTCCCCTGCAAACCTTCTATACCCGTCGGAAATGGAGGTCCTCGCCGGCGCCGCCCCCGACAACCCAAACCCCTAACCCCGCCGGCGTTAATCCGCCACCGGCGACGCGGCGGCGCCCTCGCCGCCGCATCGCATCGCACCGCCCGCCCTCACCCGCGCTCCGCCGCCACTGTCGCCCCCGAGCTCCGCCGCCTGCACTAATCCGCCGCCCGCGATGCGGCGGCGCCCTCGCAAAAAGAAAAATAAGAGAACACGGCAATGGGGCGGGGCAATTGGGCTATCGTGTCATGACACAGGTTGGGCTTTTGGGCTTTCGGCCGGCTAACTAGGAAGGCCGTGCGGGCGGCCATATGTTTCCTTGGGCTTAGGATTTATCTAATTAAAGGCCGGACCATACTTTCTATCTGGGCCTCGATGTGATGTGCTGCTGCCCTGAGAGATTTCCTGGCCTGTACTTATTGATTCTCGCACTTTTTTTTTCTTCTTTTTTCGGATTCTCGCACGTTTCATGCAGGAACATGTCGGCGTCAGGTCGAGTATAGTACGAGGAGGTCGTCGGATCTGATTGGAGTCAGGGTCATATTCGTCTCCGTCTTCTTACCCCCCTGCCCTCGAGGCCTCGAGTATATATACATATTAATCTCGCTAGATTTGAAGGTGTGTCCTTCGTTGTTTTCTCTGATTATTATTAATCGTGAGTGGAAGACGAAGATCCTTAACTTGGATCTCGACCAGCGGTGATCGTCGTCATGGCATCGACAGCTCTCCTTCGATCCGTGGCGAGCAAGATCACCCGCGTCGTAAAGCCTAGTCAGCTTGTTGCGCAAACAGAGGGCCTCCATGGCCGCGCCCCAGCGCTCCCGCCTATGAGGAGAAGCTCTTCCCGCCTCTTCAGCTCGTCGCCTGTTACCCCTCCTGCTTCTGGCCCGCCGCAAAACCGCAAGCGGCTTGAGTATAGTCTTGATGAGCTTCTCAAGGGTTTGAACCTAGCGGCCGACGTTATGCTATATTCTGCGATGGGTGGTTTGGCGATTTACTTTTGGTGTTCGGCGATACCGACGATTCAAGAATGCAAAGAGTTAATGGCCGCTATAAGAGAAGAAACCAATGAAGAAACATCCAAAATAATCCGTGATATGGTCGATGAAAGAGAAGAAAGATCCAAAACAATCCGTGAGCTTCAGAGGATGTGTGACGACGCTCTCAAGGAAAATAAGAGTTGTTCAAGCCGGAGATAAGGTGCCCGATTCCTGTCAATCCTAGAGATTTCGTTTTTTTATATAATTATCTTCTAGGATGAGTCCTTTTATAATTATAAGTCTGTGTATGATCGGAGTTTTCAGCCTTGTCTTTTTGTTTGTGGAGGAGTGCAGTAGTCATTTTTTTTTTTTTTGGGAAATCAGTAGTTATGTTTCTTGTCTCATGTGTGTCTGCTACCTTGTATTTCAAGGGTTCTTTTCTTTGTGTGCTGCATTGTGCTTGCAATTTCCTAAATATTCAATAGATTTGTTGGCTTAAGAGTTACAAAGCTTCTAAAAGGCCAGGCCGTATTTTCAGTTTGTTCCCCATCTGGCTGGGCTGTACTATCTGGTGTTTGCAGGTCCAGCCCATCTGGGAACAGCTATCAGCAGGTCATGTGTTGAACCTTGCTTGTGTTTACAGACTTTGCATCCCCTTTTTATTCAGAAGACATATGAGAGTCCATCCATCAAAGACAGAGCACACAAATCACCGCCATTCCTAGTATATACAGAGCTGCCAATTTCATACAATAATCCTACAAATGAATGAATAAACTGCCATGCTAACACCCTACAATAAATCAACTGAACCAATCAATCGCTGCTGCATCAACTGAACGAACACCCTACGGACGGAAGCAAGCAAGCTTGGGGATGGTCAGGCGTTCATCATGACCATGAACTCGTCGAAGGTGAGCACCCCGTCGCCGTTGAGGTCGAACCTGCAGATCATGGCGCGGCAGTCGTCGATGCCCTGCTCCGACCCCAGCTGGCCCAGCATCCGCTTCAGGCTCGTCGGCGTGATGCACCCTTGCCCCTCCATCTCGTACATGCCGAACGCCTCACGCAGCCCGCGGCGGCGCTCCTCCTCCGCCACCTCCGCCTTCACCAGCCGCACGAACTCGTCGCCGTCGAGCAACCCGTCGCCGTCCAAGTCCACCGACGCCACCAGCGCCTCCGCCTCCGCCGCGGAGATGTCCTCTCCCAGCGTCGCCTTCATGCACAGACGCAGCTCCGCGGGGGAGATCATGCCGTCCGCGTCCTTGTCGAACGCCGCGAACAGAGACACCAACTCGCTGCTAGTGGACAACGACGACGCAACCATCCTCGATCTCCGGCCGGCGGCGATCCTTGCTAGCTTAATCGATCAATTAATGGCCGGTGAGTTGAGTTGTGAGGTTGTCTCGGCGACGTCGGCGTGGTGTGGCTGCTCTGCTCAAATCAGACAAACAATCCTGTGCTTTTGCTTGCCTCGACGTTGATGCAACCGGCTTCGCGTGGCCATGTGTTTCTATAGACGCGCCGCCTGTACGTGGGACGCGCATTTCGAAGCTTCACGGCAACGAAGGCGGGAAGACGCGACGGCAAGATCGTCCACGGCGCATGCCGTGTTGTAGTTGGGACCAAGAAAGGAGACGGCTTTCATACTAGTAGCTGGACTGGAAAAAAAGAGTCGCGAATGCTTGAATGGGAACCTTGGAAATTCCGTGCCGTATGAGATGATGTTTCAGCGTAAGAACCGGGTGGCGCAGTTTAGGCAAGATAAGAAGATTCCATGGAGTGCGAAAGGGCCAGAGGAGGAAGAAACCAGGGTATCTTCCTACTTGGCGACTTGGCGTGTTGCGGTCCGACTTGTCCCATGGGTTGGGTTGGCTGGTCCACGCAGGTGTCTGATTGGCGGTGACGGCTCTCCGCCAACGTGGGACCCAGCTACATCCGCACGCCGTCATGAAACTGTTCCACCAAGACATTCTAGTAGCGTTATTTTATTTATTATATTGCTCCTGGTTTGATTAAAATGGACGAATGGGAATTCGGAAGCACGTGGAAGTTTTGAAAATTTAAGTAGTATAATTTTTATTCAACTTTCCAACATTGACATTTACTTCTAAAATTCGGCAACTAGGATTAGTAGTATATGCAGATTTCAAATGTTGAGGTCGGTAGCCGACTTCATAATATACTGTAGAAAAGATCCGGCAGGCAACTCTCGCGCATGACGCATGCATATATGGTGACGTTGATGCTTGCTACCGCGTGTTGGGCCGCCGGCACTCCTGATTGCTTTTGCACCTGAAAGTTCAAGTTTGCCCCGGTCATTTTATTTTTCACCACGCAAACATAATAACTAGTGGGGTGATCCATGCAAAAACACATTTACACGTCTAGTATAAAAATTGCATAGAAAATACTTCGTGAGTGCATACTATAACGCGGGGCATGGATAGTATGACAACTCATCCATTTATGAACCTGAACCGCCACCGCGATGGTTCTGCTTCGCCACCGCGTGTGAACCAACAGGATACACGATAATACGATGTCACCAGCACTATGTAGCTGCTCCGTTTTTCATGGTCACAAAAAGCACACATGCAAATTTGTACGATTATTATGGAAATCTGACATATTATATCGGATGCATTTACGAACAATATAGTTTGAGTGCAGGGCATATGCCCCCAAATGTCATGGATAATATGACATTAAATTTGACTTGATATACTTAAATCTGAAAAATCCCTACATCAGTGATGCACAATCCCTACTTAAAGCATGGGCCAATGTGCTCATGGTTTGCTACCTTTTCTAATGACAAGATTATTTAAATAAAGGTATTTTATATTTTTTTTAATGATTAGCAGTGGTTGATATTTTTTCTTGTTTTTCCTCAAATATGTGGCTCATTTCTTGACCAAATATTAAGATAATAGAGATATGTGCCGGTTCTATTGCACAACTTTGCGAGAAGAAATTGCGCATGATATTAACGGTTCCAACATTTTTTCTAGTCTGACGGTGGTTCAAATTCAGTAGCACGGTAAGTTTGTTACGCTCTTGCCAAGGTATATATTGTGTTATTGCGAAGTTGTAACAAAGAAAGAAAGAGCATAAACCATTGAATCATTAAGAAAACAAATTTACATTGATCAGACATATTCAAACACCTGAAATCGTGGCCTCAGCGGCCGAGTACTCAATCAGGACTGGCAAAGAAAACCTTTCCCGTAATCGATCAACAGATCGTTTCTCATCCCATCATCATCGTCTTGAACTCGTCGAAGCTAAGCACACCGTCCCCATCCAGATCGAACCTGCAGATCATGGCCTGGCACTCCGCGATGTCCTGGTGCGCGCCAAGCTTGCCGAGCATCAGCTTCAGGCTCAGCGGCGTGATGCACCCTCTGCCCTCCATCTCGTACATTCTGAACGCCTCCCTCAACCACCTGCACTTGGTCTCCTCCTGATCCGCTTCCATGTCTCGTGCCAACCTCACGAACTCCTCCTCGTCCAGCAGCCCGTCGCCGTCCGTGTCCGCCGACGCCATGAGCGCCTTCACGTCCTCGGCAGGCATGTCCTGGCCAAGCGCCGCCTTCATGCAGAAACCAAGCTCGGTGGCGGTGACCTTGCCGTCGCCGTCCTGGTCGAACGATGCGAAGACGCGGCTGAACTCACCTGAGGCAACCATGTTTGTTGGCGTCCACCTAAACTGAAGGTTGGTGAAGGTGGAATTCAGGAATTCAGGACTGGTCCTTGCTGATTATTTGGTCTGAGCTTTGACTATCTTGAATCAGTACCTGGCCTGGTCGTTGAGAGATCATTACTACCAGTATTTATAGCAGAAAACTGAAGGTAAGCAGCTGCTTTCTGGGACTGCTTAGATTAACGATTACAAAGAACTCTAATAAAGGAATAACAAGAAGACATGAACTTCTTTGACTAGAAATGGGCGGCAATTTTAAATTGCCCATGGGTATTGAACAGACTGAAGTACCTTTTTCTTTGAGGACTTTTACAGTCCCCCATACTAGCTAGTATTATTTAAAAATACTAGGTAGTATTATTGAGGGTAATTTGGGAAAACATTAGAAATTTCAAATTATGTCGCTTGAGGTTGCCGTCCGAGCCGGCAAGCTCGTCCAGGAGCACGAGGAGCTCGTCGTCCGGGGCAAGCTCGTCCGAGAGCCCGAGGAGGTCGCCGCCGTTCCCGGCAAGTGGCTCGAGGAGACCAAGGATGTCGTCTTCCAGGGCATGATCCTCCAGGAGCCCGACGAGGTCGCGCGCCTTCCCCGGCAAGCCCGAGGTGTCCGCCGGCGAGATCTCCGTCGGCGACGATGTGCACAAGGACGCGAAGCGCGACGCCGCCGGCTGCTCCAAGCGTGCCACGGCCAAGGGCATCAACCACGCCGTCGACAACCACAAGACGAAGGTCGCGCGGCACGACGGCGGCTACTGCTCCAAGCGTGCCTCGGCAACAACTCCAATGGCGTGGCCGTGGTCTACTACAAGTTTGCGCACTCAAGAAGACGAAGACATGTTGCCCAGTATTGCCTTGAAGCACATTCCGACCAGCAGCCATGGAGGTCGAGCCCGCCGGCAATGAAGCTCGGTTGCGTGACCGTGAAGCTCAGTTACGTGGCAAATGGAGGTCGACCCCGATGGCAAATAGAACTCGGACCTGCGGCCATGGATCACGACCTCCGCCGGCGCTGATGAAGACGAGGTTGCCGGCGAGGGGTCGACGATGAGGTAGCCAGCCATCCATGGAGCGGCAGCTGAACTGGACCCTGGCACGGTATGAGGAACTCGACCCTAACGGCGACAGAGCTCGTCGGCGTGGCGGGCTCACCGGCAACCTCGCCGGACGACGCTCACCGGAGACGGATGAATATTGTAACATAAAACAATAATTTCTGCCATTATTTTCTTTTCTGATTTTGGCCTTCTCATAACAATATAATTACTAGTCTACCATCAATACTAGCTAGTACTGACGAGAAAGAATCAATCAATTTGAACCGTTTGATCATAATACTAGCTTGTATTGTTAAATAATACTAACTAGTACGGGGGACTGTAAAAGTCCTCTCTCTTTTAGAATGAAACAAGTCCTTGAACTCCTTACTGATTAATACCTCAAATTTTGTTTGCTGTGGCATTGAGATCCTCTTATCTCCGGTATACCGTATACTAGTACTTGTCATCTGCTTGTCTGTAATAAAGATTTCAGTCACTCTTTTTCAGGGAAGGGGTTTCAAATATTTCTCAACAGTATTGCTTCCACCAGACATTCCGATGGAATCATAACATCATGGATGCTGATAATTCAAGCATTCTCTACCTACTACTTCCGTGAAGTTGATCAGTTGGATCAGCAACAACAAAAAAACATTTTCTTTCAATAATGAGGAAAGACTAAGCAGAATGAACAGAACAGGTGAAACAAGGACTTTGTCGTCGCCGGCTGCCGGCTGGGAAACAGGTTATTGTATGCGCGCCATTCTTGAGACGTCGGACTTCTTCGACCAATTGCAAATAATTTAATCATAAGGAGCAGCTGACGAGTTCCCTTCTGTTTGGAATGGACGGCAGTCTTGTAATCTTGGCAATTAATTATTGCAAAGAAAGACCCATACTATTAACAGTACGAACTTCTATTGACAATATCAACCGACTCATTCCACAGGCATATGCCTTGAATCCATCAACACAAAATCATCATAAGGTTCCATGCATGGCTTGCAGTATAAATAGGCATCAGATTGGCTGATTAAGCACCAGATCAGATCAGATCAGATAATCGAAGGCAGAGAGGCTTTGCTTGCTGTTCAGTGTGCGCAGTTGCAAGCAGGCTAGCTCGGAGTGCAAAACAATCTCTGAACCTTCCTAAGCTTGAAGATGGTGGTCGCGACATCCGAGTTCAGCCGGGTCTTTTCAGCGTTCGACCGTGACGACGACGGCAAGATCTCGGCCGCCGAGCTGCGGCTCTGCATGAAAGCCGCACTGGGCGAGGACCTGTCGGCCGAGGACGCCGATGATCTCGTCTCGTGGGCGGACACCGACGGCGACGGGCTTCTGAACCAAGAGGAGTTCCTGACGCTGGTGCAGCTGGAAATGGAGGAGGAGAAGTGCCGGGGACTGAAGGAGGCTTTCCGGATGTACGAGATGAAAGGTGAAGGGTGCATCACGCCGGTGAGCCTAAAGCGGATGCTCAGCAAGCTCGGCGCGCACCAGGACATCGACGAGTGCCAGGCCATGATCTGTAGATTCGACCTCAATGGAGACGGGGTTCTCAGCTTCGAGGAGTTCAAGGTCATGATGGATGCGTAGCAGTGTGATGTAGCAGCCGCTCGTTTGTTTAGTGTGCAGATTCAAATGTTCGTTAGTTTGTGCAGAATCATATACTGTATGTATATTTTTCATATGTTTGTGAAAAAAAAAGGATGTTTCGTTGGCTTACTCTGTTTGTCCTGACAATGCAAATAAAAATTATTGAAGACTTTTACAGTCCTCCATACTAGTTAGTATTGTTTGAGAATACTACATAGTATTATTGGGGTAGTTTTGGAATTTTAGTTTGGTAAAATATCCCACAGACGTCGTCTACAAGTAGTCAGGTTTGGGCGTCTGGAATCGGCGGATTTCCCATCCCCGTTTGGGCACTGCGATTGATGGAATTTGCAAGAGCCAACTAGTAATTTTGACTCAGTATCCTCACTGCTCTTATGTGGATTTTGTTAGATTTTCCCCTTTGGCACTATTAGAGCTCAGAATCGAGCAGTAGCATCCGATTTAATTTGTGATTTAGTACTAAATTTGAGATTCCACCATGCGCTGCCTGCTAATTGGCTATAGAGCTCAGCACAACCGCGAATCCTGCCACCCTTGTCCGTGGGTGTGAAGCAGTGACAATGTGCCGCCGCCTTATTGTTTAGCAGGCGTCCCCGTCCGGCCGTTCGTCCCGCGAGCAAGCGCCGACCTCGACCTGAGCCGCGAAGCGTGGAAGAGGCCATGCAGTGTGAGCCGTCCGCTGCCACAGGGCCCCCGAGGGTCGTGCTGGCTTGCGCGCCAGATGGGAGAACGACGAGTAGTCGCGGGGGTCGCCGCCCGCCGATTTGACCAGTCCATCGACGCCGCCGGATAGGCCCACCCCTAGCGAAACTGAGCGGGGACACGAGGATTTGCGGTGGCGGCGTTGACGGCAGACGAAGAACCCTAACGCTTCTAAAGGAAGAACCTTAAGCTATTAAAATCTGATTAAGGGGGTGTTCGTTTCCATCTCTCTAAATTTTAGACTTCTAAAATGAAAAAGAATCTTGTCATTTAGGAGCATTAAATAAAATTTAAAGACAAAACCTTTTTGACAGATGAATGCTCATTTCGAGACGAATCTAATAAGCCTAATTAATCTATATTTTGCTGCAGCGATGCAACAGTAACTATCATCTAATCACGGCTTAATTACCCTCATTAGATTCGTCTTGCGAATTAGACCCGGGGTTCTGCAGTTAGTTTTGTAACTAAATTTTATTTAATACTTCTAAATAACAAAATTCTCTTTGATGTGACCCATTTAAATTTTAGACCCCTGGAAACGAACACCCCCCAATTACTAGATGTGACAAACCGATAATATTGTAACTTCATGATTAAAAAAAATTACTAGTCTGTTATTATTATTTTTTAAATTTTAACCTCATCATAACAAACTAATTACTAGTATGTCATGAATACTAGCTAGTATTGGTGAGTCAGAGTCAATCGATTTAAACCGTCCGATCATAATACTAACTAGTATTCTTAAATAATACTAACTAGTATGGGGGATCGTAAAAGTCCTCAAATTATTTGAGTAAATTTCACAAAACTTAGGTGCTTTGATAAACTCATAACGCTACAGATTTAGAGCGTATTTGGACACCGGCCACACTTGGCCACCCCATAGGTTCGGCAACGCCGAATGTTTGGCAAAAATCGCCGCCACACTTTGTGGCGAGAATAACGAAGGATTGTTGAAGAAAAACTGTGGCGCACCAAAGCTTGCACAAGAACCAAGCAGTAGCCATCGTCGTCCTGTGGCATCGCCATCGCATATCGTTTGTTGTGCCAGACTGTGGATGAAATCCAAACACCTCCTTAAGCCACAACTTTTGGAGATGTTTTCCATCCGACATCAAACAAGTCCAAGTTGCCAAGTGTGGAAACACCACCACTAAAGCCCCTCTTTTGGAACACATGAATTTCGTAATAATGGCGCAAAAGGTTTACAAAAAACAGTTAAATTTCAAACATGCAAGATTTTGGAAAAAAAAATAGGGCAATCTAAAAGGTTCCTAACATCTGTAGCTTTTGTGACAGTTTGGTCATAGTATTTGTAGTTATTAATGTTTATTCATATTATCTTGATCAAAGAAAAACGGAGAATCTTCACAATAAAACTCAAATGAAAAAACGCACACAAAAAACTCAAATGAAACTGACTGTAAACAAAGTCTAGCTTCAACATCTCACGAAAAGTAGCACAAAAAATAACTTAGAAACAAGGAATAGTCTAAGATTTGCATGAACGGTCTATCTGGCTGTCACACCCTGTGCCTTGCCATCTAATAAAAACCACTAAAAATTTGAACTTTTTAAAATTTTTCCAACAAACTCAATTAGCTAGTCTAATCCCCAAGTCACATTTCAAAATTTTCATTTCAAAACATGCATGAAAATCCAATCATATGCATTTCTGGAGTTTCTTCCTTTTATTTGAAGTGTTGGTTGTTTTTGTCTTTCTTTCAAATTTGAAATTCATTCAAATTTGAGCTCTATCTCTTATTCCAGAAAATAGAAAAGCTTTTCCTTTCTTTTGGGCCGCGCCAACTCTCCCCGGCCTGCCAGCGGCCCGCCTCCTCCAGTCCAGCAGCAGCCCAACTCGCCTCCCTCTCTCTGTGTCACTGACGTGCGGACCCCACTCGTCATCCCCTACCTCCTGACGCCGCGCAGCACGCCCATGCCGGCCTGTCGCCGCCGCTGTGTCGTCCCGTCGTCGTCACAGGACGCGCCTTGAGTAGCACATGCCGCGCCTGAGCATCCGTCGCCCTGTCCCGTCGGCAAGGACAGCGCCCACTCCTCCTCCCCTTGACCAACGACCCAAACCGCCGGAGACCCGATGACCTCCATGCCTCGACGTCATCGCGCGCAAGCCTCCTCCCTTGTTCCGTCTCGTCGCGGCCTCTGTAGCCACTCCACCGCGTGCGTCACCCGCGTGGCCTCCTGTCCTCTCCCTGGCAAGCCATCTCGTCACCATTAATCCGGCGACGACCGGAGCTTGGACCGAGCCGACGACCGAGCCGCCTCAACGGCTCCTTCCCCGGCCGCGTATAAAAGCTTCCGAGCTCCGCGCCATCTCCCTCTTTCCGCTCGCAAGCTCACCTCTATCCCACTCGCTCCCGAGCGCCATCAAATCCCAGTTTTCCCCTTTTCCCTCCCTTCTTCGGCGAGCAACTCCGGCGACGCCTACCGCCGCCGTGGACACGTCCCCAGCGTCCTTTCTTCTTCCCTCGGCTGCACAACGCCATGCACAACCCCGGCATGGACACCGTTCGCATCGCCGTGCCCTCTACGCGGAGATCGACGACGACCTAATCGCCGCCGTCTTCTTCCCCGACGCCGGCCGCCTCCCGTCGACCTCCTCCTTCATCGAGCCCACTGTGAGCATCCTCGTGCTCCTCTCTCTCTCCCGCGCCCCTTCTTCTCCCTTCCTTCCCCCGTGCACGAGCACCTCACCGAGCGTCGCCGCCTACGCCGCTTTCGAGCTCACCGCCGGCCGCCGTGCGGCCTCCCCGGCCAGGCCGTGCCAACCGCCCGCTTCACTGCACCCCCACGCGCCACTGCGGCAACACGCGCACGCGCGAGAACGCGCGCACGCGAATTCCCATCGCGCGTCGCCACGCCGCCCATCTCCGGTGAGCCCGAGCAGCCGCTCCGGTCACCCGCGTCGTCGACGTGTAGGACCACCCGCTCCGCCATCTCTTCCCGCACGCCGACGACCACTCCTCGCCAAGCCTCCGCCCCGGAACATGCCGCCGGCGAGCTTCCCGGCGAGCTGCCGCCGCGCGCCACCGTCCTCCGGCCGCCCTCGACCCAGCCGCGCCGCCGCCTACGTGGCGTGCCACATCGGCTCGCGGGCCCGCACGACCGAGTCGTCCCGCGCGCGTGGCGCACCTGGCTCACGGTGCACCATGCACACAAACCCCTCCGGCCCACCGCTTTGTGGACCGAGTCCACCACACAGCGCAGCACAGTGCGCCAGCCCCACTAGCCCCACCTGTCATTCTCTCACAAGCTCCGTAAATGCTAGGTTCACACGGCCAGTGCACACAAGATCTTATTCAGAGTAATTTCCTTTAGCAGAAAATTTTCATAAAATTCCAGTAAATACTAGATTATAATCTAATCACTTTTCAACAATTGTTTACCCCATATTAATTAGGATTATGTCTAAAGTTCATTACTTAGCTTAATCCTAATTAATTCCTTCTTGCAAATTTGTAAAATCCATATCTTTTTCATCTTAGCTCCAACTTTAGCGATTCTTTCGCCAATATTCATCTAAAATCATCCTCTATCCAGCCCTAACAGGAACCTCTGTTGTTGTTGTTGATCTCAATTTGTCTCTTATTTGATTTATTGCTTGTTTAGTTAATTGCTTGTGCGGTAGATTTATTTTGCCGTTGTTTACTTTTAATCGATAGACGATCAAGCTTTCGAGGAAGGATTTGAAAGATTGGAATACGAGGACATAGAAGCCGAAGACTTTGGCGAAGGCAAGTCCTAACTCCCTTTGATCATATTGATCCTATAATTGCAAATAATCCTATTAGAGCCTACTTTATAAATAAATATGCATGGTATTTAAATGAGATTTAAATGCTTAGTATGATCCTAAGTACTTGTTTATTGCCACTCCTTGATATTGCTTATCCTAAATCCATTGCTAAACCTAGGATCCACTATCATTAAATCTTTAATGATACGTTGGAATGATATGCTGCTTAGGACTTATCATCTTGTGTACTTAATTAATCTTGTTATACATGCTTTTGTGTTAAATGGTGTGAGTACTTGGTGGAGTGCGTGTGAACATAAAATGTGGGATGGAATATTTATACTAGTGATAAATGTGCAACCCTTAGTGGTGATACTTTTGACGGGAGCAGGTGAGGTAGTCCTAGTGGGAGGGCTATCTCTAGGTATGCGACTCCTCATCATGAGGATAGCTAGTGAAGATGCCTGCTTCGGTCGTATAAGAACCGGTTCATGTGCCGCCATGCCAAGCAATATTCGTGCGACCGCATGCCTGAATGGGAAGGCAGGGCTTCACACCCTACTAGTTGATACCCGATACCCACCCAGGAGGCAGGAGTTGCAACGGGAGCCAGGAGAAGACATGGACGGCCTTGGTGGGAGTTCCTCGATCCGGCGAAGAAGACGGGCAGACACGACACAAAATGTTTCATGCCTCTGAGTGTGCCCCTGGTGCCTTGGTGGGATTCCCGTGGGTGGATATCGTGGTGATACTGGTAGGTACGTCGCCTTGTTATGCTAGCTCCCCCAAAGTACACGGTTGGGGCGAAGCATATCTTGCGGGTACAGCGTACAACCTCTGCAGAGTGTATAACCTATCCGGATAGCCGTGTTCCACGGTATTGGACAAAGCGAAGGCTTGTGCCACACAATGATTAGTCTTTCCAGTGTGAGTTATCCTTGGCGTGTTTTGGAATACACCGGTGTGGAACCGTGTGCTGGTTTCCGGCCAGCATTAAAACTTGGGAACTGGCGGGATGGACTAGTTCTCCCCCAGGGCCAAACAACCCCACTAAACTAATGATAATGTTGACTATAGTTTGCGAACTGCTTTGTTTTCCAAACAGCCCTTGCATAAAATTGGTTTTGCGCCGATATGATAAACAATCAGCCTATATCTTGTTTATACCCTTGCATATGCAATTACCCTTGGTGTTAGGACTTGTTGAGTACCTTATGTACTCACTCTTGCTTAAATCATCCAGATGAGGAGCCTGAGTACGAGTATCAAGATGGTGGAGATGAAGAGTAGGGTTCCATCCGCACTCAAGTTTGCCTGTAGAAGTGGTCCCGTTTCCGTCTTCAACTGTAGTAGTGTTTAAGTGGTTCCGTTGTAGTAGCTTGTCAGCTTGATGTCCGTTGTAATAATGAGGCCTCTGACCATTTGTTGTAAGACCTTTTATGTATGAAGGCTTGAATGAGACTTGGTAATATTTATGTAAGTGATGGTTCTGTGATGACATTCTGCGAAAGTGTGCGTATCAGCGTCTGATCCAGGGACTGATACGGTAAGCACAAGTGCTTCAGAAATGAGGTACGACACTGGCTTGTTCGTTGTGTAACATAAGCGCATCCCTTTGTAGTAAAGCGTGTGTCAGTAAGCCAGCATGCTCCCATTAGCACGCGGCAAGAAAGAAACGAGTATTTGGTAGACTACAAAGTCTCCTTCGAAAGGTTGCTCAGCCACAAACTGCAAATGTCCTTCTCCTTCGAGTGCGGATTTTGTGAACATAGGGGCAAATGCCCCCATGATCCAACTGTTAATATAAAAACATGCATGTTTGAAACAAAATTTACGCAAACTATTAGAAGTGCCAAATAAGAAAGATACCTAAAACTCTGTACGCCTCTAGATCGCATCTTGACACCCTTTGAACATGGTCACAATCCTGGCGACACAGTATGATCATCACTAGTCAAATTAGGTTTCGCCGCCGGCAACCACAACTAGAATAACCTAATCGAGTCTTCTCAAGACGGGTTTAATAAAGAAAATCGAAAGGAACTTGTTCTAAAAACTTTAGTGGAGGCATGGAAGAAAGACATAATCGGCAACACACCTTTGCCGTTTTAAAACAGAGTCCATTTTTGGCCAAGTGTGGTACTTTGACTAATATTTCGTTGCCCAAAAAGAAGTCTGCTAGTTCATGCCTCTATCAACATCAGCTTCAGCAAGGTCAGTCCGTGCATGCCCAGATGCACACCTATAAAACCACGCTTGGGCGGGAGCTTCTCATCGTGCCAATCTCAATTGCAGAAACATCCATCTACTATAGCTTAATTAGTACCAGTAACTAGTACTAGCAAGCCATTATCCGCATATCATCACGTACACAAGTGCTCGAGCTCAGACAACATGGTTGCCTCCAGCGAATTCAGCCGCGCTTTCTCATCTTTCGACCGCGACAACGATGGCAAGATCTCGGCAACCGAGCTCCGTCTCTGCATGAAGGCGACGCTCGGCGATGCTCTGTCTCCCGAGGATGCCGCTGCCCTCGTGGCATCGGTCGACACTGACGGCGATGGGCTGCTGAGCGAAGAGGAGTTCCTGAAGCTGGTGAACGAGGAACGCGAGGAGGAGGAGAGGAGCAGGGGGCTGAAGGAAGCGTTCCGGATGTACGAGATGAAAGGCGAGGGGTGCATCACGCCGGCGAGCCTGAAGCGGATGCTGAGCAAGCTCGGCGCGCACCAGGACGTCGGCGAGTGCCAGGCCATGATCTGCAGGTTTGACCTCAACGGAGACGGGGTGCTCAGCTTCGACGAGTTCAAGACGATGATGGATCAGTGAAGGGCACCTGTTTGTCCTGTTTCTTTCTGTATGCATACGAGCTGCATTGGTTTGTTCGTTTGAGCTCAGGGTGTTCTCCGCATTTTGTTTAGGACAGCAACTGCATATGCTGTCCCACGTTATTTTCCAGATTGTTAAATTCGATATATGATAAGATTCACTATTTCAAGATTCATGCCCGCAAAACCAAGTCTGCCTCGTCCCATCCGTTGCATATGTTGGCTTATTTCATCTGATCCAAAACTGAAGACTGCAGCAAGTATCGAAATGATGCTAGGCAGCCGAGAGCTCAGACGAGCAGCAAGTATCGAAACGAACAAAGCACCAACCTGCAGCGAGCCGGCCGCGACCACCGAAGCACCGCCGCTGCCCTGACGCCGGAGATCTTCTTTTGGCTTTGGTGGGCAGCGGCAGACGAGAAACGGAGGCCAGTGGCGAAGGAAATTCTTTTCCCGCTGTTCAACTAGGAAACCTTGTATCGATCGTAGCTGATAGAAACGCCTTCTTGTACAGAACAGGCGGCGGCAGGGCGGGGGAAGAAGTGCGTCCGTGCCCGCCACGCCCGTCGGGACTCTCGGAGCTGACGATCCCCGCCGCCGCGGGAGAGCAGGGGCCGTGTGGATATTGACCGAGTCAGTGGGTCTACGCGCGTGGGCCGTGGGACGTTAGCGAACCGTCGGATGGAGATCCAACAGGCCGAGCCTGGGCCTTCAATGGGCTTCCAAATTGGATCGCGACTATTAATCGCGATCCAAATTCGGATCGCGGATAATAATCGCGATCCAAAATGGGCCAACTTTCACCGTCCGATCCAGTTGAGCGGCCTACGTTAGGCAAGGGGAAAGGACCGGGCCAAAGGAAATTACCCTGTTCTACGCTGTCTTCAACCTAACCCAGACCCGCCATCTGTTCGAGTAAAGGCCAACTCCATTGCTCCATCCCAACTCCCAAGCTCCTCGTCGGGCCGCTCGGCTGCTGCCCCTTCTCCACCCCACCAGCGACGCCGCCGCAGTGACGCAAGCACTCCTCAGGATGCTAACGAGCCATCTTTAACGCGCCGGCGGCGCGGAGGCGTGCCCAAACCCGCGGGATGCACACCGGCGTGCCCAAACCCGCAAGCAGTGCGCCCGACTCGATGTCCATGGCACCGGTCTGCAGCCGGGCAACCGCTTTTTGGGCTCAGAGAGGAAATACGGCGGTCCAGCTCGCCGTGTTCTTTGCTACAAAGATCGTCCGGACGTGCTACTGGGAACTATTGTGCATGCGCGCGGAGTGCTCGACGCAATGCGGCTTTCGTTTTAGCTCAGTGCAATGGGCGCCGGCCACACTCCAGACTCCAGAGCACGGTCTCTTACAATGTGGTCGTCCGTGAGCAAGGGAGGATTGCCTGTATTTCAAGTTTGGATGGCATGGTCACCTGGGCATGAGGTAAGATGGCTGATCACATCGGTAATCTGTTCAGGCATGCATTTGTGTCATGGATACTGGTTGATGACAGTGATGGTGATTGGTGGTCATAGACGCCGGCAATGGATTGCTTGACGAGGAATGACTTTGAAGATGGTACGAGCAGGGAAGTGGCGAAGGTGAGATGAAGGGCAAATGAGCAAGGGCGGCATTTGGGATTTATAACTACGGTAATTGTAGTTGTTAAGTTTTAGTAGTAAATATTGCAAAAATTCTCTCCAATTTATCAAACGTAGTGTCAGAATATATACTTCTCTTTGAAGTGACAAAAATGAAATACTCACTGAACTCCGTTAAATAATCAGTATATACCGTGTTGAACATTGGAACCGTACATTTCATTTTGGAAAATGTAAAAATCACCTCTACGTTCTCATGTTCCATTTATTGTCTTAGGAGAAAAAAAAATCTAGTTTAAAGAAACTTTCAGAGACATATTTGAAATCTTGCCTAGGCCCTGTCCCCAAATTCTGGCATTGGTTACCAGATTCCTGTTTCTGCCTTCTGGCCTTGCTTCCTATAGAGGGTATGCCCTTGTTACTGTCCTACTCAAGGAACATGGCAAAGAAAAGCTCGCTTGTAATCAGCATCTCATTTCTCATCCCATCATCATCGTCTTGAACTCGTCGAAGCTAAGCACACCGTCCCCATCCAGATCGAACCTGCAGATCATGGCCTGGCACTCCCCGATGTCCTGGTGCGTGCCCAGCTTGCCGAGCATCAGCTTCAGGCTCAGCGGCGTGATGCAACCTCTGCCCTCCATCTCGTACATTCTGAACGCCTCCCTCAACCACCTGCACTTCGTCTCCTCATGGTCCGCTTCCATTTCTCGTGCCAGCCTCACGAACTCCTCCTCGTCCAGCAGCCCGTCGCCGTCCGTGTCCGCCGACGCCATGAGCGCCTTCACGTCCTCGGACGGCATGTCCTCACCAAGCGCCGCCTTCATGCAGAACCCAAGCTCGGTGGCGGTGACCTTGCCGTCGCCGTCCTGGTCGAACGATGCGAATATGCGGCTGAACTCACCTGAGGCAACCATGTTTGTCAGCGTTCGCCTAAACTGGAAAAGGTTGGTGAAGGTGGAATTCAGGACTGGTCCTTGCAGGTTATTTGGTCTCAGCTTTGACTAACTTGAATCAGTACCTGGCCTGGTCGTTGAGAGTTCATTACAACGAGTATTTATAGTAGAAAATGGAAGGTAATCAGCAGCTATCTGGGATTGCTTAGATTAACAATTACAAGGAACTCTAATAAAGGAATGACAAGAAGACATGAACTTCTTTGACCAGAAATGGGCGGCAATTTTAAATTGCCCATAGGTATTGAACAGACTGAAGTACCTTTTTTTACGGTGAAAAGAGTCCTTGAACTCCTTACTAATTAATACCTCAAATTTTGTTTTCTGTGGCATTGAGATCCTCTTATCTCCGATAGTGTACAGAACCACAATGGAGGTCTTGAGAATAGTGCTAGTAGCTATACTACTTGTCATCTGCTTGTCTGTAAGAAAGATTTCAGTAACCCTTTTTCAGGAAAGAGGTTTCAAATGTTGCTCACGGCACATTTTATAATACCGTTGCCATGTGGAATTGGGCTAATCTGAGCAATGGGCGCCGGCCACACTCCACTACTCCAGCGCACGGTCTCTTACAACGGTGTCGTCCGTGAGCAAGGGAGGATTGCCTGTACTTCAAGTTTGGATGGCTCGCATGGGCATGGGGTAAGACGGCTGATTGCATCAGTACTCTGTCCTGTTCAGGCATGCAGTTGTGTCATGGATGTTGGTTGATGACAATGGTGGTGATTGGTGGACACGGACGTCGGCACTGGATTGCTTCACGAGGAATGACTTGTGAGTTGTGAAGATGGTACGACTGTACGAGCAGGGAAGTGGCGAAAGTTGAGATGAGGGGCAAATGAGCAAGGGCAGGATTTGGGATTTATAACTAAGGTAGTTGTAGTTGTTCAGTTTTATTAATCAATATTGCAAAATTTCTCTCCATTTGATCAAACGTAGTGTCTGAATATGTACTTCTCTTTGAAGTGACAGAAATGAAAAACACTCGGTTAAATAACTGGTATATACCGTACTGAATATTGGAACTGGACATTTCATTGAGGAAATTGTAAAAATATCACTACGTGCTCATATTCCATTTATTGGACATTACCATATACATGAGCATCACTTTCATCACTACTCAAGTCAGGTTTCGCCGCCGGTTGGCAACCATAACTAGAATAACCTAATCAAGTCTTATCAAGACGGTATTAAATAAACAGGTAACTTGTTCTAAAAACTTTAATGGAGGTATTGAAGAATGAAATAATCACTTGTGCCGTTTAAAAGTAGAGTCTATTTTTGGCCAAATGGGGTACTCCTACTTTGACTAAAACTATCCCGTTGCCCAAATAACACTATTCTGCTAGTTTCATGCCTCTGTCAACATCAACCTCAGCAAGGTCAGTCCGTCCATGCCCTGATGCACATCTATAAAAACCATGCGTGGACGGCAGCTTCTCATCGTATCAATCTCAGTTGCAGAAACATCTAGTATAAGCTTACTACCGGTAACTAGTATCAGAATTACCAAGTCAGTATCCACAGACCATCACGTACACAAGTGCTGAAGCAGCTCAGCCACCATGGTTGCCTCCAGCGAATTCAGCCGCGCTTTCTCATCTTTCGACCGCAACAATGATGGCAAGATCTCGGCAACCGAGCTCCGTCTCTGCATGAAGGCGACGCTCGGCGAGGACCTGTCCCCCGAGGATGCTGCTGCGCTCGTGGCATCGGTCGACACTGACGGCGACGGGCTGCTGAGCGAGGAGGAGTTCTTGAAGCAGGTCGACGCGGATCGCGACGATAACATGGATGGGGAGAGGGGCAGGGGGCTGAAGGAAGCGTTCCGGATGTACGAGATGAAAGGCGAGGGGTGCATCACGCCGGCGAGCCTGAAGCGGATGCTGAGCAAGCTCGGTGCGCACCAGGACGTCGACGAGTGCCAGGCCATGATCTGCAGGTTTGACCTCAACGGAGACGGGGTGCTCAGCTTCGACGAGTTCAAGACGATGATGGATCAGTGAAGGGCTCCGCCGGCGTCCACGCATCTGTTCATTTTGGTCGCCTGTATTGTATTGAGAAGACGTGTATTGGTGTGTTCGTTTGGGTTCAGTTGTTCTGCATTTACTGTTAAATCAAAAGCAAAGATTAATTTATTCCCACGATTTTACTAGTGGCTTTGCAAATTCGGCCCGGTCTAATCCGTTACCAATGTCGTTGGCTTTAGCGTCCAAAACTGAAAGACTACACTTACAATTTTACAAATCGATTCAATGTAGTTCAAGAGCTCAGGCACAAGCTGCAAGGGATCGAATCGACTGGCCGAAGCGAATTTGAGTACCAGCATGCCTGCACCAAGGCCGTGACTACCGAAACACCACCGCCGGTTTGACGTGCGAGGTCTTTTCAGACTTCCGTGGCCAGCGGCAGAAACGATGACCGTCGGCGAAGGAAATTCTTTCCCGCGTTCTCCTGCAGAGCAGGAGGCACCGCGGCGGCACGAATCTCCATTTTCTGACGGCGGGGAGGGGAAGAAGACCATCCCTGCCGCCGCTTACCGTCGGGAGCTGACAATCCCCGCCGGCCGCCGCCTCGGGAGAGCAGGGACCATGTCTGGATGTTGACCGAGTCAGTGGGTCTACGTGTGTGGGCCGTGGGACGTTAGTGAGCCGTCCGATGAAGATCCTACAGGCCCATACTGGGCCTTCAATGGGCTTTCAAAATGGATCGCGACTAAATAGTCGCGATCCAAATTCGGATCGTGGACAATAATCGCGATCCAAAACTGGTCAACTTTCACCGTCCGATCCAGTTGAGCGGCCCAGGTTAGGCAAGGGGAAAGGACCGGGCCGAAGGAGAATTAGCCTGTTGTACGCTGTCTTCAACCTAACCCAGACCCGCCAGGTGTTCGAGCAAATGCCAACTCCATTGCTCCTCGTCGGGCCGCTCGGCCGCCGTCCCTTCTCCACCGTACCAGCGACGCCTCCGCAGACGCACGCACTCCTCCAGATGCTAACGAGCCGTCTTTAACGCGCAGGCGGCGCGGATGCGTCCGGTACGCGCACGCGCCGTTGGACGCACACCGGCGTGCCCAAACGCGCAAGCAGCGCGCCCGATTCGACGTCCATGGCACCGGTTTGAAACCGGACAACCGCCTCGTGGGCGGTCGACCGTTGAGCTCGCCGTGTTCTCTGCTTCAAGGATTGCGGAGCTGTGCTATCGGAACTCTTGTGCATGCGCGCGAAATGCTCGGCGTAATGCGGCTGTCGTTTTAGCGCAGTGCAGCCTCTGCTCATTCGATAAATGTGCATGATCGGCTGCGCTTAACAGCGCTGCAGCAGTTGCTGCTGGCCGTCATATCGAGATGGTGGCCTTATGGAAATGGTTTAGATGGTGACTGAGCAATGGGCGCCGGCCACACTCCAGAGCACGGTCTCTTACAACGTTGTCATCCATCACCAAGGGAGGATTGCCTGTATTTTAAGTTTGGATGGCATGATCACATGGGCATGGGGTAAGACAGCTGATTGCATCAGTAAAATCTGTTCAGGCATGCAGTTGTGTCATGGATATTGATTGATGACAGTGATGGTGATTGATGGACACAGGACAGGACGCCGGCAATGGATTGCTTGACGAGGAATGCCTTGTGAAGATTGTACGAGCAGGGAACTGGGGAAAGGTGAGATGAAGGGCGAATGAGCAAGGGCGGCATTTGGGATTTTATAACTAAGGTAATTGTAATCGCTAAGTTTTACTAATCAATATTGCAAAAATTCTCTCCATTTGATCAAACGTGGGGTCAGAATATTTGCTTCTTTTTGCAGTGATAAAAATGAAAAACTCACCGAACTCCGTTAAATAATCAGTATATACCGTCCTGAACATTGGAAGTGGACATTTCATTTAGAAAAAAAAAAAATCTCATAACTACATTCTCATACTCGTTTCTTGGCTTAGGAGGAAAACAATATCTAGTTTAGAGAAACTTTCAGAGCCATATTTCGAACCTTGCATGGGCCCTATCCACAAATTCTGGCATTGGAGATAGAGAATATCTTGTAACCTAAGACAAAGGTTACTGGATTCCTGTTTCTGCCTTGGGGCCTTGCTTCCTGTAGAGGGTATGCCCTTGTTACTGTCCTACTCAAGGAACATGTCAAGCAGTCTGCCATATATATGCAACAGAAGTTCTATAATCACAGGGACGCCGATCAGGTTCCTGCATTTCAAGAATGGAACAGGATACCACTCAGGAAAAGCAAGGTATGATGTACCGTTTTGCTCATGTTCATTCTTCCTTACATTGGAAATATGTGTGCGCAAATGCTGTTATGTCTGATTTTTTGTTTCTTAATATGTCTATGAGCTTTGAATCATGAAGATGGATAGACTTATGTGAAGCAAAAAGATTTTGTGCGTTATGTTGTTCGCATTCTACACTATGTGTGATGTGACTTATAAATGCCCCCTAATGATGTTTTGATTTCTGTAACAGTTGGGGATCAGAGTCAGGCCCCTCTGAATGGGGAGGAGGCTGAACCAAAAGGCCCAAAGCCTGATGACGCAAGAAAGCTTATTCAGTTCATGGAAACTCACTATGACAAGTTTGTTTCCGGTGTGCAGTCCTTTGATGAATTCTACCACGCCATTTTCGAACTCATAGAGTAAGTTTTGTCGTCTGGGCTGGCTCTCAGATACTACTTTGATTTCAAGATGCTGAATTGGACTCTGAAACCATGTCTTCAGTTGGGTTGCATACATTGTTACTGAACATTTTGAGCGTTTTTGTTTAAATCTCCGGAACTGTCGCTTGTAGTTAAAGCAACGCCGTATCATTCGATCTAACACCAATGTTATTCCTCTTCAGAATGTTTTGCGAGGAACGCGGGCAGTTCCAGTACAAGATCCCGGAGAGGAAAACGCTTCTCGATGCATATGAGGCGAGTATAAACCATCTATATCCTTGTTGACTTTTTGTAAGGGTGATTAAGGCAGAACTCTTCGTCCTTCCTGAAAATCTTGCACTCCCACCCACCCTATCTGACTTGGTAATAAATCCAAAGGAACAATGCAACTTGGCACGATCACATCTTACTTCGATGGGAGTACAACCACGTTTTTGAAGTGCACATTTGTTCCACCATTCCAGTCACTGTAATTTATTTATTTATTTTGGTTTGATTTCATCTTCTGAGAATCATCTTTATCCTTTTTGACTTTTGTAAGGGTGCTTAAGACATAATTCTTCGTCCTATCTGAAAATCTTCCACTGCCACCATATCTGACTTGCTAATGAATCCGATGGGACAATTCAACTTGGCACGATCACATCTTAATTTTTTATGGGAGTACAACCACGTTTTTGAAGTGCGCATTTGCTCCACCATTCCAATCACTGCAATTTTTTTCCTTGTTTGATTTCATCTCCTGAAAAGTACCACTAACCTGTAAGAGACGAGGAACAGAACTAGATGGAAGACCAGAGTGACTAGCTAGGTGAAAGTACTCACATCACTTTTCTCGATTCTGCAGAAACATCACAAGTCGCAGGGCGAGCTGAAGAAGGAAGAGTTTGTGGCGATCACCAGGGACGTGGTCGGGGTGAACAGCTTCACCTTCGGCAAAGCGGCCGCGGAGTTCGCCATGTTCCTGTTCGGCGCTCCGTTGTGCGCGGTGGTGGCCAAGAGGATCCTGCCGGGGCTGGGCTGGCTGTCGGACGACGTCGTCATCCCACTGGCCACCTCTGGTTCCGTCGCGTATCTCATCAAGACAAAGAGGCTCTGAATTCCTCTTGGAAGGTGGCGCGGGTGTCCATGTACAGATGCGGTGGAAGAATGAGCACTGTTAACCAAAGGAGGAGTATCAAATACTACGCGCATGCTGTAAATAAGGACTTGGTACGGTTTCAATAGTAGGGGTAGTTTATCGCCATTATACGCTGTCTTTCTCTGTAAACAAGTGCCGAGGGAATCGGAGAGATCGAGAGCCGGAGCGGCATGGACAAATGGGCAAATCCGCATGGTGTTGCGGCATGAAGCCGGGGCCCAGGAGGTTGAGCCGTGTCGACACGCCACTCCTAAAGCGGGCACTCACTCCAACCAACACGTCGCGACGGCTGTCCTTTGGTTGCTGCCGTCCTCAGCGATGACCTCCGCTCCCGATCTCTCCCCTCGCCGCCCGCTAAATATCGCACGCTTCGCTTCCTTCCTTCTTCCTCGAGTCAACAGCCGCCGCCTCCGGGTCCACCTGTCAATGCGTCGACGTGCGGGTCGGACACACGGATGCGGCAGGTGGTGGCCTCGTGCGCTCTCGCTGTCGACAAAAAGATGCGCGGGCCAGCAACTGGATCGGATCTTCCGTCTCCCTCCACAGTGCATACTCGCTAGAGACCTGTCTCAATTCATTCATTCCGGTCGCCGCATCCTCCATTTCTTATCTTTCTTTTCTTTCGAAGAAGCATCCTCCATGTCAATATCGCAGGATTTCGCTTATTTTCTGATTCATTCATTCATCGGTCGAGCGAGAGCCGAGACCGAAGGGAGACGAATTTCGGCAAAATAGCAGGGAACGAGGGTCAACGAGTAGATTGCTCAGGCACCCGGTTTACAAATCTCGCTTGACGAGAAGGCACTCCTACCTACTCGTTGTGAGTGAGGAAATACGGTCGATTTTTGCTGCAGAGTCTGGACTTTGGGATCCCTCAATCATTGCCACTTAAAAAGTCTAATATTATCTTTCAAGTGGAAAAGAAACAGAGGAATTGCACACAAGTCCCCTACATGTCCTTGTTCTGTATGCTGTAAACTCAAACTCTTCTTCAATACGCAACTCTCCTGCTTGTTTTTGAGAAAAAGAAAAATAGGATAACCATACCACATTGGAGCAAACATGCTTACTTTTTGTTCGACATCGCGAAGTAGTAGCTTGATAAGAACAATGCTTCTAATGGGGTTTTGCGAGCAAAGAATATTATGTTCATAGGAGAGAAAACAAAGGCATCGGTGAAATCCTTCTTTTTTTTTCCCCAGAGATGGATAATGTTGGGGAGCGAAATATACATATTGAAGGACCTGTACGCCAATACCGAAAAGTGACAGAATGCAAACAAAACAGAACTATCCCCTCCAATAAGCTCGCGTGGCCCGCCGCCGCCCCGGTCCCTCAAGGCACCAAGAGCAAAGCAGAGGCGAAACAAAACAACACAACTGCGAATCTTCCTCCCTCCCTCTCGCCATTCCATTTTCCGCAAGCACACCATGTTGCTACTAGTATAAACAAGCAGCAGCAATTCCAACCTGCGGTTACTCCTAATTTCGTCCATGGCGCCGTCCCCCGTCTCCTGCCGCCCCTCCACGTCGGCGCGGCAGCCGCTGCTGCTTCGCGTTCCGCGCTCCGGCGGAGCAGCCGCGGCGCTGGGGGTGGGGCTGCCGAGGCGGGAGACGCTGCTGGCTCTGCGGGCGCACGTGCGGCCGATCGAGCCGGAGCCGTGGGCGGCGGCGCTGGTATGGATGTGCAGGAGCAGGAGGGAGGAGGCGACGCGGTGCGCTGCGGCGGGGCAAGTCGCGGGGAGCACCAGGGTGGGGAGGGGCGCCGGGATGGATGTGACCCTGGCCGCCGCGGCCGTCGTGGCCATGGGCACGGGGAACCGCGTCCTCTACAAGCTCGCGCTCGTGCCGCTCCGCGAGTACCCCTTCTTCCTCGCGCAGTTCGCCACGTTCGGGTAACTCCTCTCCTCGCTTAATTTTGCCCCAGCCCACCATTGTTTGATCGATCACGGTGCTTTATGTTACTTGTTGCTGTGCACGATCGGATCGAGCAGAGTCTCTTGTTGGTCTCTGACGTTTGAACAGCGGAGATTCGTCTCCATCTAGCAGTGCGATGTTTCGTGAAGGCATGTCTGTTTGGGACTTGGGTCCCCCACATGTGTATCAGGGCCAGATATTTTTGTTCTTTTATCTGGATGCCGTACGAACTGCCCTCCTTGTTTTTTCTATTCCTCGTGCGTAGCTGTGCTCAAGGCTCTCGTGGTGAATAAATTGCAATAAAATCTGAAAAATACTGTACTGTACAAGTAAGCAGTAGCATACACCATAATAGGTAGTATCACATTCATAGAAGTCAACACTCGGAATGGCTTAAGTTTGTTGAACTTTGACTATATTATTTGTTTTAGTACGTTTATTAGTACACGAAGTGAACTTCGACAATGTCATTTGACAGTTGTTAAGTTATTATCTCTGATATAACTGATCAAATATATAATGCAGAAGCGTGCATGTTTGAAGCATTTGGTGCTCACTGATACATCTTTTATTTTCACAGCTATGTTGTTGTCTATTTCTCGATCCTGTATCTTCGTTATCGAGCTGGTATTGTCACTGACGAGATGCTGTCTCTGCCGAAAAAACCTTTCCTGGCTGTGGGACTCTTCGAAGCTCTTGCTGCAGCATCAGGAATGGCTGCTGGAAGTAATTTTCTCAAACTAAATTCAACTTATTCTCCTGACTCAGTAGATATTATCTCGTTGCTATTACACAATTTCCTAGTAATACCTACCACTCACGCGCATAAATAACTGGGGAAAGTGTGTTCACACCTATACATGTATTACTTCTTTACTCATGTTGATGAGATTGGCTTCATAGTTCGTTCATATCAGTAATTGTACTTGATATGTAATACATGAAACTTTCCCTCACAGTGTTATTTTTTTTTTTTTGTTGGAACAGCTGTTCTTTCTGGGGCTTCGATACCAATACTGTCACAGGTTGTGAGCACTATCAGTATTATATGTCTGTATTGATTTTTCTTACATTTAAATACATGTATGTAATTTATCTATTACTTTCCTGCAGAGTTATCTTGTCTGGCAGCTCCTGCTTTCTGCTATTTTCTTGAAGAGGCGATATAAAATCAATGAGATAGCTGGATGCTTCCTAGTGGCGATTGGCGTCATAATAACTGTAGCAAGGTAGGTAATCTCTTGATAAATTCGTTGTATGTTTCACAGTACCCAGTCTAGCAGCCGAGTATATTTTGCAGCGGTATAACTCATGGATTTGTATCTCTCTTTCTGATAATGATGTCTTAAATGAGACATGGACAATCTCCATTGTCAAAACTAGTAGATTTGAGTATTGATCGTTTGGAGAACTGAGAGATTTTGTTAGTACTTGGGAATAGCATTCCGCTACAGTGGGCATTCTGGGGGAATGCATTTTTAGAGTATTATAATTTTCATTCATTGCTACTGCTGAAATGAAATTTGACCTGCTGTTAGAAAATTAGTGCATGGTTTGAAAAATGTTTCACCCTTAGTTCCTAAGCATGGATGATCTGATATTATGTTTCAGAACCTTCTTTGACATATTCAAATAGTTTTATTTGTCATTCCAATAGGGTAAGAGGTGTATTCGATAGCGTTCGGGATTAAGGAACTGTTTTACAGCTGCATGGAGAATTTGACACTATGCTTTAGCATTGAATCATGTTGGAATATTAGATGTTACTTCGTTTGCCATTGCAGTAGTGTGAGAGACAGCAGCAAAGGGTTTATGAAATTGTTTTGTGCTGCATGAGGAAACTGAATGATAATGTCAAATCGGAAGGCTTGCTTTTGACTGGGACATTTTGTTTGCTTGGCAAGAACAATAACTAACTTTAATATTTGACATGTGCAGCGGAGGCACTGGTGCGTCATTAAAAGGTACTGGAATTGTGTGGCCACTACTAATGATTATATCATTCTTTCTCCAAGCTGCTGATACAGTATTGAAGGTCAAGTCTACTTTAATCAAGCAAATAACTGGTTAATGTGATTTAGTTGGCCACTCTTACCTGATCCAACGAATGTCTATATTTACAGGAAATAATATTTATAGATGCTGCTAAGAAACTGAAGGTATTCACTTCCTCCCATGGTTTTTTCACCATGATAACATTAATTTAATGATGATAACCTTTCTTCCCCAATTTGTGTCTGTTCAAGCTTTTAATTTCAATACTCTTCCTTTTGTTTCCAGGGTGGCTCAGTTGATCTTTTTGTTGTCAACTCATATGGCTCTGCTTATCAAGTATGAACATGATCCTATTGTCTACTATTCTGCATGGAGTATATAGCAGAAATTCATCATAATTTACAAATTTACTATTTCAGGCGCTTTTTATGTGCCTCTTGCTTCCTTTCTTGTCAAAGTTATGGGGGGTTCCATTTCATCTACTTCCAGCATATATCAAAGATGGTGCAGCCTGCTTCTTAAATATGGGATCACTGTCTTCTGGTATGTTGCTATTTCCCTAGTCACAGTGAGCTAAATGCAAATCGTGACGCCTGTTAAAAATGAAATAGTCACTGACAATTTATCACTATGTACATTTGTTTCTGAAATTTGCGCTGGTTCTATTTTTGTACTTAGTCTCATCTGCTTACTTGATTTGAACCTTAATACCTTATAACATTTTTAGAACTCGTAGTTCAACATTGAACTTATGGACCACATCAACATTACGTTGTATTTTTTAAACATGTAATTTTGAATTTGAAAAACACATAAGCATTGAATCGTTTTCTTCCTTTTTGTAAAAGAAATCTCGGAATCTTGTAAGCATAATGAAGAAGCATCTTATTGTTAAACTTTTGAACTGTTCAGGTTGTGAAGGGGCACCACTACTACCACTACTATTTGTATTGGTTAACATGGGATATAATATATCACTACTACACCTAATAAAGATCTCTTCGGCAGTTGTATCTTGCCTGGCTTCTACATTCTCAGGTTTACATACTTGAGCACACCATCTTATTTACACTGGTGAATAGCACATATAGGAATTTGATTTCATTTATAGTGGTTGTCATAACATATTACAGCAGCGGCTCGAGTGGTTTCAGTATGCTAAATTTCATCTGTTGATGCATGCCATTCCCCATGTGTCATATTTCATATGGACCGTTGTAACATTGTTGCTTAAGTAAAGATTTTAATGCAACCTTTCCCAGGCATGATTGAAGCATCAGGATTTGGGATAAAATAATAAGCAGAAATGAGTTATCAGTCGCAACTTAACAAACCACACTGAGTGTTATCAGGCAGAGTTGTAATGATATGTTTCACAGAGGACATATTTGCTCTGGTAACAGCGCTGTTGTGGTTCACAGGTTCATTCTGTCATATAACTAGGAAGGACAACAATACAGACGATAGGACTTCACATCTCACCTTGTTCTTTCCATATTACCATTTTGCAAGTTTATAGATTTGATTCGTAGGTTGGTTGGAGATTGGAACTGGGCAGTAGGATGGTTCGAACTGCAGAATAAACTGTGCCCACTGATGAGTTGCGAAGGAAACAGAAGCATTTAACCAGTAAAGACTATTGAGTTCCTACTAAAATTGTATTATATTGTTAACTATAGCTTTTATAGAGCATATTATCATAAGCCTAGGAAGGGGGAAAACAAGCACGCGCTTGGAAATTTAAATCATGAGAGTGGGATGGGGGGAGAGAGGACACAAATATCACACTATAAATTTCTCCACCTACTTCATTATTGTCTACCTTTTGTTTTATTGTTGCGTGAGGTGCTAAATTTGTGCATCTATCCGTGTGCTGCTTTAACAGAAAACTACCGTTCAGACTGAATCTTTATCAATAAGTCATTTATCTGCTTCTTTCCTACCAGTCAGTTGCTAGCTATTAGTTAAGCGTCTCCGTCGCTGTTTGGTAGGTGCTGTTCATGCACTGGCAGTAGTGGCTGGATCATAATATCTAGAAATAAAGCGAAAAATTTGGAGTTTGACAGTTCAGAGGCTGAACAGGAGCATATTCAACATTCAATTTCTCATCATTCTTGTTACTACCGTGTGCAAGAAGACTTTCAAGTAATTTGTAGCTTTCCATACGAACTGTTCACTAATGATAGTTTTCTTTTGCAGTTCCGCTGTCCATATATGCATTCACTTTACCACTGCCATACATCGGTGTGGCATCATCTCTACCACCTGGCTTTGTTGCCGGTGCAGTGGTACTCACTGCCGGATTACTGTTGTACAGCCTCCCACAGGCACAGCATTCGGGAAATTCTTTTCACGACAAGAATGACTAGTTAGTATTCATTTCTTCATTGATTTACTCCAAGAAAACATGGTGCTTCATCTGGGCTTGAAAGGCAGAACAGAAGTTCTCCTGGGGGCCGCCTGACTGTTGTATGTTGTACGACACATCATATATATACCCAATAAAGTGAAGAAATGGTACATGGATGAGGAATAAAACCTGACAGCGGGAAGTACCTGGCTATCAAACATTGTGAGTGAAGGTTGGAGATGGGTATGCACAGTTGTGAGACGGAACAAGAAACAGGGAGAAGGGCAGGAGCATCATGATCACCACAGGAACCAAGAGAAGGATTAGCGGCGGCGGAGGTAGCGGTGGCAGCACCAATGGCAGCCACAGGAGGAGCACGGCAGCCGCCAGCGACATCACCAGGACGCCCTTGTACATCGCTACCTCCAGTCCTGCAGGGTGATTCGGAACTTCTGCCTCCTCCAGCGGCAAACTGGCTCCGGTCTTGGACTAGTAGATGTTTGGTTTTTGGTTGTGAGGAAGTGGTGTATATCTGAGAAATGTTTGTAGTGTGATTATCCAGTGGAATGGGAAGCCAGGGAGCTATATATGGCCAGCCTGAAGCTGCAGGGGCAGATGGTTTGCTTTGTTTGGGGGCAATTGCCCTGGCACCACGCATAAGGGGCGCCATCCCTCAATCCCCATTAGTAAGCATTCAATCCCTTTCATACCACTGGTAAAGGCACAAGTCTCTCCAATATACAAAAATGCTTCCAAACAGACAATTTTGTGCCAGTTTTACCCCTAACCTCTTCAGCCATCATCAGATAGACCAAAATTCGTGGAAAAATTCTGGAAAATCGAAAAAACAAAAAATGTCTTATTTATTAATAGAAAAAGGGCCGAAAATGATAAAAAAATGATTTCAGGACAGAAAAATAAAAAAAATGACAATTTTGGCATGACCTCTTCAGCCGACGACCTGGCTCCCCTGCTGCGGCTCCCCTGCGCGCCCTCCTCTGCACAAGCTGCTGTGCCGCTCCGACCTCCTGCCGACGCTGCTGCTGCCGAAGCAACGGCCAGATCTGGCGGGCCGCGAGACGCCTCCTCTGCCGCCGCCACGCAGGGCGCGCGGGTCGCCTCCTGTCATACCCCATTTTCTGAGGTACTTGAATACACCGTACCAGTCCCTGGATCAGTCGCTGATACGGCCATTCTCACAGATTGGCAATTCAGAGATCATACCTTTTATTTATTACCGAAGATCATTACAAGCCTTTATATTACATAAAGGTCTTTGAAACGGCCAGAGGCCTTACAACTCCACACATTACATCAAGACGGCCGTTGCTGGGAAGCAGCAACGCCACACTTTATTCTACGCAACGGACGGCGGCAGCGGATCCACTCCACAGGCAGCCTTGCGCTGGACGACCCTAATCTTCTTCGCCATCGCCCTGAAAGTCGTATTCTGGTTCTTCCTCTGAAGAGGGGATAGAGATAGGGGGTGAGTACATAAGGTACTCAGCAAGTCCTACACAAGGGTGACTCCCATGCAAGGGTATTGTCAAGGTGTAGGCTGAAGGTTTTATCAATCGGCCGGAAAGCCAATTTTTGATGCAGGGGTTTGTTTTGAAAATCAAAACAATTTTTGCAAATGCTCTAAGTCAAGGTTATTGAGATTTAGTGGGGTTGTGGCCCTGGGGGAGAATAAATCCTTCCCGCCAGTGCTCAAGTTTTAAATCGCTGGCAGGCAACCAGCACACGGCTCCAAACCGGTGTTTTTCCGAAAACACACACGCCAAGGAGAACTCACGCCAAAGTCTAATCATGTGACGGCCATGGCTTTCGCGTCGTCCAATACCGTGGAACACGGCTATCCGGATAGATTCTTATCCTCTGCAGAGGGTGTACACTTTCCCCACGAGGGGTGCCAGACCTTCCCACCGTCGTGGGTTGGTAAGACACGCTAATGGTCCCGTACCTGCCTAGTGTCACCACGGTACCACCTCGGAAATTCCGCGACCAGGGGCTTCATAAATAATAACAATCAGGGCCAAAGCCGAATAACTCCTCCTGCCGGATCCGACGCCAATATCGTCAAGACCTTCTCCTGGCTTCCGATTGCACTCTGCCTCCTGGTGGTACCGGGCGATCACTAGTAGGGTGTGGTTCCAAACTCCTCCCATAAAGGAGCCTCGTGGTTGCACTGTGTGCTAGGCCAGACGGTACACGAACCGGTCCTTATACGACCGAAGCAAGCATCTTCAATAGCTACCCTCCAATGAGGGATAGCGTCCCAGAGATAGCCTCCCCACTGAGGACTACCTCGCTTGCTCCCGTCTAAAATATAACCCCCACTATGGGTTTTCTTACTAATCCCACCCCTTTTGTTTCACACACACACCACCAAGTCACACACACATTTTCACACAAAAACATGTGAAGCATATTATTAAATAACACGGTGTGATAAACCTAAGCGGCATTATTATCCAACAATTCATTAAGGATTAATGATGTTGGAACCTAGGGCTAACAAGGATTAAGGGTAACAATAATCAAGGCAGGGCTTAACCAATATTAGGTTACTCTAGCATTTAAAATCATTTTAAATGACTATGCAAGATTTATTTGCAAACAAGCTCTAAATGGGATATTTTGTAAACGTAGGATCAATATGATCAAGGTGGTTAGGACTTGCCTTCACCAAAATCTTCTTCCTCTAAGCCTTCCTCGTAGTCGGGGTCCTCGTACTCCTCGTCGTCGACTTGATTATCTAACGAGCAAATAAAAGAAAATCTAAATCTACCGCTTCACACAAATAAGCAATCATTAAAATAAAATGAAATAAAATACCAAAAATGACACAAAGAGAATGGCTCAGGTGTGGTTGGATAGAGGGTGATTTTAGATGAATTTTGGCACAAGAATCACTTGATTTGGATTTAAAACGGAAAAGATATTGACATTTGAAGTTTAGGGATTATATTTAAATTAGGGAAGATTAGCTTAATGCAAGCATAATCTTTACCCTAATTTTCCAGAGGTGCACAAAGGTTGGAAAATGGTTAGAAATGAATTTGGGAATTTTTGGATATTTTTGGGAATTTTTATGGATTTATTTGGGCTCTGGAATAGTGTTTGGTGTGCACTGCGCGTGTGATTCTAGCGATTTGGCGCGCGTGGCAGGGGCTGACATGTGGGCCTGCGGGGCCGGGGCCCGTGCGCGGTACTGTGCGGTGGGCCGAGTCCACGTGGGCTGTGGACCGGCTGGGGACGCGCGGGGTTCACCGCGGACCGGGCGCACCACGTGGCCGTGGCGACCCAGTCGCGCGGGCCCGCGGTGCCGACGTGGCGGCCACGTCGGATGGCCGCGCGACGCGCTAAGGGCGCGGCGGCGAGACGCGCGCGCGGCGGCGCGGCGCCGGAGTGCACGCCGTTGTGCGCTGTAGTGGGCGGAATGGAACGCGGTGAGAAGCTATGAACTCTACACGCGACGGGGAACTCAAAGCCGCTTGGTGGTGACGTGGGCAAGGGCTAGGGCGGCGCGGCGAGCTCGCCGGAGTGCGGCGGCGCTCGGGTGCGCGCGGGGAAAGTGACGTGCGCGTGCGTGGGGACTGATTCGTGTCTGCGCGGAGGTGCAGGTGAGTGCGTGCGTGCTGCGTGTGTGCTTGGCTTGGCCGGGGAACGCTCCACGGCGGCCGGAGAGGAAGAAGGGAGCGGCGGATCGCCGGTGCTCGGTGCGGATGGGTCTCGGGTGCGCGGGAAAGTAGAGGAGTGGGCGCAGGTGAGGGAGAAGAGAACGGGGAAGCTCACCTCGGGCTCGGAGAGGAGAGGAAAGTGGCGGAGGCGGCGGATTGGAGGTTCACCGGGGTTGATCGGAGTTGGGGAAAAGTGGGATTGCGTTCGCGCGAGGGGAAGAAACGGAAGTTTGTGAGCATCAGGGGGTGACGGAAGCCGTGGCGCTGCTTTTATACACGCGCGGAGGCGGTGAATGGCCGGGAAATATCCCGGGCTCGCCGGGATATTTTCACCGGAGAGCTGCGTGCTCGCGACGCGGTGTGGGGGACGGAAACTGGCCTGCGGCCACGCGGCGCGAAGGAGAGGAGGGGCCCGGGACGCGGCACAGTCGCGCGGTGGCGTTGCTTCAACGCAAGCTCGACGGGGCGGCAAGAGCTCGCCGGAGTAAGTGAAGCTAGGGTTTAGGCGTCATCATTGTGTCGCGGGGGAGGGGTCCGGACCGGAGGGGGAGAAGAGAAGCTCTGCTCGCTGCCAGGTGGCGGAAGTGAGGAAGAGCGCGGCGACAGCGGCGTTAATGCCGGGATCCTCGCCGGTCGGTCGGGCGGCGCCGCTGTCCGGAGGTTGACGAAGGGGGCGGCCCCACTCGTCAGCCTCCGCGGCGGAGGAACGGGCCGGGCGCGATACTGGGCCGCGGCGGACGCGCGAGCGAAACGGCCCAGAGGCCGGGCGCGGAAGGAAAAGAAGGAAGACGGCCCGATTGGAAAGGAATTGGCTTTTCTTTTTCCAGATTTGGAATTTGAATGGAATTTCAAAGGAGTTTGAATTTGGAGTTTGAAATGGGACTTCACCACTCACTCAAACAGTCAAAGTAAAGGCAATAAAACTGCAAATATGCACATGAGGTTTTCATGCATGATTTTATTTCGGGAAAAATTTAAATTGGCCCTATTTGAGTCTAGTTAATTTATTTAAGTTTGGAAATTTTGAAAATTCAAATTTTTAGGGTTTCTCGCCATGGTCAAAATTACGGGTACTACACCTCCTCCGCTTCCGGGCTGGCCGTGCAGGGGCCCTGCTCCGCCGCCGCGTCCATGGCGCTCCGGCCGCGGGACGCCTCCCCTGCCGCTGCCGCGCAGGGCGCGCGGGTTGACGCCTCCCCTGCCGCGGCCGGGGGCGCGCAGGCCTCGCCGGGCTCCTCCGCTGCCGGGCTCGCCGCGCAGGGGCCCTGCTCCGCCGCCGCGGCCATGGCGCTCCGGCCTCCTCGTCGTCGTTTTCTTTTGCGATTCGAATGGCTCGCACGGGATAGAGATACGCAGGGGCAATTTAGGTAATGAAAAATGGCAAGAGGCCGGCTATGGTGTGTGGGAGTGGCGGGCGCCTTTGCGAGTGGTGTTAGAGGGGTGGTCTGTTTACTGATGTTGTTTTGGAGATGGTCTCCTTTACCAGTGAGGTGAGAGCAATTCTCCCGCTTTGTATGTGTGCTTGTGACTTGCTTTTTTTTTTTTTTTAATCTTTTGGTGCTTTCAGGTTCAGTACAAAGACTGCACTGACACTGACTGGTTGGGGGCCCGTTCGTTCTGGGAGATCGAGGAATCGGCTGGGCACCCAGGTTGTTGCTGACCGGGATTTAGGGGAGGTCGCATCAGGTATGGGGCAAGGTTACCTTCTGCTGTCGCCTGTCGGATTTTCAAAACAACGATTTCCTGGATTGTTGATGAATATGATTACTTGTTGACAAATTCTGGAAACTCGATTTGTTCCCCGGAGTGCTTCTTATATGATGTGTATCCAGAGCCCGTGTTGAATTAAAACAGGTCACTTTTGGTTCGCCTGGTTTGAGGAACCAGTTATTATCTTAGATGAATGGGTGACTATCCGATGAATTTTGGTGGATCCAACCAAACAAGAAAATGAAGAGTGAGATGACCCATTGTTGCCCTAGTTTTCAAACCAAACGCTGAAACGCACCCCGTTATTCATGAAAACGAATTCCTCGCTCCATTGGCTACTACCAGTGGTGCGCTGCGATCATTCAGAGCACCAATTACTATGGACTGATGTGCTGCTTCCTTTTGCTGCATGCCTCTGCCTGCCTCCTCCAAATGAGCAGTCTTTGGAGTGGACACTTGAACCGCAAAACAGACAGGGAAAACTGAAGCATGCAAGGTCCAGTGCATGCACTCCAAGTTGGCCGCAGCACACATGGGGTGCCTGCGGCGGCGCGGCGCCAGTGACCGGGGCACCTCCGGCCAACTGGGACTCTTCAATCAATCAAAACCATGCAATGTACTCGATCCGGCAATGCATTTATCTCGGTCTGTCCGTCTTATCGAACAGTGCTGAATCTCGGCCTCCACGAGACCACGAGAGAACCACCAGCTCAACTCTACTTCGATCCGGCAAGTATCTACGTAATCTCGATGCCCACAAGGGCGCTACTGGCCGTCCAGGGTTTTAGCTGATTGGCCGGACTATATGTGGAAATGCAGCGCACCGAGACTGCTAGTCTGATGGGCAGCCACATTCGCTTCACCTCGAACGAGCTTAGTATTACGTAACGCTGTGACGCATGCTAATTTGTATCCACTGTCCATACAGCGCTGTGGACTCGCTGTATCTTAAAGCTCACTCGAGAATTTGCCCGATGACTGCGAATAGGAACAGCTAGGAGTGACGATGTTGGTTTCTCGGATGGACTGACGAGGTTAAGCACAAGTGGCCCGCGTACGAGGTACGACGATGCCAAGGCATCCCCTTGGCATGGATCAGCCAGGTTCAGCGCACTCGGCGGAAAAGGCCCCGCGAAACGTCCCCGAAAGCAGAGGCAACTTGTTGGTTTGAACCAGGGGCTGCCAAGTCAGTGGTGCGGTGCAGGTGCAGCTGAGTGACGGCTCGTGTCGTGTCTCCGACGGCGGCAGCGTGGGGCAGGGGGCCCGACTAATCGCGAGCATAGCGCAACAGCGCGCGGCGCTCGCTGCTATGCTCGCGATTAAGCAGCCAGGCGACACGGTGCGCGTGGCCGTGAGGTCGCGACGGCCGTACGTAGTGGCCGGGAGGCGGCTGCTCTTGTGCAGGGGGTTGGCAACAGGATGCAGCGGCGGCCCTCCGTGCTCCCACTTCGAAGATTGCCACCGTTTGTGCTGGCGCCTCACTGGTTTTCGGTGGTGCCGGGGGACTAAGTGCCTATCGGTCAGCCGTGCCGTGGGGGCGGTGGCGCATTGGTGGTGGTCGAATGGTGGCCACGGCGACTCGGGACATCTCGGTGGTTGTTCTGGTGAGGTGGTGAAGGACGCGTCGTTGCTGGCTCCGGTGGGCTAAGTTTCTCGTCGGTCTAGCATCGCTTCTTTTGCTGCCTTGCCACGCTGCCGATGGGATCTCGTTTCTGCGGGTTTGGACGGTGGATGTGAAGATGTGCACGGTAGCTGGTGCTGGTGAGGCTAGTCCTCGTCAGCTCTCAGCCATCGCGGCTTCGCTTCTGTCCACAGCTTGCTGTGCAGGTTCCGGAGGTGCTCATGGAAGTAGACCAGTTTCCACGCTAAAATGAAAAGAAAAGGGGAGATTTAGACCTGAACATGACATTTGGGGCCTCATGAAGTAAGCGTGCATGCCAGCTAGTCGCAGCGTGTTTGTCTCGCTGCTTTGCAGCGGCTACAGTGTTGACAGTTATTTCTTCAGCAGCAGCTACAGTGTTTTCAGCAGCAGCTACAGTGTTCGCAGTTATTTTTCTGCAGCTAACGAACAGGCTTATATGAGCAGGTGCTGTTGATTTTCTAGCTTATATATTTCGTTAAAAACAATACTACTCAGTGGAAACTTAGGCATACACTGTGCTTAACAGTGCAGCATTAGTTTGCAACGAATCATGTGGGAACCGAACTGATTTTTGTGAATTCATTGTGAAAGTGTTCCAAGCTTGAGATAAATGTTTACCTCAGGTATAAAAGGAACGCGGCAGAACTAATTAACTAGCTTTTGCTATCGATGCTTCAACCACAACCTATGTTCCCTGTATCAACTATACACATATTTTTTATGTAAAAGCTGGAATATCAAGATATTCTCTTGTCTTAAAAGACCGCAACATATGCCATACATTATAAACATATGTACCTCATCCTTTATGAGGGAAAGCTGCAGGCATCTTTATTATAGCTATATCCAAAACATGTCCTAGAGCCTTCTATGTATTTCAGTCACAAAATATGTTGAAAAAAATGCACTATTGAATTATATATTTGATTGTCATGTTCAGAAAAAAAATGTTTGCTTTATATTCCAATAAATCATTAGTTTCTATGCAAACAAATCCAACAAAACCAGAATATATGTATGATGTGCAGTCATATACCGTCTAGTTATTTTCTGCCAAAAAGATGCCACCTGCTTGAGTATAGTTGCATAATCCATGACTGTTTTCTTATAGCAGAAGAAGAAAGGCCCACCATCTAAACAAATATAGTATAAATAAAAGAGTACCTTCTTTTTGGCATTTCGCATAAAAGGGTGTCTAGTATCTCACTACTAGAAATCGGAATATCCTTCACACCTTGGTAAATTTTCCAACAGGTTCACATGAAATCATCAGGAAAAAATAGTATTTCCTGTCAAATTTTGTTGTCATACGTATATTCTAGAAACGGCCGGTAGTGTTTTTCATATTGTTTTCACCACCAAAAATATACAACTCCTCTTTATTCAATACAGCAGTGTCAAAGTATTTCGTAAACAATAAGCAGAAAACATTTAGTCCAGATTAGATTAGTGCGTTGTGCAGATCCCATCAAATATTTGCCCTCAATAGCTTCATTGCTCTTCACCAAGGAGTTATACTCTCTTTCAGATCAAATCAAACACCTAAAGAGGGAGGCAAACTTAGCTAGTGAGATGCAGATCAATATAACTGCATACATGTAATGTGTTTTCTGAGTTTTTTACCTGCAACGTGTTGTGGAAAATCTTAACCAAAAGACACAAAAGGGAGAATGACCTAACTTTGTATTGGTAGCTAGGTAGGTTTCAGCTATGGAGTGTAGAAACAAACCTTCTAAATTTCAGCTAACAGCTGGGTTACCGAGCTGGGAAGAAGGCAAGGGCGAGGAGGAGGAGGAGCATGAGCGCTGGGATCCAGACGAAGAGCGCCGGTGGAGAAGGCGGCAGTGGTGGCAGAACAAGCGGGCACCAAAGGAGGACGGCGACCAGCGCAAGCAGCAGCAGCACCGCCGCCGTGTCCATCTCAGGCTTAATTTGTGTCTCCGGGCGCCGGCCACTCAAAGCTATAAATATTCGGCTGGCGAGCCTCTTGGTTAGCTGGGTAGCGGATGTATCATGTGGAAAAGCCAAGATTGTGCGATGATCTTGGTGCATGGATCATGCTATGCCGACCACCATGCCATATTTTGGGAAAGATACTAGTTAATGACTAGTTGATTGGACATAATTTTATTTTATTTTTGCGAAGAGAACAGAACTTTATTGAATTCGCCGTACTCTTATGATATCAATAGACATCTGACTCTTGGATTGTCTTGTGGATTTATGCTCGAGAGCGAGGGAGGGAGAGATCAGGAATGTGCATAATAAGCACAGTGTGCGACCGAGCATAAGCTTGTTGACTGTAGCTAGGTAGCTTTGCTTGCGCAGAATCTTTGCAGCCAGTGACGCACATATCTACGAATTGTGACAAGATTGGGGCGACCAAATAGAATATGGTTATCGTTTTCTTGTTAGAAATTGAAGCACAGTACAAGCACGAAAATTGTAAGTTGTCATAGAGTTCCGAGTGTAGCGAGTATTGACAGCTGCACTTCTGAATTTATCTAGCATTATAGTATATATTTATGTGCAGCCATGCAAGGTAGAGGGCATGTTTGTTCAGTAATACAGACGCAGTCAGATGGTGATGATACAAAACCAAGGTCATGGATCAAAACCAAAACGTCAGCCTGATCGAATAAGAGTTCAACCACATCATGTGTATGTGGTATATATTTCCCTATAAACAAGGTTCGCACGTCCCTGTTGTATATTATACTGTAACTAGACACTTTGGCCAAAGTGACTGAATTCATGAATATATGTGCATGGAGCTTAATTTACAGCCGTGCATGTTCTGGATTTGCATCCAGGTTCATGTCACCGCAGATATTAGGTCTCTAGTGCCAGCTAATGACATCTAATGAAGGACGCTTATCCTCATGAAACGGTGCAAGTTGGGACGGTCCTGGTCGATGATAATTATATTTTAAGATATCGATCCATGAAGCATAACTGCATAAAGCAGCAGAGAAATGATGGGAATTCTGTGTCCTGTGGTGTCACGCAAGGCCAAGTAGTTAGCATACTTTAACATCTGGGTGCACTGTATCTGTCTTGTGAGGGTGGTATAACTTTTTCGAGCTAGGGGCTAGCCTTCGATGTGTCCGTTGCGACGGTGACATTCCCTTTGTGCTTTGTTGTCTTAATTAAAGTTTTAACCTGCTTGGCGATAGCTAGCCTCTCTGATGATTCCTCGATCTATGAGGGGTGATCTAGCAGTCTAGGATGAATGGCTCTTTTTAGCTGTCTGATCCATTTTGGAGGACGATGTGCATTATCTTAAAAAAAAAGAATAGGCACTGCAACTGTTTACTTGAGTAGAGTAATGAAATTAAGTAGGTGGGGATCCCCCCCGGGGGGGGGGGGGGGGGGGGGGGGGGGGGGGGTGAATTTGGACCCCAAAATCCCCATCTAACTAGGGGTCCGTCTTAAACCCGCATCCACGGATTCCTCCACGCATGCCGCCTGATAGGAAAACCGGCATTAGTTATCAACAATTAACCCTCATCATTGCTGAATAATGAGAAAAACAATCACCAACAAGACTGCAGCAGAAACATCAATTACATGCACAAGTGACACCACGATATACGTGAAAAACCTCTTCGATGTGAGGAGTAAAAACCATGGGACCAATTAATCCACTCTAACTTCCATTATTATTAATAATAAGGGAAAATATTGGGTGCAAACCCCCTATTCAGTGCAAACATGGAAACCGAAATGTAATCCGTAGGATGTAGGATGTGCGTGGAAAATATCTTCGATGAGCGGATCGGATAGAGCTTGGTATATTAACAATGCATACAATGGAGTCTTCTCTAAAGACATCAAGCTACAAGCTTGGTCACAACAGCAATAACCATAACAGCAATTCATAACTCTCAAACCACAGCTCCACACAACACCCGAATTTGTAGGAAAGTAGTTCCATGGGTCCTTTATACTGACCAAATTTCAGCCATGGTGTTGTGTTCTTACACAACAGCATCACCTGGGAATGAGCCGTCGTTTTTTTTCTTTTCTCTTCTTTCCTTAGTTTCAAGGAAGCATCTTGACCGTTTATTTGCAGCCAAAATCAATAACTTTACAAGTGCTAGATTTGTGGACTGATTTGCTGATCTTAACATTCTCTTCCATGTGAAGGGACAGCCTAACACCTCTGATGGACAGCCTCGCCGCAGATCTGCATAGGCAGGTCGGCACGGCCTCGCTGTAGTACCGCACCGCGGCGTCGGCCACCGCCCGGAGCGATATCTGCGGCGGCGATGCATGCGGCATTGCCCGAGCCGCATGCAGCAACCGCGGTCCCGGCTACGAACCAAATTGTATATTCGCGTATCACCGGATCGATCACCCATGACTGCATGACAGTGATGATGATTCAGCAACGACGACTGTGTTTAGACGATATTTCAACCGGGCGTCCGACGAGTGAATTCTCCAACGTCCGTTCAGCTATCGATCGAACGCACGCCCAATTGTAGTAAAGTCGTTGCGTCATGCGCCGGAGATTCAATGCACCAAAGCTGCTACACTCCGTCAACTTGAGATTCACAATTCTCCTTTCGCATGCAAGTTGTGTATGCCTTTTGTACGGGCGGCCAGCTAGGGCTTGGCGGCGGACTACGGATCCAGTCAAATAATAGCTCAACAACCTACCTTATCAAACAATGGTCTTGAACAACACTGCTAGCTAGTGGTTTTTTCATCAGTGTATTTTATTATGTCAAAGATGCAGTGATCATAAAAATATGAACACCACGACACAGATCGGTTCATGTTAATTTCTTCTTATTATATATTATGTTCTTTATTACATATTAATAAAGGGCTGGGTACATGCATGAATCATTAGATTCTATGGATCGGATAAACACTGTTTGGTTTCAGAATATATTGAAGAAGAGTTATTATTGTTGCGAACATTCACACATGTATATACATGACAAAAGTAGTGGTATAAGATGTGTGGGTGACCAAGTTGGAGGAAAATTTCAAAAATTCGGTTGCAAGTTGCCAACGGGAAATAAAGTTGGCAGCTTGTGTGTGCATGGTTACTCGACCGCTCGTTTCGTATGACTGCTCGTATCCAGGTTCACTGCATTAGCGTTTGATGCACCACTTTAACGCCAATATATATAGAGCAATGCACAAGTGGCCTTGCATTGGCTTCTAGACAGTTCTCGGTGCGTGCTCACTGATCTAGGTCAGGGCTGCAGTCGACAAGCAACAAGAGAGCAGCTGTCTGCGTTGCTTTAATTTGAGTACATGCTCAACTTGGCACTCCCTCTCTCTTAACTTTTCAGCCCCATTTTGGTCCGAGCGCTGCTATAGAGTACGCTGGGATGTCTGACTGTTTAACCAACCAAACGGGACAAGCGTCACCGCGTGAACCGACTAGGCAAAACACATCACGGAGTTTGTTGCTGACAATGTGATGATAGAGATGGAGTAACGGAGATCACGGTTTGCCGTTCGGTCGGAACACGGTCGGTCAAAACCAGTCGGACCTATATCATTTCTCTTTTGGTCCCAATTGAGTTTATTTTGATACGAAGTGTGCAACTGTGCAACCAACGGTCGATCGGAAACGCTGCTACGTACTTGCGAGTTGCAACAACTGCGGGGACCTTCTGCCTGTTGTTGTGCAGCCAACGAGTGATGGCTTGGTTAGGACATGCAAAGCTGATCGATGGAGGGGACTTGGATTGCTACCATGCATCTCTCTTCTTCTTTTTGTGTGTGTGTGTGTGTGTGTGTGTAGTTCTGTCTAAAGGAAATATATTCTCAAATCTACATCTGTACACAGTCTGACGATGTAGTTATATAGGAACGAACTTAAGTATTGAGTAACCGAAAGGATGTTAACTGTAATTGAACAATATAGTACTAAAAATTTACATATACATTATACAATATGACGACCTGTCAATGTAGTAGATGTCACCGATCGATAGATCGATGGACCTCTCGCTTTACCACTACTGCTCTTTATCTGAAATCTTCAAAACTGTTGACTTGATATTCCAAGCTGCAATAACAAGTAGCACTAGTGAAGAACAATACAACTAGCCGCACCTAATTAAACTGTTCTATCCCATGCATCAAAGTCAATGGTATGCACATGAACTTTCTTCGACGACCTATCTCTAGAACACATGGAAGAGAAACCAATCCTACTACTAAAAGTCCAGCCAGGCTGCTGCATCAATCTCTTGTGCATTGACGTCGTCATTGCAGCCCGAGCCCCTGCAGCTTGCAGGCTGCTCCGATCGTGGAGGCGTCGTCGGCGATGATCAGTCTCTGCATATATGCTGACTTACATCCATCACTAAACGAAATAATCAGACGATCCGTAGACGTTACGGTTGGGGAGGAAGGCGAGGGAAAACAGCGAGAGCAGCAGGAGCACAGGAACGATGAGGAGCAGCGATGGTGGTGGTGGCAAGGGAGGAAGCACCAGCGGGAGCAGGAGAAGAATCACGGCCGCCGCCGCGAGGAGCCCCATCACCATGGCCCCTTCCATCCCGGGCGGCCTTAGTGCTGCAAGCAACCAACGTAACTATATATGTATCTATATATAAGCTGCAAGCAAGCGTGATGTGTGCGTGTCCTGACTCCTGAGCTAGGTGTACCCTTGCAAGCACGGCTGGGCAGTGAGCTCGTAGTCTTGTAACAAGCTAAATTAATGGGCTCCATTATGTTGTTCCAAAAAAAAAAAAAGTAGCTGCTAGATCGATGGGCAGAAATCGAGAATGGCATGCACGTAGCATGAAGAAAAAAAAACAGAGAGAGAAAGAGAGAGAGAAAATGGATTACTGGAGAAGCAATACACCTAGCTTTATGTTAGCAGGTCGTGGTAAGGGACAACCGGGTGTTTGTTTCTTTTGACACATTCATGCACCCCAGTCAAATTATGCTCATCAGCTGTTTGCAGACCATATAGAAGCACGTAGGCTCTAACGAATAAAGAGTGACATACGGAAGCCCAACCGTGTGAGCATTGGCCGCGGCATCGTCACCTCCAGGGCTGCGTGCACCATACGTACGTGCTGGCTTCAGTGTCTGCAATGTTCAGTGCACCTAGCCGAGGAAACCCTACCAACTTTCTAACGCAACTTGGTACAGCGTTGTCTACGAAAGTACTATATAAAATGCTACAGTAAAAGGTTGCTAGTAGTATCATGACAGATTGATAGCTACAAAGGAATCATATGATAGACGACGGGAAATTAAACTTAGTACAGTAGGACCGGCGCTCAGAATGTTTATAGCGATTCTAATAAACAGTATGAAACAGTATAGGTGAAGATATTATCAGCATAAGGGGTGGAATCAAATAAAGTACTAACGAGTAACGACGGCCCATGCAGTGCATATAGGGTGATTCTAGTTGATCCAGATATGGTTTTCTCTTTATAAAATGAAATGATTTCCTTGGTGACGTGCTTAACTAGTCTAATGAAACTAGCGAACCTCCGAAAGTGAGAGACATATATGTACTGATAACGCATATAGGAATGTGGTTGCATGAGCCAGATTCACTTCACCTGCCTCGGGAGAGGAAAAAAGAGACGTCCACTTCACCTTGCAGGTGTACTTTCATTAGCAATAGATCATCTCCGGCCTGCTAAACAACCTGCGCAAAGCTACTGGCGGCAATGCTTTTGAAAGGACATTCCAGAGCAACTTACGAAGCTGCAGTCGTATATGCACATTACTTTAGCAAAATCCGTGAGAACGATGTGCTCGATCTCTGGCTAATGCGTGCATGCATGTGTCAGTCTGCATTTTTTTTAACAAAAGAACTCAAGGGGCAACCCCTATATTGAATTAAAGGAGTATGAAGTAAATACGTGGGGCTACCGCTACAAGGAACCCGGCCAAATTGCTGCTCTTGCCCGGTGGCGATCCCACCTGTCCGCTTCCATTTCTATGTCCCCTTAGCTACCATGTACTCTCCTGCTCTGCCGTTTGGCTTCGTGTGGGCTAGGCTCCCGTCTCTGTACTGCGTTTTGAACGCTGTTTTCGAATGAAAAATTAGGTGGGGAATCCCCCCCCCCCCCCCGTTTTGCTCGAAAAAAAAAAGTAAAAACAAAAAAGAAAAGAAAAGAAACACCAAAAACCAGTCTAGGGCCCTATGACATTTTGAATCCATTGTTCTAACTGTTCACAATGTTTCTTCTTAGCTCGATGGATAACCATTTAAGCTCCTTGAAAAACTTTTCTCTGCATCCTTACCCAGTTGGATCAACATCCTTGAATATCCAGCCATTTCTTGTGGTCCATATGCTCCAGCACATTAGAATAATTATGTCCATATAGATATAGAAAGGAACATTTAATTTCCTCTTGAGAAACTTTACCAATGGAGGTAGTCTAAGATGAACTGGCAGTGTAAGACCAATAGAGGCCCAGCAAGCTTTGGCAAAGCTGCATCTGATGAATAAATGCTGCAGGGTTTCATCTCTTTGTAGAATACAGAGTTCACAGACATAAGAGTCTATCACCATATTCCTTCTTCTGATGAGCATACCTTCAACTGATCCTTCAGCATCAGCCAGAAGAACACCTGATGTTCGGGCTGACGTGTTAGTCTGATTTGAGGCTGGCTGTCTAGCTGAGCACTACATTCGTCACAAAATTAAAGGAAAGGCATTTTATCCTTCCGAATCTTGTCAGTTAATAAGTTCATCCAGATGCATTGAAAGAGATCTAGATACGGATCACGTAGTATTGGTCAAAGTAGTTGTCTCAAGCTGATACGCGATTATAAACCGCTGAATAATTTACAAAAAAAAAAAATGCACCAACTGAACTGGATGAATTCGGAGACGGAAAAAAAAAACAGTTCCCTTTTGGACAGAAAATTGCTGAATAATCTTCAGGTGCAAGCTTGGGAATCTCTGAAACCGTTGTCTGTCTGTCTTACTGCAGCGATAGTCGATGGCAGTATGTCCATATTTCCAGATGGAATACTGGTACGGCTCAATACGTCAAGCAGGAGGACGAACGGGCACTGAGCCACTGACCAAAGGTGTTTTGGCTTCAGGATCTTACCAGTTCGTCAGCCAGGTGCAGTCGAAACTGGGCCAAAATGGTGGAAGATCCAGGCCATGTAAACGGTACAGTTGGGTTGGACCAATGTGGGCTGAATACGGTGCGGATGGCCATGATACCCAGCCCTGTATAGAGAGCCTGCTGACGGTAATGCCACCGGGGGATGATCGCGGGCGCGGCACGACATGTGGCTTCAGCCTTCAGCAGCTGCTGTTGTTTGAAACGAATCTTTCAACTAGCGACTGCGAAAATCTTCATGGTTGTATATTCACATGATGAACCGACGAAAGGCAAATAAACGACAGTAGTGAGTTCCAGAACTTCGCATTAGCCCGACGAATTGTTTCATTTTGAATGCAAACACAAGTTCGGGTCAACATCAGCTCGCTAAATTCTAGTGCTAATTGTGGTTGTACTATTCACACGATGAATCGACAAAAAAATATGTATCCCTGCGCAAGCTAAGTACGGCACTAGATTTTGTACAGGACACCTGGATGGAATGGTCAACCGCAACGCGTCAGCCGTTTACCCGTGCGTGGACGCCGACGCCGGCGACGAGATGTACGGGTCCGACTGCACCAACCCGTTCAGGAAGTCGGCGAGCCGGTGATCCCGTCTCCTCGCCGCCGCGGCGCCCTGATCCAGCGCCCGCAGCAGCGCCTCCGCCTTCGCCTTCCCCCTGGGGCTCGCCGCGACGTCCTCGGCCAGCTCCCGAACGGCGTCCTCGGCGCCACCGACGGCGACCACCTCGTCCACCGCCCGCTCGCCGCCGGCCACGACGAGGTTGAGCAGCGCGGCCGCGGCGTTCTCCCTGGCCCTGGGAGTCCCCGCGCCGCCCGGCTCGACGAGGTCGAGGAGGATCCGCACCCCGGACATCCACCTGAACGCGTCGAGGCTCTCGGCGCACCCGGCGACCTGCGCGATGACGGCGGTGACGTCCTCGATCATGCCGGCGCGGCCGTCGGTCATGACGAGCGCGAAGAGCGGCTGCACGACGCCGAGGGAGACGAGCGCGGCGCGGTTGGGCGGGTGCAGCGCCACGCCGAAGAGCGCCTTGAGCGCGTCCTTGGTGGCGCGGGTGCTGGGCGCGGCGCGGACGAGGGCGACCAGCGCCGCCAGGAGCGGCCGCCGCGCGCCGATGGCGGCGCGGTGGGCGTCGACGCAGAGGAGGCTGTGGACGGTGGCGGCGGCGTGGTGCGCGGCGGCGCCGTCGGAGCGGAGCGCGGCCGTGAGCGCGTCGAGGAGGCCCGGGGTGGACATGAGCTGCTCCCGCGCCGAGATGGAGATGTTCAGGAGCGCGGCCGCGGCGTCCACGGCGGCGGCCGACGAAGACGACGCCGTGAGCTGCGCGGCGAGGAAAGGCACGGCGCCGGCGTCGGCCAGCGGCGCGCGGATCTCCGGGTCGTCCTTGGAGACGCGCCGCACCTCGGCCACCGCGTCGGCCGTGGCGGCCCCGTCGTGCACGGCGGCGGCGCCGCGCAGGCGGCCGACGAGGGTCCGTGCCGTGTGCAGCTTCACTTCCATCGTTGTCGCCTCGGAGAGGATCGGATGTTGCGTTGCGTGTCTGTCTGCAAGCGGTAGATGCGGTTTTGGAGTGGCGCGTAACTTTATGGCGAGGTGGATCATATCATTCGCCTGCGGCAAGTGAGGAAAGTGTTTTTGAAGCTTCTTCTTCTTGCTTATGCTGCGGTTGGGTTAAGGGGTTGAACGTTTCTACCGTCCTTTACCTTCCTCGCGCATCTTCACCTTTCAAACCACTTTTTTACTTGCTTTCGTAGCTGCTAATGATGTGCCTTTTTTTAGTAACTGGAAAATCAACTTCAGTACGACGTAACAAAATGTTGTACTACTACTCTACTCCTACCGTATGGATGCCAAATGCCTTGTGCCTGAAATTTTGTGGGTGGGTGGTTAGGAGTTGAAGAATCGGGCATGTGCAACCATCATAATCTGTCAATTTTAACAGGGCTGTAGCTATCGAACTGTTCAGGGATGCAAACAGCTGAGTGGGTCGCTGAGACTGTTCCTGTCTGTAGTCAAGCGGCTAATTGTGACGCGGGAATTCATACATGCACATACATACACACCTCTTGGCTCTTTTCTTTTTCCAGAAAAGAAAACTTCATACACGGGAATTCATACATATGCACATACGCACTGCTGCTGGTCCTATCCTTATTCCCGTGTGCTGAAACTCTGAAAGAATCAAGGTTCAGCGAACATGAAGGGTGTAGGAGTACTATTTTCTGTGCATCACAACATGTCGCATCGCGAAGGTCAGCGTTGAAATTTGAAGGCGGTGTTTTGAGTACCTTTCCACGGTCCTGCTTGGGTTGGGATGGCGGACCTACTTTTGACCTCTTACGGCTAACTCTGATGTCGATCGCCGGATATATACATTTTGATTTACCCACGGTACTGTATGTTGCGGAGTAGGAGTATGATCTAAGTGGCATGTGCGCTCATCCTAATCTTGTCGGACGAGTTAACTGACCGAGTCGGACGTGACGAAGAGGTTAGACACGTAACAAAGATTAATCAGATGACGTGGCCAAAACTTGTCAGTAACGCTGCTTGGCGTGCTGCTGATTTGACGTGCGGCAACAAAGTTTGATTCCTCTTATCTTTTGCACGTTACGCCTTTCGCTGGTGCCTTTGCGTGCCTTATCAGTCCGGTGCTCTTTTCCCAGGAAACCACACAACAGCTTCGTGTTGCAATGACGGACCGTTGTCATTTTTTTTTTTCTTTTGAGCTCCTGGACTGGACCGCTGTCTTGCCTAATCATGTGTATATATGGGCCAGGCCTTTGGCGCTTCAAAGGCCAGGCCACTAACGCTGACTTCATGGGCCTAAAGGCCGTGGACCAAACTCCAGTTATCCGTTGGTCCAGGGCCAAGCCTTGTTTTTTTTTTTAGGGAAGTCACCTGACGCATTTTATTGATTTTCAAAAATAGTTACATCATTTACCAGATGCTCAAAAATAAAACTAGAGGGCTCATCGACCCAGATACATGATTGTTTTTTTATTAAAAGCTATTCTAACTAACTCATGAGCCACTTGGTTTGCTTCCCTATTACAATGTTCTATAAAAAATTGAATCGAAACCATTCCACATAGCATTGCAATCATCATACTTCCTTGTATTATGCATTGTAAGGACAATACCTCCTTCTTTGATTATATCAGCTAGCAGAACAGAGCCCGGTCGGTCTGAATTCAAGATTCTTGCAATCATGGTCCAGGGCCATGCCTCGTTTATAACATGGTGATCGAGCATTTAAATGATTAAGGTTGGTTGTCTTGAACGCGGTTTGCAGATGTTCTCAAAAGCGAGCTTATGATTTTCAACGATTGAAAATTTTCTATTTTATTTAAGTTATCCTTGTTCTGAAAAAAGGTTTTAGCCATCCTTAATCATTTGAATGCTCGATCACCATGTTAGAAATCTACGCAAAGGTCAAAGTAGGTCCTTGGCTGGTGCTGGCCCTACTGTGCTCTACATCTGCCTCAATAATTTTAAGAACTTCTAAAAAAGAAAAAAAGAAAAAAAAATCTTCATCAAGAGTCAGTCATCGTTGATATGGATGCTCTGTATTTAGCGGAAGAAAAGTCTCGTTCGACGGTGTGCATTTATACACCAAAAATGCTATACACACGACTCGGGCGCAGTTGTAGCAGAAACCCCTCTCTTCTCTGGTTCGGGTTGCGCACAGTTGTAGCCGTTGGTCGCGGTCGACCTTTCGCAAAGGCTACTTTCGTGGTGGTGGTGGAAGTAACTAATCAGGTTGGCAATGCTGAAACTACATAAAACAGGAAATCACACAGATTAGTGCCTTGAGTCAGTTACAAATTGACCATATCTCACTCTGCTCTTTCACCGCCAAAAGAAAAAAAAATATATCTTACTCTGCTCTTGAAAAGGTTGACTGCATGCATCATGCCATATTGGTTGGTATTCTCTTGAACGCAGTTTGCAGATGTTCTCAAAAGCGAGCGTGTGATTTTCAACGATTGAAATTTTGCTACTTTTATTAAGTCATCCTTAATCATTTGAATGCTCAATCACCATGTTATAAATCTGCGTAAAGGTCAAAATAGGTCCTTGTCTGGTGCTGGCCCTAATGTGCTCTACATCTGCGTCAATAATTTTAAGAACTTACAAAAAAATCAAGAAGAAAATCTCCATCATGAGTCAGTCATCGTTGATGTATATGGATGTTCTGTATTTATCGGAAGAAAAGTCTCGTTCGACGGTGTGCATTTATACATGGACGAGGCTACTTCGCAAAGATTTTTTTTAAAAAAAAAAAATACATGGACGAGACTAGCAGAAACCTCTTTTCTTTGGTTCGGGTTGCAGTTGTAGCCGCTGGTCGTGGTCGACCTTTCGCAAAGGTTACTTTGGTGGTGGAAGTAACTAATCAGGTTGGCAAGGCTGAACTACATAAGCAGGGAATCCGAATCACGCGCATGAATGCCTTGAGTCCCTTACAAATTGACAATATCTTACTCTGCTCTTTCACCGCCAAAAAAAAATAAAAATCATACTCTGCTCTTGAAAAGGTTGACTGCATGCATCAAGCCATATCTTTTGTACTCTAACTCCTGCATCTTTATAGATATGCTGCATGCGTGGCCATGGTACCCCAGCCAATAGCACTGCGCCGGCCACAACATTATAGTGTGATATCTGTCAAAGTCATCGTCTATTTCTTCATTCGCTACTAGTACTCACTACCCAGTAGAACCCAACGATACAATGCAAGAACATGCGGACGCTGTGACGAACACGATGCCAAATGGCAGTCAGCACTTGGGACGACACCTGTCACGTCGTACGTACGTCATTCCGAGGTGGAATACTGATGATAGCAGCAGATCCCCAACCCTCTGCGACCGCGGGCGCCGGCCGGCGCGCCACACCAGAACAGCACCCTCGGTCGCAAGCCGACGACAACGAGGCCATCACCGTCGTTCTAGCTGCTGCCGCCGCGACTGTAGGAGGGCGTGCGAGTGCATCCTGACCAGCGTCTCCCGGAACCTGCCCAGGTCAAGGCTCACGTTCTGGCCGCGCAGGTAGACGTTCGCCACGAACTTCCACCCGCCGTTCCGCTTCACCGCCGTCTCCGGGTCGGTGAGCACGACGTCGTCGAGCGCGTACTTGCGGCTGAGCGAGCTCTCGCGGCCGGCCACCTCGTACTGCTCGTAGAGGAGCCCCATCCTCTTGGACGGCTTGCCGAAGCAGTCGCGCGCGATGGGAGAGATGCCGATGGGTGCGATCTGCGTCAGCGACGCGTGCCCGGGTCGGAGGAAGAGGAACTTGGTCAGGTCCGCGCCGTGCACGCCCACCAGCGCGTCGCACGCGCTCACCGCCGCGTACACGGCCGACAGCGGCATCCCGTTCGCCGTCTCCAGGATGGCCACGTCGAACCCCACCGACGTCGCCAGACGCGCCACCGCCGCCTGGTTCTCGATCACCCGCGTCCCCTTGCGCGACACGATCCCCAGCCGTGGACGCCGCCGCGTCACCGTCGTCGTCGTTGCCGGTTCCTTCTTCATCGTCTCCGGCTTAGTGATGTGGTCATTGTCTTTGGGCTCGTAGACGCCGGCGAGGAAGTGGTGGAAGTCGGCGACGGTCTTGTTGTCCCGGAGCCTGGCGGGGTCGACGGTGAGGATGCCGTGGAAGCGTGTCCCGACGATGGCGCCGGGGAAGCAGTGCGTCCGCTTGTCGTGGAGCAGGTCCACCGCGGGGTAGCCCGAGAGGCCGGAGATGATCTCGCCGAACGTGCCGGCCCACCACGGGTTGTACGCGAGCACGCCCAGCACCACGCGGCGGCGCAAGTGCTGCACCGTCAGCCACGCCGGCAGGAACCCGTCGCTGAACGCGTGGAAGAAGTTGCCCGTGTACCCGCCCGCCGTCATCACCAGCAACGGCGCGTCGTGCACCACGTCGCACCGGTGCTCCGCGGCCTCCTTCTTCTCCTCCGGACGGGCCATACGGCGGAGACGCACCTCCTGGACCGTCCCCATGATGAAGCGCTCCCACTTGCGCGTGTACGGCCGCACCCGCTCCTCCTCCGCCACCGTGGCGTTCGGCTGGTGCGGCGGCGGGAACAGGAGGAGCGACAGCGACGCGGCGTCCGTGCGCACGTCGCCGGACATGAAGCAGACGTCGGTGTTGAAGTCGGAGCGGTCGCAGCAGATGCTGTGGTTGCGCATCGCCGAGCACGGGGACCGCACCTGGTTGTCCAGCTGAACCACCACTCTGGCGCCGCCGTCTCCCGCATTGCCGCCATCGCGGCGCAGCTGGACGCCCATCGGTGCCGATCTGTTGCTCGACGACGACGGATCCACCGCCGCCGCGAAGAAGTCGGTGCGGTAGGGGACGACAACGAAGACGCGCGGCGCGTAGAGGAGGACGCAGAGGACGACGGAGAGGAGGAAGAAGAAGTGGACCAACCCCACGTGGCCCTTCTTGTTGCTCACGTCTTCCATGGCGTTCTTGAGGTCGTGGAGCTTTGAGGCCGGCATGACGCCGTTCGGAGGAGTGTGGAAATGTGCTCGGCAGGCGACCGTCTTGTGGCGTCTGACTCCGGCGTCGGGGTTTTAAGGACCGTCGAGAAGGGCACGGACCCTGTTGACCGATTTCTACCTCTGGTCGGTTTCGGCTACTTTCTACAGACGTGTTTGCCTTGGATTTGGCACATGCAGCTATCTTCACGTCAACATTGAACCATAGAATATTGACGGCTTCAAAGTTGGCACAAAATTATGTACGCGATATTCCTAGCTAGTTCAAACTATTGATTGTTCCTTGAGTACAATCCTTGTAAGTATATATGCATGCAGAAACAAAAAGATTTATTCCAGGCTGCTGTGGACGGATAGGCATACGTCACTGTCTACCACTGGCATATACGCCAATAATTAAAAAATTATGTGACCCATCTTTTGTTTAGTCCTAACCTAATCAATTTCTGCAATCGAAATATCAGTAGACGGTAAATAAACAGAGATAAGTGTTTGCCAAACTAAGGTGAGACCTCCAGGCTTGGCGACGAAGCAAAAGGAAGAAAACAGTGAATGAGAGTAGGTAAGTATACCATATTTGCCACCACATGAGAGTGCCAAACAAGGAAGGAGACAAATGATCGACTGTAATTAGCGCCAAGTAGAGGTACGTAGAAAGTGCAGTGGCCGGTGCTCTGTCTCTCTCTTCCTAGCTCATCCTTCCATGTTACCGGTTCCTTTCATTCCTTCCTCTTTAAATGAATACACTGCCTCCATTGACAAGTGACAGTCCCTCCTGGGTGGTCACGATTCATAGTACACCATATAAGCATCTTTGTACAATCAATATGCGAACATAAGTGTACTCCTCAATGTACTAGTATATAGCATATTGGACCGCGTCAAAAAGTCCAATGCATGTGAAAACTGCTAATTAACATTTCCATAATTGCGATCTTCTTCTTTAGATAGAACAAGAAAAACTTAGCAACACTTAGTTTGAAAAAAATTGTCAAAGTCACATAGAGACTTAAAAGTTTCAACACGCAAATAACATTTCGAGTTAATTAGAATAACAAAGTGCTACTCAAATCATAGAAGATGTACACCACCATATTGTGGTCCGTGCAACGCGTGAATGATCACCGGAATAGGCCGTAGATCGTCGGCTGGATGCACCGAAATGACATCGATGGAACGTGGAGAGGCGGCTGATCGATCGATGGATCAAGTTGATTCATCTGCCTGCGTCGAAGCTCCCCTCTCCTACAACTAGGTCATCAACCAACAAGCCGAGTCAGTCACGCACGCCCTGACTCCCGAAACCGGTCGCACATGACAGGCGATCGAACTGCATCGCTCGGTTCGATCGGCGTGCCGGCCGGCGAGACCCGAGCGCACAGCTCTCGCCAGCCAGCCCGTCGGCGGTTGGTTGCGTCCAGCACTTGGATTCGTTCTTTCTCGGTGGTTGGTGTGTCGGGCGTTCGCGTCTGTGATTCCTTGATTACTAGATTCTTTGCGACCGGTGGTTGGGTTGGGTACTTGCGTTCGTTGGATTCCCCGATTTGACAAGTGCTGTACTGCACTGACTCGCTTCGCACTTGGTACCTTTCGAGCGCGTCGCCACGTCTAATTTCAAGTCCTTTGCGAACCTAACAAGTTAAACTGCCTACCAGTAGCACTAGTCTCCGATCCTGACGCGACATAGCTTGCTGAATCCTCCTTGCAACGAGAAACCAACCGTCCCAAACAACAAAGAGAAACCACATTGTGCGCTAACCAAACAGCGGCCAACCGACGCTTCGGACCTTTGGAAAGCGCACGAACTCGTGAACCTTCTTAAACGATTGATTTTGTACTTTTCGGATCCACATGATGGTTAGGTTGCGAATGAGCTCTCCAACTGTACGAACTGGCTGCACTTCGGACAATGACTGCACACAAGGGAGACAAAAAGAGTCGTACCTGACTCCGTAGATGATACCATGATAACGAGGATAGAACCTCATGTAGTACATAAACCCACATATTATCTCGTATAAAAAAATGACAACATCTCTAGTGCTCGCACTGCATATTTTGTTCCGATGACGCGACGCGGTATGGCGCATATTCCCTGAAGAGAAATCCATACTCTGCTCTATAAGATTACCGATCCATGGCATAAAGCTACCAGGCTCTCTATCTGAGATGAACGTGCCAAAGCCATTTTAGTAGTAGCGAGACCCTTTTTTTTAAGAAAATGAAAAAAAGTTCCCAGCCAAGCAATCGACAAGTGATCGGCACGCAAAAGTGGCGTGGAGAAGACTAGCTAGCTAGTTCTAGGAAGGTGACAAATGAGAAACAAGGCAGCAGTGCAAAGCTTGTTCAAGCTCGAGCTCGAAATGAAAGCGAATTGTTATGCCCAGGCAGCTCAAAAGTTCTTGTCGCTAGCTCTGTACTCGGAAGTTGTAGCAAGATCGGGCCGGTTCTCAAGGACTGGCCGATACCACCGCATTCGAGTTCGCTGGGAGAGATGAACTAGGTGCCGAAAATGAACGAAGAAATTAAGCAGTGGTTAAGAGGAACTTTCTTGTACGCAACCTGGAACAAATTGATGTCTGCCAAACTAACAAAATGCCACAGCTCTTTTGGCGTGGCAGATTAAAGAAGCTCGAAAGATCAGGACGTCGGCTCGTAATGATGTCACATCCAAAGGGCGCGTATCTTCATGTGGTGGTCAATCCCGTTTGAGGTGCTACAGGCAGGCGTGAGACAAACGGACGTCAGGGTTCAAGTTCAAGCGGATCATATTTTGCAGGCTTTTGTGATCAGAAGGCTGAGACCGCAAATCTCCTTCTAGTACATGTTATCCACAATTCCACAGCATGGTCGTTCACCATACTTGGATGAATGTAACACTCACAGTGCCTACAGGGAAAAGTGAACAAACCTATGTGTTATTAGTGGCTGTCATAGGCTCGTAGCCTCATAGGAGTTCTCAGTCTCAACGAAAGAGACAAGGAAATTGACACACTTATCATCCTGGCGTTTTGGAACAAATGAAGGGGACAGATCGGCACCGAATTTTCTGCTCAAACAGATCATCGGCAAGACCAAGCAAGAATAACCTTTTTAGATTGTTTTTTTGAAAGGTTTTTTAGATTGTTTTGATGGTGCAAAGTGTTCAAAAATTAAACGGACTGGTCTCTCAGGTTGTTTGTCCTGAACTCCTGATTTATTTCGGGCCACGTTAATTTCCAAATTCCAAGAAAATGAGCCGATCTGACCCAACAACCCCACCGGCCCCTCTGGTTGAGCCCGGCTTCCCAAGTGAAGCCCATGGGCCATAGAGAACCGGTCATTTCACGTTTCCTTGTGCTTGGTTGGCCCAATAGACGGCGCACGACCACCGCGGCCATGACGGGCGAGGCCGCCCGCCCGCCGTCGCCTTCCCCGCGTTCAGTTGCAGGCTCTGTAGTGCAGGAATTTTAGCAGCCAGCCAGCTTCCGGCCAACCCCGCCACGCATGGAATTCAGGCACGCGCCGTCGTTGGCGCCGGCTAGACTAGGCACGCGGTCGCCGTCGCTCGTCCCTTTACGCTTTCTCCGCCACGCGGGCCATTCCTCCAGCCTCGCGAGTCGCCAGTACTCGCGCGGCTTCCTTTTCCCCCAACTTCAGCGAAGTTCGCTGTCGCTGAACCGGAGTCAGCGGCAGCCCAACACGGTCAATCTCACGAGGTGAGATTCTCTCCTCGTGGTCACATCTGAAATTTCCAGCGAATCTGTGGCACCTCAGCATATTCCGAGCTCAGCGCCCTTTATTTTCCCCTCGCCTCTCTCTCTCTCTCTCTCTCTCTCCGAGGTTTCTACTAATCTACTCCCTCCCATACGACGAGCCTGAGGTTGTCTCGCAAGGTACACGGGTCTCCTTTGTTAGTGAGTCGTCTAATTCTATGGCCTTTTGTTTCAACGTCATGTAGAACTGCATCTATCAATTAGCTGTAGATATTTCAGATTTCGAGGCGACTTTGTCATTTCAATGAACTAATGCTTGCGCACCAACAAGTTTCGTCCTATCCCTCGCTTTTCATGCATGATGGTTCTTTATGTGTGCTGGCTCCTCTTGTGTACGTTGAGATGTCCATCATGTGCTCGACCAATTGCCACTGCAGTCTTAGGGCTATTTTACACTGCCGCTGTGAGTTGTACACTAGTCTTGTGTATTTTTTGTCCACTACTGGAATAAGGCCATGTAATTGATGGACTTCTAGTCATTCTGGATTCGTCACCATCAGTTGCCACTGAACTTTAATTGTAGATGAACCGAAGGCACTAGTTCCTTAACTTGTCGATTGTGGGACCAAGAAGCTAAAAATGCACGATATCAGGATTAGTGGGCAGAAGAACAATACCTGGAAACACGCAAAATAGAGTTATTCTAATACGATGCATCATATTGCTTTTGGGACACTGAATTTCAAATGCACAGCTCATTCTGATGCTTTGCCACCAGGAACTTGCTAAAATCCAGATGACAAAGGAAGACAAACGTTCCTGCTTGAATTTGAGTGAAGCAAACTTGAACTCGCGACCCTTTTGTTAATTTCCTCTTAGTTGTTTGTACCTAAGCTCGTGTGAGAGTAAGAGTTGTTCTAACCGTTGTCTTAACATGCTTTAAGTTAGTTGGCTTTTTGGTTAGACTTTTTTTCTTCCTATGTTGATTTGTCTTCTGAGCTTAACATATATTATAATGGAGAATGCTGTATAATTAGAAGGAAAATTTTAAAAGTATGCATAACAAGACCAGTGTACATCACAAAGTTTCAGTTGTTTGGCTTCATCTTTTCTACTAAATACAGAAGCTTTTATGCTTTTCACCTGCAGGTCCTGATACTAACGGAGAAGTAGCAGCTGGTGAAACCATCATCTTGTCCATCAACTCTTTTAGCTTACACATGTCAATTTTTACGGTGGTAGACTTCATAACAAGTACCATGGCGTCTCTTTTATGGGATCCTGTCATCACACACATGAAATATTTAACAGAAATGGAAGAGAATGTTGAAAAGCTGGACAGCACTGTAAAAAGCCTGGAAGCTAGGAAACATGAAATCCAAATTCGGCTCAAGAACTCTGAAAGGAAGCAAGAAATATGTAATCCTGAAGTAACTGAATGGGTAGTGAAGGTTGCAACGATGGAAAATGAACTGAGCGAACTGAAAAATGGGCAAAAGAAGAGAAGGCATCCTTTCAATTATTGGTCAAAGTATGAAATTGGAACACGGGCTGCCAAGAAACTCAAGGAAGCTGAAATTTTGCATGAAAAAGGTGCATTCAAACAGGTATCGATTGAGATTCCACCATATTTCGTGCAAGAAGTTCCCATTGTACCTGTAACAAAAGGGATAGACTGTAATTTAAGCAAAGTTCTTCATTACCTCCAAGATGAAAAAGTTGGAACTGTTGGGATATGGGGAATGGGAGGAGTTGGTAAGACCACCTTGCTCAGAAAGATCAACAATCATTTCTTAGGTGTGATCAAAGAAAATTTTGGATTTGACCTTGTTATTTATGTTGTGGCATCTATGGCCTGTGGAATAGTGCAACTTCAAGCAGACATTGCTGAAAAGATTGGGCTCTTCCTAAAACAAGGTTCTAGCATGGAAGTGCGGGCATCATCTATGTTAAGTTTCTTAAGGACAAAAAAATTCTTACTCCTGATAGATGATTTATGGGATTATTTGGATCTGGGAGATGCTGGCATTCCATATCCTAATGGCTTGAACAAGCAAAAGGTAATTATTGCAACTCGTCATGAGAATATTTGTGGACGTATGGAAGCCCACAAGACCATCTGTGTGGAATGCTTGGACCAAGAGAATGCTTGGCAACTATTCAAAGAAAAAGCAACAGAGGCTGTTATTAGTTCAGATGCTAGGATTGGAAAGCTAGCAAAGGAAGTTGCAGAAGAATGTGGGGGTTTGCCACTTGCTCTAGCAGTTCTAGGGCGTGCCATGGCTACAAAAAAGACTTTTCATGAGTGGGCACTTGCATTGTCATATCTCAAGAAGTCTCGCATTCATGAGATCCCGAATATGGGGAATGTTGGCCATATTTACACCAGGATAAAATTAAGTTATGATTATTTGCAAGATAAACAGATCAAAGAATGCTTCTTATGTTGTTCTCTATGGCCTGAAGGTTACTCAATATGGAAAGTCGAACTCATCGATTGTTGGATGGGGATGGGTTTAATAAAGTATGATACTATAGAGGAAGCATATGACAAGGGTTATACGATTATTGAGTACTTAAAGAATGCTTGCTTGCTAGACGCTGGTTATTTAGAAGATACTGAGGTGAGACTACATGACATCATTCGAGACATGGCATTGTGGATATCTTCAGATTGCAGTGAAGACAGCACAAAATGGTTTGTTCGAGCAGGGGTTGGATTACATGACATTGCTAACAGAGATATAGAGAATTGGAGGTCTGCCAGTAATATATCACTCATGTGCAATTATATCAATGAACTTCCTCAGGCCATCAACTGCCCCAATATCCAGTTTCTGTCTCTTCAGCAGAACTTTCAATTGAAGGTGATACCAGCTTCTTTTTTCCAAAGCATATTATATGTGTCCTACTTGGATTTGTCTTGGGTTCCCATCAAAGAACTTCCAGAAGAAATTGGCACACTAGTTGAACTACAGTATCTCAAACTGAAGCAGACTCATGTTAAATCATTGCCTGAGTCAATCAGGCAATTAAAGAAGTTAAAGTTCTTGCATTTGAACTATATGGATTTCTTGAAGAAGATACCCTATGGTGTTCTTTCAAATTTATCAATGCTACAGGTACTAAACCTATACGGTAGCAGGTATGCTGGCTGTGAAGTAGATTTTGATTTGACAAATCACATGGAGCATGACGAGTTTAGAATCGAGGAGTTGGCTTGCTTAACTGGAGAACTCAAAGCTCTGGGAATAACAGTAAAGAAGGTGAGTACCCTACAGAGGCTTTTTGGTATACGTGGAATCCATGTGAGATTTCTTGGTTTATATATACTAAATGGAGAGACATCTCTAACTCTCACTATACCAGAAAGTGTCCTCGTTCTTAATGTAATGGCCTGTTCAGACTTGGAGGAGTTCTCTGCTACTAACAACCGGCATCGTTATGGTTATCATCCGAGGCTGGAGTTTCTTACTTTTTGGGATCTTCCTAGACTTGAGAATATTAGTATGGAACGACTTCAGAACCTTCGTGTCCTTACTGTGGGGAAAACTTGTCAACTGAAGGACCTATCGTGCATCCTAAAGCTACCGTATCTGGAGCATTTGGATGTGTCCTTCTGCAATAAAATGAAGCAGCTAGTTGACATGGGTAATACAAGTAGTATGGAAGCAAAAGATGAAGCCCCCGTCCAGGTATTTCGGCAACTAAAAATTTTGCAACTGAGTTCGTTGCCAAGCCTGGATTGCTTCTGTAATTCTAGATTGGACTGCCCTTCTCTGGAATACATTGATGTGTTTTCTTGCCCAAAGCTGAAGAAGCTGCCTTTTGGGAATGACATGGGTAAATTAAAGAGGATTAGAGGGGAGAGGACGTGGTGGGATAATCTTGAGTGGGACGAGAGAGGCAGCTGCTTATCCCTATTTCCATTTTTTAAAGCATCTCAGACTTGTTCAGCATCCTTCAGGCCTGAGTTAGACAGTAATGTCATATCCTCACCAGAAGCTTTCTTCACCAAGAGGCAGCCGCTGTTGCATTCATCAGTCCGCTTCACATCTTATTTAAAATCAGTATTTGAAAAAGAGGAGTATGATAGACCTTAGAAATCGGAAGAGTTTTCACTGATATGGCATTATCAATATTTCGCTAGAAGTGGTGGATCTTAACTATCAAGTCGTGGTCTCAAGGTATGTTTCTGATGGTTCACTGGCCTGTTGATTTACTTGTGCATATATTGCTTGACCACCACCGCACCGCTGTTCAATATATTTATTGGATTTTAATGTTCCTGTTTTTATATTTATTTTCCTTTTTTTTCATCTGAAGTTAGTTTACGAATTAGATATCATGATTTGATCAGTTCAGTTCGACAGTTTAAATTGACTATTTCAATCTTCGCAACAGTGTTATAAATGCAAGGTGCACCGTTTGTATAAATTATCCACGTAGTTGCTGCAGTGTTCATCCGAAAGATCTTACGATCTGATTGATAGTGGTTGGACCCTGAAGTGAATAATTCTTAGTACCAACCTTTCATTTTTTAATACCATCAATGTCAATGGAATGAACACCTCACTCATTATGTTCTTCTGTCTGAAATTGCTTCATCTAGTGAGTGCATGCTACGAACGCAGCTGCGCGTCGGTCAGAAATAACCGTATAGTTTAGTCTATGATGATCTTTGACCCATTGAACGGTATCTGGTCAAGTCTACGTGGTTACTGGCTTACTGCTACAAGTGCCTGCCATTCTAACACAGAGACGGGGTTCTGTTTATTTATGCATGTAGGTGGCAAGCAACGACGGTCCATTGGATCTTTTTTTTGCGAGGGGACGGTCCATTGGATCTGTCACTGGTCATTCTCTTGTTTGTAAAGCTGATGTTGCTGGGTGGACTTCACTGGCCCTGACTAATTCAGTGTTATTTTCCACGAGCTCACGAGGAATGTGACCGAGGCTTTTGGGAACCAACCACCACCGAATGTGACATGCTTTATATTTAGTCGACGGATCTATGTGACAGACTGAGGGTACAGCTACAACTAAAAACTCCCATCAACCTTCAGATAATGCGTATCGCTATCACTCTACCTGTGTGGAACAGTGGCTGAAGTTTCAGTTAGAAGTACACATCAGTTGGGTTGGAGAGGAGCAAGGGTGCTCTCTGCCTGTATGTAACACGGGCATGCTGATCCGTTGTGCTGTCTTGACTCTTGAGCTAGGCAGGCCTGTTAAAGATCGATCTGTACGACGTCTCTTTCGTAACCGCTTCGCTTGTAGCGTTGGAATACGCAAAACGATGGTTGAAGAGAAACAGTTGCGTGTCTCGTGAATGCGCATTCTGCATCGCATTCGATCACCGTCTCCGTCTCCCGCTCCGGGAACCGAAAGAGTGGGTGGCAGTCCACCCGCTACCTACCCCACCTCGTGTCAACCACAGCCCTGGTCGCGAGCTGCGACGCAAGTCATCGCTGACGCCAAGCCAAAGCAAATCCATCAGCCGCGATCTCATCCGACTCCCCCGCTGCCTTGGGTTGGGTTGGGTCTCCGGTCTCCGGGATTGAGATCCTCTGAATCGAAGGTTTCAATTCAGAGGTGCTACAGTATTTGGGAATTAGCCTGATCCAGCATCGTCCGATCAGAAACTGACGGATCTGATTGAGCGCTACAGTCTCCCGCGAACAGTGTAGCAAATTCGCTACAGTAACTGACTCTACTGTTCCAGCACTGTCGCTACAGTGTAAATTCAGGGTACTGTATGCCCTCTCATGAATTACTGTTCCAATCGCTACAGTAGCCTGAATTTTGTGCTACACTGCAGAGGACCCCGATCCCGGTCTCCGACTCGATCGTGCTGCCGCTGACTTTGACGTCCGGCGAACGAACGAACGAGCTGTAAAACGCGTCTCCGCTGCCAAAAAAAGACGACGCTGGTTCGCAACCACCGTTTTTTTAAATTGCGGCCAAAAAACAAGTCAAGAGGAGCCGTGCCTGCACGACCGCCGGCCAAGCCAAATCCGGACCAACGGCCACAATCGTTGATCTTTCTCAGTTGTTGCACGGACGGATGCTTATCCTTTCCTGTGTAAAAGTCGGTGTGATTCCTCATTCCCGGTTGTTGGGCATGCTCTGTGATCCACCGCGTGCTCAGGGCCAGTTTCCTGACCTGTCGCTTGCGATGTCCTACATCCTTAAAACTTCAGAGCTTGGTTACTGATGAATTCCAACAGTTTATTACCTTGTCAGTATAATAAGAACCTTTTACGTTGGAGCTAATAGGCTCACCTGGAGCAGCTATTATATCAAGCAAAAAGTGCTACTACAAAGAATCTAGTAGACACCAAACGGCTGCTAGGTGACCTTGGACTGAACTTTTTCCGACGTTTCTGAAAGCGAGGGCCAAAGCCGTGTGGCAAGAACACAAAGCCCCTCTGAACAATAGGAGTCTGAAACCCTTTTCCGATCTGAAGAAAGAAAGGCAGTCCGCTGGTTCTCAACAAATCCAACGAAGGCACTAGCAAAATGTCGTCAATTCCTCTTTCTCTGCATTGGAGTGGCTAATCGTGTTTGTTTCGTTTAGGACTAAAGTTTAGTCCAAAGTTTTTGCTATTTAAGGGTATTAAATAAAGTGTAATTATAAAACTTTTTGCAGAAACCTAGGCTACTTTGCGAGACGAATCTAATGAGAATAATTAAGCTGTGATTAGACGATGGTCACCGTAGCATCACTGTAGTAAAACATAACTTAATTAGGCTCGTTAGTTTCGTCTAGTAAATTAGCACCTATCTATAAAAAATTTTATAATTAAACTTTATTTAATATTCTTAAATAGTAAGATTCTCTGAACTAAACTTTAGGACTAAAAGAAACGAACAGGCTGTTAAGACTTGGGGTCATACTGCCTTTTGCATTGACATGCTGTTGGATCGTTGCCAACCACTCCCACTATTTTGTAATCAGAAAAGAGATTTTGTCCGGGCCAACTTTTCCTAGCCGATGACCAAGACTCGTGGAAATGCTTTTGAACGTTTCGCCGCGCCGTTTGGGACCATGGGACCTCAATCTATCTCTTTGGTTCGGTGGTGTCTAAAGCAAGTAAGAATGTCTGAGGATAAATGTGCATATCTTTGGACAAGGAATACCTAGTTAACGAATGACTAGAATTCGTCAATCAATTCTAAGAAATAAACCTCTTTTTTATATAGAAAATGAATAGCTTATTGTTGTCTGTGTCATCCTTGAGCTATTCAAATCATTTTGGTACATGTTGAGTGCACGCTTGGATTTTCTCTTAACCAATAAGCTGAAAGATGCATCTAGGCGCAAACAACCATTCAGATGCCACATATACTGCCTTGTATTTGAAAAGGCAACGTATCATATGAGAATCAGGTTCGTGTGGGAACTATGAGAACTTCAATCTGGACCACATAATTTTGATCCAATGGGGCGTATGAATTCAGGTGGGAGGGTGGATTTACAAAATCACCGCCCACTTAATAATACTTTTGCAAATTCCCCCTCCCACCTCTCCCTATACGCCCCCCTTGGATCAAGATCATGTGGCCCAGATTGAAGTTCTCATAGTTCTCACACGAACCTGGTTCTCATAGGATACGCTCCCATGCTAAAGCGCCATTAGTAACTACAGTACAGAAAGTAATTCTTTCTACTGCAAAGGTTTAAAGCATCCCAGTGATTTTTCTGCATTGATTTATATAATATTTTTTAACCCCAAAAATTCAGTGAAATGTCCCAACACAGCTATGCACACCTCTTGTTTTTTCCTGACAAAGACATCACATTGCTCCTCAAACGTTGGGGGTTAACTGATTAACTAATAATAATTTCTATAAAAGGAGCAACAAAAGCCAAAAGCAAATTGGACCCACCAACCAGTTTCGCTCCCGGCAGTGACCAGGAAGGCTCCGCGTCTCGCTTGACAGGACAGCACGCGTCCGTGCCACTGCAGGTGGGCCCCGCCTTCGTCTTCCCCACCAGTCAGCACCCGTCGGCGTCAACCTTGTGGCCGATAAATAGCGGGCAGGGAGGGCGGAGGTGGTGGCGCTCCTCTCATCGGCTTCGTCGCCTCCTCTCGCCCACCCACCGGTCCACCACCCACCTCCTCGCCGTGCGAATCCGAGACCACGCAGTGCACCACCACTACCCACGCAGCAGTACAAGGCGCGCGAGCGAGACCAGGAGCAGGACAAGCGCGGGGAACTTCTCTCTGCGACGCCGAGGAGCCTAGTGGACTGGATCGCGCGGCCATGTCGCTCGACGAGCTCACCGAGAAGGTACGCGCGCTCGCCTGATCCGTTCTGCTAATCGGGGAGTCTCCTAGTGGGGTTTGGGCGCCCAAATTCGGCGCGATTTGTGTTCAGGGAGCCGCTAGCTGCATGCTTTGCGATTGTTTCGAATTGTGGAGCTAGCTTTGAAATTCGAATTGTTTTGGTTAGCTGGTTCTGATTGAATGCGTGGTTTCTCTGTGTCAGGAGCTGCCGGTCTCCGAGGAAATTCAGTTCGCGCAGTCGAGTTCCAAGTTCCGGACCCTTAGCCCGGGGCCGATTCCGATCCCAGCTGCTCCGAGCATCAGATCACTGGCCGAGTCGGTACGTGCGGACAACTAGAAAGTTATTAAAATGTGTGCCCATTTCGAGGTTGTCCCATGTGCAGCATGACCAGAGAATATCCTTGAGTTGAACGGCTTGTTTTATTTTAGGACTCGGTTGGAATTCTTGTCTTCCAAAGCTTTTTGGTACTAAAACAATGCCAATGCACATGAGTCGCTTTTCTCCGGTTTTACCGTGCCAAGCTTAACATTCCATAGTAGTGGTCTAGTAGGATGCGTCGAGACTTTAATTGACTTGATTTCACCTCGCACTGAGTGCAAATCCCAAACAGGATCATGGATGAATGCAGGTGCTTAAGGCTAAGTCACTTGTTCACATGTGGAAATGTTAACATCTTACCAATTCAGTATATTAGTTTTGGGTTGAAGTTAACTTCAAGCGTCCCTTTCAAAGAAAACTTGAAGCCAGGGGGGGATTTGGTTATGAAGCTTAAACGTTTAGGTTGCCCGAAATCTGAGTTGATCTGAATCTGATAGTCTCTCTGGGTTGTATCTTGTAAGTTGGTAAACTTCATATGGACATATAAACACACTGAGACAACCTTGAGAGTCAAAACACATTTTTGTTGAATACATTCTATTTGTTGGTTTCTGAATGAAAAGACAGAAAATGCTGAATTTATGACTCTTATCGAACTTCTGTTGTCTTATTGACAGACCTTGGTTGTATTTCAGGTTTCTGATGCGAGGGCAAATGTTGATGTTATGGCCTCACATCAAAGTGAAAACGGCACTATATCTACAGCTAGCTCTACAGTTAGTTTGATAGAATCAGAGAAAGCAGCCTATGAATATCTTCCACAAACTCCTATCAAATCAACAGATGCGCACCTTGTTGAGTTTTCAGAAGCTATGAGAAGTAAGCATAGTCATATTTTAAATGAGGCCTAAATGTGCAACAGCATTACATTAAGAATAACAATGGTAAATTTGTGCAAATTTGAAGCTGTTGCCAAAGCATTGCGAAGAGTTGCAGAAGGGAAGGCTGCTGCTCAAGCAGAGGCGACAGAGTGGAAACGGAAGTATGAACTAGAGACGGCGCAGAAACAGCAGAGTAAAATCAAAGGTCAGTTTATACATACGCGGTTGATGACTTTGGCTCTTTTATTTTTCCTTCTTTTTTTTACTGAAAGCGTATTTTACTCTTAGAGAATGAACTCGTAACTTAAGCAGTCAGTAAATTAATTCGATACAGTACTATCTATGCTTTGTATTTGATGTTTTATACTTGTACGTCATTAGGGAAAACATAGCACAAAACGAGTGAGCGTACTTTAAAACCTATAACATCAAATAAAAATAACACATTTTTCCTTCTAAATCATCCACTGGAAAACAATGCATGGAGTACTACCTCTATTCTCAAAGAAAGGGCTTTAAATTTACAAATTGATTATTTTGGATGCAGCATTCATGCCAAATTCACTGCTCCATGTTGTTTGGTTCATCTAGTTTACAAATACATTGATCTTTACAGATGCTAATAATTGACCACATTTAACTCCCAGACACTAGGTGTGGCAGTGTTAGGTTTGTTATCATTAGAATATCAACATATCTTGAAGTTTTATACGTATCACCTAAAAAATGAACTCTTTGGGTGAAGCAAGTTGCTACAAACACATAGACCCGCCCCAAATAGGGCAGGGTTTAGCAAATTCTGGCCCTGTCCCCTGGAATGTTACAATACGTCAAGCAACCCGCCATCCCAGCCCCCCAGGAAAAACTAAACTAGAATGCTATCTTGTGCAGGCTGCAGCTGTTGTTCCAGTAATAACTTAGAAAAACTGGCCAGCCAACTAACACTGGAGACACCTGTATCTGATCAGAGTGTATGTTGTGGAAAACATGGTATATGTTCTCATGAGGTTCTCCAAGATGAAGTTCCTGGACCTAACCCAAGATCTAGTCACAAGATGGTGGGAAGAAAGGCATCATTTAAGCTTTCATGGGGATGTAATGGGGATAAAAATGGCCAGCATAAGCATGATTTTGTGTCGTTTGAAAAAGGAGATATAACAACAGCAGAGCGGAGCAATAAGCAGGTTAGTCGCCTTGAACTGTCCAATTCATTTTGTAATAACTAACGATTTGCTTTTAAAATACCAGTAATTGGAATCATTGACCACATGATTATCAGTCTTTTGCTGCTTTCTTTTGATGATGAAGAATACTTCTCTTTCAGATCTTGCTGAAATGGGAATCGCCGCCACAAACAGTTCTTTTCATAACCAAACCTAATTCTAACTCTGTGCGAGTTCTTTGTGCTGAAATGGTCAGGTGTGTTCTCTTCCCTACTTTGACCCACCAACACTTTCTATAGGATCCAATTTTGATTATGTGAACTTTATTCATGAACAAATGTAGGAGCTTTTCCATCTTCTGAATTTCAAGGTTATGATGTCATGTTTTGTATAGTGACTAATACAAGAAACAATCACATGCCTTAAAGAATACAGTTTAACAGTTATTTTGTTATGATCGTACAAGTAATTTGTGTGTTGTATTAACAGTGTAGCGCCACTAAGATGTGACAATTACTTTTGTAGATGGCTTAAGGAGCATAAAAATTTAAATGTCTTTGTGGAACCACGTGTTAGCAAGGAACTTCTAGCAGAGGATTCCTACTACAACTTCGTCCAGACATGGGATAATGGTAAGAGAGCTGCTCCTGATTTGATAATTTATTAACACTGGATCTTCTATGCACTATTTCTTTTCTTTCCTGATGGAAACATAGCTAATAATTGTCATGGGAATTGACTCAATTGGTTAATAAGGTAAACTATTTGCATACTGATTATGAACAGTGTAACCATGATGTTGCTTCACTTTATAGTGATCCTTAAGTTATTATCTTTTCAAGGTTATTACGATAGGGTCACGTGTAGGATAACGCATAATTTTCCATTGAAGATTTTTTTTTTGTACTTTCTTATTAACATGTTTGACTTATGCTTAAATCGTTTGTATAATTATTTATTGATTTAGTACTCCGTGTGTTCTACCCAACTAATTAGAAAAATTTTATAGATGAGGAGACAAAGCTGTTGCACACGAAGGTTGATCTAATTGTAACACTTGGTGGTGATGGAACTGTTTTATGGGTAAGCAAATCCATTTATTTGATACCTCCACTGTGATGCATCCTTGAAGTTTGTTTGATATAAGTTACACCTTTCAGTAGTGTGGTTATGGGTCCAGGCTCGCTAGAAAACAACTTATCTGCACTACATCACCCATAGTGTGTAGACATACATTTAGTTGCAGTCATGTCGATGTATATAAATTCTAAGAACTGATTAGATTTGGTACAAGTTTTGCCTGTCAAATCGTTCAACAACGGTTGGACCTGGTATGATAGCTTATAGGTGATTCTGTCAACCATCATTATATCTTCCTGGCATCTTCTGGCCCAAATAACGATTATTCTGCTTCAAAACTAATCATGCCATGTTTTAATTTGTAATTTCACTTAGATGTAATTCTTTTCAATCCCTCTGCTACTGAAATTTAGTTTCTGATTGGGTACTTTTTGACAGGCTGCATCATTGTTCAAAGGACCAGTGCCTCCAGTTGTTGCATTCGCCCTTGGATCGTTGGGTTTCATGACGCCTTTCCGTATCCTTTATCATAAATGCTGAAACATTCTGATCATATATATCATATAGAGAGGCTGGATTTGCATTTTCTCAAAAAGGCCATAAAGATTGTAGTTGAAGCTTTCTTCTCTCCTATTGACAGTAAAATTGTATTTCAAGTTGTCCTTAACATATTTTGCAGCAAGCGAGCAATATCGTGAATGCTTGGACAATGTGCTTAATGGACCATTTAGCATCACACTGAGAAATCGACTACAGTGTCATGTAATCCGTGATGCAGCTAAGGATGAACTTGAGACCGAGGAACCAATCCTAGCTCTAAACGAGGTTACAATTGACCGTGGAATATCATCTTACCTTACCTACCTGGAATGCTACTGCGACAGCTCTTTTGTTACTTGTGTACAAGGGGATGGATTAATTATATCAACTACCTCTGGAAGCACAGCATATTCATTAGCAGCTGGAGGATCCATGGTTCATCCACAGGTATGCCTTTAGTTAGTTTTCAGTACTTCCTTTTTATTCTCGAACAGTTCTTAGTATCTCCTACATTTAAGTTGAGTTGCTGCATAGTTCTCTGTCCCAGGCCTCAGCATTACTCGTCCACTCTGATATATTACTGCGGAGTCTAATGTTTTTGTTGGTCTGTGCAGGTTCCAGGGATCCTTTTCACGCCTATTTGTCCGCATTCCTTGTCATTCAGACCTTTGATACTACCTGAATCTGTGACTCTGCGTGTACAAGTGCCGTTCAATAGCAGGGGGCAAGCCTGGGCATCTTTTGACGGCAAAGATAGAAAAATGCTGTCACCTGGTGATGCTCTGATCTGCAGCATTTCTCCTTGGCCTGTGCCGACAGCCTGCCTGGTGGATTCAACAACGGATTTCCTCCGCAGCATCCATGAGGGTCTCCACTGGAACTTGAGGAAGACCCAGTCATTTGACGGCCCGCGTGAATGATGCAACAGTTTTTAAGTTGCATCAGTCCAGTGCCAGAATTTGAGTTGGACAAGACGCTGATGGGTTTGGTCTCTCTGACGCGTTTCCTCCAAGTCCAGCTAACGTCGAGAGGATAATTGTACTTACTTGAGTTTGTTCTTCTTTACCATTTATACGTATAGGTATAGTGCAGAATCCAAACATATCTGCCCCGAGTGTGTACAGGTTTTTGAACTTGAAAGCAACACATGTGGCGAGCTATATACTACTACATACTGATCAGGATAAAGTATGGGGGGAGTACATGCGTGTTGCAACAGCCCGAAATGTAGAACACAACAATGTATGTACTATGTGATTTGCCCCATGATATGAATGAAATAATTCGTTAGCCATGAAATGGCAGGCTCGGACTGATTGCTTCTGTTACAATTATTTACTGTCACGCGATCGGGCAGTTGTGATGCCGAAGCTTCATTCTTTTTCAGCTGCCATACGGGCAACTGACTGTTGAATGGTTTCATGGAGTGTGCATGCTCTTTTGCTCTTCTCGTGACGGCCAGATGAGTACCAGCCGTACGGCCACTTGGGAAATGCTGTGATTTTGAATCCGTGATTAGGATTTGGGAGCATATAACTAAGAGAAAGCTGAGCAGCTTTCGATGTGATTCTGGGCTGCGGCACGTAAAGCCGCGTATAAAAACGACCGGCACATGATTCTTTAATGATTCCACTGATGCTACTACTCGCGAGGGAGTGCGCGCGTCGCCGCCTCAATCGCCGTGCGATGTCGTCGTGTTCCGGCGAGTTGGATTCCTCCGGCGACCCCACCGTCCAGAGGGACGACGAGGACCGGAGAACGTGAAGTCTTTTGTTGCTTTCTTTGTGTCCAACCTACCCCGCTCACGAGTCACGGGCCGGGAACTCTCCCTCCACGCCAATCCAACAACGCCCTCCATCTCCGGTCGAGCTAGCGCCACCATGCACGCACCCAAAACACAGCTCGGCGGCCCCTGTACCACCTTCTCCTCCTCCTCTTCCCCGCCACTAGTAGTAGTGGTAGATCTACCACCTCGCTCTGCCACTGCCGCTGCCATATCTATCCTTTCTCGGAAACATTCTGCACGCGGCAGCAGCTAGCTGCAGAAATGGCAGCCCCTACCCCTACTCTTCTGCTCCAGTTGATGCTGCTGTTGTTGATTGGCGCGGCATCAGTGCGCGCGGCCGACATGCCGATGCCGGTGAACGAGGAGGTGCTGGGTCTGGTGGTGTTCAAGTCGGCGCTGTCCGACCCCTCCGGCAAGCTGGCCACCTGGACGGAGTCGGACCCGACGCCGTGCAACTGGCCGTGCGTGGAGTGCGACCCGGCCACCTCCCGCGTGCTCCGCCTGGCGCTTGACGGGCTCGCGCTCTCCGGGCCCATGCCGCGGGGCCTCGACCGCCTCACCGCGCTGCAGGACCTCTCCCTCGCCCGCAACAACCTCTCCGGCCCGCTCCCGCCGGGCCTCTCCCTGCTCAAGTCGCTCCGCTCCATCGACCTCTCCCACAACGCCTTCTCCGGCCCGCTCCCCGACGACGTCGCGCTGCTCGGGTCGCTCAAGTACCTCGACATCACCGGCAACGCCTTCTCCGGCCCGCTCCCGGCGTCGTTCCCGCCGTCGCTCCGGTTCCTGATGCTGTCCGACAACCAGTTCTCCGGCCCGCTGCCGCAGGGGCTGGGCAAGAGCTCGCTCCTGCTCCACCTCAACATGTCCGGGAACCAGCTGTCCGGGTCGCCGGACTTCGAGGGCACGCTCTGGTCGCTCTCGAGGCTGCGCACGCTCGACATGTCCCGCAACCAGTTCGCGGGCCCCGTCGCCGACGGCATTGCCCGGCTCCACAACCTCAAGACCGTCAGCCTCAGCGGCAACAGGTTCTTCGGCGCCGTCCCCAAGGACATGGGCCTGTGCCCGCACCTCACCAGCGTTGATCTCAGCGCCAACGCGTTCGACGGCCACCTGCCCGACTCCATCGCCCAGCTCGGCTCGCTCGTGCACTTGTCCGCGTCCGGCAACCGGCTCTCCGGCGACGTCCCGAGTTGGCTTGGGAAGCTATCCGCGGTGCAGCACCTGGATTTATCCGACAATGCGTTCACCGGAAGCTTGCCGGACTCGCTCGGCGACCTCAAGGCTCTGAGCTACCTCAGCCTGTCCAATAACCAGCTCTCCGGCTCCGTCCCGGACGCCATGTCCGGGTGCAGCAAGCTCGCGGAGCTGCACCTGAGCGGCAACAAGCTCACCAGCAGCATCCCGGACGCTCTGTTCGACGTCGGCCTCGAGACGCTCGACATGTCGTCGAACGCGCTCTCGGGCGTCGTGCCGTCGGGCTCCACGAGGATGGCGGAGACGCTGCAGTGGCTGGACCTCTCGGGCAACCAGCTCACCGGCGGCATCCCCGCCGAGATGGCGCTCTTCTTCAAGCTCAGGTACCTCAACCTGTCCCACAACGACCTCCGCACGCAGCTGCCGCCGGAGCTCGGGATGCTCCACAACCTCACGGTGCTCGACCTCCGGAGCACCGGGCTGTACGGGGAGATGCCCAGCGACATGTGCGAGTCCGGAAGCCTCTCCGTGCTGCAACTCGACGGCAATTCGCTCGCTGGTCCCATCCCCGACAGCATCGGGAACTGCTCGTCCCTGTACCTACTGTAAGTAGTAATGTTTCTCCTCGCATTCTGTGTATTGTTTGCATTCCTGCATGACGATGATGTGTCAACGTCTGAGTCTGACGGATGAACAATGAACATGCATGCAGGAGCTTGGGGCACAACGGCTTGACCGGGCCGATCCCGGCGGCCGTGTCGGAGCTGAAGAAGCTGGAGATCTTGCGGCTGGAGTACAATCACTTGAGCGGCGAGATACCGCAGCAGCTGGGCGGGCTGCAGAACCTGCTCGCGGTGAACATCTCGCACAACCGGCTCGTGGGGCGGCTGCCGTCGTCGGGCGTGTTCCAGAGCCTGGACGCGAGCGCGCTGGAGGGCAACATCGGCATCTGCAGCCCGCTGGTGGCGGAGCCCTGCCGGATGAACGTGCCCAAGCCGCTGGTGCTGGACCCCAACCAGTACCCCCACGGCGGCGACGGCGGCGACAACAACAACCTCGAGACGGGCGGCGGCGGTGGCGCGGAGGGAGGGCCGAGGAAGCGGCGGTTCCTGAGCGTGTCCGCCATGGTGGCCATCTGCGCGGCGGTCGCCATCATCGTCGGCGTCGTCGTCATCACCTTGCTCAACGTGTCGGCGCGGCAGAGGGCCGAGGCCTCGGCGGTCACCAAGAAGAAGAAGGAGGAGATGATGGAGAGCGCTGTTACTGAGACAACTCCTCCTAGCTCATCGACCGGCAAGTCGTCCGGCGGCAAGCTCACCGCCGGCAAGATGGTGACTTTCGGGCCGGGCAGCAGCCTTCGCTCCGAGGACTTCGTGGGCGGCGCCGACGCGCTGCTGAGCAAGGCGACGGAGATCGGGCGCGGCGTGTTCGGGACCGTGTACCGTGCGTCGGTGGGGCAAGGGCGGGTGGTGGCCATCAAGAAGCTGGCGACGGCGAACATCGTGGCGTCGCGCGACGACTTCGACCGGGAGGTGCGCATCCTGGGGAAGGCCAAGCACCCCAACCTGCTGCCCCTCAAGGGCTACTACTGGACGCCGCAGCTGCAGCTGCTCATCACCGACTACGCGCCGCACGGCAGCCTCGAGGCGCGCCTCCACCGTCACGGCCTGGAGGACGCGTTGCCGCCTCTGACGTGGGAGGAGCGGTTCCGGGTGGTGTGCGGCACGGCGAGGGGCCTGGCGCACCTGCACCAGGCGTTCCGGCCGCCGATGATCCACTACAACGTGAAACCGAGCAACATCATGCTGGACGAGCGGTGCAACCCGATGGTGGCCGACTTCGGGCTGGCGCGGCTGCTGCCCAAGATGGACAAGCACGTGCTCAGCAGCCGGTTCCAGGGCGGCGGCATGGGCTACGTCGCGCCGGAGCTGGCGTGCCAGAGCCTGCGCGTCAACGAGAAGTGCGACATCTACGGCTTCGGCGTGCTCATCCTGGAGCTCGTCACGGGGCGCAAGGCCGTCGAGTACGGCGACGACGACGTCGTCATCCTCATCGACCAGGTGCGGGTGCTGCTCGAGCACGGCAACGTGCTCGACTGCGTCGACCCGACCATGGGCGACTTCCCGGAGGAGGAGGTGCTTCCCGTGCTCAAGCTGGGCATGGTGTGCACCTCGCAGATCCCGTCCAACCGCCCGTCCATGGCGGAGGTGGTCCAGATACTGCAGGTCATCAAGGCGCCCGTGGGCGGCAGAATGGAAGCCTTCTGACACCGTCGTCGCCCTCCTTCCTCCACAGGCCGCAAGTACTACGTGCATTGATGCTAGCTAACGTCGCCGTCCCTTGTTCATGTGTTCTCCTCGATCCTCTCTCTCTCTCTCTCTCTCGTGAGAAACTGGCTGCCCCAGTTCTGTACTCTAGCGTGACAGTAGGGTAATTCTTTCAGCTTTGGTGTCGCTTTTGGATGTCAAATCCTGGCGCCTTCTTCCACCTCCTGCCAAGCATCATGCAGTTTTCTGTACCACTGGAAGTGACCGACTCATCATGCATATTCTCTCTTCTGCTTTCATTTTCAACCGTGTTGTACATACAACTGGCCCTTGCATGCATGTCACTCTGTATCGAAGTGCTCCTGTGAACAGTGAGTGAGTTGGCGCCTTGCCCTTGCCCTGCGATTCATGCCACCTCTGCTTGTCGCTTCAACTCTTCGCGAGGCATGTGAGTGCACAGCTAAAGCGGGTATGGTGCATGAAACTCGGAGGTCCACCGCCCACGGCATCTGGGGGGGATGAACAGATCGATAGTGCCTGGATAAATTAACCTTTTGCGAGCATGTGGGTCCTTGATAGGATCCTGGATGAATGAATTGTGCTGGCTTGGCGCCATGCATAACTTGGACCATATTCTGATCAGATTGACATCTGTTCAGTCCGGCGAGTTCTTTACTCTGCATTGCATGACAACAACCAGACTGTTCGTTTCGCTGCAGCTGCGGCTGCGGCTGCAGAAAAATAACTGCGAACACTGTAGCTGCTGCTGAAAACACTGTAGCTGCTGCTGAAGAAATAAATGCGAACACTGTAGCTGCTGCAAATAGAAAAATGTGAGCCAGTCCTGAGTCTCCTGACGTAAAGTAATAATTTGAAGATTTTTTGTCCCACAACTTGCAGAGTTGATCAGGTATTCAGGTGCACATGACAGTCACTCCTGGAGTACTCATCTTGTAGACCAAGTGAATTCGTAAGAAAACAATTCACCTTCTATTGCCAAGAACACGGACAGTAGTTGCGCTACAGCTGTGCGCTCATCTGTCGACTGTATTTGTTTGTCTTGATTTCCGCTTTCTGGTCATCGTATCCAAAGGGCTAAGTGATCGCTTTGTATTTGGCAAATTTTACCTTGTTCGTTTGCTTCAGCTCATCAAGGCGGCAGTGGTGGACCTCGTGTCTGTCTTGTGGGCGCCATGCATTTTCAGATCACTGTACCATTTTCATTTGATCCCACTTCACCTTTTTTGACCTGTCAGTTCACCCCTTTTAGCATGCCAGCGTTGTATCTTATGATTGGCCCCGTACCTGCGCGATTCGTTGCCGATAGTATCTGCCATACAATCAGTCGTTGCGAGATCTGCCTCTGCACTTGAGTGGCGCGAATTTTACTATTTTTCGGTATCGAGTTATATGCACTTGTAATCAAACTTCAGTAGCAAACAGTCCAGCCACACACCCTAGTTCAGTATCAATGGAAAAGGGGTTCCGTACGAAATGCTGATTTTTAATGTGAACGGGGGCTGAAATCATTTTTAAATGCTGGTTTTTTTACCGTTCGAAATCAACTGCCGGCAAAGTTCGAAATACCAGGAACACATTCTTATGAGGGAAGGCAGAGACAGACAGCACAAATGGCCAAGGCCTGTTCACGCATTCGCTCTCGTCTTCTTGGTACTAGCAGCGTCTCATCTTTGCCGCGAGGGTATTCAAAGCTAATGCAAGATTACAGAACATCTCGGAACCAGGGACCACGGAATGAGAGAAGTTCCGACTGAAATGCAGACAACGGGGTAGCGCCATATCGAAGTGCTGCTAGTGGTAACGAACGAGGCGGCTTGTCTCTCTAAGAGGGCACGTTGCCTTGTTCCACGCCCATACGCTCTGGCACGTTGTACAGTTAGCAGCAGTAGTAGGCTTTTCATTTTGTCTTTCGTACACAGATTAGTACTAGCAGCTATGATTTGAATTTGAAGTAAAACAGACTTTTTAATTATGCTGGTGTCGATTACTTAACGTTGTTTCTTCAAAATCACTGTGCTTAACCATCTTTTGAGAGTGATGACAAACATTGATTACTAACCTTACTACGGCTGGGAATGGAATGAGCCATCGAGGTCTAAACAAGCTTGCCATGTGCAGTCCTCCCTCAGACCGGTCAGACAACCAAGCTAAACCTCTTACGTACGACGACAAAAGCAGTAGTGAAGCTAAGCATGAATTTCATCATGCACTCAATTAAGATCAGGGTCCAATTTCCCAATGCCGATAGACAGATGCACAGTTATGGATTACCACCAACCAATTGACGCTAGCTAAAGTCACCAACAAAATTCGCCTACCACCAATAGACAGCTGCTAGTACGCAACTGGCAGCGATCAAACACAGTACAAAACTTTTCTGATGCCTCTAGGAACTGTCTGATCAGCAATGCTGGATCCTACCCTACTACTCACTCCCACCCCGTAGCACCAGCTTTGATACTCTTAATGCAAATCACCCAGACCTCTACGCGGCGGCAACTGGCGACTGCTTAGGGCCATTGACACGGGTGAACCTCGCATTCCCCTTCTGGAAGGGCCGTGATGGATGGAAACCATTACCGTTCTGGTGATAGCCGTTCCCAGGTGGTGGTCCCCGTCCGCGACCTGAGAACTCATTCCGGTTTCTGAAATTCCTCCGGTTGAAGTTCTCGTCATCATTTCTCCGGTTGAAGTTCTCACCATCATTCCTCCGGTTAAAGTTCTCTCCATCATTCCTCCCGCTGTCATTCCTCCGGTTGAAGTTTCCGCCGTCATTCCTGCCGTTGAAGCTCTCACCATTCCTGTTGTTGAAGTTATCGCTGCCACGGTAGCTGGCATTGTTCGCATAGCCACCTCCCCGTCCTCTGAAATTATCACCGCGGTACACTCCCCTGCCTGATTGGAAACGGCCACCTCCACCATTATCGCCACGAGTGACAATGACACCATTCACAACTGAGGAAAGAGAACCAGGTCAGATATCTCATTCTAACAAATGCATGGCCCACATAACAGATTATATAAAACAGGAGCAAACAATCAAGCAGAATAGCAAAAAAGGTCTCTAGGCCATAACTGAATTCCTAGCAGCAAAAAGAAAAAGTTCAAAGCACAAGGAGCCATGAAAGGACGTTAATCCTGTTTCAAATGCTACCCAGGATATAGTGGGTATCAATAATAATAACAATGGATAGCACATGGGTGAGAAGAATCTCATCATCGTCCTCTACAAGTTTGTAAAAGACATAAGTGACAAATTGGAAGATTCAGAACATCCATAACGGGCTGAATTTGAAGTATTATTGATTAGGTAAATCTAGATACAAAAAATCTACATCATGCACAGAACATGCGTAACAGATAGATTGTTTTACCTCGTGTAGTTGTCCGTTTCTCCTCAACATAGACTTCTTTCTCGCCCATATGAACTGGAGATGCCTGCATGACAATTAGGTAGTATAGCTTACAGTTCAGAATGTCATATGCCACAAACATCCAATGGTTAAAATATGAGTAAAAAAAATATATACATGGAGTATCAGGCAGCAAAGATGATTCAGCAACTGAACCATCAAGAATCAGTAAGCCTTACAGCAAAGTGCAATTGTAGATATACCGATAAAATTATGTTTTACGGTCCCATGACATTTAGAACCTCAAGTAAAACACACTCAGCAGGAAGTCGTCAATGGAAAAAAAAAGTAATTGATGACAGTAACGGCAACTTTTCACTACAGTTCCACACACACAGAAAAATAAAAGTGGTAAGGTCCAGAAAAGTTGCATACAAACACAAATATTGATAGAAGCACTGAAGAAAAGGCTAACCTCAATAGCTGCTTGCATAGACTGCTGGGACTCATATTCAATAAAGCCAAAGCAGAAACCATCAGTCTGTAGCAGTGCAGCAGACATTGTTAGAGGATAATATATGATGTAGCTAAAACTAAAATCAAACCCGAAAGTTACTAACCCTATTGTTCCTAACTTGGATGCCACCTGGCTTGATAGCACCAAACTTCTTAAATTCCTCCTCAACCATCTGAACAGACGCGTTGAAAGGCAAATTCTTCACAAAGACTGAATAGCCTTGCTCTGCAAGACAGTATAAGTAACGTTAATAGTGCCAAAAGGACTGCATATACTAAAGCCAAATCCAGAACCAACCGTTACGAGGAGAGTTGTTTTCGGTAACATTCTTATCACTTGGAGCAGCTTCTGCTACCGTTACTTGGGTTGGCTTTGGAGAAGACTTTGCTTGGCCTTCAACAATCTTGGTGACAGGTTTAGGTGCAGGCTTAGTTTTGGCAACTGATGGAGACGGTTTGGCAACAGGCGGAGTTGGTGGTCCCTCCTTCATGACCTTCACCTGTGAAGCAAGCCATATTTCAGGTAAGTGATCAATATGAAAAGAGCTAACCAGATGTCCGGAATCGATACAAACCACTTCTGAAACATATTAAGAACATGGCATAAGCTGCATGGAATTCTACATTAAAGACATCAAGTCGAGCAGCAAAAGAAATAAGACAGAATAACAGTAACTCACAATGGATGCATAAGATTTCTTAGTAACGTCCGTCTGAGTTGGAGCAGCAGGAGGCGGAGGGGGAGCAACAACGGCTTTGTTTGCATCCTCTTTTGCCACTTGCGCTAGTGGATTGATAGAAACATTATTTTCAAAAGCAGTGTCATTAACAGTAGGGTCAATAACTTGCCCCTCTGTGACATTGTTCTCCATCGCTACATGGTCTGAGTTCCGATTCTCATCAACTGGAGTAGGTTCTGTTAATGCCAAAAATGTTACCACACAATGAATCGCAGGTTTTCATAGGAAAATGCATAAATCCTCTACCTGTTTCCGTTGCAGATTTAGCATTCTGATTGTCTTCATTTTCTTGAATAACAACATGATTTATTTCTGGTGGTGGCCTTTCCGCTATAAATCTAAACACATCATTGAGAACAAAATAGCCACCACTTTCTTGAGGAGCTAGAAAGAATGTCTGGGTAAATTTACGACAAATGCCCTCAGATGAAGTTAAGGACCCAGTAACAACAATGAGCACCCCATCCTTGTGTGATAATTGTGCATCTGCAGTCTCTATCTCCGTTAAGCAGTTTCTGAAGTCCATAGACATGATTTTTTCATTGATTTCCTGCTCATAAGATGAACCTAAGCATAGTTAATCTCAATTATAAAGGGTGTGTCAGTGGTAAAACAAAAATTTCATACTAGATCTTACATGTAGAGTGGTTACAGACACCATGGTTCCATTAGAATCTAGTCGGCCAAGAATGCTGCTGTCTTGATAAAACTTGTGCACCTGATCTGGTGATTCGTGTAGAATGTGGTAATATTGCTGAACAAATACACCACTGATCTGTAATAAAGAATCAACAAAAATTTAGCAATACTGACAATAGTTGCATTTACCAACCTCACAGGAGGATACAACTTACCACATGGGGACTTATTGTGTGATTTACTGGATTTCCTGCTTGCGCTGCCATCGCTGCTATTAAGTATACATTAATGCCTTATCTCCAACACAATTATAGGGGACATTATAACAAGAGAGCATAGCAGAGTAAGATTTGTCCACAAGTTTCAAGGAACAAGAGGACTAGCAGCATATTCGTGAGACTACCCAACATTGGCAACACATAATCATGGCAAGAAAATAAGGCTATTGCAGACAATGTATACAAGCACTGTGGTATCCACAATAACAGAAATACTGAAAAAACAACAGTTCAGCAATTCACTGTTTATGTTCAACACTATGCAAGAACATACGTCAAAAGTGGAATGGCGATCTCATAAGTTACCTCTGTCCATAAGATAAGAAAATAATTTGTCTAGATTTCAAACATACTACTCCCTCCGTTCTTAAATTGATGTTGTCATTGACTTTTTTGAAAAAGTTTGACCACTCGTCTTATTAAAAAAAAATTAAAAAATATTATATATTTTATTATGATTTGTTTTATCACTAAAGAAATTTGTAACATAACTTATAATTTTGCATATTTGAGTTAATATTTTGAATAAGACGAATGGTCAAACGTAACTAAAAAAGTCAACAGCTACATCAATTTAAGAACGGAGGGAGTATAGTTTAACACAAAACGTGTATCTGTCTACAATAATTAGCTAAAATCTTAGGTTCAAAATATCACCACTCTATAATACACCAACTCAGCTGATCCCAGAATCGTAATATCCCCACTCAATAAAATACCAACTCATCTACTTTTCCAAAATAATGGACAACATCTCCAGAATAATCACTAGCATAAGAAAATACAAAACCCAGTTTTTTATTTAATCTATTTTTAAAAACTTTCAGACATTAACAGATCCGTATGTCTTTTTTTTTTCCTAGAGTAAAACCGTAGGGGAGCTACTAAATTAAAACGAAAGAGTTTATGTTCAAGCACCAAAGAAAATTAAGTTTTGAAGGGGGAAACGTCTAATTGTCTATCCTACCCTTTCCCTGTTTGTTGTTAGGCTAATTTGATATATCGCTTTTCTAACAAGTAACGCACTACGCCTCCAACCGTTCCTCCACCAAAGGACTAACGTAAGAACACTGTGGCACGGTGGTTTTTTCTTTTTTTTTGAACGGACACGGTGGTTTATTGTTGTCCATCTAGATTATATGACACGAAAAAATCCGAAGGAAATGAAAAAACAAAATACAAACCGTATGACAGTTAGCTAATCAAATCGGGAATATGCTACTGGATGAGAATTTCAGCATAGAGACACTAATGGGCAGATAAGCAGATCTCAATATCATTCGCGCACTGTAAAATCTAATGGCATTTCCGAGCCAGCACGGGGCACATACAGAGGTGACTAACCAAGTAACCATACATCAATAACCCAGATCAGTTGCCTACTATTTCAATACAGAGTAACCAAATGGACACTAAGAAGGAACAAAATTCGAGCTAAGGCATACCTCAATCGGATGTTATTTCAACTCGAATCGTCCTTTCTCCCCGCTCGATCCGACGTTCACCAACTCGATTCGCGGTTCCACAAATCAACCCGGCGTACTCCTCTCCGTTCCCCAACTCAAATTCCTCGAAATTACTCCCTAAGCCTGACAGCAAGGGGGAGCACGAGATGATGGCGGAACCGACGGGAGACGAGGAGGTAGGCCACACGCCTCTGGCTGATGAAAGCTGGTGCCCTTGACAGGGGAAAGGGAGGAGAAAAGGCGGCGGCTGCAGCAACGAGCAAATGGCGCAAGCCGCTAAGGAACCCTAATGGGCTGATTTTTTTACGCGCGGTGAGCACAGCCCATCCGATTAGGCCGAGCAAAATCTGGAGCGACGATTCGCTCCCCTGATTTGTTCACTCTGGCTTGGATGTATGGGCAAAGCCCAAATTTTGTTGTCTACCGCTAATATTAGTTGGCTCACAATAAGAAAATCCAAAATCCATCACTACCCCTGTATATGGTCATTATTAAAAAAATGTGCATGCCCCCCAATTTTTTTTAAAAAAAATAATTCTCAAACCCAGTAAGTAGAGAACTTGTTCGCACGCTCATCGTGGAAAAAATTGAGATGTAGTTTCACAAAGATGCAATTTCTTGACCTATATTGTATCATGCACGTTCGATCCCACATGTCATATGCACATTCCGACTTGCCATGTGATGCCTATCGTCCTAATTTAACTGGCATTTTAGCTCGTCATAGAGATTAAGGAGAGTTGATAAAAATGAGTACGTATAAAATGAGGATGGGAGAGACAGAGATATACATGTATTACAAAGAGATAAAAGGTGGATTGAGAAGTGACAATTGCAATTACATTATTTTGAAGAAAAAAAAACTGAAGGAAACTAAAGTGATAAATAAAGTGAGACAAAGATTAGTATTTTTTTTCAAAAGTTTTGTGAAAGAACATTCAAAAGTTGTAGTTTCAAAAGTTTTGTGAAATAACATTCAAAAATTTAATTTTTATGTTGCAATTGTAGTTTTCTGAAAATTACTCCTATAGAAAGGAACTTTAGGATTTTGAAATCGCACTGTACGCTTTAGAAAGTTTAAAGATATAAATATACATTTTTAGAGTTAATAAGAAAAGTAAATGAATTTCATTTTATATGCTTTAGAAAAACTGTACCACAAGTGACTTTGCAATGCCCGCGCCTGTGCCAACTGCCAAACAACGGCCACCCCCCTGCGACTTTGCAATGCCCGCGGCCCCGCGCCGCTCCGTCGCTCTCCGGCTAGCCCACGGAGATTCCGCACGGGGAATCAGAATCCGCGGGCCGGCGGCACGAGTGGGTGGCCCACCAGCGCACGCCCGGATCTGATTCGACAATGGCGCCCTTTGTTGACGAAGCCCACGAGTGGAATCCCTCGTTGTCGTTGAGAGGGACGGAGGGTTGGTGTCTTGGTGACAGCCGTCACGCCAACCTCGTTGGTCGACGGCCGCTCCAACATTTCCTCTTGACCCGCTTCGGCGCCTCCGCCCGCCCACCACCCAAACCGAAGTCTCCTCGTACATAAAGCCGCCGCCACCGCGCCCTGTTGCGCTCGCTCGCTCGCGCACCGCCCGCCTCCGCCACCGTGCGCCTCGTGCCGAGCCACCTCGCTCCCCTCGCCGGCTTCCCATGGCATTCCCGTTCTCCTCTTCGCTCGCCGCCCCGTCCTCCCAGCCCGCCCCGCTCCAACCCCGCCTCCACCTCCCACTCCAGCCACCCCGCCTCTCCCTGCTCCCCTTCTCCCGCCCCTTCGCGCTGCCCCTCCGCCTCAGCATTCCGCGCCCCATCCTCCCGGCCCTCCCACACGCGCTTTCCTCTTCCAGCGGCGGCGAGGACGGCGACAACAATAACAACAACAACAGCGGCGGCGGCGGCGGGGATGACGGCGAGGACAATGACGGCGGCGACGGGCCCGACAACCGCGGGGAGGCGCTGTTCGTGCTCGCGCAGCTGGGGAGGAAGCTCGAGAGCCTGCCGTCCGATCTCGCCGCTGCCGTGGAGGGCGGCCGCGTCACGGGGGAGATCGTCCGCCGCTTCAACGAGTTGGAGGGGTCAGCGCTCTTCCGCTGGCTTCTCCAGTTCCAAGGCTTCAGGGAGCGCCTCCTCGCCGACGACCTCTTCCTTGCCAAGCTCGCCATGGAGTGTGGCGTCGGTGTCATCGCCAAAGTATTGTATTATATCTCCCGTTCATATTTTATTTTTTCCTTAAAAAAAACATCACGGTTGGCTTGAGCTGTATATAATAATCTGACTCTTTCTGCAATTCTCCCTTTGTCAGACTGCAGCGGAGTACGAGAAGAGAAGGGAGAATTTTGTCAAAGAGATTGATATTGTGATCGCTGATGTGGTACGCCAAAATTTTCTGACCTCACGTCAAACCTTTGCCTTGTGGATTCTGCTCTAATATCGTCAGTTAATAAATAATAATGCCACCTGTATTGTTACAATAAGGCTTACTGTCATGACGAATAATAAGATCTTGAAGCAAGCAAACCGCCATATCCAAAATATGTTAGAACATGATGTTATTCTTAGCGAAAAACGTAATAAATTGTTACGATTTGTACAATATCATTTTAATTGTGGCCATATGAAGAGTGGGCAAATGGAGCAGATCTTCAGTGATTTTTCTTCTCCAATTATAAGGGGAAAAAACTCAAACCAAAGGGTAGAGATAGGCCAGAAAATGAAAACCAGCCCACACCAGGGCGCCTCTTACCCCTTGAAAGCTAAGCTAACACATAGAATGGGTCCTTTCTGTGAGAACGTTGTTAACCTCACAACTGGAGGTCTTAGCACCATGCTATCATCACGTTCTATCCAATTATGAGAATACTTCACAATCTTACTCCATGACTTCTTGCTTATTAGTATACTTTCAGTTCTTCTGTTATGAAACCTGATTCTATTGTTGCATCTGTTGCTTGCTACCCAGGTCATGGCAATAGTCGCAGATTTCATGCTTGTCTATCTTCCCGCTCCAACTGTATCTTTGCAGCCACCACTTGCAAGAAATGCTGGAGCCATCGCCAACTTTTTCCACAACTGCCCAGATAATGCTTTTCAAGTATTGTAACCTTTCCCTTTTTGTTGGTTTCATATACTTCCTATATCTTTCCTTTGTGAATGTGAGAACTCTTTTGCAGATTGCTTTGGCTGGAAGGTCCTACTCTCTTCTGCAGAGGCTTGGAGCTATTATGGTAAAGTAGCTTCAATGGCCTGACTTCAGTTTGTTTGCAACCTATATTGTTGCACTAACGACAGTAAGTTCTTTGCAGAGGAATGGTGCCAAGCTTTTCGCTGTGGGAACGAGTGCTTCTCTGGTAACTGACCTTTCGTAGCTGTATAAAAAGTTACATTTGATCCTATTATGTAGTATCATTCACACAGAAGGAAAATTATATCTTCAATTGATCTGTTATGTGCAAAAATAATTTACAGAAAGATTGGATTCATCATGTCATACTCTCTGAGATAGTTTGGTAATTTTTGCCGTGTCAATTTTTCTTCTTTCTCAGATTGGCACTGGTGTCACCAATGCAATTATCAAAGCGAGGAAGGCTGTTGACAAGGATCTCGTTGATGAAGTTGAGGATATTCCAGTTGTATCAACTAGTGTTGCCTATGGTGTATACATGGCAATTTCCAGTAACCTAAGGTAAGCATAGTCTCCAAACATTTAAGCAGACGATACATAAGTTTTTGTCCTTTTGAAAATCTTTACATCTGCTCTCTTGTTTCATTATGAGGCTCCTGAGGGACTAAGCCCTTTGAATTTATATTATGAGGGCCCTGAGGGATGAAGGCCATGGTTATAATCATTTTACAATTTGCAATGTCCAGAATAAATTTTGGTTTTCTATTTATGGTTTAATTTCTAGTTTAATAACACAAAAAAATGTGTGCTTCATCAGGTACCAGATTCTGGCTGGTGTAATCGAACAGAGGATGCTGGAGCCACTTCTTCATAAGCACAAGGTGCTACTGAGCGCGATGTGCTTTGCCGTACGCACAGGGAACACATTCTTGGGTTCTTTGCTGTGAGTAACATATAACTCAGCTGGAAATTGAATATTGTATCCTATTACTGTGGTAGCATTACTTACTGGTGAACTTTGTGAACAGCTGGGTTGACTATGCCAGATTGGTGGGTGTCCAAAAGGTTCAAGAAGAGGCTTGAAGTTGGAGCAACCTATTTGCATGTTATTTTGTTACTAGTTCAAAGTATCTGCGGTGGCTTGTTTGCTCTCTAAAATGTAACGCTTCTTATTGCACGCCTAGATTTCAATTTAGTTTTGGAGGCCAAAGGTAGAGAAATCTGTCGAATTCTTGTGAACAACATTGTTATACTTTTCTTCCAACAAGTTTGCTACTTGCAACGGCTGTCACTCTGGTTATACTATAATACTAGGAATTCCATGATAGTACCTATGTTTGACTTTTGACCGTAGGGTTAGGAACTTTCTGTTGTCCTGTTTCATCTGTGTGCATTCTTGCCGTGCTGTATTTTTTTTTTTTTTTTGAGGGTAAGGACGGCATCAAATTGTTTTCTCTATGACAGCTGCATATTCAACAACCTTTACAGATTATACTAGTCTTAAGCTGACTTGTGGAAATAATGTTGGACCCGTCCTTTGCCGTGTGAATATTTTTAGACCCCGTTTCGTTTTCCTTGCTAACATTGATTTTATGTTGGGAAATTTCGGTTGGTAGCTCAATTTTTAACTTTGAAACTTTGACGCCATCTACTGTCGCGTCTGTATGGTAACATACCAGCATCATTCTTTCCCGGCAGTTTGAGAGGGGTGATGTATTCTATTTTTTTAAAAAAAAAAGTTGAGAGGGGAGATGTTCAAATGGGCTGGAGATCTTACAGAAGCCCATTACAAGCTTCTATCTTACACGACAGGCCCAATCCAACAAGACCCAGAAGAACCCCATTAAGCAGAACTGAACCCTAATTAACTCTGAGATAGCACCCAAACCCTTGTCGAGCCCGCTCCGGACGCCAATTCCTCCGCCTGATCGGCGATCGCGATGCTGCCGTCGCCGCAGACGCCGCTTCCGTCCGGCGGCACGATGTTCCTCCCACCCCAGCCTCAGGCGGCCGCGTGCACGTCCATCTGCTGCACTTGCGGCGTCTCCATGCCGCCGAACGCGGCCAACACGTGCGCGCGCTGCCTCCGATCGCATGTCGACATCACGGAGGGCGCGCCGCGCCACGCCGCCGTGGTCTACTGCCCTTTGTGCTCCTCCTACCTCCAGCCCCCGCGGTCCTGGCTCCGCGCCACCCCGGAGTCGCCCGAGCTCATGCAGATCCTCCTCCGCCGCGTCCACCGCCCGCTCGCACGACTCGGCGTCACACTCTCCGCCGCGGAGTTCGTCTTCACCGAACCCCACTCCAAGCGGCTCAAGCTCCGGCTCCGCCTCCGGCGCGAGGTCCTCCACGGCGTGACGATGGAGCAGGCCCACGTCGTGGAGTTCACCGTCCACGACCGCCTCTGCGACGGCTGCGGCCGGGCCCAGGCCGACCCGGACCAGTGGGCCGCCGTCGTGCAGGTGCGCCAGCGCGCGTCCCACCGCCGCACGCTCCTCCACCTCGAGCAGCAGCTCGTCAGGCACGCCGCCGCGGCCGCGGCACTCCGCGTGGACGCCGCTTCGGGCGGGCTCGACTTCTTCTTCGCGTCGCGATCCCACGCCGCGCGCCTCGTGGACTTCGTCTCCTCCGTGGCGCCCGCTCGCGTCGGCACGGTGGCGAAGCAGCTCGTCTCGCACGACACCAAGAGCAACACCTTCAACTTCAGGCACACGTTCGCCGTGGAACTCTCCCCGATCTGCCGCGACGACCTCGTCTTCCTGCCCCGGGAAGCGTCGCGCGACCTCGGAGGCCTCGGCCCCCTGGTCCTCTGCGTCAAGGTCACCAACGCGATCGCGCTGCTTGACACGTCCAACGCGCGCGTCGTCGTGCTCGGCATCAAGGACTACGACCGGTACAAGTTCGAGCCCCTGCTCACCAGTCGCCGGCTCATCGAGTACGTTGTGCTCGACATCGAGCTCGATCGGTCCAGAGATGTCACAATGACCGCCTCGAGGTACATGATGGCATGGGCGCAGGTGGCGCGCGCGTCAGACTTGGGCAAGAACAACACCATCTTCACCGTGAAGACGCACCTCGGCCACCGTCTAAACCCTGGAGACCATGCCTTCGGATACGACCTCTACGGCGTCAACGCCAACAACCAGGATCTTGAGCAGTATGGGCAGAGCCACCAGTTACCGGATGCAGTGCTCGTCAAGAAGAGCTATAAGAAAGAAGACGGTAAGCTGCAAGACGGTAGGAACCGCGAAAGCGCCGAGATTGAAGAGATCGCCATGGGGCTTGGATGCATTGATCTGAACTCGTCCGACGAGAAGGAGCTTGACGAGCTGCTAGAGGACCTCACCCTCTGATCGGTTATGAGTTGCCACTGCTTACGTTTCATCGATCAGTACATCTTATATGTTTGAATATTTTTTTTTGTTATCATTCTGCAGTAAGCATATTTCTCAGCTTCATTAAATTAGCAATTACTCGTTCTCAGTTTGACATGTGTTGGGCTGGATGGCTGTCCTCGCCACCGGGTCCGCGAGGCCTCATCTCATCCATCTCCGCTCAATACCTGCAACTACGAGGTCGCGTGAGGCACTTGCGTTAGCGTGACTGCGCCATGGCGAGGCCGGAGGCCGACATCGTGTGGATCGCCAGAGGGTGATACGTTGCAATGCGAGCAGCCAGCTCAAAGGTCGATGGCGCAGCGTACCTCACCCAGTGAGGCTCCCCGCACGTCCCCGTCGAGGACGACAGATCAATCAGAGGGAGTATTCTGAAGAGTAGCCGCAATATAAAGTTACTAACCTTCCCAGATAAAAAAAAATGAAATTTGGTTGGATTTTGTAGCCTGCATCCAAAAGATGTAAACACAATTTTCTATGTCACATTTTCTGTTCTTGCTAAGCTGCAAAAGTATCTGTTGTTGTGCCTTGAAAAAAGAAGTATCTGTTGTTGGGGCATGTTGACTGATGAGCTACAATAGATTTTCAATTTCAGGGCTTCAGATCAGTAACTGTTTCTCAACTTGCAGGACTGCCCTAGCAAGCATCTTTTGTTTGTAGATAAGGTTTTACTCAAAAGGCATCTAGATAAATCTACTGAAATTATCTAATCAAGTAGTACATCAGTTGAATACTTCAATCTATAAACGAAGCCACCGATTCCGAAATAAATGATTTTTTACGACTCACTACGGCAACTCAGTGGTGATTTCTCACCAATGTTGAGTCAGGATAGACACCTACTTGCACTGAATATTGGTGTAGATTCTAAAGCCGCCTCGGCAACACAAATGTCTCGCTCATAATCAACCGCTTTAGCAACTGCAGTTTGCCAAATCAAACATTATAAAGTAAATCACAATGCAACAGCTTGGACACTCAAGGCAGCAGCATCAAATGCGGCAGACAAGCTGGGCGGCGGCGGCGGATGTTAGGTGAAGACCCGGAGCAGGTGCACGCCCACCGGTGGCTCGTCGTACGGGTAAGTCACCAGCGCGCACACAACGCCGCTCTGCACGTTGCCAGGCGGCGGCCTACAGCAGCTGGTATCCCGGGACGGGTATCGTGGTCACCGTAGCAGCTAGACATGGCCGCTAGCCACCGGACCCGTGCGCGCCATTCTGGCATGGCGTGCGACGGCGGGACCACGCAGACAGCGACGAGGAACACTGGCGGCGCTCGCGCCCTGTGGCGAGCAAGAGGAGGCGCAGCCGCGTCTGAGGGAAAGGACAGGGGATTAAGCAACACAAAGGCGCCCCGGCGAAGCAGAGTAACGAGGCGTTCTAGTGAAGACGGGTTTTTTTTTTTTGTGTAACAGTGAAGACGGGGGTGGTCGCTATTTGAAACAACGACCGGACTGGGTGCTTTGCAATCCGTCCGATTCGGCACGCGCGGCCCGTGATTGATGGGTTGACTGGTCGTCGCCACTCGTCAGGAATCTCAGGATGCTCGGCCGCGGAGCCTCAGGACGGGTGCATCAGTCAGAGCGGGCGCGTGACGGCGGTTGACCCCGGAGTGCCGAGCGTCGGGGACGCCGGCGAGATCGCGGTCGCTTTCTTCTTCACGCGACTGACAGCTTCGATCGACAGGTAGGTTGGTGAGCCAAAGGCTGGACGGTGACCTCCTCGGCTTCTCCTCTCCACTCGTCTGAAGTCTCGGCAGCTTCGCCGCGGAGCCCCAGGCAGGGCGCGTCACCGGAGCGGGGCGTGACGGCGGTTGCCGCCGGATTGACGTGCGCCGGGGACACCGGCGAGACCGTCGTCGCTTTCTTCACGCGACTGACAGCTTCGATCGACAGGTAGACTGCACGGTGAGCTCCTCGGCTGGCTTCTCCTACCTCGCCACGCGCCCTCATCCATTCCTCGTCGCCGGCGTGATGTCTTGCAGGTGGGCGTCGAACGACGGCTAGGAATCGTGACAGCGCCGAGGTTGAAGGTTGAAGAGATCGCCATGGGGCTTGGATGCATTGATCTGAACTAGTCCGACGAGAAGGAGCTTGATGAGCTGCTCGAGGACCTCACCCTTTCATAGGATATCAGTTGCAACTGCGTACGTACCGTTTGCCGTTAATTTGGAAGCATCGATCAGTACTTCTTATATATATTTGAATTTTGTTAACATCAATAGATTTTTATTTTTTTTTAGCATCGTTAACATCAATAGATGAGTGAGTGCAGGGCAATAGTACCATATTCTATGACCGTGGCTTATGCAGTAAGCACTAAACATTTTTATCTAACGGGCCGTGTGTTCATACTAGAATTAACCTAACGGGCCGGGACTGTGGATTTGTGTTTAATAGTATCATTATGTCCTGGCCAGCCCAATTGAGCCGTGGGCTCCGCCGCGTGGACGTATTTTCTTCTGAACTTGCTACGGGCTTGCAGAGTCCAACAGGCCGAATAACAAAATAGTTTAATTAGACGCACACCGGTCCCTTAACCTTGGTCCGATCTGATTAACATCAATTTAGTCCCACACCGGTCCCCTAACCTTGGTGCCAACGTTGGGAGACTACAAAACAAACGCCGGGTGCATCCTTGATACATACTTACCTGGACGGGGTCGATGGCCGATCAAGAAGGGTCATGGCCTAGGCTAGCGACCTCCATTGCACTTGGGAGGAGCGCTATCCTACCATCTCCCTAAATGGGAGAGTGGACGTCATAATTTGTGGTAGAGGGGGTACGCGTTCGCGCGGCCCCTACCAATTTTAAAGTAAAATATTTGTTAACTAAATTCAAATTGTTAATCAATTAGTGACCACGATGTTTTGAAATTTGTATATTTTAACTTTGTTTGCTTTTATAATCCGCCAAGCAAAGAGCGCCCTGAATCCTGATTTCTCTCGTGCTACACTGCCCAACCTCGTCGTTTGTCTGACGTCCCGTGCGGCCGTGCCACTAGTAGATGCTCCGGGCGGCAAGCTGTATGGCTGTCCATTACGGACGGTTGAGAAGTGTTCTGATCGGCTGATTTAAAATTCACGGCTTGGATGCAATTAAACGTGTCCCATATCATCCTTGTCCCGGCATATTTCCGCGTGCTTCTGGGAGCTTCCAGTCGAAAGACACTTCATCCATTGAGCTGAAAGAGATTCTCCCCGACGGCATATTCCAGGACGGCCCAAGCTTTAGCCTGTCTCCTTTGAGAGATCCTCTCGCTCCCTCAGGTACAGTACACAACGATCATCTCACGAGTCATCATCTCCAGGTACAATTTCTCGTGAGAATCAGAACATATCAGTATGCAGCTCCATGATCTACTAGTAATCAATCACCGGGAGTTTTGCCGCTGCAGGATGCCGGAGCAGGAGCCGCCGTTCCGGCCGAGGGAGAAGCTGCTCGAGGTGCAGAGGTACTTCCAGAACGTGCAAAAGCACACCTACTTGAAGGGCCGGTACGACGCCATCACCTCCGTCGGCATCCCTCTCGCGCTGGCCGCCTCAAGCCTGTTCCTCATCGTAAGTTTAAGAACACAAGCTCGCCCATTGATCCATCAGAAAACGCACCCTTTCTAGTTCTAGGCCTTTGTTTTTGACACGTTTGGTGTGTTCGACGCGCAGGGAAGAGGGGTTTACAACATGTCCCATGGCATCGGAAAGAAGGAATGAACTCCAGTTTTGCTGTCGTCGATAGCTTGTGCCTTGTGATATACTACTGAGCGTCTTTCGTTTGTGCTTAGCTTATTGTGATGTGGTTTAACTTGGTAGCTTATTGTGATGTGGTCTACTCTGTAATTTGGTTCTTCGACTTTACTGTTGCACTTTCCATGACTCAAGTTTCTGCATGTCATGGCACGTACTTTCTCCTAGCGGGCTTTCAATTCCTCTGCTGCTTAAATAATCTGAATCATGAACTGTACCTTACCACTACAAAATTACTTTAACTACTTAATACAAAGTTGCCAAGTATAAAATTGCCGACCAAATGTAAGCGGAGATTTGTAACAAATTTATGAACTGGCAGCTGGAAACAACAATTCACAGTAAGCCTGCAGAGACAGAGTGCTGTCCAGCAGTGCAAGTTTTAGCTGACTAGATCCACACAACAGAGGGCTCATACAAGAATTGGCAGGCAAAAAATTATGTTTGATAAAAACTATGCCAATTTGTTGGGCAAAAGCACAATTGATTTATGGCAACGTATCCTATGAGAACCAGGTTCGTGTGAGAACTATGAGAACTCTAATCTGGGTCATATGATCTTTATCCAAAAGGGACGCATAGAGAGAGATGGGAGGGGAAATTTGCAAAAGTATGATTAAGTGAATGGTGATTTTGTAAATCCCCCTCCCACCTAAATTCAAACGCACTATTGAATCAAGATCATGTGACCCAGATTAGAGTTCTTATAGTTCTCACACGAACCTGGTTCTCATAGGATACGCTGTCTTGATTTATATCTTCATACAAAATCAGAATATTATTTGTTACTATCCTCAATCTACCTGTACTGGTCAACTGTCGGTGTTGGCGGTTATCTTTGAGAAGGCACACTGTTTGATGCTTGAGAACGCGACTCCCTTGTTGATCCATTGTCAAACTGTCCACGAACAGGCTGGTACTTTACTGTCCTAGCAGTCCTATGAGTCTGATTATTCGACATGTTTCCATTTCCCCGTGGCTGATTCTGATACAATCCTGATGTATGGAGCTCTGGATAATAAACCTGTTGGTTATGGGTCTGGTATGTTCCTGCAGTTGGGAGTACTTGGGTATGAAATTGATTAGGACTCTGGCGTGGCCGTGGTCCTGTATGAACCAGCTGGTTATAATTCTGGTACGGTTCAGCAGGATGCATCTGAGGATGATAATGATTCTGGTATGGTAATGCTTGATTCCCTGTCACATAGGCCTGTGGATGATAGTGATTCTGGTATGGTACTGCTTGATGCCCTGCAATATAGGCCTGTGGATGATTGCGATTCTGGTATCGTCCTGCTGTTTCATGCGCTCTATTTGTCTGGTGTGCAGTTTGCTGCACTGCAGTAGTTGGGGGTTGATTTCTCTGTCTGCTTCCAGTAAGCCCTCTGGCTCCCCTGAAACGATTATCACGCCCCACATGTCCAAGAGGTCTGATGTGCTGATGACTCCTCTGCGGAGTATTTGTGTAAGAGTTAGCCATGACTCTCCCACCAAGTTTTAGACCAACACCAGGGGTACACAACAGTGCCAGTAATTCATTTCGGTCGATATGTTCAAGAGAATCAAATTTCCGATAAGCATCATTAAATGCACTAGCAATGTGGTGAAGACCTTTCATACTAACTGCTCTGGCGGCATTGTCAGGTCTCTCAACTGGATCCTCAACCTGAATAAAACATGGCAAACATGAATGTGAGTCCGTAGGCTGAGAATACAATCAGCAATAGCCACCAGATGCCTAGGCAGTCTTACAAACAAATGGTAAGATTTCTTCATCCGAGCTGGATTGTCCTGGGTTCGCTCATACTGGCCTGTGAAAGTAGATATGACTTCATCCGGATGGGCATCGATGTGAATAAACTGTGGACAGTGAGCAGCAGTCAAGATATAATAACCATCTGAACTTGTTTCTCTCGGATTACAAACAATAAATAAAGGCTGCAATGCCTTTCAACATGAGAAGGGTAATTCTGGTAGCCAAAATAAATCAAATCAAATTCCGTTGAATAGATGTCGATTGGTCAATGGAAGTTAAATCCTAAACATATTTTCATTTCAGCTGACACTAATCAACATGAACTAACCTTGTAAGACGAATTAGCACATTTGGCAACCCAAAACAAAAGGGAAAAAACTTATATGCCAGAAAATGAAGATCCAGGTAACACTTGCTTAGTCTGGACTTGTATGTTTGCCGTCTGGAGCTGAAATGACACTTCCCAGGGAACTAGCATGAGGCAGCTTGCCCTTGCTGTTGCAGTGTTGCAACATGCTATGCTGCGGGATCTAGCTAATTGAATGAATCTAACAGATCCTAATAAATATTAATGTTATAACTACAAAAGATATATATTCAATTAGTTATTTCTTGGATGTTCACCCCGACTACTAAGGAAGCCAAGGCAGCAAGTGTACACAAACAAGTGGTCAGGGATTAATAGAGAATAAATAGAGAGAAAAGAGCAATGATCATTACTGATCATGCAGAAAGGGGAGAGGCTATGTATTCAACCATTATGTCATTAAACCAAAATAAATATGGTGAAGAGCATCAAATGAATGGACCAAAAAATAACGGAAAGGTCAACGCCGATAATAGGGAAAATGTCGAGAAATATAAAATGCACGATGAACAGCAGAAGGTAGTACCTACAACTACAAGTCAGAATAGTCACAAGCTATGACTTAATAAGTACCTTGTGAAAAAAGGATGCAAGGAGACGGCAAAGAGAACTTTCATTTTTTTGTCCCCTGTTCTGTAGTTGAAATCTTGCTATATTTGCAGCACAAACCTCATTGATTTGTTCCTCATTATAAGATACCCCTTCTGCATGAATGCAAAGAGTAAATGATCATGCACTGATATGTTGTATAACAATCAATACGTCATCTAGAAATATCAAATATGAGCTGGTTTCATTTAACCTGTAATATCCTCTGTAATGTTCCCTTCATAAATCTCCTTCAGAGGTGGTAGAATTGGTGGCTGGGATGTCTAGAACATGCAAGGTAAGGATTGTAGGAATAAGCAAGAATTAAGTGAAAGCATAAATAAGTAAAGAACAACTAGAGAGCTACCGAAGAATTAATACCTGGAAGTGAAAGAGAACAAGTAGGCAAAGCGAATAGGAGTTGAGAGACCCAGTTTTCGGATCATTAATATTTTGAGCTTTTGCCCATTCCTTGATCTGCAATTAAATGTATAAGGACTCAGTAGCAAAATAATGTAAGGTCAAGGGAAAAAAAAGGATCACTTTTTTAACTGAATCGTACCAGTAAAACCATATCACCAAAGCGCTCATCTAAAGTATTCACCCAGTAAAAGATTTTGGATTTAATTCGACCAGCATAGTTGTCAATTGATATATCACAGGAAATGCCAAAGCGGTTGCTCACGTACTGAAGAACTGGAACTCTTGCATGAGGAATGAACTGCATATATCCAGCAACACCTGAATACAGTGAAGATCAATAAAAGTAAACTTCACATGAGACAGTTCAAAAATTATGACACACAATGATATTTATCATAATGAATCAAATAACTATGTGACAAAATTATCATTATTGTAAATAAAAATCTATGGTCACACACATATATCTGCTTAACCCTGTTTCATGGATGTGCACTAAAATACATAATTATAAATTTCAGAAGCAATTCACAACATATTTACCTCTAGTCAGCAGAGCTTTCCTCACTTCTCTCAAGACACTCTGCTTCTTTTTCTTGTTTACAGGAAGGTTTGAGCCATTCCCGAGGTGAACTGATAAATCTAAATCACCTGATTTAGAGTACAGATCTGATACAAAGGATCCAAAAGGTTTGACAGCAGCACCTGTTAAGGAAATTTTTACAATCCATTAAAGCGGCATAAAAAACCTCTAGTATCAATCATATTTTTTCCAAATAATGGTGTGTTGGTTAAGCATAGTACGCGAAGAAAACAAATTTTCATGTCCATAAGCCAATGATGAGCTTTTTAGGCAGCTCCCTTCGAGAAGCAGAAACATCTGTTACAGTTTCCATTTTCCCTGCTAATTTCAAAAATTTATCAATCTCATGTAATCAAGTTTTCACATATCTACTGACCAAAATATCCATACGCAGCACAATCTGAACTTTGCTTGACCAGTGATTACCGCGTGTAGATTGTACTGCCCCGGTTTTTTAATCGATGATGTTAAGATAACATTTTTAGTTCATTAAGCAAAAAAAAAAAGGATTGTCCTAATGTCATCAAACAAAAATCTGCGGGAGCAGCTAAATAATCTGAAAGGAATATAACCGTTGTCATTAATGTTTCGGAAATATATCCCAATATGGATCTCAACAATCCACATCAAAATTCGAGTGGACATGCACCAAAAGGGGAAGCATTTACTATCTTCAATACTGCTGACAAGTCCGCTAAAGCTCCAATATAAGAATTACACCATTCCACCTTATAATTAATATAGGATCACTAGTGAATGTGCACATAATTGAAGGCTTCAGTGGTAACGGAAAGAGTAAGTTGGTTACTTTTTAAGGCACCAATCGAATGCATGCAATTTTCCAGCTCCAAAATTGTAGATAATCGTTTGTTTCGATCATCTTCCACAGGTTTGATTACTGTGAGGATGTCTTTAACAAGCTTCTCCAGAACAACATTATCTGGAACAGAATCGGTCATGCTGAAATCCTGCAGTCATCAAGAAGCAATACATATGTAACAAAACATGAAAGAAAATCAAGAGCATCTAAGCGGGGATGCAAGCAAGTACGAGCCCAGTACCCCTATCCCGAAAGTTCTATGGCTACCGATGTAACAGCTTGCTAGAATAAGAACATGTTATTGGCATAAACAAACCAAAAGTTCTAAACTTGTACGGTGAGAAACTGATATTCTAAGCAGCAGCACAGGACTTTCACATATCTGCAATATGCCGCCTCAGTCTCCGCCTACTTCACGGATCGCTTATGCATGTCTTGATATCTTTGCATTTATGAACACTGGCGGCGTCGCGTCGAGCAGCAATGTGGCAGCAAACGACAGGTATGAGACTGGATATGTATTTGAATCAATGTAATGCCTACTTGCAGAGCTCTTAGTAATTTTGCCAGTGATGGGTGCGCTTCTCCTAAGATTTAAAAACAACCCATAGATACAGCATTACAGAGTCCAAGCAGAAGCACACTCTGCAACACTGCGTGCACCACTTAGAATTATAAGTAGCTTTATTATACTAAAACACCGTTAATAAACCCTAAATGCATCACATTGACAATCTGACATGGCACAGTGACAGGCAAAGTAGCAACCGTATTCCCCCGTAACATGCAAGTATTTTCCTAAATCGGAAAGTCACGCAGTGGATGGACCCTAACTTAGGTGAACGTCACCACCAATCGATCGAGAAACCTAGAGTTCCAAAAAGCATGCCGGAACTCTCGAACTAGGCGAAAACGGAGCGGATGACGCGAGTTACCTTGGGGGATTGATTATTCGCAGAGTAGCAGATGGATCTGGGGGTACGGGAGGAGGCGAGTCAGCGCCCGCTACGTGGCGGCGGCGGCGTTGACCCCCCCGAGCGCCGAGTTTGCGTCGTTGAGGCGGGATGGAAACAAGGCGTGGGTGCGGGGGGACGAGGAGTACGATGAGGAAGAGGAGGTCATGGCAGATTAGGTAGGCTGCAGGCAGCACCCGGGTCGGATTGCTGTTCCTGTCTCGGAAGGACGAAGGAAGCGGCGCGCGCCAGGTGAACAGGATTTTGCTGGATTTGGCTTTGGTGGTCCGGGCCCGTGGTGGCTGCAGTGGGGCCGCAACCGATTCGAGCAGACCAAGGAATCTTCCGACTTTCTTCAGCGAGTGTGAATTGATACCGTAGTGCTGTGTGGATGTGGATGTTAAAACACAAAATGGTGTGTCAGAGTGGCTTCGACATGTCCAAATCAGCCCACGCTTCATGTTTATAACTTCTCTGAAATATGGACAGGTTTTCCTGAAACAACAAACCTGAGACCCCTCTCTCACCCTCCACCACCTCCGGCGACCAGCGACGTTGTGCACCTACACCCGCCGCTGCCAACGCAACTTGTCCGCGCAACTTGTCAGGACTAGACGCCTCGCTGCACCGCCGCCCACCGTCAGGTTGCGGCCGCAACCTTCGAACCCTTCTTTCTAGTATGTCCGTCGGTGAGTGAATGCCCCCCGATCCTCCTCAACAACCCTGGAACAATAACCCCGCCGCTTCCGCTCGCCCTACTCGCCCCAGCTTCGCTATTGGGCCTGGTCACACTGGACGCACACAAGACTTTCAGTTTAAAGTTCCGGCGAAAGAAGTGGAGGTGCGTGTTACTTTCTCGGAGTCAGATGCAATCTACGTGTACGGCCCCCGGCCCGGTAGTTAAAAGCATCAAAGCTACGGGGACCGTTGAAGTGCGTTGCTAAGGCCCACTTATAAAAAACGACCATAAAAAATAATTACTAAAGCCCACTTATACTAACGACCATCAAAACACTACAGCTCCTAAGATGAGCAGATGCAGTTCAACCTGCAAGCTTTGCTTGATCTTAACTAACCATAATTCATAAACGAAAATTCATCTAAGACAGAGGCTGAACATAATTTCGTCATCCCTCTCTGTCAGACGTGATTTCACCTTCTACTGACTCATGTACTGATAAGTACATGGCCCATGCGGCATGGAATCAAAATTCAGACATGAGTACAGCCGAATGAGAAGGTTCTGAAGTTCGGGCGTCAGAGGACAAAACAACAAAGTTCAGGCCTTTTCAAACCACCAGCTTCAGTCATCAGGAAAGCCGGATAGAATATGAACCTATATACCCCTCTCGATGCCAATCGCATCCGCACCCAGCGGTGGACAACAAAAGCACTGACGATTGACCGGTTGGAGCTGCCTGGGCCGTCGGTTGCTTGCTTCCCCTTCTCCCATGGCACAGCCGATGGAGGAAGCCAGCAGCAAGAGTCTTCCAAACCCCGCCGCTTTCTTTCCCATCGCACCCGCCGCCGCACTCCTCCGTGATAGGCCGATAGCCGGAGGGATCATGCGTTATCTTCCTTTGCCAGATCTCCGACGGCGACGCACTCGCTTTTGTGTCAATCCTACGTCCGCTTCCCTCGCGCAGTCGTGCCCGTCACTTCGCCGGAAAAAAAACAAAATGTTGCGTCCCCAGCACTACCTCGGCGACGTGCCCCTGCGACAACGCCGATATTTCTCGTGTGGGGAGTTTTGGCCGGCGGCACCATGCGGGAGGACGACGCGTACGGGAAGCCATCATCCCTCTCCCGCCGTCTACCGGACAATAATTCAGGAACGCACGCATCGGTCGACTCAGCAGCGAGTCATCCCCAACAGGCCAAAACACCCTGAAACGCGCCACGCATCGTCGCGGCATGTGCGACGAGCCGCGCGAACGCCCGGCAGCCAGCCCAGCCCAAATGCTCCGCGACGTGTCGAGACGCCGGCGGAGCGCGCGTCAGCTATCGGTGGCGGGCCGAAAGGCAGCTATCTATCGCCCGGAATAATGGCGCCGCGCCGATCGCCCAACAGACAGACACAGGCAAGTGCGCCGTCGCCAACGCACGGCAGGCACGAAAGGGAAAGGCGCTGGCTGGACACGTCGACGCCCAACCATTCCTCGTGGGTCGCATCATTCAGTTCAGGCCCCCGGCAATGGAAAGATGCCCCTTTTAATTTCCCGCATCGAGAAAATTCATTTCCGAGTCTTTTCGTTCACACATCCGGCCGGCAGACGGGCCCGCGAGTAGATCAGCATCCCTCTCAAGATTTGTTAATTTGCTTGCGTCAGTCATGGGCACTAGTCGTGAGAAGGAAACCCTTTTATAGCTTCATGCGTTAATCTACTTTAGTTGGAGTGATGCGGACATATTGGAGGCTGGAATCAACATCGTTTGTCCAGTTAAATTAGGAGCGAAAAGGTGTGCTTATCAATTGGGTCTGCTGATGCCACTCCTAGTACAATCAGTGGTCAGTTGGGCAAAGATTTACATTTGGTTGTCCTTTTCTTTGTCCAACAGACCATCAATTCCTCGTTTGACAGAAGAGAAATATAGTGCTATAATATTTATATTAATCTGATTAGAAACTATCAAAGCTAAATCAAAATTAAAAGGATGATTTAATTGAGTGGAGGAATTAGCTTAGATCTTTAAAAAGGGTTAACTAAAAGAAAACAATCATGGAGCATATGATTTTTGCTCCAAGAATCAGAGCCCGCGGCGGAGATCCACGACGACGACGCTGACGTTGTCGGCGCTCCGCCGAGCCAGCGCCAGCTTCGCCAGCAGCATGGCCGCGTCGGAGCACGCCTTGTCGGACTCCGCCTTGCTGACCCCCTTCACCGTCGCGGATTCCTTGTCGGCATCCGCGCCGGCCGGGAGGACAGCGTCGATCGGCACGGCGGCGGCCGGCGACGGCGGACCGTTGCTGCGGAAGCACGCCCGCACGACCTCGCACGCCATCTCGTTGGTCACGACGTCCCACAGGCCGTCGCTGGCCAGGATCAGGCACTCGTCCTCGTCGGTGCGCTCCGTCACCGTCACCTCCGGCTCCGACGACACGTACGGCTTAAGGTAACCGTCACCTGCGAGCCCATACCATACAACGGTAAGTTCGAATCCAGCGAATGGCACAAAGGCAATTTTTTGATGACGGGAATTCAAACAAGCGCGCTCACCTATGGCTCGAGACATAGCGAGGACGCCGAGAACACGGGCGCCGTCCCAGTAGATGACGCGGCCACCCGCCGCCTCTATGCGCGCCAGCTCGTCAGGACGGTCAGGCTGAACGAATCGAGCAAGAATTTCAGCACGTCAAGCTCACGAACAAGTTACGCAAAGAAATGCATGCGGCGAAAGAACGCTACACGGTATACAGACCTTATGGTCGACGGAGAGCGGGACGGGGACGCCAGCGCGGGAAAGAACGGCGCGAGAATCGCCGGCGTTGCCGACGACGATGTGGGTGGGGGTGACGACGCCGACGACGGCGGTGGACCCGACGTGGTCGCACCGAGAGGGCATCTGCTGCTCGCACTTGCAGGCCGGCTCGTCGGCGCTGCGGCTTGTCGCCCAGCTCGCCGCCTGCTCGTCCAGACGCGCGAAGCTCCGCTCCATCACGCCCTTCCACGCCTCCTCTTCGCCGGAGCCCGCGTTCTTGTGCTCGTCGGCCACCACCTCATGCATCCGATCCTGGCACGTGGTTGCAACCTGAATACAGTAACGCGCGACTCCGATCAGCAAAACAGAAATCTGGCTACAGGAACACATTAGTACAGTATATGCGTGTCACGCGTGGCGTACGTGTGAGCAGCCGTGGCCGTCGAAGACGCCGAAGAAGTGGTGCTTGCCGGTGGCGCCGGGCAAGAAGTCGGGCCGGATGGAGACGGCGTCCTCCATCTCGCGGCGGCGGCCGCAGACGGAGGTGACCCCGAACCGGGGCATCCGGTCCGGCTGGGCCGGAGGCCGCTCGGCGTCCAAGCCGGCGACGGGGCTCGGACCGGACATGGTGCGCGCCAGCCTCTGGCGCTTGCCCGCGCGGACGTCCTCCGCGAGCTGCGGCTCGAGGAACCGCCTCATCTCCAGCCTGCGTCGCCTCCTCTCCAACGCCGAGGAGGCAACCGCGACGGCGGCGGCGGCTGCCGTGGCGGTGGCGGTGACCGCAGCCGCGGCCGCGGCAGTGGCTGGCGCCGGCGTTGACTTGGCTTCCTCGCAGCAGATCTCGGCCATTGGTGACAAGAGCAAGTAGCCGTGTCCAACAGAAGCAAGCACGCACAGGCGCGTCTCCCAAACGACCAAGCGAGCTTTCCTCTGCCCGTCCGTCGAGCACGTCGTCGTTGCCACCGGAAATTCAGGAGGCCTGAACAAAAAGTGCTTCTTCCTCTCCCAGGGAAACTCCCAGCAGTCAGTCCGGCCCGGGACCCCCCTCCTTCCCCGCGAAGGTAATACAAGCAGCAAGCAAGCAGCGAGGCGAAAGGGGCACGAAGGCTCGGGGGGCACTAGAAGAGGAGAGGAAGACGAGGCGAGGCGGGCAGGGGCAGGTGCCCGTCGCCGTCACGGGCAGCGTCTCGACGACAGGTACAGTTGTTGCGACGTGCGTCAGGGCCGTCCGATCTGGACGCGTGGGGGGTATCTGGTGCGGCGCGGCAGACACGTGGTGCACATCCGGTCCTGCGGCGGGCAGGGGCGGGGCCCACCGGAGGGTCGATGTTAACGGCGACCACGACGCCGGTGTTATCGCCGTGGCACACGTGGCGCGCTCTGGTGGGGCAGTCCGCCTCGGCAGCTAATTTAGTGATGCCTCGTGTGGTCCCCACCACATGGGTTCTGTCCCTCGAGCCGCTCAGAAAATATCTGGGCTCCATGTTCAGCTGCACGGTCGGTACCCACGCGGCCCTGGTCCGATGACCGGTGGGGTGAAGTGCTTTTTGGGTCCTCTTGGACGCGAGGTGTGGTGAGATGGGGTGGGTGGAGGGATGGGTGCGGTCATTTGGTCACGGAGAAGGGACACGTGGTTGGGGCGGCCGCAATCAGTGGGAGGGTGGTCGGCCGCGATGCGGGACGACACGTGTTGAGCGGGTGGCGTCGCGGGCGGTGGTTGGGCGCTGCCGTGGCCACGTTGGTGTGGCGAGGGGAGGTGAACCTGGGGAAAAGCGAGGGAGGAGGCGCTCGCTCGCTCGGGAAGGCGGCAGGCAGACCCACGCCACGCCGTGACGAGATTGCCGCGCGGCTCCGGGCTCCTCCGGCGTGGCGCACCGTTGGATGCATGCATGCATGCGGGTGGCCACGCGCCGAAAGAGCGGTCCATGCTGAGTCACCCGAAGCTCGTCGGCGTGAGAACAAATCGGGCGCGCACCTCCACGCTCTCGGATGCGGCGACGGACTCCACCAGATCCGAAGAGGTACCACTCTACCCGTACTACTCTTGTGTGCAGAGGCACTGCCACTGAGAACAGACAGGTCACTCTCGTGTGGTCCAAACTTCAAAATGACCGCCGTTTTTCTTCTTCCTGGTTTCGTATTGGCTACACACGCGGGTTACGATCGCAGCTACTCCTACGCAGAACGGAACAAGTCCAACGAGCAGGAGTGCAGGGCGTCGTGTCGCTCGTGCGTTGGCTCTTTGCCAGATTGTTCTCGAGTCAATCCCCCTGGTCGCCTTTGATCGAAAAAGAAAAAAAAAATCTACTAGTAGGTGGCGTGGCAAACGATTTCGTGACTCTTTGGACATACACGCGGAGAATTTACCAATTCCTTCCTTCAAGCTTCCTAGCGATCGCAGTCACACAAAGTCTCTACTTGAAGAATATGTCTACGTACGTACAAGAAAGGCGTGACGTAAGGAGATCTGGATTAAAGCAGATTTTAGCGCTGAGGTCATGGGCGGCGAGGGGAAAGGTACCGCCGGCGTGATAACAACAAACGCTGCGATGTAGACTTGCCTTTCGGTTTTCCACTCCTAGGTAGTAGGTTCCATTTTAAATTACCATCCATTGAGGTCTTAATTTCAAAGAGAGACTTGCAAGCACAGTTGTAATCCTATTCATACAAAATGCCAGCCGCCCAGCGTGCCGTTTTGGCACAACCTGGAACCAAACGTCAAGGCTAGGAAACTTATGAGCTACCCCGTCAATCGACGCTTATTTCAGTTGATCAGCTTCGCCTAGCAACCATAAATCACATCCTCATCTAATAAGTATATTTACGAGGAGAACAATGGGATTATGAGGGCGACAACAAATTACTCTACATTTTCGTAACAAACCATTAACTCTATAGTTTTATGATAGTAGTGATAAGAAATATGTAGTTTCATGAATTTACTTATACAAAAAGTGCAACGGTCATTCAAGAGGAGTTTTAAGGTCCAAAATAATGACCATTAGTTTCTCAAAACTAATGATCATTAGTTTAAGGGTAGTTTTGTAATTGCACTATTAATTAAGAATTTATGTTTTATGATAGAAAAAAAAATCTTAACCCTACCCTACTACTAACAATACACAAATTATTTACTGCCTTCATACATATCAAAGATTAATCATACTACTAATTTGATTTTTTTTATGGACACAAAACTGTTTATTACAAGTCTGTTATTTTTATTTTTTCCAATATTACCTTCGATTTGATGAAATAATGGCCATTAGTTGTGAATTTTTTAGATTAGATCTATACCGTTGGATCAAACTAATGGCCATTAGTTTTTAAAAACTAATGGCCATTATTTTGGACAATAAAACTGCTCTTCAAGAGTTAATGAACATTGACGGTTTGACACTACTATATGTGACATTGTTTTTTATAGATGAAGCAAGGATATTATTCATTATCCAACATTTTCAGAGGTACATAGAGAAACTCCGGTGGTCTGAGGAGCCAAACGTATCTTCCTAGAGCCAATGAACACACACTCTTAGCGAATCAATGTGCTTCTCTGTTAGAACTTCTACTTTCATGCTTGAACTAAACCTTTGTTAGCTACTACCTCCATCCCTTAATGTAAGGCCTTTTAGAGTTTCAAAATTTTTCCTAAATATAGAGCCTTTTACATATAGGACAAATTCTGGGGTTGGTGGGAAGGTTGGTGGAGGGGTGAGTTGAGTTAAAAATGAAAGGCATGGTAGTTTTTTAACACATTGACTATTTTCTTATTTAAAAATTAGAAGGCTCTACATTTAGGGACGGATGGGGTAATCAATGTGCCCGCATATGCCTCCTAACTCAATGATACGTGGGCTTAGTTCAGAATCCTTTTGGGCCAAGCCCCCAGACCATCTCTCTACAAGGAGCAACTTGGAGCTGCCCGTGGCGAACGACTTCCGGGCCAGTAGCGAATGACTTGATTATTAGCGTGGGCTCAAAAATTAGAGTAGAAATACCATCTAGGAGCCCATTGGCAACCAGGTGAGTGACACGGGCCAAATGTGATCCCCTCTGATGAGTGTGAAGTGTGCGTACTGAAAAAATAGGAGCAAGCTACTGAAATGGCCTTTCTCAAAAAAAAAAAAAAAGGCCGGATACTCCTATTTACATACTCAAAACCCTCATTTTTGCGTCCGCTAGTGTAATATCCTCTTTAGCCCTTCTTTTTCAAGTCTTTAGATTAGAGTAAGGATAACTTTTTTACCTTGAATTTTAACTGAGGCTATCGGAACGTCAAGTATTTAAATTTAGAGTGTACATATTTAAAGTTGGGCAGACATATTATCTCATACTATCGGGGCCCCGGGAGACAGGACGCAATGATCAAGTGCTAAGCTCAAAGTCATGATTAAATGTGCTAACAGAATTGATCACCCGGCGTGAATTGATCACCCGGCGTGAAAGGGGTTTTAGCCTAGCGATTAAAACATCCGAGTAACACATTTGAGATCCTGGGTTCGACTCACATTGAGAGCGAATTTTGTAGGATTTATCGGCTTTATGCTTTCAGCGGTAGACGACGTGGCCGTCGACAGCGAGGCGCCAGTGATGACTTCGTCAATCTCGAGAATTTACCGGCTCAGTCTTTGAAGATGCTCATATGGGTAGAATTTGCGTATGTGTGTTCATAGGGATGAGTGTGCGTGCGTTATGAATGTGTGTGTTGTACTGTGTAATAATAATAAAAAAAAAGAATTGATCACCCGGCGGCCTCTTCACATGTAAGTTTCCGACGCATGTCAGTTCGGAGCGAAAGTGGACTACCTTTGACCATTCCATACACTGCGCCAAAGTTTTCTACCGAACCATCCCATACGAATGACCCTGAGACCTAGTCGTCGACGTGAAGAACATTGGAATCATAGTACCCAGCGTTGAACAATGTTTTGTCAACACAATTGCTCATATCTAACTTTCCACATCCTCAAACAAAATCCCCAACTACAGAGAAGTTACTCAAAAATTTTGTGTGTAGGACACTCTAAAAATATGGTTTTGTCTGTGAGACACCGTTACTTTCTTATTTGCCTTCCGAACACTAAGAAATTGTGGCTTTTGTCTGTAGAACAGTATAGCAAGAAAAAGTGACAATTTTCAAATTTTTTATCTCCATGCACAAAATATATTAGAACTTGAAATTTAGCACAAACATACGTTACTATATTTCCTATACATGTTGTTTTTTCATACTTATCGTTGATTGTTTGCATAAATTTTTAGCTAAGAAAATATTTATTTTTAAAATCAAACCATGCAAATAATCGGTGAAAAATTAAGAAAAAATCACATGGGCCGAAAATGCAACAATGTATCTATGTGCCAAATTTCAAGTTAAAATCTATTTTGTTTATTGAGATAAAAGTTTTTAAAATAGTCACTTCACTTGCTATAGTGTTCTACAAACAAAAGCCACAATTTTACAGTGTCCGAGAAACAAATTATAAAAGAATGATGTTCCACAGATAAAACCATATTTTTTGAGTGTCTTACAGACAAAAATCCCTACTCAAAAAGGTATTGTACCATAAAGATTAAAGACGCCCCATTCAGCGTCAATACTTACTTTCATCGAACGTCAAAAGGCGCCTGAACCCTATGCTTAAAGTGGCCAATCAGCTGCAAGTAACACCAACAATCCTACGTAAAAAGATCCATGCCGGTCGTAAGCTGAAATGCCGCGAACAGCCAAAGAATTCTCGGTTTCTCTGCCCGGAGTCTCCTGACCGCGCAGCTTGCCGCGTTTTTCATCTCCGTGCCGTCGCCATCTCCATTCCACGCTAGCCGTTGGTTCAGCTCCCGGGACGTGCGTCGACGTGTGCGGCGGCCACTGTCCCTTTCCCTGTCTGAAAGGGAACTCGGGCTTTGACGACCTGCTTGCTGCGATGCCACGGAACTGGAGGACCCGTCGCCCACTCCCACTGCCACACGCGCACACGCCCCCCTCGATCGTCATCTCGCGCCTCTGTTCCTCACTCGTTTTCGCACTCAACGCTCTGATCAGCGCACCATGGGGGGTTGTCGATCGACAGCGACGCCGTTTACTAAACTAAAGGCGCGATCACTGCAAGTTCTCGCGTTCTCGTTGCCCATTTTCAAATGGGAGAAAGGAGTGGAGAGGCGCCGGGATGCTGTTGCTCGGTGCGCGGGGACACGCGCAAATGTACGTACGTGGTACGTTGTTGTCCCTGTCGTCGTGCCCCGGGTTTAACCTGGAGCGCAAGACTTGAGTAACGGACATGTAAACCCGGTTTCTGAATTGTAATGTTGCTGTCTCCTTTGTCATTACATTCAAGTGGTTTGGTAAACTAAATTGTTCTCCAGCATCAACCTCGCCATCTTGCCACTTCGCTTGCCAGCCCAGGTAGGCCGTGCCCGGTGGGGAGGCGGAAAACAAGAGGACAACGATCGACCATTACCTGGCAAGTTTTAGAAAACATCAGCCGTACCTGTATCAATTTCTCCTTGAAATTTTGTCTGCGCGTACGAAACCAAGACAATCGCGTCAACGACCCGGCAGGTTCGATGGAGCCCACACGGAGTCCGGGTTGATGAGTGAGAATGACCGGGCCGTACGACCGGTCGGAGCTGGGGCTGGGAGCCATGTCAAGCTCACAGTAGTATGAGTGTGAGAGTAGTGTCAGCAGCTTCGCGGTTCCCCTCGAGTCTTCCTTCCTTCTCTCGGCCTCCACGCAATGGCTTGCCGAAAAAGTCCGGTCAAATTGAGGAACTACTGACCCTGAACGGAGTGGGGATCCAAGAAAGTTTTTGCAGCATGAGATGGAGATATGACGCTTGCCATGAACGCACAGTTGCGGTGTCCTTTCCTGCTCCAGTGTCTAAACCCTGTGTTGGTTTTTTGCCATGTTCATATCATGACAGGGTGAACGCTGGTAGGCTAGTATTAAGAAATGAAATGCGCTGCGAAATTATACGACGACAGGATGTTGATACTTGCATGAACACTATCGGGTTGGTTCAGTATGAACGTGTGGTGAGCAGCGTCAGCACTGCCATGTACACATATTAGTTTCAGGTCACCAAATGTTACGTAACCAGATGTATACCCGGCTGTTGTGTGTGGCACATGTTTCGTTCACACTGCCTATCTTGAAGGGAAGATTTTCCTAATGGGAATCTCAGAGATTGCATTTTGTTGAAGAGCGTGACATTTATCCTACTATACTAAATTACAACTTGCGAAGTGGACTATGAGGATTCCTTTTCTGGAAGAGAATGACTCAATCATAATGATTGTATATCACTCTGCTTTCACTATAGCAGAAACTTGCAGGAGGTCATAATAGTTTGGGGAATGAAACTGGACGAGTCCAAGTGGCTCCCGCTTCCACGTGGTTTTGGGTCTTTTGTAGGTAAACCTTTTTTTGTATTTTGCCAGATCTTTTTTTTTTTAAGGTCTTGCCAGGACTTAAACCCGTGACATCACCTTATAGTCACGAGGCAACAACATTATCACCGCATCAGGCCGGGCTTTCCTCCACTTTAGTAGTCTACAGTTCAAAATACATAATTGTTATGCATACGATCGGGTCGTCCGACCAAACGTACTACTAGTACTAATCAGCTATTAACATGGATCAATCAGGCAGCCGTTAACATTAGTTACATGGCAGGATCGGACAATTCGGCTATACACACAACATTTTTTTTCAAAACAATAGAATTATGTTTATAAATATGAGTTTACTTTAGAGAAACTAGTCCACTATTGAACTAGAGAGGGTCGAAAGGATACCCTCATAGGACTATCCATTTTCAGCCCATGAATGACCCAAGCAACAAGCAAATATTGCTAGGGTTAATTGGAGGCCAGCTACTAGAAATTGTTCCTTCGGGTTATTTTTATTTGAATGACAATATAATTCACTAATTGTACTGTCATAATGTTAAGGTACTGGATATGACAAAATACACTGGATATAATGTTGTTTTCGTTACTAATTGTTGTCATAATGTTTAAAAATAGTCGACGAAGCTAGCAGACATGTTGTAATTTCAGCCCCTCATAGCTCGGTTCGGAGTAAAATGATGCAGCTCTTTGCGTATTCGAAAGCGAAAAATAGTCATCGAGGACGTGACCCGGGCTGGCCACCTGTATGTTGTGTGACCAACTAAGTGGAAACTTTCTTCGTGGACGCAATGAATGGACATAGTGAATTCAGAACCCAGAGAGAAATGCAACGTATACTGAATTTACGCCATTCACTATGAATTAATACCATTTCTGGAAATAAAACATGTTCGAGTTGAAATTTCCAACCGGCAGTTGCAGTACCTAACAAGCGCGGATACTGTAGACTTGGAAGTCAAGTAGGAGTCCCATCACTCCGTCAAAGTGGGTACTTGTTACATTTGTGGCTAAACAACTCCAATACTCCTACTTCATATGACCCAAACGATGCAAATTCGGTCTTTCGAAGAAAAAAAACGATGCAAATTCATGACAATCATATGTGGAATTTTATTTTCTTACAGAAATTACCAGATGTAGAGGAGGAGCTTGTTTTTGTTTCTTTGCAAAATTTCAGCATTGAAAAACGCATCATAGGCTAAATGCGATGAATTTAAGAAATTCTTCATTGATTCTTGGGAATCTCCGCACATGCCTTTCCATTGAACTTTTAACATGTTAGTCATTCACTGGATATGGCCTAAGCTGATCTTAGTTGCCTAACTTTAAGCATAGATGAGCAGTGGAAAAGCGAGGTGGTGACTCTGATCTATGAAAGCAAATGTTTGTTTCGTATCCAGCGCAACTCTTTGGATGAGAGATGGAAATGAATAGTATTAGCCTGAGTACAATTGCAGTAACTAGTTATACTAGTTTTTAGGTTAAACTAGTCTGCCGTCAGGCCGTACTAATTGTCTATTTTAGTCAGTAGAACAGAACTTAATTGTGAAGTAACACATGCCCGGGCTAGCTAGGTTCCTTGTGCATTCTGAATTTGCAAGATTCAACATATGCTCGTTCGGGCCATGTGCGTGTGCTCCGTCTTCCAGAAAAAAGACCGGAAAGGATGGGCGAGATGCAATATAATGTTATGTAAAACTAGGGGTGCTTAACTGTAACTTCACCAACTAAGCAAACGATAATCAACACGCTTTTGGGTTTGAACGACATAGTAAATCCCCCGATTTGCCGCCGTTTTTTCTCCTGATAACACAGCTCCAAGTGCTCCGATATCCAGCGAAACATTTGTGGAGTACTAGTACAAAACTTGGTTGAAACGCGCGCGAGACAGACTCGTTCGTCCATAATTCCGTCAATCGAATGTTCGAAACACTCTTTGTGGTAGAAACTCTCAAATCCAGTGGGTGAAGCAACTTCCGTTCTCCGTAACCTCGGACCGAGCCATGCCAAAGTCTGGCTTAAAATAACACGAGGTCGCGAACCCCGTGGACCCGAGCATAAACTAAGCCGGCGCTCCCCAATCAGAGACGCTGCAACCAACGCTCCGTGGTCTGGTAAGCGAGCGCCCACCGCGCGGGCCGAGCTTTCCCACGGGGCGACCGTGTCGTCCTCGTGCTCCTTCATTCGCTACTTATCACAAACCGTCGCCATCTCCGTCTTCTTGTCCATCTCCATGCATCTTCTCCGGGCGTTGCAGCAATAAGTTTCTTCTTCTCCCTGCACCAGCTAGTGCCATATATAAGATCGAGGCTGTGTCACCCGCACCAACCCAACCGAAACCTGTACCCGCGCAAAACCGCGTGGAGGTTCGTGGTGTAGTACCAGCGCAGCGAAGCACGACACCAGCGAGGCCTGGCCGCCCGACAGAGTTGAAGCTAGCTGCGCCAATCTACCTAGCGAATCTCTTTCTTTCTTCATGTCCTGTGATATAAATCTTTGAAGAGAGAGCGGGGCTTGAGGAAGTGAAATTGAGAGAGAGTTGCGTACGCTGTGGATCGTCACCAATATTCAATCAGCTGCATCCATGGTTATGCAGCAGAAGTCGTCGTGGCTGCCGGTCGATCTGCGGCTGCCGGCGGGGCCGCAGGCGTCGCTGGGCATCCTGGCGTTCGAGGCCGGGGCGACCATGTCGAAGCTGCTGTCGCTGCACCGGTCGCTGTCGGAGCAGGAGGTCTCCCGGCTGCGGTCCGACGCCATGCGGTCGCCGGGCGTGGCCTACCTCAACTCCACCGACCAGGCGTTCCTCCTCAAGCTGGCGTGCGCCGAGCTGGTCGTGTCGCTGGACGCCGCGGCCGCGTCCGTCGCGCGGCTGGGGCTGCGGTGCGGCATCGACTTCGCCGGGGTGTACGCGTGTCTCAAGGACGGCGCGGTCGACGCGCGGCTCGACCCGCTCGTGGCCAAGGGGCTGAAGGTGAAGGCCAAGAAGATGGAGCGGCTGGTGGCGGCCACGTCGAAGCTCTGCTCCGAGATGGAGGCGCTCGACGAGCTGGAGTCCGAGGAGAGGAAGCTCAGCGTCCGCGGCTGGAGCCGCCTCAGCGGACCGATGCTGCCGAAGCAACAACCATTGGTGGCGCCGCCGCCTCCGCTGCAGGACGGGGACTCACCCGCCGCGGAGTCGATTCGGCAGGAGCTCAAGACGCAGCGGCTCAAGGTGCGGCGTCTCAAGGAGGAGTCCCTCTGGAGCCAGAGCTACGAGAAGGCCGTGGGGCTGATGGCGCGCGCCACCTGCGCCGTGTTCGTCCGCATCTGCTCCATCTTCGGCCCGTTCGTGCCGGGCCTCCCGCCGCCGCTGCCGGCGGCCACCACGGACAGCGTCCAGACCCGTCTGTCGAAGCTGCTGCACCCGCGGTCGACGAAGGCGAGGGCGTCCTCCGGTCCGATCACGCGCCGTGACGGCCCGTCCCGAGTCCACCCGCCGACGAGCAACTCGTGCCCGATCATCGGCCTACGCCCGTCCGGCCAGAAATCCCCCACGGACTGGCGCAAGCTCCTGGGCGCGCCGCCCAGCACGGTCGGCGGCGCGGGACTGGACCAGCAGTACGCGAACGTGATCATGTCCGCGGAGGATCTGCTGCGGATGGAGGCGGAGGGGCGGCAGGAGGAGGCCGCGGCGGAGCGCGCGGAGATGTACGAGATGCTCCCGGCCAAGCTCCGCGCGGCGGTGCGGTCCAAGCTGCGGGAATGGTGGCGCGACCCGGGCCCGCTCGACGCCGGGCTCGCGGAAGGGTGGAAGGAGGCCGTGGACCGCATCATGGCTTGGCTGGGGCCGATGGCGCGCGACACGGCGCAGTGGCAGGCGGAGCGGAACATGGACCGGGCGCGCCGGTTCGACGGGACGCCGCGGGTGTACGCGCTGCAGACGCTGAGGTGGGCGGACAAGGAGAAAGCCGAGGCGGCCATCGTCGAGGTGCTCGTCGCGCTCAGCTGCATCTGCTGGTACGAGGAGCGCCGGCGAGGCTCCCTCCGCCACTGACCCGACCGACCGTTCAACGTCGACGTGGCGCGGCGAAACCCTGTGCAAATCCAAAGATTTTTTTTTTTCTTTCCCCTTTTTTTCTTCAGCGTTTGTCAAAGCTTTGATTTGAAGAGTTGATTTTTGGGCGGTAGTAGAAGGTAGTAGAACGGGTGGAAGGTGGTGTCTGTGTTCAACGGGGTAGGAACGACACGACCGTAGCAGCAGCAGCAGCAGTAGTTGAAACGAAATCGTTGATTGGTTTGCGCGTATGGTGGTTGCTGTCAGCGGCCTGACGCCGACATGTGGGCCTTCCGCATCTCCCGTCGGTCTCACGCCGGTGACAGAGTCCGGTGTAGCTACAACATGTCAGCAAAGGGAGGATTGTATAATACTACATATACTACGATTGATTCTTTGAAAGAAATTTCTTCTCTGTGTGAGCCGCAAAGTTGTACCGTTATCCGCTCTGCTTTCTACGTGACGACTGCCATGGTTTGCATGTTTTCTTCGCAAGCTAACCAGCAGGACGACAAATTCCCCGGCGACCGGGCATGCTTTCATGTTGTCCCAACGACGAATATGGATCTCTTCCAATCAAGAGCAAAGTGCCCAGGACGCCGTGCTGCAGTTAAAGGCTACTTACTACTTTGGAACACGCCAAATCCTATCCCAAATTCACGTTCTGTACTAAACAATAAGCAAACTTTATGTTTAGTTTATCCGCGCTCGGTTGCTCCTAATGGCATCGCACCGAACGCTTCACGTTCACACGACAGCATATACAAATCACCGCAAATCAGTAGTTACATGTGCCATAAACAAATGAGCAGTTCAGCGATTAGGCAAAGCCTAAAGCATTTTCTAAAGGCATCTCCTACAGCTGCAAGCAAGAAAAGGATCGGAATTGCGAGATTCACATGGCTCGAAACCAATTTTCATTAGTCTAATGAGCAAAGCCACGCCACACAGCAAAAGCTAATTGCTAGTCAAATTAAGCAGCAACAAGCCACCGGTTATTAGGCCAGGCTAAGGCTACGTACAGGGCCTCACAGCACGAGACGTGATTTGTAAATTCCAGTAGTGATATACAGTGGGCGCGGAGATTTGTTTAAGCAAGCAAGTCAGCAGCTGGGGCTTGGTCAGCGCAGCCGTATCTGTTCCTTTCCATGGCCACGCTAGAATACTGCCTGCGCTCGTCAAACCGCACTTGCCTCGCCGCGTTTCGTGGCCATCTCGGGCGGAGGTGGCGTATGGAATTCTCGGGAGCATGATGCAGTTGACGAGCTGAATGGACGGCAGCAGAACAGACGACTTGTAGCAGCAGAAGCAGGCTCGAGAGAAACGCGCAGATGCAAATGTGCGCAGACAACTCACGCCGCATCATCAATCATTCGGATTGCATGATTTGTTAACTGCTGACCTTTAATTCTTTTCTCTTTTCTGGGTGCCCTGTAAAGCACTAGTACTACTGGATTTTAGTTTGTTTTGGTCGGATATATGTGTAACTACAGATGGCATAGTCGGCAACTAATTCCGGGAGAGACTTAAATTTCTTTAAAAAATAATTAGCACGGTGGCCGACGCTTTTGCGCAACCACTGTCATGTTGTGTTTTCACAAACTTTGTAACTTTATAATACATGCTTATATCATCGCTGGGCTTTTATTTGTTGCACTGCAGACTCTATTACCGTTTCTTTTCTAGTATATGTAGGTTCTACTCTACAAAGTACAAACATGGAGGGTCAGTTTGAATCCCTCTTGCTTCTAAAAAACCATCTTTTAAAATTTGAAGAGATCAAAATGAATCAGCGAAAGAGGTCTTGGACTAGCGGTAAAGGCATCCGAATAGCACCTCTCAGGTCTCGGGTTGACTCCCCGTGAGAGCGAATTTTTTAAAATTTATTTTTAATAAATCAATAAAATAGCTTGACTCGTCTATTAGCAGATTTTTTCCAAGTGAAAGAACCATTACCCTCTAAGAAATTGAGAGGATTACAGCAATCTGCCACTGCGCTCTTTCCAAAGAAGGAATGGGCGGGTTGGTCACTAAACTGGAATAAACTGCTTTATGGTTTTTAAGAAACCAACATTCAAATAGTCTGACACACTTTTTTTTTATCAAAAACCATTTTTAAAAACCATATCAAGAAACCAGATTACAAGAAACTGAAATGGATCCAAACAAGTCCTTAGTTGTTTCAATATGCCAACCTTTTAACTCTATGGTAGTTGTCGATGATATAAATTATTTTGCTCTTCTTGATCTACAAGTTTGATCATATTTTAATATTACTTGTATTCTTCTCTACAATTACTCTTTCTTAATATAAGTGGTGGTAGGGAGCATTCGCTTTTAATTAGAACATAGCGGAGCCAACCAATTTGTATTACACAAATTCTATTGATGGCAGGAATTAAAGATAGACTAATAGCCGTGTAGTAACAAATTTTGTAGCATGCAGTGGGGGCACATGCCCCCTCATAGGATCTACATGGTTGTAGGTGTTTTTGTGCTTCTCCCCTTTGTGGCATCTACGTTTGGTATATAAGCAGATTATATTCCAATTCAACACTTCTAAAGTTTTTTAAAAAATATTGCAATTAGTGACGGAGCAAGCTGGGGATGAAAATATACAGCCTCATAAACAATACTTGTTGTGGGCGAGCTATCAAGTGGAAGCCTAGCAAGAGGCACAGCGGGAATGTGAGGTGACGTTGGCCTTGTTTTTGCTTGGGAATTTTTCTCTAAACGCTATGGCACCACGGCAAGCTATTGATTCTCAGCTGCTCAACTGCTATTGGACCTTCGGAATTTTACTTAAGGTCGGGTGCAGGTTGGCCTAAACCTGCCTCCACCCCTGATTGCAATGTCTTTTTTTTTTCAGCATAACATATAGTACAAACGCAAAATGCTAGTATGCACGTACGAATACTCGCTCCATACAAGCATACTCTACCGACACGTTGTTGTCGGCGGGGATGTCGCTTGCCATAGAAAGAATAATTAGCCGTAAACTACAATGTCCTTTCACAGACAAGCAACCATTCCCTTCTATTGTTCAATGAGGGGCGATATTTTGGCCAATGGAACCACCGGCTCTTTCATAAAAACCTCTAAGACAAGGTGTGTTAGGCTGTTAATTAGCAAACGATCTTATATGTTTCACTATTTATTTTTCTGTTCTGTTTTACATTTAAAAATCATCTGGATTCATATTTCAACATCCATTTTGGTGACTGGCATTTAATAATCCTATTTATTTCACATCTCCTAATAGCTTTCAAATTAGGGGTCGCTTCTCAACTGTACTTGTCTGCTATCTCTACGAGTACTTCGGAGAGTTCTCTTGGCTTTGAGAACATTGGCATATGATCCGCTTCCTGCAATCCCCATGTTTCCGTGCCGGGGTTCCACGAGGCCATCCGGCGCTGGAACTCGGTCGACCACGTCGCGTCATCCTCGGCCACGATGTAGACACGCCTCACCGAGCCGTACCGCTCCGCCGTCAGGACGTTTCCCTTCATCACCGCGTCACTCAGGAACCACCGCGACGGCCTCACCATTGCTTTTGCCAGGGCCAGGTCCTGCATTACAGCACTGAACCGTCAGAGTAACCAGGAAGAACCGAAGAAGATTGTCACGTTACACGTATGAGGAGATGCATTTCAGGAACTGATGGCCATGCATGGTTACCTCTCGTGGGCTGAGTTGGTACAATCGGCGTGCCATGTACTCTGGTCCTAGCAGAAATGTCTCGACCGGATTCTGGGGATCACTGCTGGTCGCGGTAGTGCAGTCCATGTAGAAATCCGGCCCCGTTTCTTGCGAAAACTAGTCATTTTGTGGTCGTTGGTTAGAAAAATGGGAGATGTTCAGATGCTCATACACACAGCTGTGGCGCTGTAGAGCCCACGGAGGCGTACCTGTTCGAGCACTTGCATCATGGGCTTCCCGGCGGCGGGCATGGCGGCCGAGACGAAGACCGCGACGGCGACCTTGTCCGGGTACCTCTCCATGGCCAGCGCGAGGCTCAGCCCGCCGAAGCTGTGGCCCACGAGGACCGGCTTCTGCCCCGGCGGCAGCGCGTCCACCGCGTCGATCAGCGGCCGGCTGTACTCCTCGAAGGACGCCACCTCCTCCGCGCGCCCGGGGCCGGCGCCGCACGCGGCCATGTCGAGCGCGGTGACGCGGTGGCCCGCGGAGGACAGGGCGGCGGCCACCCTGTACCAGCACCACGCGCCGTGGCAGTTGCCGTGCACCAGGATGAAGTGGTGCTGCTGCCTCTCGGCGGCGCTCTCCATCTCTGAACTCACGGGCGGACGACGAACTCGTTGACGACGGCGCGCGGTCACACGGCTTCACATCAAAACAGGGGACGCGAGTAGGCGAGAACGTGCCGAGGAGTCGAGTGTCCGTATGTTTACACGACTAGTCACATAACTATATTTGTGTCGTCATCATAACTTTTTCTTCAGTACGTACTTTGATTTATCATGTAGAGCAGGTAAGAAACTAGTGATGGCGATATATATGCTTATTATGTTCTAGCTCAGTACCTAACTTGCATTATTGGTGTTGATCGGTCGCTACTTAGGGTGCTGCGAAAACCTGATCCATGAACTAGATCAACCAGATAAAAGATCCAGCATTCTAACTACAGCTTACCCCACGCAGGAATGGCGAAAAGATGCACATTTAGGGGGCCTTTGGAACGCGGGATTTTTTTCCCGTTTCTGTGTTTTTTCTATGAACAGTCAACTGATTTCTGTGAAATTCCTGTACAATTCTTGTGAAAATCCTGCGTTCCAAAGGGGGCCTTAGGATCAACAGGAATCAAGGGGCTCCTTGTATCGTGGATCAGCACAAGCACAAGTCAGCTCAGCCAGCATTTGGAGACACCGCTCAGGCCATGATCCATGTATTTAAAATCTGTCAAAACAATTTGAGGTACAGATCTGCGGTCTGGCATTGTAATTGCTGTGGTCAAAGGGTTGTTGAGGCCATTCAATCTTTCAACAATGATTGGTTACATAACAGAAAAATTGTCACTGACCTCTTGATCGCATCGACTTGGATACTATTTTGCTTTCGTCTCTATGTAGAGTAGTTACAGAAAAATTGTCACTGACCTCTTGATCGCATCGTTACAGATATCCCACGTACGCAATTTGTTTGAAAGAAATGACAGCCACCACCGAGTCGTTTGCGCTTACGTGAACAAAAAGTCATGACAAGTAGCACATGCTTGTGGACTTAAATTCAATAGCTTGACACTCTTATTTCAATGGAGTTTAGATCTAGATTCCATTCTGACTACCATCTGACGTGGACCATCCATAGTTTCGCACGCTGCCAGCTACCTCTCCGGCCGCGCTTCTGGGCGTGTCGCTACGAAGAGCGCGCGGGCCGTGTGCGAAAGCTGCCTGAATATGCCGTATTCAGCTCATCAACTGTCATTCAGATCTCTGAGGAAAATTGTTCCGCTCACGAGGAGCAGTTGTATATGGAATGGCTTGCAGCAACATGCATGCGTTTGGATCCACCTAGATTTTAAAAATCCAAATTTTAAAAGTTATAAGGGATCCAAACAAAACAGATTATACATCAGATTCTAGAATCCAGATTATAAGATTTTAAAAATCTCATAAAATCTCATAATCTGGTCTAACCCAACTTTTAGGTGATTTTATTTGTCAAAAGACCCACTGTCCTTGAATGTTTTAGAATAATTACAGCTTATGTCACCATTTAGCCTAATATAGGAAGGACATGTTGGTCATTAACTACCTCAGAACCTAGCTTTTAGATTTTAAGAATTCAGGATCCAAACACTTTTACCCAGAATTTTTTTTAAAAACAAATTATAGAAACTACAACTAAAATCCAGATTCTTAGAAGCTGATGGGGATCCAAACACCACCTATATTGCAGATACTGCAGTAAAACTTCTCCAGCTTTGAAAAATACAGCTACATTCAGATATAGAATAATATCCACACGTCGCACAAAATTTACAAATGATGCCATCTCAGGGTGATTATAAGAAAGCATGAAGAATTTATGATTTCTTAGGTCAGACTATTCACTTCTTACATTCAGGAAACAAACATCAGAAACTCACACAAAACTTGCCTCTTTTTTAAAAAGAAACTCACACAAAACTTCGCATCTTCCGGAAAGGTGCTCCCAGTGATTCTCGGTCATGGGCACCAGTCAATTATTTGCTGTACTTGGCTCATTACATTGCAGACAAGCCCCTCTTTCATGAGAAATATCAACGGGATAACTGAAAAACTGAAAGTACTATTTCAGTTCCCTGAGTTCCTTATCAGGCACATCTTACACGCCGCCCCTGGTCCATCTCCTTCTCGCAGCCTGAGGCTATAAGCAATTGCAACAAAAATCAAGGCAGAAAAATCAGCTACTGATTGTTTTGTACGGAAAGGGGAAAAAACAGCTACTGATAGTGGCCTTGGCTAGCTCTATCATAGGGTTTCAAGAACGTGGATGGCACACTTTGATGCATGTTAATCAAGAACATGGATGGAACTTTTAATACATGGTATGTTGTGGACATAAAGTTGCTTCTGGTTGCCCACCATGGGCTTTTCTGAAAATTTGGTATTCGCCCGTCTGACTGACGCAATTGTGTATCATATACATGGCAAATATAAAAGTTAGCTTTTTACTAACCCAAAAAGGGAAGCTGACATATTTGCCTCAAAAAAGGGAAGCTGACATAAGAGTTAAGGAATTGTGATAAGTAATCAATTGTGAATTGTAATAAGGAAGCTGACACTGTAGTACAAAGCTAGAGCAAATGTACACCACACTAGAATTGTGATAAGTAATCAAGAAAAATTCAGTTAAGGAAGAGTTCACTACTTCTGTTAAATCAGGGCAAACGAAACGAGAAACAAATGCACATGTGTGCATCTCTGGACCCTGGATTGATGAATTTTGAAACGAAAACATTGTTATGAGCGTAATGCATATCTAATATTAGTAGTTTGAGATGTAAACTGCCTCTACTTGAAATTGCTCACCACAGGGTTTATTTGGCTTGGAGCAACACAAATCTTCACTTCACATGACAAATTGAATCCGAAACTCGAATTCCGGACTTCCGGAAATTCTAAATGTAAAGGAAACATATATGTCACGTACTCCTATTGTGCTATTAATTTGTACTGGAAAAAAATGGAACCACAGAGCTTACTGCTTAAGCGCGTTACACCTTCCCACCGTCGCCGTCGCCGTCGGGGGAGAGGAAAGCGCGGCAACCGCTCCGATTCAAGGTGTCAGAAGACGGTTGGGGGTTGAAGGGGGCGCCGCGCGTCGGGGGCCCTGGCGGCACGGCGTGGGTGCGCGTGCGCTTGAGGTAGAGGCGGTACTTCTGGAGATGGCTGGCGACGTTCTCGCGCGTGATGCCCTCGACGTTCATGACCTCCACGATGGCCTTGGGCACGGCGGCCTTCTCGCCGAGCTGCGCCACCGCATCGACGAACCGGCGGTGAAGCACCGCCGTCCACACCATCCGCTTCTTCTTCTTCCTCCCGGCCTTCCCCTCTCGGCACGCCTCGCCTCCGGGTCCGGGCGGCGTGGCGTCCTCGTTCCCGTTGTCGTCGTCGTCGTCGTCTTCCTCGTCGTCGCAGCGGAAGGACAGGTGGGAGTCGGGGGAGTCGCGGTCGCCGAAGGGGGAGGAGGAGGAGGAGGCGCCCACGACGTTGATCCGGAACGCGGCGGCGAGCGCGGGCGGGATGAGCGGGTGCGAGAGCGGCGTCAGCTCCTCGACCGTGGGCAGGCCGGCCTCCCACTCGTGCACGCGGCCGCAGCCGCCGGCGCCCATGCCCTCGCGGCGCGGCGACTTGGACGAGGGCGAGGGCGCGTCGTGGGGCCGGCCGCCGCGAGGGGATAACATAACATAGTACTCTGTATATATTTTTTTTTTTGCTCGCCGGAGTGGGGCACGGTTCTGCGGCGGAGGAGAGGAGAGTGACCCACGGATTTGAATTAAACTTGGGGAGAGGTTTCTGACGGCGTCACACGCTGATCTGTGCCTGTGGGCGCGCGCTCTTGCGGTTTGCTCTGCGGAGTGTTGGAGCGAGTCGCGCGGAGCGGTGCGTGGTCACGGTTGATAAACTTGTCCGGACTCCGGAGACGAGTGAGAGAACCTGTGCTGTGCTGTGCGCCGCGCGGGTGTTGGGCTCGAAACGGCAGGGATCCCCGCGAGCGCGCGGGAACGAAGCCGATGTCCCCGACCGTGATTCGTGGCATTTCGTGGATCTCTTCTTCCTGGATCACTGTACAATCTACCATGCCGCGTGAATCGTGGTTTCGCCCCGGCAGTTCCTGCTTGCGAGCGGCATGGCAACGAAGGTTGTTTGACCCTGGAAGTGAGTTTTGCCGTTTCGACCAGCATGCACCACGCGGCAGGAACACGTCATGGAAACAACAAGAGTTTACTTAAAACAAGTGGCTGGCTGGCTGTCTGCGTTCATCAACTTGACGGCTTCGAGCAGAGCACAATTTGGTTTTCAGTTCTGTCTCAGCAGGGAAAGGGCGCCTTGAGTTTATCCCAAAACATGGCATGTCATCTCTGGCTCTACGCTGAAGGCAAGTGTTAACACACTAACACGAAACCTGCGTGACGGACTTTAGCTAAGCTAACGAGATGCCTGTGGGTGTCGCCGAGTTTTGGGCAGACATTGATGGCGTCATAGCAAGCAGAAAAGTCCAGCACTGCAATGTCGCACCAACTCGCCACAAGTTTTACAATAACCGAATATACATATTGATGATGGCGATAGATGACAAGCCCAACTGCTTCAACAAAAACATAGTGATGCCAAGTTTCCCAGAGATCACTTGAGGGTAGCGTAACAGCGGTTCCATACAAAACACGTGACCTTCAGAAGGTAAACCGGAGTTGTTACATCAGTTTGTTCACGGTAACAACTCGAAACAACTAAAACAACGATAGCCTACATGGGCCATGACTAACACTTATGTAGCCCACATCGTTTAAAGGCTGGATCCGTAACTGCCCACAGGCATGAAGTCAGGCCCGGACGCCCGGTATCGGATTCCTTCCAAGCGACGCGTTGATCCGAGTCGAAGCCGAAGTGCACTTCCGAACCGCGAGCCCATCCATCATCCATAAATATGCTAGCCCATAGCGGGTCCTACACATCGCCACTCCAGAGATCATCACGTCCTCGCGTCGCGTCGAGCCGTCGACGGCCACCGCCAGACGCATGGAGCCGTTTCTGTGGTGCTACGCTTGCAAACGCCTCCACCACCAGCCGCGCGCGCAGGGCGAGCCGGAGCCCAGCAGCAGCCGATGCGCCCGCTGCGGCATCCCCACCGAGGCCGTCGTCGACGTCGTGGACGCCCGCGCGTTCCTCGACAGCTGCCACCCGGACGCCAGGCTCCGCGGCGCCAAGGAGGAGCTGCCCGCCGTCACTGTCCACGACGCCGGCCGCGACTGCCCCGTGTGCCTGGAGGAGCTCGAGCCCGGGGAGAGCGCCGTCGTCACGCCGTGCGAGCACGTGTACCACGCGCGGTGCATCGCGCCGTGGGTCCAGGCCAGGGGCACGTGCCCGCTCTGCCGGACGCACGTCGGCGCCGGCGACCGGGACGGCCTTGTTCTGTGCACCTTCGGTGCCGGTCGTCGTCTCGGCCTCGGCCGCCGCGTCGCGGGGCGCATCTTCGGAGTCAAGGTGCTCGCCGCGGACGGGACCCTCGCGCGACCCCGCCGCCCGCTGATCCAAGGGATGCTCCTCCGTACCAGGATAAGCCTAGGAGCTCTGTTTCACCGCGATCGCGTTGTCACGGACTTGCAAGACGAGATCGTCCTTTGAGATGCTGATGAAGCGTCCAGCGCAGAGATTGGACTAGGAGGCATTGGTGGCGCTCTGCTTGAGCAAAGTTACACGCGAGTTCGTCTCTGCAGATTGTAAAAGCGGAAGTAGCTATTGAAATATGGAGCTCTCCGCACTCACATCTGTATATATGAAAACTTCAACCCCACATGCATGTCCAGCATTTACTACTGTACATTAACAAGTGAATTCATGATATTTTTCTTTGTTCTTTTGCTGGGCTGAACGAGTTTTGGTGCTTTAATTTACTGAACAAGACGGCATACATTTAGCTCAATTGAACAGTATACTTTTAGCTTTCAAATATACTTGTTTCAAATATACTTGATATAAACCTTCAATCTCGTTACAGAGGACTCATCACCTACACCCTTATCAACCTAAACTTTAACAAAATTCAAGCATGTCAGAAACCATGCTCTCAAAGAACACATGCACTGTCAACTTCAGCATACAAATGCTATTTGGCAGGCTCGTCTCCATAACAAATTTGCACTGGAGTTTAGCGTGTGTAGATGTGTGATATGAGTGAATGAGTATGCACATGATCATAAACTACAGCTATACTTAGTAAGAGAAACTTTTTTTTTATTTAAAAAAAGGCTATTTGGCTCATCGCAAAAAGGTGTGTCAAGAATGGGATTCGAACCCATGCCCTTTCGGACCAGTACCTGAAACTGGCGCCTTAGACCAACTCGGCCATCTTGACGACGTTGTAAAATTAGACTAGTAGTATATTAGTACCTAGAAAAACAACAAAAAAGAAAGAAAAGAAAGAAAGCAACAACCGATCAACGGAGGGGACGGCCGTGTGCAGCTACCATTAAAAACGTACGAAGCCCTGAATCCCTACCGCTTGATCCGCTGCGGCTCGGCGGTTGTACCGCTGACGATATGAGGCCAAGCCAAAGTGTTGCCTCTGGCCGGAGAGCGATTCGTTTTGCGGCAAAAATCAACCGAGATCAACATTGAACCGCTAACACCGAAGATAATGTTCTCGGTTCTCCAATTGCTAGGCCGCCGCTTCCACCAAAGGTGAGAGAACTTCGAACCGCTATCCGCTCGTTTTTATGTTTAACTCGCATATTGATCCTTTTTTTCATCAACTTCAGGGTTCGAAAGATACAGAAAACCAAGAGAAAGAGAAGACGCTCGCGTGAAGTGAAAAAACCTTTCAAAGAAGTATCAGAGCCAAGTGAGTTATTGTTAATTAACCCTAGTTCTTCCTTCTTTCTTTTCCTTGCAAGTTTGAACAAGTGTACTGTTGTTGATTGTAACATGCCCCTTTAATCAACCAGGCCCTGGATTTGGTAACTTGAGTTTGAGTAAACATAGTGAAAATTCCTCTATCGAACTCATGGAACAGGTTGCTTCAGAATTATCTGAAAGTTTGGTCTCCATTGCTTCATTCGTCGGTAACTACACATTGTTATATGCCCATTGATTCTCAATTTTATATTTAACTATCGGAAATTTATGGTGGAGCTTCTGGTCATCTGTAGGAGATGAATTGATATACGAATGCACAGGCGTGTTTATTGAAGATTCCTGTGCTGATGCCACAAGTATCCTGACTGCAGCTCACACAGTTGGAACCCCCGATATTGCTCTTACTGATGATTTGACTGTTCGTTCTGCTAACTTCTCTGTACTTATTGCTTGATATGTCACCCTAGCTATTTCACATGTTCTTGCTCTATCATTGCAGATTACAGTGCGCCTACCCAATGGGCGAGCTGTCACTGGCTGGTTGCACAATTCCGATTTAGAATATGATCTTGCTATTGTCAACATCAAGAGGGACGATAATTTTCAGAAAGTAGATCTGAGTTCTAGGCATCATATGCAATTTGAGTCCAATTATAATGTAGTAGCCGTGGGGCGTTATTTTAACTCAGGCATGTTAAAATCCTCAAATGGGATAGTAATTAGCAGTCCAACCAATGAAGGCTTTCTGCTTATGGACTCCACATGTAAAGTTGATCAGGTGAGCCGTTATTACGTCTCTACATGGTGGAAATGATTAACCCTGCGACCATAGGAATGATTTAACCATCAGTAATGTAACTATCTTCATTATCATTTAATGTTGTGTTAGGCATGGATTGGCGGTCCTCTTGTTGATTTAGAGGGGAACTTTGTTGGCATGAACTGCCGAAGACGTGGCGCAAAGACTGCATTCCTACCGAAGAATAAAATTCTTGAAAGATTGGGGCCTTTGAGGTCTGTATTTTGTGCTCACCTGTCATATCTGCACTGATTGGTTTTTCTATACTGGTCATTCAATGGTCCTGCCCTGAACTCCGCTAATTTTTTTCGAGAGCCTGTGCTATTTGGTAGTATTTGTTTTTCCTGGTAGTCGTAGTTGCTTTGCATCCTGTAGCCATTTAGGTTTGAGACTACCTGGAAGTTGCATACTAGAGTTCACTTCAATAGAACTCACTACCATGAAATGTTTATCCTTGTTCTGTGTTTGCCCTTTCTGTACTTTGTGCTTCGTCAGGGTACAAATACTTGTAAGTTTTGGACAATATCAAGGCATCAAGTTAAACTTATATATGAAACCTATTCTAACAAAATGGAGACTGTGTATCTGTGCGAGGCATCTTTAATGAAGGATTTCTAGGAAACGTTGTGGCCGGTTCCTGCAATTCACTTTTTTTTTTCCTCGGAAGAATTCATGCAAGAAAATCATGTGCATATCTCTAAAATTGTATTGTTTGAACTAGCCTCTGGATGTTGGAAGCTAATGCCATTTGTTGAACTATTGATTTTTAGGGATGATGCAGTTCATAGTGTTGATGATGCTGTTTTTGCCAGGTCTGAGCACACTTTCAGTATTGTTCCTTTTACATCGTTTCTTGCACATTTACATGACTTGTTTTTTTATATATATAATTGATTAATGACAGGTGGCCTGATTCCTTATGCTTCCCTTTTGATCTATGCCCTGTTCTTGAAAAACCTGACATAAATTTGCTTAGCAAGTTTGACATAGTTGAAGCCCACTGGCGTTGAACCATTGTAATGCTTTTAGTACATTGTGACATACCCTTGTTCATGTGTTTGTGATATCTTGAGCGATGTTTGCATTTTCGTTTCATGGTAACGAATTATATGGACTTTGGCACGGTGCTTATTCCTATTCATTGCAAGGAATTATGATTTCAACACGGTCTTTTAGCCTATGAAATCGTTATTAAGTTGTGCAGTTATATCATGTCAACTTGTGAAACTTACCTTATCCGTAACCTTTGAACTATTCATTTGAAACATACATGCATGTAGATTTTCCTAAAATACACTTCCAAAATCTGATAAGTTTGTTGGAATTTATCAATACATTACAGTACAGTTTCATAAGCATACTTGCAGAATCATGTCCAAAATGCAAGTTCTTTCCTCGACTAGACAGTTTCTTAGCTTAATCAGGGGCCACTCTAGAGTCTGCCCTAATGGCCAGTGTCCTCAAACCAATACAGCTTACTGAGGATTTTGTGGCCACTCCTGCAATTTTGTGGCCACTTCTGCAAGTATGGTTCAATTGATGCAGAAGTCTGCAAAGCCCACCATATATAGGCATTTTGTGGCCTGTGTCCACACCATTTTCATAGGGCAAATGGTCAGGAAACATCTCTCGCTGAGGCAGTTCATCCGACTGTTGTGAAACGAGCAACTGAAGCAGTTCGTCAGGTACAAGAACAGGTTACTACAAAAGTATAGTATACACGATAAGCAGGTACATGTACAGCTACATGTGAGGTAAGACTCTTCTAAATCATCACAAACTGTCACAAGCGTGTACAATTAACCCACCGGCCATGAGATATTTTTTCAGGGCCACAACCTCCACCCCCTCTTGCCCGACTCATAATGATCACTGCCGTTCCGGCTGCGGCGCATCATCATAGCAGCGAAAGGCCCTACAACCGGCTGCTAATTAAGCTCCTCGCCCCGTGCATTCCGGTGCAGAGATGACATGTTTCGCTCGCGCGCGCGGCGTGAGATGTTGCCAGGCAACCAGGCAGCTGAGCTCCCGGTCCCGGGCATCGTCGACAACTACGCGCAACCGCGCCGCGGCCGTGCTGGGCTGGGCAGTGCGAGCAGCAGCCATGGCGGGCGGCATGGCCTCGCGAGAGCGACTCGGCGACGCCCAACCGTGCAACTAGATCGAGCTAATCCAAGTACTGCCCTGTGCTTCCTGCTTCCCGTCCACACACCTTTGACATGGGTGCGAGCAAGGACCATTGCCGCATGGATGGATGGTCCACGCATTGTCGAGTAGCAGAAGCGCAGGCTGTGAAGCACTACTCCATCTACCAACAACCATGGCTCGGAAAAAGGCTAGAATAATCCTGGAAGAACAGCGCATGCGTCACATGTCAGGGAGCTCTTGTTCGCCAATATATGTACCCTGCTGCTGCTGATGGGCCTATCTCCATCGAATGATTGAATCAATGGTACTGTGGTGCGTTGATGCGTAGCGCGCGTAAGCGCAGGTTTGGCGTTTCATTTTTGAAGACTTAAGTTCGTTATATCCGGTTGCTGCTTAGCTGTGACCCGCTAATCGATTGATTGGGCGATTGTCTTCTGCTCGATTGCGATCCGTCCTAATCTACAATCAGTTGTGGAGCCGAGAGATGGGGCGGCTACCTGGGGCGACAAGTCAATGGTACTGTTGGGCGGCCGGCAACTTGGGCGGCTGGCTGGATTACACTACCAAACCACGCTCTCTCTAATCCCTACTACCTGAATGGAAATTATGTTGGTCCCGTAGGATGACGACTAGAGGAGAAACACAATGCATGCATCTGTATTCAAAGTAGCATCGTGTTGCAGGAACGGATTATTTTGTCCGAGGAACGGTGAACGGTGGAAAAGCAGCCTACCACCCTATGCAGCTCCACTGCCTTGCTGTTTCCAGCTGCTGCTGCTGCTGCTACTGTTATGGAGTGGCAGTGGCTGAACAAAAGTGGAGCTCCTTGGAAGTAGGCCCCTGAGGCTGCCCGCACCGGTGTCCGCCACCGGTTCCTTCAGGAACGAGATAGAGGAAAATGCCTTGTATCGGGCTTCTCTATCGCTGCCGCTACGAAAGCGGAAGGCACAGCTTCCGCTATTCGCAGCGCGGCAGAGGAACCCCGCTATCACCGCTTCGCGCGCACATGCTGGAGCCTCGCCGTCGCCCTGCGCGCCCGCCGTCGCCCGCCGCCGTCGCCCTGCGCGCACCGCAGCTCGCCCGCCGCAGGCCGCCCGCCGCGCGCCCCTGTGCGCCCGCCGCGCGGCCGCCCGCCGCGCACCGCAGCTCGCCCGCCTGCCCCGCGCCGCCGCCGCGCGGCGCACCGCAGCTCGCCCGCCGCGCGTCCCTGCGCGCCCGCCGTGCGCCCCTGCGCGCCCGCCGTGCGGCCGCCCGCCCGCCCCGCGCCACCGCCGCGCGGCGCACCGCAGCTCGCCCGCCGCGCGCCCCTGCGCGCCCGCCGCGTGGCCGCCCGCCGCGCACCGCAGCTCGCCCGCCGCGCGGCCGCCCGCCCGCCGAGAGCCGCCCGCCGCGCGCCGGTAGGATTGGAGCGCTGGGGAAGACGATGCCTTTTACGAATCGACCCTTGTACTTTCTTGTAATTTTTTACAATTTTTCTGTGTGTTGGATATTTATGGAAGACCCCTACAAGTTTATGATATTTATAATAACTATTATAAATAATTATGTTATGAAGAAATATATTTGTTAAAATGATATGGTAGTTAGAGATGGTTGAATAAAATATGTGGTAGTTGGGATAGAGGAAGGATATAGAGGAAGGATGGGTGCAGGAGAAATTGATATAGAAGAAAGAATCTCGATGACCAGGACAGAATATTCTTTTTAGAAGAAGCAAATAGAGGAATATGAGTGCGGAGAGCCTGAAAACAGAGGTCAGACGACGTCCATCCACGAGTGGGTTGATCCTTGTACCCTCTCACAATGTTGTTCCCCATGATAATGGGATTTCTAATACGTACTGGAAACAAGGGAATATGTTGTCACCGAGGGCATTCGTGCTTGTAACCCTGCGAAACCCCGTGTAACCCGTGTGGTTTTGTTTACGGCGATCAAAGTCGGTCAGGACAGACAGAGGAGCAAATCTTCTTAAGTGCTCTGCAGCATACTGGTTTTCGAATTTATGCCCGCGCATCAAGACACGTACACGTACTACACCTACTAGTACCATATAAATAAGGGAACTGTCGAGATTAGAGGGTTACGAGGAGTATTGTACAAGGAAGAATGCATAACTTTGCCAATAGCCAATCTTAGTGCTGAGCGTTATCATTAGTGTGCAGCTAACAAAGCAGCCGGCTACACCGGTTAGGACGGCGCACGAGTGCGACGAGTTGTGCCGCTGCCGCGCCTGCACGCCGCCGTGTGCCTGCAGTGACTCGAACGGTGCATTGGCAGGACGAGTTGTTGGCGACAGTAAAAAGGTCGGCCCCGCCGCCCGGCTGGCCGGCGAGAAGACGGATCAAACCGCGTCGCGCTGACGAGCGATGATGAGTGCGAGACGAGTGACCCTCGCTCGCTTTGCACCGGATCCGGGATTGGAAAGGCCCCGCGGTACTTGCTCCAGTTAACGTAGCTTCAATGCGCTGCCACCCCCTCTCCTGCCTGGGACGGGCGGGCGGGGTCGGGGTCGGGTCCTCTGCAGTGTAGCACAAAATTCAGGCTATTGTAGCGACTGAAACAGTAATTTGTGAGAGGGCATACAGTAGTCTGAATTAACACTGTAGCTACCCCTGTTGGAACAGTAGAGCCGGTTACTGTAGCTAGTTTGGTGCACTGTTCACGGTCGACTGTAGCACTCAATTAGATCCCTCCGTTTCTGATCGGACGATGCAGGATTTGGCTAATTCCCACTATTGTAGCACCTATGAATTGAAACCTTCAATTCAGAGGATCCCGATCGGGGCGGCAGGCATCGCGTTCACCGCATCCTTTCGGTGCGAGCAGTACGCGTGGTTCCTTATCCTTGCCGAGTCCTGGCGGTAGATGAGAGCTTTACTTCGGTGCACGCACGATTGGACACTTGCTTGGGTAGGGATTTAAACTTCCTTTCACTAGTTTCTCTACTTTACCTCACGGTGGGAGAAGCGGTTGAGGCAGTGGATTTAAACTTCTTGTTGCTGGTGCCAACCGGCAGGGCTTCCGCAGAACATTGTCTGTGGGTCGAAGACCAACCCCAAGTATGCTGCGGATTGATCATGCGCTGCTTTGGCAAAAGATGCATCTTTCCGCCGAAAACCGTCCAAAGTTCCGGCAGTGCGGAAAGATCACCAGCGAGTCCATTTTGTCGGATTTAAACGGAGCGCGGCGGCGATCTGAACTGCAACCGCCCTGCTCGCGAACTTACCCTCACGGCACGGTACATCAGTACAGAGCCTCGTTGCCTGGCTGTCAAGCTGGCGTTGCATCAGGACGCATCCTGCGCTGCACGAACACACCATATCAAATGCCACCCCGTGCATGCAAAACAACGCGGAAACGCCTACGCTGTGCAACGGACGAACACGCCTACGCATGAGTACACTGTATACAGCGTGCCTCGTGCCGCAGTGAAGTTGTACAGTGCTAGTAGTGAGAATCCGTGATAGCCCAGCTGGCGCTCTCCGGTTCCGAAGCTACAAGACGACAGGCAGAAAAGAACCCGGCAGCTTCTTCCCTGCGAAAGCGACGGCGACGCGTCTCTTCCCAAGTCCACTCCCCGGCCACCCCTCCTCTGTTTCACCGCTCCACTCCACTCCCCTCCACTGCACGGCGCGGCGCAGCAGTGCACGCACGCTCCATTTCCATCCCGCGGCCTCGCGCGCCACCCCGATAAGATCCACCACGAATCGGCCGAAACCCCACTCCCGAATCCAACACCAGGAACCCGTCACCACGTACACTCACAAATCACATGCGCGCATAGGCCCGGGGCCGCACGTCGCAATCACCACCATGCCGCCGCTGCTTGTTTGCCTCCTCGCCCTCTTGCTCGCCGCGCCGCGGCCGTGGTCCGTCGCGGCGGCTGCGGCTGCGGCTGCGAGGCCGGCCGCAAAGCCTCGCGTGTTCCCGCTTCGGGCGCGGCAGGTGCCGGCGGGGGCGCTGCCGCGGCCGCCGAGCAAGCTGCGGTTCCACCACAACGTCAGCCTCACCGTCTCGCTCGCCGTCGGCACGCCGCCGCAGAACGTCACCATGGTGCTCGACACCGGCAGCGAGCTCTCCTGGCTTCTCTGCAGCGCGCCGGGCGGCCAGCCGGGAAGCGCCGCCCGGGGCGCGTCGTTCCGGCCCAGGGCCTCGTCGAGCTTCGCGTCCGTGCCCTGCGGCTCCAAGCAGTGCAGCTCCCGCGACCTGCCGGCGCCGCCGTCCTGCGACGCGGCGTCGCGGCAGTGCCGCGTGTCGCTGTCCTACGCGGACGGGTCCACCTCCGACGGCGCGCTCGCCACCGACGTCTTCCGCGTCGGCGACGCGCCGCCGCTGCGGTCCGCGTTCGGGTGCATGGCCACAGCGTACGACTCGTCCCCCGACGCCGTCGCCACGGCGGGGCTGCTGGGGATGAACCGCGGCGCCCTCTCCTTCGTGTCGCAGGCCAGCACGCGCCGGTTCTCGTACTGCATCTCCGACCGCGACGACGCCGGCGTGCTGCTGCTCGGCCACAGCGACCTCCCAGACTTCCTGCCGCTCAACTACACGCCCCTGTACCAGCCCACGCTGCCGCTCCCCTACTTCGACCGCGTCGCCTACTCCGTCCAGCTCCTCGGCATCCGCGTCGGCGGCAAGCCCCTGCCCATCCCGGCGTCGGTGCTGGCGCCGGACCACACCGGCGCGGGGCAGACCATGGTGGACTCCGGCACGCAGTTCACCTTCCTCCTCGGGGACGCCTACTCCGCCCTGAAAGCAGAGTTCCTCAAGCAGACCCGCCCCGCCCTCCCGGCGCTCAACGACCCAAACTTCGCGTTCCAGGAAGCCTTCGACACCTGCTTCCGCGTGCCAGCCGGGCGGCCACCGCCGTCGGCGAGGCTCCCGGCCGTGACGCTGCTGTTCAAGGGCGCGGAGATGGTGGTGTCGGGGGACAGGCTGCTGTACAAGGTCCCCGGCGAGCGGCGCGGGGGCGACGGCGTGTGGTGCCTCACGTTCGGGAACGCGGACATGGTGCCCCTCACGGCGTACGTCATCGGGCACCACCACCAGATGAACGTCTGGGTGGAGTACGACCTGGAGCGCGGCCGTGTCGGCCTCGCCTCCGTCAAGTGCGACGTCGCCAGCGAGCGCCTCGGCCTCATGCTGTGACGCCGCCGCTTAGGAAACGCCTGTAACCTTAACCAACCAAACGCGTCTCGGTTTGGACTTGTTCGTCAGCACTCAGCACTAGGCACCCTTCCGCGCCGGTGCTGTGTGTGTCATGTACAGTTCGTAGTGTTTAATTGGGTGTGCGATCTGCCATGTCATGTGTTTTCTCGTTGTTTCACCGTGTAGGATTTTGAATGTACAAAGAACTAAAGATCGACATCTAATGTATGTATGAGTGATCGCTTGACGTTCTTCACTCGGTAAGCTCTGAAACCTCTGAACGTCAGATGCGTCAGATGCAGCATCCGAGCATCAGATACTTCCACCAAATTAGCCCTGTTTTACCAGTGAATCAACGATTTGCAGACTGCTAACGCAGATAAGAAACGTGACCGTCGATGTCATCAGATTGTTCGCTGCTGGTGACAAGGAACGTCAGGGGCGATCCGAGCACGTGACGATGCCACCTCGCCGTCTGTAGCTTGAGCATCAGGGCTTCTGGAACCTTTTTGGTCCGGGGAAACAGAACAGTGGACGAGGCACAAGAGAATGTTCAGGAGGACGTGTATCTGTCGTCCTCTGTTGCCGACACGAGGTGATAAAGAAGGCGACCGACACGGGCTTCTTGTCGTCGGTATAATACACGAAGACGCAGACGTACCATGATTCTCCTTTCTGCCTCTTTGCCTTGTTTGAATTGAAAATCAGCAAAGCTGCATCGAGCGTTACAAACGAACGCTTTGTGTCATTTAATAATAAGAGTCGTATGCTACCAAAGATATACGAGCAGTGAACTGTAAGTTTAGCACAATGAACCATGCAATCTCATTGGGGGCAACAGAGTTCCCTCTGCAGCAGGGAGCACGATCCATGCAGTGAAATGCTGGTAGAACTCTGTATTGTGCTATCCTATGGGGCAAAGCAAAGTATCATTCTAACGGCAGAGATGCTGGTTTGAGTTCAACGTCAAGAAGCACTGACCAAGCAAGTAGTGGTTTTTATGCCCCTAGAGCAAGACCAATAGTTGAGACAAATGCTTGTCTTGTAGACAAACAAATAGATAAGCATGCAACTAACTTGTCTCAACTGCTCTCGGACCCACCATTCATCACACGAGCAACCCACGCTGACCGGGGCGGCCTGCAGCGCCAAGCCACCCTCTCTCTCCCAGTGGCGGACCCAGGAATTTTTCTTAGGTAGGACGGACAATTAAAGTAAATTAACTAACAAAAAAACCGAAATGCATATACACACAATATGCACATAGAATTTGCATAAAAATAGACCATACATGCTAAACAAATGGAATAGACAAAGATTTAAAATAATACATCATATGTCAAGAGTAAACAACACTTTTACATCAAATATTTCAATAAAAGAACTTGACACAAAGAACTTGAAGTGTATCACTGTAAAATACAAACTACGGTATTGCTTGGTGCCTGGTCTTTTAGCTTTAAGTGGTTTAGGCAATTCCATCCTCCGTCTTTTCATGACTTATTAAACCTCTTCTTAACTTTATCAAAGTCAAGATCTCTAAATTTTTTTGAGGAAAATCATGACCAAATGGTTGTGTTGGACCCCTCAACAAATAGTGCCGCCAATCATCTCTAATGTTAGGATGAAATTCCTCAACTGATACACAGAGCCCCGAATCGGAAACAATGTGTGCATCCGGGTCCTTAAAATACCTTCGGCATCTTGTGGTGGTGGAGGCGGGTGTACATCTTTAGATTCAACACTAACTTGCTCTTCTTCCTGTTCTACATTTGTCGATGGAGATTGCATCGTCTCTGTTTGTTCTGTCGATGCCGCTGGCGACAGGAAGATTGGGTCGATGGGTTGGGGAGACAAGGTCGGACGCCCTATTTCGTGGCCCACCAGACTTTATGTAGGTAGCCCAAAGCCGGCCCATAACCCTTTGCCCTGTTTTCTTCAACCTCCGAGCAGCCAAGCTACGAGGAAACGCCGCTGCCGGCCATGGTGATGCACTGATGCTCGCCGAGTCGCCGAAACAGAGGGGATAGGAAGGTTCCTCGCCGCCAGCTAGGTAGGGCGGCCGCCCCACCATGCCCTACTGGTGGGTCCGCCACTGCTCTCTCCTACTTTCTCTCCTCTCGATGAACAAAAAGCAAAAAGCCTGCCACAACGGTTGATACGACGATCATTGGGCTTGCTCTTAGACGGTTGAGTTCTGAAGAAACTGGCGGACACTGATTTCTAACGGAAATCCTGGGCCAGAGCACAGCCAGGCTAGCGCCTTTGCAGAAGTTGCCAAATTGTCAGTTTTTACTTCCTCCGTTTTCAAATAATTAACACTATTGACTATACTATTCACACTTTGACCGTTTAATAACTTCTCAAATACTTAGTTATATAAATTAAAAATATGATTATTAGATGTGGTGTAGATAGTACTTTAGTAACATAATATATCTATAAGAGTTTAATTATGCATTAATGAAAAAATATGGTCAAAGTTGAAACAGTAAAAGTTAAAAGTATCAAGTATTAAAAAACAGAGAAAATACTTCACTTTCAAAATTGTCAAGCCGAGACCGTGCCGTCGTATGTGTCAAGCCATGAAAAGGGGTCTTGGCCTGTCGGCTAAGGCATTCGAGTAAACACCTTTGAGGTCCTGGGTTTGACTCTCTGTGGGAGCGAATTTTTTAGGATTTAACGGCTTTATGCTTTCAGCGGTAAGCGACGTGGCCGTCGACAGCGAGGCACCAGTGGTGACTCGTCAATCTCGATGATTTGCCGGCTCAGTCTTCGAAGATACTCATAGAGGTAGGGTTTGCGTATGTGTGTTCGTAGGGGGTGAATGTGCGTGCGTTGTGAATGTTTGCGTTGTACTGTGTTATAAAAAAAAAGTATCTGTCAAGCCAATTTGAAAAAAAAAAAAGAAGAAGACCAAAGATCAGTGACAGACAAATCACAGGCCGATTTTTTGCTGGAATCCGTTATGCTCATCTCCAGACTTCAGCCGATGTTGCGTCACGGATCGACCGCATGCTAGGTGACTTTTTCGGTTGGAAGCCCAACACAGTCTCGGCTCAAATTCCTCCGGCGAGACCTCCGCCTGCAACTGCAATGCCGCAGCCGTCGAGTTCACGCGAGTTCAGACGTCCCTACCACAACCACAACCTCATCAACCACGCACAGCACCACGCTGCCGGACGTCCACGCGTTACCTATGCCAACTCCTGCCACCATGGGCGATCGCCGATCGGCACCCCAGTGCTCGTTTTGCCCGTCAAACTTCGAGGAGCCAACCGCGAATGGATCAATTCTCTCGCAACGCTATCGGGAATGCACCATGCCTGACGGTTGCAGCTATCGGGAATACACTGCGTTCCTGGCGATCTCCGCTTCCCCGTCATCCGGCTCGTCCTTTTTTTTTTCTTTTAGATGGTCATCCGGCCGTGCTGAACAACCCAAACTTCGTGAGTCCATGAAGGAACAGGCTCCCGGCCGTCTACATAGACCTCATGATCATATGTTTTTGGTTGTTTGGGTACGGAGACATGGACAAATTGTGCTCTAACAATAGTAGGGATATCCTTTTATGATCTTATCTACTATACTTTATACAATGACTGAGTTGACAGTCCCTAAGCTATCATGATGCATAAATCTTAAGACAACACTTGTTACGTAATTGACTAAGAAGCTCTAGTTTCTTCATCATCACCTTCGGCGGTCTTTTGCGTACCTTTCACTGGGGTAAAGGCGATGGACTTGAGTGTAAGTTTCAGATATTACACAATCAACAATGGATGCTGTGATTTTAATTCTAGGATTTCGATACGTTCTTTTGGGGTATGTGACTCATCATCCAATAGGGTAATTGTTGTTGTGCTTTCTAAAATTATGTGCATAGTAATTTTATGACTAATATAATAATATGATAAGATTGCATTTTATTTGTATTGACTAGGAATCAGCATGAATATGGAGAAAAAGGTGTGATTCATGCAAAAACTTTCTTCGACATAACATCTCATAGATATCAAGATTACATGTTATTCGATCATGCAATTTGAGGATGAATGTTTAAATCATCTATTGTAATTTTGAGTCCAACAATCATCATTTGTATACCACTCAAGGCTTAGTATCCAAGCAAAAATTGCATAAGCATAACTTAATCTTTCATACTATTCGCTGGCATGAGTTTTGTGGTTCTCGCTTGATATCGCTGCATGCGTATTCATATCTTGATCGAAATTAGACAACTTTGCCTTTTCACTTCAAAAGATGTTTTAGTAATTATTTTGTGCAATGATGTATTCTCGTATGCACTCTACCTAACTACCATGGATCTCTATATATATATGAGCCTAATATCGGAATCCCATAGAGTAATGACAAGTGTGCCGTTGACAAAGTTACGAAGAACAATATCATGATGCTTGGATATTTCGTATTTTGTTGGCTAACTTTTTAAGCACATTTCATGTTGAAAGAAGAATTATTCATTAATACGAGCACCTATGACGTGTTAAGCCAGGGACTTTATCGGGAGGACTGATTCCACCACATAGGACCTAGTCAACCAAGGCGGAGATTTTGTTGAATTATAAATTCCCATAGGAAATTGGAATGGTTTATATTAAGATTAATAAAGTCACCAAATGTGTCTCGCTATCGTCTATCAGTCCGTCTATCACTCGAAGAAAGCTGTTACGAGCAATCGTGTTTTAGTCGAAGACCCGTGCGTGATGCATATGTTCTAGTGTTCTACCACAGGGAATTAACCAACCGAGCTACACATTTGCTCAAGATATTATAAGTTTCATATGTTCAAGTCATAGACTAAGGTTCTGAAAATTGAAATGTGCAACCCCATGGAGTGAAGTTAAGGATCATTTCAGCTAGAGCAATTTCCGGTTGAATGCGAGGCTACGGTCTGCAACATGTTGCGAAAAGATGGATCGAAATACTCAAGTCAGGCTAGCCACACCTGGAGAAGGTGACAAGTAGTCCAGCCATAGCTGATCCATGTTGATTTCTCATTTGTTTTTCGGATTTTCTAGTGCAAAGTAGCAAATCTGATCCTCTACGTATGCCCGAGCAACAGAAGATGACTGGCAAACTATTTTTATTTTTTGAGCAGATTTTCTATGGATTTTAGTGGGGACATGGCTGTTGTGTATTTTCAGCTGGTTCGTGGTCATGTTTCGACGTTTCGTCAGAAATCCTGCACGGCCGCGGCCGTCGCGTCCACGCAAGTTCAGGCGTCGCTGCCACAACCGACGACGCACGGCACAACGCGGCCGGACGTCCACGGGCTACCAACCCCATCCCACGGCCCGTCGCTGCCACGGCGATCACTGCCCACGCCACGCGCTCTTTTTCGCCGTCAAACACCAGCGAGTAGTAGTAACTGCAAAGCAAACCAATTCGCTCGCTGAGCGGCTGCCTCCAGTCCCTTCCCTAAACTCCGCCCGTTTCCCGCGAGCAGGACGAGCTCCCCTCCGACGCCGCGCCGGCGTTCTCTCCCCGTAATGCCCTCCCGCCGCATCCGGGCGGAGGAGGAGCACTAGGCCGCGCCGGGCGGCGGCGGCTGCTTGGATGGCGCAGCCGGGGTACGTGACGGTCCCGATACTCTCCGTGCTCGCCGCGATCGGGTACGTCTACTACACCACGGTGTTCCTGGCGATCCCCGCCTGGCTGGGGCTCAGCACGGCCGCCGGGGTCGCCAACGTCGTGTCCTTCACCGCGCTTGCTGCCGCCTGCGTCGCCACCTACGCCGTCGCCGTGTCGCGCGACCCGGGCCGCGTGCCGGCGGCCTTCGTGCCCGATGTCGAGGACGCCGACAGCCCCATCCACGAAATCAAGCGCAAGGTAATGGTCCCCCTGCCTCGCTCCTCCGTCTGAACCATGGACCACACCAGATCTCGCGGCCGCGGCCGTGTCGGGCTAGCAAGTTTAGATCTCCGAGTAGAGTCGTAGTTACATGCCTCACAATCAGTGACTTCACTGCCAAAATGGATCCTGGTAGGAGTCTAATATTGCCTACTAGCAAGATCTAGCCAGTTGTAGGTTCCATGCGTGGGTCTTGATTCTTGGAGCAGAACTTTCGCCACTTGAGATTGTAACTGTCGGTGTTTTGGGTGATCAAACCAGGAAGCATTCGGGTCTTTATTATGGAGCCTTGCTCTCTGCAGTTATGACTCATTATCAGTTTTTGATCAAGCAAATAGTGTGCAGAGCGTTCGAGTTGTGGATATTGTCTAGTTGTCTTCACCATCTGCTTATCCTTGGCGCTAGGAATTATAAAGTCTAAATCTAAGCTTCAACCCGTGGTGCCATCCTATACGCAGGATATGCCAATGAAGAATCGGAACATTTACATTAATGTGACCGATGCATTGTTCCAATTGTATGTCGATGAAGGTTTCGAAATTTCTTTGGGAAAAATATGTCATACTTTCGCAAAAAAATATAAAATAAAAATCATACTGATCAGCAAAGCCGAAAATCATGTAAGCTTGGAATCTGGAAAATAAATTCTTTCCTGGATCATAGGAATTAATTATTGCCTATTAGGCCTGGCACAGAGCTCATCCTGCTGAATAATCATGGTTACGTTTGATTTGGTTGCCCATATGGATCATAGGAAAATAATACAGTGCATCATTGTTGTTTTCTTGTGCTTTCTTTGATGTTTCTTTGGCTTTAAATATCGCGCTGCTGAATACTAATGAAACGATCAAGGTCTGGTGGGGGGATTTATGGACTGTAATTGCCCTTGAATTTAACTAAACAACGATTCTTTTGTTCTTTTGGCATCATGATATATCTGGAGCACAGAAGATAACGAACAGTGCATGTGTTTCATATTCACATGCATTTTCTGGTGTTACTGTTTTCTTAAAAGGGGTAGAGTCTTTGTGATTTTAATAAATTAGTTGTAACGCTGTGTTGTTGTCATTGTAATACAGGGGAAAAAAACTTTTTTTTCAACCTGCTAATCTGTACTTGAATGTACCTTTCTTTATCTGCTGTATGCCCAAATCCTGTTATAGTTTTAATGTTATTATCATTTCAGGGTGGTGACTTGAGATATTGCCAGAAATGTTCCTGTTATAAGCCTCCTCGTGCACACCATTGCCGTGTCTGCAAAAGATGTGTTCTAAGAATGGTATTGACTTATACTAATGGTGCAACTCCAGATTTTTCTTAAAGTGATTCCAGTTTGCATCAATCAACTTTTATTTCTTGGCAGGACCACCACTGTATATGGATTAATAACTGTGTTGGGCATGAGAACTACAAAATCTTCCTAATCTTCGTTCTATATGCTGTAATTGCAAGTCTATATTCTATGGTACTTCCTTATCCTTGCTTGACATGAGCAACGAAATCTTCTCAAAGATTGATTATGAAATTATTAATGTTTACTTCAGGTTCTGATTATCGGGGGTGCTGTGCATAGTTTGCCTAAGGATGAACAAACAGGCAATGATTCTTCTAGAAGCTCTATTGTAAGTACCTGCGTTAGGGCGTTCAGCTACCAGCATGTCAAATTCAGAATTCTTTCCTTGAAGTTCCGCTTAAATTAAAGAAGTAACAAGTGTTTTAACTTGTACAGATTATTTGTGGCGTTCTTCTATGTCCATTAGCTTTGGCATTGATGGTCCTCTTGGGTTGGCATGTATACCTCATTTTACATAATAAAACTACTATCGAGGTTTGGAAAATGGGATTACTTATCTTTGTGGCTATTTCTTTCCTGATCTTATATGATGGTAGTTATTGTTGGTGGTTTACAGCACCATGAAGGAGTTAGAGCCATGTGGTTAGCTGAAAAAGCTGGAAATCTTTACCATCATCCTTATGACCTTGGATACTATGAAAATCTCGTTTCGGTAAGAATTCTTTATCTTTAAGAATTTTAATGGCATAAAATATGCTTTCAGTTCGAAATGGCACACGCTTGACAGAAATAACATTCATGTGTGCCCATGGTCTGGATTTTCTTTTCACCTATTAAAGAGGGCTGTCAAATATCCAGAACATAATTGCTATTGTAGCCTTCTATTTGACATGATTTATGTCAAGTTTTATATCAATGGGATTTCCATATAAATATCATGTTATGAATACGTTGTCCTGACCTTCGAACATTCCATTATTTTTCTTAAACAGGTGCTAGGTTCTAACATATTCTGCTGGCTCTGCCCAACATCAAGGAACATGGGAAATGGTGTTCGCTTCCGCACATCATATGATATTCCGCCATCAAAACCACCAAAGTGATGCACATCAGACATTGGTAATCATGTTACATATCTGCTAATTTGCAAACGAACCAAGCCCACACGAAGTGCTAATGTTCAATTCGTCACAATTTTGGTTTTAACTTTAAACAAGTGTGCATTTTTTCATCCTTGAATATGGGATCTACACTGAGTGTGCTACATGGAATCCAATGTGTTCAGGCAGGATTCTGCAAGATACGGAGCTTCAGGGTTGTTTCCCAGTGCCCTCTGAGGTCCGGTTTAGGAATGCTGACTTTCTTAGGTTTTCATTCCCTTTTTCCTGTTTAGAAATCTAGCGTGAGCTGTACTAATACCCAAAAAGGAAGTCTGGACTCAAGGCTGCTGTAAAGTGTATGCCCATACTGCTTTCAGGTTCATCGTAGACACCAATCAACTGAGATTGTTTGTATAGCGCTGATGATAAATATATATCAATATTGATTTTGTGTGTACCACTCCACCTTATTGTTTAGGGAATCAATCTGCTGTGGGTACAGTTGCTGTGGTGATTAAATGTGGACTCTATTTGAAAAACGACCTTGGCCCTGTGCTATGTTAACTGTGAAGCTCGCGGCATTGCCTGGATAACTGCATGTTCTTGATCACTTTGGTTAGGACCCTGCAGCGTCTGGCACATCCTTGCATTGGCTGAATCCTTCGGCAGAAGCAGAATAGTCTGCCGAAGTACTCGACCGCAGACCATTAAGCAGTTCTTCAGTTGACCTGCAGTGATGCCTTTTACAGTAGGGGAGTGGCAACCCTTAAATTTGTACATATGACCGTTCAGTTCAACAGCTACAATACTATGAAAAGATTCTTCTACTTCATGATTGTATCCCTGCATGTCTTTATTCAGTTCTTTGTTTACATTTCAGGAGTCCATACGCATTATTCTTTAGACCAAGCTCGTCAGTAGTAAACAGAAGAGAGTTACTTGGCCTTCTTCCCTTTGCCTTTCTTTGCCTCTAATTTTGCTTGCACACGGGCGGCCGCCGCTGCTTTTGCCTCTTCCCGTTTCCTCTTCCCTTCCTCTTTGGCTGCTGCAGCTACCTCCCTCTGCTGCTTCAATTCCCTGCTTAGGAAAGCCTTCAGTGTAATACTAGTATCTTTCCACTCTAGCAAATGCCATCACAAACTCGTAGAATCCAACAATATTAGCATTAGAATGGAGAGGGCATGACAAAGTTGTATTCAGATGTCTTACTCTAGCCTAGCTTTCTCCTCCGATACGCTTTCAAGGCTCGAACCTTTCCTAGGCCTGCATGCCACTAGCTCCACCTCAAAAATGAGAGTTGCACTGCAAAAACAATATGCCTCTGTTACTTTCCGATTAGAAATTTCAGAAGCTTGGATCTTAGAACCACAAGTTTAACTAAAAACATACTCAGGTGGTATCTCTGGAGGCGATCCCGCAGCACCATATGCATATTCCGGCTTACAGGTGATTTTTGCCACTTCCCCAACCTTCAACGGTCCGATATAACAAAAAAAATTATCAGAAGAATAATTAAGAACTAATCATGATACATTAGAAACAACTGACAAGCATTCACCTTCATAGTTCTTACAACTATATCCCATGCTTTAATGACGGTCCCCTCTCCAACTTCAAATGAGAAAACAGAGTTGTCTTCATGAGTAGTGTAGAAAATCTCGCCATTCTCAGCAAGCGTACCTTCATAATGAACTGATCACAAGGTGTAAGAATAAACTGTTAGGCTTGTACAGTGCAACTAATCATAAAAGTGTAGTACTTTTCTTATGTTGTCATGAACTGCCAATGTAGTAGCATTCAGTTTTGTATCAAGCAACCACACTTCCTTTTTATTCAAGGCTGTTTCAGTAGCATTTCAGTGTTTTTATCAACAGTCAACAGTGCTTTAACATGGCGTAAGGTTTGAGTTTGGCATCACTGAATAGCACTTGACTCACGCTGCACTGATCACTGCTACTGAAGACTAGTAATTGCAAATAGTAATGTCTGATTAGAGCAAGATGACAAGATATAGAGCAATACCATCAACAAGGGAAAGGCTATCTGAAGGTGAAGCCGCATCAGCCTTTGCTTTCCTGATCACTGTCTTAAGAACACCTCCATCCCCAGTCAAATCTATGGTGTCAGTCATGTTTAGTTTTGCGCCTGAAATGGAGTAAACTGAGTATTAGATTAGAGATGACCCTACCATGAATATACCTTTAATACCACAAGCATACAGTTCAGAAAACAAAAGTGAAGACTAACGTTTTCGCCCCCCTCATATGATGTGTCTATTCAGTTTTCAGTATAACCATAGAAAGAAAAACATCGAAATAAACAGAAAATCAGACGCGCCATCTGTTCAGGATTCAGAGCGCACGCAGGCATGTGTGAATTGGGCAACTTCAGCAGCAACATGGAGCAATTTTTGAAGGAACAGCAACATGGAGCATTACGCAGGCGAAAAGAGATTACCTTGATTTTTCTTCAGTGGACGAGCAGATTCAGCTGCTGCTGTTTCTTCTTCTCCCGAGGCAAGCAAGCTGCTCGCCCTGCTCTGCCGGGAAAGAGGTTGACGATACTACGGCCGCAAGCATCTGTCGTTATATTCTTCGTTGATAGACACGCACACAAGCTAAGGAATACCTGTAGGCCGCCCTTCGGCAGTGACGAGTTCCGTTCTCCTCTTTTGATTAGGTACAAAATTCGTGGCAAAGTTCGTGTCAAGACGACAGACGTCATGGGTTGATGAGGTGCATGGGTAGGTGTAAAGCTATAACAGTATTGTGGAGTATGACGTCAGTTATACTTCTCTGGACCTCTCAGCTAGACTACCACCTTCTGATTCTCCCGTAGTGATTTGCACCACCAAACCAAGCATCGCTAAACAGTCTGACTATGCTGTTCTTGTTCAGTTTGTTCATGATTTGTACTTTCTCACTGACTGATTTATTATGATATTTTACATTCCTCTTTCTCGATGAACGTAGCACGCTGCTTTTTTTTTTTTTTTTTTTTTGACAAGCATACACCAAAATGGTATGAATGGTCTAAACCAAAAATATTCGGATATAAGATGATCTGCAAGTGATGTTATCGAGAGTCTTTGAATGAAACACTTGCACACTCGGATAGTACATTTTGGATATGGATTGCCCTGTCCCAAAGGACTGGCTTTGCGGGACAGATACAGAGGCGCCCAGAAGCCGTATATGGCCGGCCGCGCTGTGCTCTGCGGGCTTGCATCGAGACAGTGCGCGAGGCGGGGGTCCTGTATCGTGCATCCTCTGTTGGCTTACACCCGGTTGCCTGTAAGGACTAGGACTCGATAGGATCGCAGGACCACGGCACGCGCCGGTGCTCTGATCCTGCAAGCGTTCGTAGCGTGGCATGGCAGCGGCGACCATGTTACGGGTCCCTGGCATCTTCCCCGAGCATGGATGATGGGCGTGAAATGCAGCCGCTCCTACGTAAGAGGAGGGCCAGCATGCTGAGGAGGAAGAATGGGCAGGAGAATGTGACAGAAATGCACATTTGGTGGGGTGCGGTACTGCAATTAGTAAGTAATTGCATTTCTGCTGGTGATTGACGGTGTTCATCATCATCAGTACACAAGCAGGCCGATGTTTGCTGTAGTGGATTGTAGAGGTCGTCGTAGTCTGCTCGTAGATGAATGCGACGGGCGACTCTGGTCTGGGAGGGTTGCAAGTACACTGCTCTCCCAAGACGATTTTTACAGTCCCCTATACTAGCTAGTATTATTTAACAACATTAGTTAGTATTATGATCCGACGGTTCACATCCGTTAACTCTCACCTACCAATACTAACTAGTATTCATAGCAAATTAGTAATTATATTGTTATGATGAGGTAAAAAACGGCAAGGCTCTCCCTCGCAACCCTAGCCGCCGCCGCTACGCGCTACCACCACTCCACGACGGTCGCAGAACCAGCGGGATCTCCATCACCGTTGAGGATTCATTGGTACAGATTAGGCATGTGCGGCAAGGCGGAGCATGCGCGTGTGTGGCCTAATTGCTTTTTAATGATTTCTGTACAGTAACTTTCGTTTAATCGGCCATTTATTAGTGTTTGTATCTAATTGCATCGCGATCTATTCGTGGTCACCGGATGTTCATTACGTGATCTTCAATTAGTTTTTAATTGACAAAGCTATCGATCATTCAAATCCATACGCTAGGATCAGCTGGTTAGGGGCAGCGTTGGATGAGCTACGTGAACGGAATCGACGACGATGGAGGCGCACGACAGAGGGTACGTAGTTACTTCCTCCGGCGGCGGTCAATGACATCTGGCTGCGTACATTCAAAGCGACGGGGCGGCATACGTTCAGATGATCCGATCAGTTCCAAATTAAGCCACTTTTATTTTTCCCCAATTATTATTATAAACATTAAACGTAAATTAATTAAAATAATCTACAATTTCAAAATTATCCCTCACAATACTAGTTAGTATTTTAAAAGAGATATTAGCTAATATGAGGGACTGTAAAAGTCCTCTCTCTTAATTAGTCCAAGTGGGGAGGGGATTTTTACTAGTGATGGCGTGCAATCCACAGCGGGAGCTCAGATACGGAGGCGTCGTTTAGGGAGTAAAATATGCGATGCGTCAGCACACTTCGGCCTCGGGAGTTCGCAACCAGAATGGTCTCGTAGACTCGTCGATAGCAACGCTCAGCGTGTTCCCTTCGCAGCGGCTGTGTTGCAGTAGCTACAGTGTTTGTAGTTATTTTTTCTGTAACAGTTATAGTATTCGTAGTTATTTTTTCTGCAGCTGCTACAGTAAAACGGCTACGATTTTTTTTAACAGTTATAGTATTCGCAATTATTTCTTCTGCAGCTGCTACATTAAAACGACTGCTTCGCAGCGAGATGCTTTACCCTCTTCACTATGGTAACTCAAAGTTAGTGGCAAAACTAAACCCGACAGGTAGCACCCAATCAAGTGAAGCATGCATACAGATGAATCTATGTCGAAAAGATTCATCTGCGAAATGGTGATCGGACACTTTCTCGATGGTAATGTTGAGGCTACTTTTCAGAGAGAGCTTCACGGATTTTTACAGATGCAAGATGTAAAGAAAGAGCAGAGCAACAGTCCAAAAGGACAGCCTCTTCGCACTCCGATGAGGCATCCAGGAGCCAAACAAGGATCGAGAAACAACTGAGCACCAGCAGGAAGTTAGGAGCTCCTGCCATTTAACGGATTAATCGAGTTTCTCGATATCAGGCGGTCACAATACTCCTAGTAGTTAATCGAGTAGTACATCTAGAAGTAGAACAAAACGCAGAGAGCTAGTAGTAGGCAACAAAACGCACAGAGCAGCGATCGTCAAGAAGCCTGCATAATTGCATTGCCCTCTGCTCCGAAGATGCAAAAGAAAAAAAATAATACTACAAGAGGAAAGGGGGAAAAACTTCTTTTTTACACAGTTCTAGTTCCTACAGGACAGGAGGCGATCCAGCAGCTTCTTATTGATCCGCTTCTCCGGCACCGTGCGGCATTGAGGCCGCCGCGCCCTTACACATCAGGCGTACTCGCGCCAGCACACGAGCATCGTGACGCAACGCCGCATGATGTAGAACCGCGCGCGCTGGTCCTTGACCAGCCGCGCGCACCGCCCGGAGAAGGACCGACTGCTCTTGCCGCTGCCGTCGGCGCGCACGCCGATGGCCCCCTTGCTGCCGCTCCGCTTTCTGAACAGCCTGCACGACTTCTCCTCAGCCGCGACGACCTCCATGGACGCTGGCCGGCCGGATTACCTCGTGCTCGATCTCTTCTCGCCAGGAGAGGAGAGGAAGGAAATAATCGGCTGGCGGAGTGAGGTGACTGAGGAGAGCTGAGATTTTAAGAAGCTCCACTTGGGGAAGAAGCGCATCAGCGAGGTGGTGTTATATAGTGGTGCCGGGCGTAGGGCCACAACGTCCTTCGGGAGGACCCACTTGATGTTTTTCAAAGTGTATGCAGGGTTTTTGCTGTTCGAAGCTCACGCTCGTTTACAATTTTCTACTCCTACCTGCTGCACGGCTGGTGTGAGAGTGGTGACCTCGGCGGTGAACTGAAATGAACCCTACTCTCTGCGTTCTTATATATTTTGTTCCCTCGGCCCGTGCAAGATCAAAGGATGGCCGCAGTGGGGACAAATTTTCTCAACTGGGGCTTTTCTTTTTCCGTCCGATCGAGTACTTGGACTCGGCACCAAACTGTCGGAGAAATGACAAGGCAGACAGCAGACTTTGGTTACTCTCACTTCACTTCTGAGTTCCAACATTTTCTAACCAAAAAGGATCCAATCAAAGATGAACAGAAAATTTGACTCTTGAAGGGAAAGAACACATATTCAAACACCATTAGATTAGCCGCCATCCCCCCATGCACACGGAGACGCACGGGCAGTGCAGGGAACTGCAGAGCGTGCTGATGCCCCGTGGGGCGCGCGTGACTCGTGAGTGAGGTCAAAAGCTTGAGGAGCCCGAAAACTTTAGCTCGAAATGGGTAAAGCCATGTACCGTCGACCAGTTCCCACCGCCGCCCGTGCACGGCGTCGTCGCTTCTCGCTTCGCCGTTACGCGCAGATCACCGCGGCCGTACGTACGTTACGTGGGGGCGCGAAGTGTTGGTGGGGCTCGGCGGCGAGAGAGGCCACGGAGTGGGCTGCTGCGCTGTGCTTGTGCGAGTGATGCATGGCGTGGTCAGCAGCGCCAGCTTTACAACACTGTAGCGCGCGAACCGAGCTGGCACGGCAGCGAGGCAGGCTGCCGCGGTGGTGGACCGGCGCCGAGGCTGGGCGGGGCTGAGCTGCCGCCCGTCCGCGCTCGGCTACAGGCGCAGTCCTCTCTCCTGGTTCGTTCGTTCGTTCGTCCTCCGCCTCGGGAAGGTGGCGATGGACGGGCGGTCGGCCACCCTGGCCACAGCGCGGCCAACGGGCAACGGCGGGCCCTTCCCGCTCCGTGGCGCATGCCGTCTCGCTCGCCCCGGGTCAAAAACAACAGCGTGCCGCACCGCACTGGATGCACCGCCCGCGCGCGCTCACGGATCGCGTCGCGCCCCACGCCAACTCCAAGTCGTGGGCTCGCTCGTCCTGCGCTCTGTTTGTCCGAAACGGCAGCACCACGCGGTACGCTCCGAGTCGCCTCTGCCTCCTCCAGGAGGAAGAAGAGAGATCGAGCACAGCCATTGTCTGCCATGTGATCCATGACTCGAGAGGCGTTTGCTTGCTTGCCAATGATCGAATGATTTGCTTGCGGGCAGCCAGATCGGGCCAAGCGGGCATGATGATTTGCTTGCCGCTCTTGAGTGTAGCAGCGGTCAAAGATGGAAACCGAAGAACCATGGAGACATTTCTTCGACATTTCTTCTTCAGAGGATCGAGGGAAGCAACCTGAATTCAAGGGTACATGCTGATTGGCTCTCCTCCTGCGCCTGCCTGCCGGTGGTGTAGCGGTGGAGAACGAGATCGTGCACGTTTCTTTTCTCTTTCCTCTGACGCTCGTCACCGTGACGAGACAGTCACTGACCTGTGGGGCTGGGGCCACGGGTCAGTGACCGGGACGCTCGTCAGAGGATCCCTCTTGCGTCCTCTCTCTCTGACGTGCTTGTCTCTGATCAAGGCGCAGCGGCATTTGCGGAGTTGGCTCAGCGCGGATCGTCTGACTTATTGCCGTCTACTGCAAGCGCGTGCAGTAGCCTCATCTACCGTTCGTTGCATCGGACGAGGGACGTTGCTCCAGCCTCCTCCTTCACCCGTCTTCTCTCTCCCTCCAGCCTGATGCGCAGGCGCAGCAGCAACAATTGCTCGACTTCACCGCCGAGCTCACCGAGGAGCGCCGCCTTCACTGCGCCACCGAGGCCTCCGTCGCTAAGTCCGAGGCCCGCTTCGCCCACCTCAAGGCTTTTGTGCAGAACGTTATGCGTTATTCTCGCCGTGATGGCAAGGCCAAGGCAAATCGATCTTGGCCATATTGCACGAGGGTGCTACAACCTACAGATCGATTTCTCTAACATAGGAACAAGTTCAACTCGCCCAAATCGAATTCTTCTGCACGCATGAACCCAAAATTGAGCTCTTGACCTCCTGCCGGGGAGAGAGCAGAGCGAGTCATGGGTGGGTGTGGCCGTGGCCTCCGACAAGCTCGTGGGCGGGCGTGCTCGCGGCGTCCAGCGAGCGGGCAAGCGCGGCTGCAACCTCCAGAGAAAGCACGCGCATGGGCGTCCGGACGTTAGCGACCACACGCCGGGTGCGGATGGACACGGACTCCGGCGTTCTAGCTTTGTTTTGGAAGGCGTCGACTTCTTTTTTTCTTGGGAGAAGACGAGACGCGAGAAGAAGCCATCAGATGGCAGCTTGCTTTCCTGTTTGGTTGGAGCTTGGCCGGCTCCGCCGCGCGCTGCTTGCCGTGGCCCAAGACGAGGCCGCCGCTTCCGCACGCTAGCTCGCCGTGGCCGCCGCCGCCGCCGCCTCTACGTGCTCCCTCGCCGTTGTTGCTGCCGCTTGACCACGCAGCTCCGTTGCCGTTGGAGAGGACGAGACAGGGAAAGAAGAGGCGAGACCACCGTAGGATATAGTGGACGGTGGATGTGCCTTTACTGCAAGAGCTTGCAGTAAAACGCAAAACATCAGACGATCCGCGCCCGGCTCTCTGACGGTCTGACCAACTGCTCACGTACGGACGTACTGTGCGATGCATCACACCTGTCTATCCATCCCTTCGCCTACCTCTCTATCCGTTCCTCGCGTCACGTCCGTCGCCTGGACCATGCATCCACACATCGCGACCGATCGACCAGGCAGGCCTCTGATATGGAAAAATACCAGGAAGCTACGCGCCGGTACGAGCGCGCGAAAAGACCGGGCATGGCACAGTATCCGTTCCTGTGCAACCTGTAAACATGTCTACACGGTGCCCGGGTCGTCGGCACAGTGAGAGGCTGAGAAGTGAAGGGTGCTGGGCACGTACTGTATGAATACTAGTACTAACATCTGTCCGAATATGCAACAGTGGCGTGCAGATGTGCTTTTTATTTGTTGGTGAGAATGCCTGCATTTTACATAAGAGCAACCCCAATAACCGTCGATTCGACAAGCCACCTAAAAATCCAACGTGGGAGAGTGAGAAAACGGCTCTGACACACAACTCGTGAGCTTTTTTATTATTTAGGACTCCACTCGATGGGCTTCGATAATTTGACACAGTTAGAATTGATCTCGCCAAAATAACACTTATTTCATTGTCACTTTGATTTCCATGTCTTTTTCTTTTTTTTGGATTTCTATTTTCTTTTTCTCACCCAGGGCACGTGAAATGATCGTCATACCCTTGTGTCTCGTTTTCTTTACAGCTCGTTCACCGCATCTAAAACCAATCGCTGTCGCTGCTCGCCCTTGGCCTTCGCCGTCGCAATCCCGGACTCCCCGCGTGCCCGTGCCCCTGCCCTCCCCTCGCTCCTCCGCAGTAGCCCGTCGCAACCGGCCACTGAGTTGGAATGCCGGCGGCTTGCCCTGCTGGTCCGTCCTACTCCTACTGACAGGGAGCGCCATTGATCTGCAATACGTGCAGCAACAGAAGCCTCGCGAAGCCGCAAGAAACGCCGTTAATTTCTGCAAGGTAGGATTCCGTTCCTAGCCAAAGGAATGAAATGGCAACTGAATATTGCAATGTTATGCTTTCACGGAAACCAACTGGTGTAGCAATTCGTAATGTATTCTTATTCAGTTTGCAATGCAAATGTTCCTCTCTCATACAAAGAACGAAGGGGTATCCAGAGAGAGCTCGTGCATGGATATGATCATCAAAACTGATACGTCTTTTGGCCTGAGGGCATGGTGGTCATTTCACGTGGCCTGGGTGAGAAAAAGAAAATAGAAATCCAGAAAAAGGAAAAAAGACATGGAAATCAAAGTGACAATGAAATAAGTGTTATTTTGGCGAGATCAATCCTAACTGTGTCAAATTGTCGAAGCCCGTCGAGTGAGTCCTAAATAATCAAAAAGCTCCGTCGCCGCTCATGGGGCCCACCGCCTCTCTCACCCTCTCCTCCCCGCTCCCGATGCTGAGGACGAGCTCGACGGCGCCGCTCTGACCCGCCCCTCTCCTCCCCACTACGGCCACGGCGAGCGTCGCGGTGGCTCCCCTGGTGCCGTGACCACGGCGGGCGTCGCGGCGGCTCCCCTGGTGCGGCGACTACGGCGGACGGCTCGCGGCGGCTCGTACATGACTGCATCGACAAGCTCGATGCTTCTTGCTTCGGTAATCTCCAATCTTGTGCCCTTAAATGTTCCCTTCAATTTTTCCCCAGATTGGTTTGTCGTTGATTACTCATGCGATGTGAGATTGGGGATTTCTGGTTTCCAGCCTGTACAGATGTGCAAATCGCGAGGACTTGCAAGCACTTGTTTACCATTTTTCTTTTGTTGAATGCATTCAGTTGGATTCAGAGAAGGAGAGAAGCAATCGTGATCTAACACACTTGTAGTGACACGTTCTGTAATGATGAACTGCAGGCTTGTAGTGATGTGAAGCATTTGTCTAACATGAAGCCTCGCGCCAGCGCCACTGACCGGACGGACACGAACCGCGGGATTACGCCCGCGCGCGCCGCAGTGGCCTCGCCGTAGCGGCGAGCGAAAGCTGGAGAGGAGATGAGGCCATTCCGGGAGGGCAAGGCGCAGCGGGAGGCGGCCGTGGCTCCGGCGAATTCGATCGTTGCTGACGTAGCTCCGGCGGAGGACGCGCGACGACGGGAGCCCATGGCTGCAAGCGCTCGCGGTGGTGCTCAAGGTAGAAGAGATGGAGAAAGGGAGAAGGAGAAGATGGAGCCTATAGAAGATAAAATATAATTTTATTAGAGCCGTTGTGGAGACAAGTTGTTGTACAGTTTGATTGCAAACTCAGCTCTAGATCGTCGGTAAGACAAGCTTATTGGGCTTGCTTTGCGCTGCAGTGCAACTGTGCAGCAATAGCTAGAGCAACAGACGTCAGATCCGCAAGTGTTGTCGCTTTTCCTCTTCTGATGAGAAAAGTCGCGCGTGCAACAAACAGGTTGTGCAACGAACAGTTACACGTGCGTGATCACACCAAGTTATGGTGCCTTATAGAATATTATTATCGAAAAGTGACGGGCAACAAATCTCTGCCTGCCACATTGTTGCTTCCATGCGTCAGTGAAGCCTCGGACTAGCTAGACACGCGCATACGCACCATGGATCCCGTAGAATACAAGTCAAGAGTTCGATCGGTAAACTTTAGCTCGGTCCAAGGGATTATATGTTCCTTTGACCTGTGTTGCAATGCTTTGGTGAGATCGTTCAATCGAATCGTAGCTTTATTCCATCACGCTTGCAGGCAGTAGGCACGTCTAGTTACCGTGGCGCTCAAGTGTGTGTATCATCATGTCTAGCAGAACATATATACTACCTCATTCCCCATCTTCACCGAACCTTACAAATGAGAAATTAAAGTGGTTGGCGTAAAATTAAAGTTTCTTCAAATTCCTACATAGGGATAGGAGTAACGACAATGATACGAGTTAGACAATTCTCCTGTACAAATTGGACCCGTTTGTACTCCTGGTGGCAGGCAGCTGCTTGCTAATCGGCTCCTGGTGCTCTCGTTGGTAAGCATGTGCTCCTGGTACTACTGCATGATTTTTTGCTTGTGCTAGTTGTAGGCTTTCAGTACCAAGGGTGTGTTCGTTGCATCTGTTTAGACCCCTCTAAAATTTAGCTCTAAAGAGAATCTTATTATTTAGGAGTATTAAATAAAGTCTAATGACAAAACCTTTTTACAGATGGGTACATCTTTACGAGACGAATCTAATGAGCCTAATTAATCTATGTTTTGCTACAGTGATGCTACAGTAAATATCGTCTAATCACGGCTTAACTACCCTCGTTAAATTCGTCTCGAAGACGTGTTAGGTTTTGTCCTCCATATGTTTTTTTGGTGAAGAGGTTGGGCAGATGGTGACTAATTCAGTTCGGTACTCATAATACAGTCAGTCGTTCGCCGAAACATGACAATGCAAACAGTCTAGTTTCTGCAGAACAATAGGCAGCAACGACAATGGCAATACTAGACCATTAGAGTATAGCGACAATATACTAATAGGAGCTAGTATATAAATACAAGTTTCAGTACTATTGGCAACAAGACGAAGTGCGTGTTAGTTTATGGTCCCCTACTACAGTTTGTCTTGTCGTGCTATCACAGTGTAGCAGAGTAAAATGTTGGCAAATTTGCTGTTTGAGATGATGTCCATGTGCTCAAATCCAAGTATATTCAGTTACTTCCATTGTGGTAGGTGACCAATATATAATACCACAATTAAGTACACGATGCATGTAACTATTTATGTGCAGTGAGATTCGGCGCAGCCTGCCAATGGGCCGATGAAATCCGAGGGCCGAAAGGGCCCCCTGCCCATGGGCTGAATATATAAGGGCCAATGTGGGCTGTACAGTAAAAAGGATCGGATTGGATTGGACTCTACTCTAATAGGATTGGATTCAAGCTACAACCCGTTTAGAAAAAAAAGAGCAAGGCCCGTGGATCGAGCCCTTTCTCAATACTACGAGGGCTGTGTTTGGATTCGTTCTTGTTCGGGACTCGCGTACGCGGAGGGCGGCGCAGGACTGCGGCGAGTCCGCGTCGGCGGCGGCTAGGGGAGGCGGGTCAGCGTCAGCGGCGGCGACCAGCCGAGGGAGCGTGGGGTGAGGCGACGCCGGGTTCAAGTCGGCGGCGCGGGGGAGAGGTCGGCGTCGACGGCGCCCTTCCCGGCGTGCTCTTCTCCTCCGACGCCGGTTCCCCTTATCCTCTCTGTTTCCCTTTTAATCGAAGGGGAAGGCGGCGGCGCGAGCAGATCGACAACTAACGCCGCCGCGTGCCTCCTGACACCCGTCCAGGTATGAATCTCATCGATGGATCCATTCTTCATTCTTGGTGATGTTTTATTCTTGATGCGTCACGTCACACTTTGTAGATGAAAACTTTGAGTTGCACAAGAAGATCATTGCTTTCAAGCAAATCTCGTTCCCCCACACATCATATGCAGTCCAAGACGGAATAACACCGTGCTTGCTGGAGTGGGGCCTCATTGGCAAGGTATTCACGCTCACGCTGGATAATGCAACCGTGAATGACAGGGCTGTCAAGGATATGCGTGGTGTCTTGGGGTCTGAAATGTTTATGAAAGCTGAATTCCTACATTTGCGATGTGCTGCGCACATGCTAAATATCATGGTTCAGCAGGGAGTAAAAATCATTTCTCGGGCAATTGCTGGGGTACGAGATATTGTCAAAGTGGTGACATCTACACCATCGCGCCTACAGATCTTCAATTCAATTGCAGAGAAGTGTGGGCTTAGAACAAAGTCAGGCATGATCATCGATGTCCCACACCGCTGGAACGCAACATACGACATGTTGCATGAAGCTCTTGAGTACAAGGTGGTGCTCGATAGGTTTGCTGTTGAGCAATATCAGGCAGCTCCTACTGAAGTGGATTGGCAAAAAGCTGAGGCGCTTCATAGTTTCCTGCAAGCTTTTAGTGAAGCCACAAAAGCCTTTTCTGCTGATAAGCATCCTACAGCCCATCTTTTCTTGAAGCTTTTGTTAGCAGTTCGTGATGTTTTGCTTGACGAGTCTTGGAATGCAGATGAACTACAAAATGCTATGGCGAATGCCATGTACAGCAGGTTCGAAAAATATTGGGCTGAGCCTAGTATAGTTCTAATGCTAGCTGCTGTTCTTGATCCTAGCATGAAGATGGACTTTCTCAGATTTTATTTCTACACTGTCAGTAGTCAAGAAGTTGAAGCTAAAATGAGGGAGCTAAAGGGACATTTGAACAGATTCTACATGGAGTATGTGACAATCGTGAGAAGGGACAGTGGACTTCAGACTACAGAATCTGGTCAGAATGTTGCTACAAATGGCTCAGGTTCTACTTCTATGAGAGGCCCATTCTTGGGTAAAAGGCGGGTGGAGCTGGCATTTGTCCAATTTGCTTCTGAAAGATCAGATTCTTACTCTCAACGGTCTGAACTGGATAAGTATCTAGAAGATCCCAGAGTCATCCTAAACTCAGGCGAAAACTTTGATGTTTTAGGTTGGTGGAAAAAGAACTCAGATGCCTATCCAATTTTGTCACTAATGGCTCGGGATTTTCTGGCCATTCCGGTCAGCACAGTCTCTTCAGAATCTGCGTTCAGCATGGCTGGGAGAATAATTGGGAAGGAGCGAACATCTCTAGCTCCAGGAACCCTTGAAGCTCTGATCTGCTCAAAGGACTGGTTCATTGGATTTACCGAAGAGGATGAGGGTAATTTTAGATATCAAACTTTCTTTGTTTCTCTGCAATGCTATATCATCTAATTTAACTTGTTGTGCAGGCCAACCGATGGAAGGAAGGCGCTTCTTTGACCAGGAAGACGAAGAAGATGTAACGAATGGTTGGGCTTACTACTACTGAGCAGAGGTAAAAATATATAGCCTAGGATCTAATATGTAGTTGTACATCTTATCTTCTAGGAGCGTGCTATTGTTTGCTTGTGCTTGTAACCTGAGTTCCAGTTCCAGTTCCCAGTTTGTCTTGCTGTGTTCAACTCTGGTGTTCCATGGGAGCATCTGATTTTTCTCATTTTGTGTTGCTATCTCCAATTCTGATGTTCCTTGCAAGCTTTACATTTTTCATGTGATATAAGCATGTGAGTTGAGTGCTGATTGTACTCAAAATTACCTCTTTTTTTTTTATAGGAATTATCTCTCTATTGGTTTGCTTCCAATGGAATTATTTCTTTCAGGATCTTATCATTCTGAATCATAGTGAAAATCAAGGAAGGTGGTGTCTTTTGACCCTATCTTCTCACGCATCTGAATGGCTTTCACCAACGATTGGTCAACGCAAATTAAATTATTGAACTTGTATACTGTCTGTGCACTCAGTTAATTGACTACATGGAGTATGAGACATTGATGTAACGCAAATTAAATTATTGAACTTGTATACTGTCTATGCTCACTGATTCGTGTTGTCTCTGATTTTTGACATGAGATTACGCTGCATGTAAAGTTTCAGTATTATATGATTACATCCTGGTAATCATGATTTGTGAACCTGCATTGTTTATGAAGTTCACATTTTTTTTCTGATTTTTTCGGATTTTTTTTAGAGTATTTCCCCTCAGTTTTACACTTGTTTCATAACATGTCTGTACAATAGAGAATACACAGCCCACGGGCTGAAGTTCTAGTGTTCAGAAAGGGCCGGCCCGAATTTACAGAATGGGCTAGGATAGAATAGGATAGTAAAATTCTAAAGGCCAGGCCGGATCGAGTTTGCCAGATTTTAAAAGGGCCGGATTAGGATCGGGCCATGTAGCTGAAAACCAAGATCAGGCCAGGATAAGGATAGGATCACGACCCATTGGCAGGCCGGAGAGAGCTCGTGGAAAAAATGACAACAGGATGTATTATAAGCGGAGTAAGTCATTACTTGTTACATACTGACATTGCAGCATTGGGCCGTGTACACACACCAATTGAAAGGAGGGAAAAAAAAGGATTAACAGCACAAGTTACATCTTATTCTGTTTCAAAAGAGGGATTGAGCGGAAGGCAAACTCCCAAGCACTTGCCACAAAATCGGCACACCAATTAAATAGTCGAAACCAAATAGTTTTAAAAAGCACAACAAAATATTGGGGCATTTCGTGAGATCAGTGATCAGCATTTCGGGAGATCGGACGGCGGGGGCAACATCTTCTGGTTGGGCAGCGGCCCGTCGTTGACGAGCCACGCCATGGACAGGCCCCAGCTCAAGTGCACATCGAAGTGGCAATGCATGAGCCACACACCTGCGTCGAGCATGGACCGGAGTCGACGTTAGTCACAGAGCAGTCAACGCAAGTCAATGCATAAGGAGTAATGAGTGAAGAACTGAAAGAGTAGTTACCGGGGTTGTCTGCGAAGAACCGGAGCGCGACCCAGCCGGCGGTGGGCACGCTGATGGTGTTCCGCTCGACGGGGTCGACGAGGTTGTACTTGGGCGGGTCGTTGACGGGGTCGAAGTTTCCGAACCCCTCCCCGACGACGAAGAAGTTGTATCCGTGGAGGTGCAGCGGGTGGCTCTCGGCGCCCTGGATGCTGGTGCCCTGCAGCACGAGCTCGACGGAGGTGTTGAACTTGAGCGGCACCACCCTTGTGCCGTGCATCACGAACGTGTTGTTGGGCGGCGTGCCCGTGTAGTTGAACGGGTGCGGCGGCGTGGTGGGGAAGTTGGCGAGCAGCACGCCGGCGTAGCGGCGCCGGTAGTGCGCCTCGAGGAGCGCGGTGCGTGGCCGGAAGAAGGAGTTGTTGTTGATGGAGGCCGCGAACTTGGTGCCGTTGGGTCCCTGGCACGTCTGGTTGGACGGGCACGGGTCGGTGCCCAGCCCCACGGTGAAGAGCACGTGCCGGTCCACCGCCTGCGGCACCCGCGCCGGGTACTGCGCGCTCGCCAGGCTCCGGAAGTTGCGCGAGAAGTTGGTCACCGCGCCCGTGTCGTTGTAGCGCGGCAGCGCCGGAAGCGGGAGGTTGCTGGTTGTGGCGGTCGTCGGGACGTACTCGAGGACGGCAGCCGCGGTGGTGTTGTCGAACGTGCCCTGGGTGTTGGTGTAGGGCGCGATGGCCATGGCGTAGGCCGGGGAGACGGGGTTGGTGGATGTCGTGAGGAGCACGTTCATGGTCTGCCCCGGCGAGATGACCACCGTCTTCACGGTGAAGGGCTTCACGTAGTTGGCGTCCGCCTCGACCACGGTCAGCGAGTGGTTGGCGATCCCGAAGAAGAGCTCGTCGTTCAGCGCCGAGTTGATCAGACGAAGCATGTACGTTCTCCCCGGCTCCACCTTCAGCTTGTACGTGTCTGCCACGTGAAGTAATTTGTTGAAATCATTTCATCCAACACAAACCAATGATTCAAGCAGGTGCCGCGCTTAATTTAGTGAGCACCCATGAGGAGGGAACGAACCTTTCAACGAGCAGTTATACGTTGGGCCTGGAAGCCCGTTGAAGGTGTAGGCATCAGACACATTTGGGCCACCGCCTGTCTGCAGGGCCTGGTTGATCACCGCCTCCGTGTCCGCGTTGAACCACTCGCCTGTTGTCAATTCAAAGATGCGTCGTCATTTCACCACATTGCCAAGAAGCTCCAGGGCAGCAGATACATTTGCGACGGGGAAATACTCTTGGGATCGATCATGGCATACCGAACATGATGGGCACCTCCTTGTAGGGAGCCGGGAACGGGTATCCCTCGCCGCGCTTGGGGAGGATGACGAGCGGACCGTAGAGGTGGACGCGCAGCCAGGAGAAGTGCGCGTGCCACCACAGCGTGCCGCGCTGCCCGGTGACCACGAAGTCGTACACGTAGCTCTGCTTGCCCTGGATCGGGCACTGCGTGATGTACGACGGCCCGTCCGCCCACCCGTTCTGAAGCTGCCGGACGCCGTGCCTGCATACATGCGATCAAAGGTGAGCGTGCACGGCGTGCGCGCGAGAGAGTTGCAGGACGGAATGTGTGGCGAGTGCGCCGATGTGTCTTACCAGTGGAACGAGACGTTGTCGTTGATGTGGTTGTGGACCTTGACGATGAGGCGGTCGCCTTCCCTGACGACCAGCTTCGGCCCCGGGAACTGCCTGTTCACCGTCGGGATGCTCTTGGTCACGCACAGCCGTGTCACATTCATCATTTGCACCTGCAACGAGAACATGCACGAATGGTTAGTGGCACACCAGTAAGACCGGCATAACATTGCATTCCCGGAAGCTCTAACGCTCGTGCTTGATCAATATTGTACATTGAACGTGTAGCGGTGGGTGGCGCCGGAGGCGAGGCACGGCAAGGCGAGGAGCACGGCGAACGCGAGGAAGGGACATGCGGAGGAGGCCGCATATTGTCGCCGGAGGAGACCCTGCTGAGGGGCACCCATTCTGCCACGGCCGGCTCGCTGCAACTTCCCTCGTGTGCGTGTTTGCGCTTTGAAGCAAGTGAAGTGGTGCACTTTGTTGGGGAATGAGTGCCGGGTCTATATAGGCGCCATGATGGCCGGCGGAGTTCGTGGCGTGCATGGTAGGAGGTCACAGCGCGGTGGTGGTTGGCCGAGTTGGTGGAGCTATGGAAGCAAATAGAAAAATTCTCTCATTGGGCCACTCGTAGCTCCTTTCTTAGCATGTGCCTTTGTTGCGACTTGCGATGAAGCGGCTTCTTTCATTTTTCTCGGTTTCTATAAATCCCTGCAATGATGGTTTTTTGGTGAGTATATAATACTGGGAAAATAATACTAGTATAAGCAACATACATCTAAGCTCACAACATAAATGCAGTGTTAGGATTGTACTATTATTTCCAGAGCTCCAGCTTCATTCAGATAAAAACTCTCGACTTCTTCTAGCTCACTTCGACCCCAAGAAACAAATTTGTGGCGCTGTTTGGAGTGGTTAATTTTGGACAATACATAATCCTAAGAAGGTGCAATATCAATTCCTCCTGATCGGAATTTGGAACATGGGATGCTAACTTTAAGTGACCTTTTCTGTCTGCTTGCAGAAAACTCCATATGGCAGCTTCCTTATCTTGGCTAAACTTCAACTGTTTACCCTTCTGCATGCACCTTTATTTTGTGAATCTTCGAAGCGAACCATGGCCCTCCCGGGTCAATCACATAAATGTGCGAACCTTTTAAAGTTTTCTTTTCCTTTTGCGACCATATTCGTTGTCCTTTATGCATGGTGATTGGGTACCAGTGTCTGAACAGAGAAAACGAAACAAAGTAGCGCAGCATCAAAAGCTGTATTACGTTGCTTAGAGCAGTTTGCTTGTTTGTTGAAGTGGAGCTAGCTGATTTGCCCGACTTATTGTTTAACACAGAAGTTTCATTCGATCGAGCATCAAACTGATTGGCTAAGCGATCTGCTAGCTTTTCCCAAATGGATTTACATTGACAAGCTCGTGCCGCCATGTTACTCAAATGGAGTAGTTAGGAGCCACCTCAATTAACAAATCTTTATAGTATTTTGTAACCAAGGGAAGCATGTACTGGTACAGTAGAAATAGAATGAACTCAACGTTCACGTTTAACAGTTATGGTAACCGAACTGTGCAGTTAGACTTTTTTTTTTTAGTTTCGATCAGAAACTAATCCGTCATAAAAAAACAACAGTATGCGCATTCCTACACTTTGTCCGGCGACAAAAGGGACAGTATGCGATAATACGAGACCAAGCCCCCTGACCACATAGCCATCTGGGAATTGTACTCCAACTCGTGAAAAACAAACACATGGGCGTCCTAGGTACTCAGCTGGACCATTTGAAGGTACTTAGTAGGAAAAATGCAGTACGTTTTGACTTAAGGAGCCTGAAAGAAAGTTCTTTCTTTTTGAGCCCAGGGCGAAGCAGAGCAGTGTCGAGATGATGGTACGAGGAGCCAAAGTGATACATGAGCAGGAACACGTCAGGCAGCGTTGGTTGTGCTTCTAGCTTGTCTGTAAAGCAAGAAAAATGCACGACACGATCCTAAACAAACGAGTCGCCTTTGATTGTTCTGTTTCGCCAGATTAGCACAACCCAATCCATTATCTAAAACCGCTACCACCAAACATTGTTCTGCTTGCTTGCTAGAGAACCAGGCCTGAACCTTTGCCTATGCCTGATACGGAACTACGCACATTGCTACCTTTTTACTAGAAACAGGGGGCAGAAAAGGCGTATGCTACCTACTACTGTGCTTCGTTGCCTGAGAGCTAGATTAGCACGACGCAGCGTTGGTTGCGATGGGACAAAAGAACAATACTTTTGCGGTTATGTAGTATGGTCAGTACTCTGCTAGATGTGATGCTGCGACCGAATTGTGTCTGGCGTCATGGTAAAGTATCTGACTGTAGTCTCTTCCAGGTCTCGCCGTTTGGCGTCACGGAGTGGTTGGGTGCCCCTTGCGCTGCACTTCACACACTCCTTTCATCATGCAGCTGCAACGAACTCAAGTTGCGGTTTTAAAAATCGAAGATTGCAGGAGAAATCAGAATTTATTACATCAAGCTCGAGGGCTAATTGGCCGGTGCCGCGTTGCTGTCTGGCTCCTCCCTTGCTGAAGCTGACTGACATTTTACACGTCTCCAGTGTTGGTCGTTGAGAAAAGGGGAACCCGGAAAATTACTCGCAACCTATCACAGACATGTGTATGGATATCAATGTACGAGCACAACAATGTTTTCAGGGAAAAGATTCGCAAAAAAATGTTTTCAGGGAAAAAGAAATTGACCTTTAGACTTTTGAGTGGAGATTGCAATGAACCTAAAACCTCACTTGCGGAATACTTGCAGCAGGAGCGTCACACCGCATTGGAAGTGCTCTGTACTTTGTGGTCTGTGTGATATGCTCTTCTTCCTCTCGCTGCCTAGCTGGTCCCGCCGCGCGCCACAAGGTTGGGGGGCTAGCAACCGCCCGGCGCCCTCGAAACACAACACATGCCCTCGCCATTACCAAACAGACACCCCCACCCGGCGAGCTCGTGTTATCCTGTCGGATTTGGCTCGAGGTTCACAGCATCTGGAAGGCGTCCGCGTCACCACTTCACCGCGATCGCTTCAGGACCACTAGTCACACACACGGCCACAGACATTGCAATACGCTAGGGCTAGGAGGCAGGCAAATGCGAAGCCCACATCGCGCTGCAGGGGCTCCCGCCACCAACATTAACTGCAGCGGATTAAAGAACACAGCTTCCCTCTCGACTGTATCGATTCAATTTTGGCGAAACATGAAACAGTGCCAGTTTATGTAACAGCAGTGAGGAACAAGGTTAGCAATATCGTTGGAACCGAGGAAACCGCCGGACGCCGAGAACCCCGGTTTGGTCGATTTTCGTGGTAACCGACCGAAAATCGACGGAAAATTCAAATTTGAATTTCCGAATTGGAAACCGAAGAAACCGGTCGGTTTTGACCGGTTACCGACCGGTTTGTGTCGGTAACCGGTCGGTTTGCTCGATTTTGTACGCAGAATTGAAAATCAACAAAAAATGGCTTAAAATGTTGGATTTTTTTGCATGATTTTTGGTGACATATTATAAAAATGATTAGCCACACATTGAGAACATAGAATTGATAAAAGATTGCACCAATCTACAACATACCACAATTCACACAAAGTACGAGCTTCATTGACAACAGATACAATCATTGAAAAATGAAAAATCAGAAAAAAAAAAATTGGAACCAGCTCACCTCTGGGCCGCGCGGCCGCCGACGAAACCGCGCCGGTCGCGTCGGTTACCGACGCCTAATCGTCGGTAACCGGTCGGTTCGACCGGTTACCGACGCCGCCGCCGCCGCGCCTCCTCGGCCCGCGGCTTCGGAGCCGCCGCAGCGGTCGGTTACCGAGCCGAACCGGTCGGTAACCGACGCTATGTCTTCGGTTTCCAGGAAACTCGAGCGGTTACGGCTCACCGGCGACGTTTCGACGGCGGCGACCGGCGGATCGAGCGCGCCGGCGTGCGTCCGCGTTGGGGGCTGTGCGGGTGAGGCAAGATGAGGCAGTGGGGGAAGAATAATGGGGGTGAGGGAAGGATAAGGTGAGTTTTTATTTTTTTTTGCATTTTTCTCGCCCATAACACTTCGGAGATTTTTTTGCCCAACCAAATGAACGATTCTTTGAGATTGGTTTGCACCAATATTCTCCAAATTCCTTCTAGTTTTTTTACATATTTTTTTTTTCAAATTTTCAAAAAATTTCAAATTTGAAATTAAAAAACCGGTGAACCGGACTTACCGGACCGGACCGGTAAGTCCGGTTTTCGCGAAAATCGCCCGGTTTCTGGCGGTTTTGTAAACCTTGGTGAGGAACAACAATTCTAAACATCATGTCAGCTACAGGGATTGCTGTTTTTGGCGCTAATTAAGCAGAAGACTACAGTAGTGACAACTGACGAGGCAAACAGAAGAGGCTTTCCAAAGCTTCAAGCTACTACAACCTAGCCAGTGATCACTATCCAAGGTAGTCAGATGCCGCGCATGGAAGGGAAGCAATGAGCTGCATCCATACAGCGACCTTCCCCTGCATCCATCTCAAGCCGCAATCACCGCAACAGCAGTAGCAGATACAAATAGCAAGCACCCACCACTGCATCTCAATCACATCAAGAACCAGTGACATCGATAGAAAACAGAAAGCACAAGTGACAAGAAATATATAGATTTCATCATTTCAACCAATACAAAACAGTATGCTTATGAGCTCTCACCCCAGCCCTCCACCGCCTACCTAACTAGTACTACACCCTAAAACCTTCCTACAACCTTCCTAAACCCGCTGCTAAACCCTAGAGTACAACAGAGGAGAAACTGGCGCAGTATCTACAACTCCCAAAATTACTCCGGAACAGAGGCCTCCGCCTCCGCCGCCGCGCAGTTCACGCGCAAGAGGAGGCCTGGCGGCGCGGCGCGAGGGCGAACAGCGCCTCCAGGTCCGGCGGCTGGAAGTAGCCATTCTTGGGCGGGCTGCGCCGCTTCCCGAAGTCCGGCACGGCCTTCCTCGGCGCCGCGGGGCAGGGCAGCGTCGCCGGGATGCGGCACTCCTCCCGCTTCGGCGTCTCCCATCCGCCGCAGACGTACCCGCCGCCCACTGCCGCCGCCGCCGCCTCTACGCTGCTATCCATTGGGGATTTTTTTTTTTCCTGGGGAAGAAGAATTTTCCTCTTTTTGAAACGCTGGATTTGGGAGGGAAGAGAGGCGGCCGCCGGAGCTTATAATGGAGCGGCGGCCGCGGCGGGAGGATCAGGCTTCCGAAGGACGGAACTGGACGGCTCCGTGCTGAGCAAGGAGCCCCGGGATCGCTGACGTGGCGGATCCCGCGCCGTCTGATCCGGGGAGCTGAACTAAGCGGGAAAACGCGAGCGGAGGCGCGGGAAAACGCGAGGCACTGTTTCGATTTAAAACTCTTTCGTTCGTAGGCCTGTAGTTTGTGATATCACGGATTAGTCCTTTACGGGCCACAAGACGTGGGTTGCTATGCGGGGAAACTTTGTTCGCAAGGGCTTTACTGTAAGATCATGGAATTTGTGGCATTGGATTCCCCTGCGTTACGTGGGCTGTTGGGCGTGCCAGGTGTACGGGCAGTGATGGGCGACCAAATACGGTGGGGTCCCCGCTCCAGCGCCGCCCCGACATCCCCGAGCCTGACACCCTGCGTGGTCCTGGTTTTGGCGCGCCTCGCGGCGAAGGCTGGGGCCCTTTGAGTCAAGGGTCTATGTGGACCGGGTGCGGGTGCTGGGTTGGAACTGCTGGAATGATCCCTTCCGCCTCGGATTCCTGGGGCACGTGGGTCCCGCATTGGACGGGGCACGGATGGTCCGGTGTGAAACTGCGGCGCCGCACGTTGACTTTACACGACTGTACTACTGTGTTGGCCTTTGAGTTGAAATGGTCCATGATTTTCCAAATGTACTACTGTGTTTGGCGTTAGGCCCATGATTTTCCAAATGTACTAACCCATTCTTGAGCAGCTTGAGCCGATATTTGGGGCGAACCTTAACTAACAGGATGGCAAGCACAGTTTTTGAACCTACAAATGTTCAGGGAATCAGGCGTCTCCTTTGACCAGACATTGGTGCATGATTAGTCATATTATTTTGATTTGTATAGTCCTAGCAGATGTCGTGGTCATTCAACTACCAGACTATTCAGTGGTTCAGGTGAGATGTATATCATGAATAGGAGCTCGAGTATCTAACTGCGAACACTGTAGCAGCTGCAGAAACACTGTAACTGCTGCAGAAGAAATAACTACGAACACTGTAGCTGCTGCAAAGCAGCCGCTGACGAACAACACATTAATATCAATTGCCCAGACAAAAAGGTCAATGCGGGTCTTACCTTTGGCCAGTGACCTTCATGGATCCAGCGGCCGTGCCATAATGGTGCACCGGTGAGACGCCGGCAGAACGAGTCTCCATTTTTGCTTGACCCATTCCGCGCTATGCTGTTAACCCGTTCGCTCGCGCTGATCGCGACAGATCCATCCATATGGCCTCGAGAGGCTCGAGTAGTCACTGATTGTCCACTTCCGTTCAGAGTCTTCAGACATTCAGAGGCTCCGAAAAATTAACCTATGGGCTTGCAGGGGTGCCGGGAGGAGCGCTGTCAAGAATCAGTGTGCCTGGAGGAGGACTCGACACGGCAGCAGCAATGGCTGCTCGAAAATAATGTTGTCGGGCATGGTCAAACACCTTGAGGAGGACATCTGGGTGTTCGTTGCATGGGGTCTAAAATTTAGAGGGAAGAATCTTGTTATTTAAGAGTATTAAATAAAGTTTAATTACAAAACTAACTGTAGAACCCCGGGTCTAAATCGCGAGACGAATCTAACGAGGGTAGGTAAACCGTGATTAGACGCTGGTTACTGTAGCATTACTGTAGCAACACTGTAACAAAATATAGATTAATTAGGCTCGTTAGATTCGTCTCGTAAAGATGTACCTATCTGTAAAAAGGTTTTGTCATTATATTTTATTTAGTACTCTTAAATAATAAGATTCTCTTTGATGTGACAGGTCTAAATGCTAAATGCTAAAGCAACGAACACCCCCTGGTTAATACTGTAATAATGTCGAAAATTGACATGGCAATGCTTTTCTGTCTGTCTGTTCGACAGTGTTAACAGTGCTAGTTTTGTAAACCTATGGACAGCCATCAGTTCCAAAAAAAAAAAAACTATGGACAGCCATGCAAATTCAGGGAACGCGTATCAGGTGAACGAAGAACGATGTACAACTGCGCCGTACAATGTCAGTACGTAAGCTTGTGCTTACGTACTGACATTGTAAGGATCTGCAATTTCTGATGCTGCTCCAAACGCGTGGATTGTGCAGGAAGCAGTCCATTTCTGCACGATTCCTTCGAATTCCCTTTCTGACGGTTGAGCCGATGAAGTCTATTCCGGCTCTTTTATAGATCGACGTTGCTTCTCTTACTCCGATCTTCATTTGTGAATCACCTTGACGACTCTTCTCAATCTTGGCCATCTCCGAACGAGCGATTCAGTCATCTCCCTTTCGTCGCGTGCCTGCTCCCTTTCGGGGATTAAGGTTCTAGCCGGTTAATTTTAGTCAATTAAAACATTAGCTAGTTAATTTTTTAGCCAACTAATTTTAAGAGATGTTTGTTTGGATCCCTGACTAATATCTCTGATTTTTGTACTTTTCTTGCCTTTTTTGTGTGTCTCTTGCCTTTTTTATATGTTTAGTCGATTTTAGTAGCTTTTAATGTGACTAGAGGCTAAAAGTTTAGAAGGAGGTAAGCTAAAAGTTTAAAAAAATTTAGAAAACCATATTTAGATGCAAAGTGACTAAAATTAGTTAACTAAAAATTTAAAAGGTGGATCCAAACAGGCCCTAAAACAGGCAGGCAAGCACGAGTTGCCGTGCAGCCGTTATGCCCGTTAATGCCATATGGCCTCGAGTAGTAACTGTTGACAGGCATCTTCCTCCGGCGAAAGTAATGCGGATGAGCGAGCAGGCTCTTCGAAAGGAGGTTTTGCAGCAGCAGCTGCAGCAGCTACAGTATTTTGCAATTATTTTTCTGCAGCAGCTATAGTGTTTTCAGCAGCAGCTACAGTGTTCGCAGTTATTTTTCTGCAGCTGCAGCCGCAGCTGCAGCGCAGCGAACAGGCTGGAATTCGCAATAGTGACAATGGCGAGCTGGTGACGACGCCAGTCGTCGCCGTTGTCCGCATCGTCAGAGCTATCAGCATTTGATTGAGAAAAAACTGTGTCAGGATCGGAGAATGCGAATTTGTCCACCGGTCACCGCCTCGATGGCCTTTTCCTGCAGGGTTGGTTGTTTGGTGAGAGAGGGAATGGACGGCTCTGCAGGCTGCAGCACACACCGCCGTATTCCATGTATCAGGTTTCTTCGGTCATTTCAGCAGTCACAGAAACCTTGTAAATCTTTTGGATTGACAGATTCAGCAGTCACAGAACCTAGTACACCATCCTGCATTTCTGCTCTCAGCTGCACCTGCATCGGTCATAAACTCATTTCCATTTTTTGCATGGCTTGGTGGTTGAAACGCACTGCAGAGTTGCAGGCCGCAGGTTTGTTTGCAGAAAATGTTACGTACTCCTGTATTGTGCACCACGAGTACACGAGGATGTATGTCTAATTAGTACAGACATTACTGCGATAATTCCATTTCAGCTACCTATACATTAATAAGTGGACACTTGCGATTTAGTCAAACATGATGTGCCATCTGGTAGCACGTGTCATCTGGTAGCGACTGATTTTGGCATTTTAGCAGTATATTAGCCGCAACCGGGATAGAGATAAGAAAAGGCTGATGCGCCAGTTCAGACATGATAAAGCGTGCAAAGTATCAGATGACTACTCTTTCTTCATGTATCAGATGACCACGGTTCACTTTAGCGACTGATGACCGGACAATAACACAGCCTTTACCGACGTAAAACAACATATATATGTCGTTATAAGTGACGTCGATAAAATTTGTACCGCTCAAAAAAGATAAAGATGACGATGTTTCAAGACATCCCATTCCTAAAACTAAACAAGAATAATCAGGATCGAGATGATTCCGTCACCACCTCACTCCTTGAACCATCATCCAGTGAATAATATATGCGTCACTTTGAATCCAAAAGAAAAACACTGTACTACTAATACTTAAAGGGGCCCACATGTCACTGTGCACCAAATCCGGTGCAGTTTGACTTTCTGAAACTCGACGCAGATTTGCTCAACCCAAATCAACTGTCCAGACGTCTATATAAACCCGTTCCGTGCTTCGCTTACTCCGTTCCTCAAGTTTTACTACATCTGATACATGGCCAACGTACAGAACGCCTGAACAAGCCACGGTGCCTTAGTTTGGTGATGGGCGATCAGGCCACCGACGGCGCGGCCGTCTGGCCCGGCGAGCTCGACGAGCAGCTCATAAGCGAGCTTCTCAGCGACGACAGCCTCCTCGGCGCCCTGCAGGTCTCTGCCGACTCGGAGCACGACTACGTCTCGGGCGACACGGGGCCAGGCCCAGACGCTGCTCCTGCGCCGTGGAACAGCGGCGCGGCGGCAGAGCGCGAGCTGCCGCAGCCGGCGGTGGTGAGCAGGGCCCTGTGCTCGGTGTACTCCGGCCCGACGATCCAGGACATCGAGAAGGCGCTGTCGTCGCGGCCGCGCCACTGGAGCCACCGCCGCTACAGCTCAATGTATTTGTAGGTGCACGCAGGCTAATTGTTCTTGATGGAAGTCTTTGCGACGAACTACAGATGCAAGAGGCTGATGCGTGATCCGCGCGTGGTTTTGCTTGAACAGCGGCAGGTTTGGGGCGACGAGCAGAGCGCCGGAGAGTAAGTACACGACGAAGGTGCGGAGCTGCGCCGGCAAGACGCCGAGCGATGGGTTCAAGTGGAGGAAGTACGGGCAGAAATCCATCAAGAACAACCCCTACCCAAGGTGCACTGATTCTCTGAAACTTTCTTGCTTTATGGAGTACTACTAGATTGCAGTCATTACTTTTTCTATCTGAAAAGCGCTAAATCCAGGCATTATTCTCTACCATGTTGCATCATGCGTGCTCATCTTTCATTGAGCTGTGGCGTAGTAATTGGTTGATGCTTCGACAATATCAAGCAGTAAGCTAGTAAGTGCAAAATCCAGTACTTTTTCCGGGCTGCGCCGACGCCGGTCGTGTATGCTTAGCTAACACGCATAGCTGGGGCGCAACATCGCTGCGATCCTCGCGTCCACGGCTGCGCCGCGTGTTGTCGGGGCCTGCACATGCGTGGAGTGCGTTGCCAATCGCCAAGTGACTAGATCAACACGCCCTTAGTTTAGTATAGTAGTAGAATGCATGAGCTGGGCCAAGTGAGCGACAATGAGGCCATGAAGGCCGTCGGGAAGCAGGGGGAAGAAGACGAAAGACCCACGCAATCTCACTAGCAGATACTAGCAGAAAGGTTTGACTAGGCCAAAGAAGCCGAGAGACGGACGCGTGTGGAAGTTCGAAGTTTGCAGAGTGTATACTACACCACATTCCCATGTCTACTTCGGCTAGCTCAACAGCCTTGTCCCGTCCAGGCCTGCTTGCTGGCGTCACCAGTATCAAGCTGCGTGCTAGCTCTGCTTCATTTTAGTGCGCGGCATGTCAATTGCAACCCACTCGAATATTGTTATGAGAGTTAACACCTGCCTCCATGATGTGGAATGTATGTACGGTTGAGGTTATGACGTGTCAGGGTTTAGTTCTTAGCAACGACGTTTTTGTGAATGATCAATATAGTACCAAGCTACTCTAGCAGCGAAGATGCAAGTTGTATTCATGCCTCAGCTGCTGAAACACTGAACTAACAGAGCCAGTGTCAATGTGTCCACTGTGCAAAGTGCACATACTATGTCGTAAAGTGAAGGGGTGCTGAGCAGGGTTCACAAAACCGCGGTAAACCGGACCGGTTACCGCGAAAACCGGAAAAACCGGTCTGGTCCGGTTACCCGGTTCTCCGGTTTCCGAATTCAAAATTCAAAAAAAATTGAAAATTTGAAAAAATTTAAAACAAAAATATGTAAAAAAACTAGATGAAATTTGCAGCGCAATGGTGGAAACCAAACACGAAGATTCAATCGTTTGATGGGTCCAAAAAATCACGCAACTTTTCTGTGTACAAAAATTCAAACTAGCAACTTTCTTCGATTTTTTTGACAAACCAAACGATCGAATATACATGTTTCGTTTTCACCATTGGATTGCAAAAATGATCTAGTTTTTTAACATATTTTTGGTTTCAATTTTTTCAAATTTTCAATTTTTTGCATTTTTTCAATTTTCCTCTTTAAACCGGTTTAGCGAAATTCTTGTCCGGTTTATCGGCAATTTCGTCCGGTTTACCGGTAAACCGGACCGGTTTACCGAAAATCTCGACATTTTTCGTTCAAATTTCGTCAAACGGATTTCGGACCGGTTTTCGACCGGTTTTTCCGGTTTTCTGGTAAACCGGACCTACCGGTGCCATCCGGTTTTACCGAGTAAAACGAAATTGAGAACCTTGGTGCTGAGCTGCCTAGAACCACCCAAGACCGCATTTTCAGACAAATCGGTTGTCTGATTGGCACAAAAACATTAGCATATGTCTTATAACCCGCAAGCAGAAATAATACTCCCTCTGTCCCAAAATATTTGACGTTTTTGACTTTTAGACACTACGTTTAACCGCTCGTCTTATTCAAATTGTTTATGCAAATGTTATTTATTCTTTTATAACTTGTTTAAACATTCGAGATACTTCAACCATGACATGTTTGTTTTGTTGTTTGCACAAAATATTTGAATAAGACAAGTGGTCAAAGTTGATGTCTGAAAGTAAAAGACGCAAGTATTTTGGAACGGAGAAAGTACTACTAGCAAAATTCACTGCTCATGCATCTTGTCACTCATTAACTCGCGACGAACTATAGATCACGACGCAGACGAGAGCAAGATGGGTGTAAATGGACTGATCGCCGAGCGCAACCACTAACAACCATCTGAATTTGTCTCATAACTAAAAAAGAGGAGTTTTACGGTCCAAAATAATGGCCATTAACTAATGGCCATTAGTTTGAGGGCATATTAGTCATTTTACTATTAATTAAATAATTTATTTTTGTTTAATAATAATGAACTAAATAATTCAACCCTAACCGGCTACCTCTAGGAACTATAATAATGAACTAGGTTGATGGACAACATGAATTGATCAAATTAGATTGGTTTTTATAAAAAAATTATTATTACAAGTCTATCACACTTTATTTTTCTGATATTATCCTTGCTAATGGACTATTAATAGTAAATTTTTAATATTAAATCTGAACCGATCAAACTAATAGGCCATTAGTTTTGGACCGTAAAATTGCTTCAAAAAAAGGTAGGTTTCAGATAAGCAGTCTTGTCATGGCATAGATCGATGACTGTGCGATTGTTCTGCGTGCTCAATTATTTGTACTACTAGTACTGGTTTAGGGATTGAAGAGTCAAATTTGTTCGCACATGCCGTAGTACGTTGATGTCCGGTAATTGTGCGCGCATGCTTGCAGGAGCTACTACAAGTGCACGAGCACCCGGTGCGGCGCGAAGAAGCACGTGGAGAAGTCCGTGGACGACCCGGAGATGCTCATCGTCACGTACGAGGGGCCGCACCTGCACGGCCCGCAGCCGCCCTTCCCGCGCCGCCAGTGGTCGTCGTCGTCCGCGGACTTCTTGTCCGGCGCGGCGGCGGCGGCGAGGATGGCCAACAAGGCGCTCTCGCCGCCAAGCCAGCACACGTGTGGTGACGCCGCCGAGTTGCGTGGCCGCCAGAACGGACGGGCGGAGGACGTCGCCGCCGCCACGTGCGACGGCGGCTCGAGCGCTTCCGTGGCGGCACCGCGGGATGCCACGGCGTTGCCCTGCGACTCGCCGCCGCCGACCTGGTCATGCCCTGACTTCTACTACAACTCGTGGTCCCCGGAAGCTCTGCTTCCGTAACTGATGATGGTAACTCGACTAGGAATAGGATGAGGGCTGTCGCTTGAACTTGCAGGATCGAGCAGCCTGTAATTAACAGCCTGTTCGCTTCGCTGCGAAGCAGCCGCTTTTCTGTAGCAGCTGCAGAAGAAATAACTGCGAACATTGTAGCTGCTGCAGAAAAAATAACTGCGAACACTGTAGCTGCAGCGAAGCGAACATACTGTAATTACTCTAGATAAGTACTTATAAGTTCTCTGTTTCAAAAAGACTGTCGTTCTGGCGCGGGAGCTAGAATGACAATCTTCTTAAAACGGAGTTAGTATAGATACTAGAGGGATCAAAAGATCAAATCCCAAAGTTTTAGTTACATAGTAGTAGACAAAAAATAACCCATGTGACCATGGTTGGGGCTTTATCACTGGCGTCGAAGCTACCTAAAATGGTGCAGCGCCAGTGGTAGAAACTAGAAAGGGCCAGCAAGCATTTCTCCTGTTAACCAGGCTCTACGGTAAAATCTGGGCACAAGTGCACAATAGAAAGTGCCATCCCAGCTGTTTCCGCTAAGAAGTTTTTCTCTCCTGTATTTATTCGACAATCGTACACTTCGCTTATTGTTCAGGATCAGGTTAGCAAATTTCGTGAACAAAAGCAGTAGCCATCGCCATCTGTGAGACTGTGCCTCTGATTCCGCGGTTCCACCATTCTTGTAGATCTCTTTTTCTTAACAGTGTCTCGCAGTCCATCTCACTGTCCCTGCTAGCCGCGATGAATCGACTGATCGCTGCCAACTAACACGTGTTTCAGGTATGCTCCCAATGGCCTGTATGATAAGGGCATTCTGTGTTATTTGTTAATTACTCGTGCACAGGGACGTTTATGGTGAAATCTTAGGGAACGTCTCCCTGTGCTGGTCTTCAGCTTTGAGATTTTTGTTTTTGTTTTTGTTTTTAAACAAATCTTAAATGAGTATTGAGATCTTTGGTCTTCAGAGATACTGTTCCTTCTGATCAGGACACGACGACGGCGTCCGAGATATGTCCCAATCTTTCACGGTACCGACAGGCACAATAACCTTTCTCTGAATTTAAAAAAAACTCAAGTATCGCAGCAAGATGTTAAATTGCCGTCCTTGAGATAAACCTTTTCCAGAGAAGCTCCAAATTGTAATAATCCCTTAGCCGGCAAGCAAGACAGCAGAGCTTGCTATTAAATCAGAGTAGATATTCTCACGAGCGTAACACAGCAGAATAATATATTATATATATCCGGCACAAATCAAGAACTAGCAGGATAATAGATTCTTCGACCAACCAAGAAGTAGCAGGATATAATAGATAATGGACTGGCTTACAACAGAATTGCAATCCAAACCCTATGAACTTCCACCCGTGTTTCCAAGAGGAATACACGATCAGAAGGACGGGATGCCGATAGGAATCCGAGACGCGCCCAGGCTGCAAAGCTTGATCACGCACTCCACAATCCAGCAAGGATCAATAGGTAATTGCCGTCACCACAGCAAGGACGATGGCGGCGCCACGGTAGGCTCTGGAGGAGAAAACTCTCGACAATTAAACTCAAACCCAAAACCTAACTCGTACAGGGGCGGCTGCCCAGGGTTAAAGGCACGCAGGCCACCCTCTAGTCCGACTCAACCAACTTGTATAAACCGACCTGGACTCAGGTGCACGCAGGCACCAAACAAATAAACCGACACCGACCTGGACTCAACTCACGTACAAGTATAGAAGACTACACTAAAATATTACGGCACCGTGCCTAACCCAAGTAATTAAGGCAATGCAATTAGTCTTTCTCGTAGCTTCATTCAGTCCTGAAGCATGCATACGTACATGATTAACTTGGCGCCTCCTCAATCTGAACCTGCATGGTGCCAATACTAATATAATATTTTTTTACCTCCTTCTCTTCTCTCTTTAGCAGATTAATTCCAGTAAATGCCCTCTTGCGCCAAAGGTATAGAATACCATCAAATGAGATATTATCTGTTCTAATGTATCCATCCACAGAAATAGGAAAACTCCCAAACTGAATAATAGTGTTTTCCACAGAATTACCGTCTTCATGGACTGATTTATTGCAAGTATTTTCAGAACTTCTAGTAACATTGATTTGACGAGCCATGGGCTCATCATCCTCTCCCCCTTGAAACAAAGCCGTCCTCGGCTTTGGGATATTGCAAGCTGATTCTATAGCGCTAACTGGATTGCTCACATTAATTATGTCGGCTCCATTGTCCATGTTTTCATTGCTAGTAATTTCAGAAATAATATCAGATGACTCAATTGTGTTAGCAGGATTACTCAAAATAAATGTTCCCTCGTGCTTGTCCATTTCTCCATTGCTAATAATTTCAGAAAATATATTTGTAGCATTGAGAGCATCCATCGAAGCAAGCATGACTTCTGGAGTAACCACATCATTCTCTTCCCCTTTAAGCATGACTTCTGGAGTAACTTCAGAATGGTGAGCAGGTGAAAGTAGTACAGCAGGAATGTTCACATCATTCAGAATATTTTCAGCATGCATTCGACCTGCGACAATCATATCACTCTCCCCCTCTTGAAGCAAAGCCGTCCTCGGCTTTGGGTTATCCATTGGTGGGTCTTTCTTCTTTTTCCTCACAGCAGGGAAAATATCAGCCTTAATAGTAGAATTCCTCATTGGCTTCAATACATGAGACACACCTTTATGCACGAATGAGTAATTATTGGAACGACCTCCATGGGTTGCATCAAGATCAAACTGTCATGGCCTCCCAAGCAACAAATGACACGCACTCATCGGTGCCACATCACAATCCACCGAGTCAACATAATCTCCCACTGAAAATTTTACTCGTGCCTTATGAGTAATTTTCAGTGTACCACTTGTGTTCATCCATTGCACATAATGAGGAGTATGAAGCCTCCGTGTAGCTAAAGAAAGTGCATGTACAAGATCTGAACTTATGACATTAGTAAAGCTTCCACCATCAATAATCAATTTGCATACATTTTCTTTAATCTTGCACTCTGATTGGAAAATGTTGCATCGCTGCCCTTTGAAATCAGCTATCGTGCCATCACAATGTACTTCAAGTGACATCAAAGATAAGCCATTGGAGGTATCTTTAGATTCTTCCATCTGTGGCTCCATAGGCACTTCGGTAGGCATCCCTAGTGTCATAGACATGGGAGCGCTCACGGCAACAATTATCTCTGGTGCACCATGCTGCATGAATAAGTTTGAGTCACCTGTAGGGGCTTCTTTTTTCGTTTCAATAGCACTAGCAGAACAATGTTCAGGTTGGTTATGGAAAGAAAAACTTCCAGCAACCATTCTTTTTTCATCTCCATTGACAGATACAAGCACCTTTGTCTGTTCTTTGGCAGGAGACAAATTTTCATAACACTCAGCAATAGGCTTCTCCTCTTGCTCTAGATAAGCATCCCGCTGCCGTCGATTATCAAAGTACTGCTGTGGGGTGTAGCATGTAACACTCCAGCAGCGTCCATCAACAACAAATGAAAAGCGATTCAGAGAACATGGAAGCTCTCGCTGCCAATTCAGAAATCTAGTCCAAGGACTTCCGAGAACCATTGAGCAAACACTCATGTGTATAGGAACCACATCGCACATCACAACATCAACATATCCACCAATGGTAAATTTTACCTTCACCTGATGTTGAATCTTAACTTCCTGGTTGTTCCACAACAAAGTATATGGCCTTGGATGACATCTTGTTGGTAGCTTCAAAATTCTCACAAGTCTTTCACTTGCAGCATTAATTGTTGCACACTGATCTACCATCGTAGCACAAGTATGTGCACTAATTTGAACATGTGTATAGCACATATGAAAAGCTGGCTCTCTGAATGGATCCTTCTCACAACTTTCCAATGAAATTCCGAGCGATCTCATCGTATCTCGCACAAAACCAGTCACAAAAAAAAAATATAATAAAGCAGAGCTAGCAAAAACAAATCCAGTGGTGTACCGTGATAAACCCAGAATCTGATACCAAATGATAAGGACACGACGACGGCGTCCGAGATATGTCCCAATCTTTCACGGTACCGACAGGCACAATAACCTTTCTCTGAATTTAAAAAAAACTCAAGTATCGCAGCAAGATGTTAAATTGCCGTCCTTGAGATAAACCTTTTCCAGAGAAGCTCCAAATTGTAATAATCCCTTAGCCGGCAAGCAAGACAGCAGAGCTTGCTATTAAATCAGAGTAGATATTCTCACGAGCGTAACACAGCAGAATAATATATTATATATATCCGGCACAAATCAAGAACTAGCAGGATAATAGATTCTTCGACCAACCAAGAAGTAGCAGGATATAATAGATAATGGACTGGCTTACAACAGAATTGCAATCCAAACCCTATGAACTTCCACCCGTGTTTCCAAGAGGAATACACGATCAGAAGGACGGGATGCCGATAGGAATCCGAGACGCGCCCAGGCTGCAAAGCTTGATCACGCACTCCACAATCCAGCAAGGATCAATAGGTAATTGCCGTCACCACAGCAAGGACGATGGCGGCGCCACGGTAGGCTCTGGAGGAGAAAACTCTCGACAATTAAACTCAAACCCAAAACCTAACTCGTACAGGGGCGGCTGCCCAGGGTTAAAGGCACGCAGGCCACCCTCTAGTCCGACTCAACCAACTTGTATAAACCGATCTGGACTCAGGTGCACGCAGGCACCAAACAAATAAACCGACACCGACCTGGACTCAACTCACGTACAAGTATAGAAGACTACACTAAAATATTACGGCACCGTGCCTAACCCAAGTAATTAAGGCAATGCAATTAGTCTTTCTCGTAGCTTCATTCAGTCCTGAAGCATGCATACGTACATGATTAACTTGGCGCCTCCTCAATCTGAACCTGCATGGTGCCAATACTAATATAATATTTTTTTACCTCCTTCTCTTCTCTCTTTAGCAGATTAATTCCAGTAAATGCCCTCTTGCGCCAAAGGTATAGAATACCATCAAATGAGATATTATCTGTTCTAATGTATCCATCCACAGAAATAGGAAAACTCCCAAACTGAATAATAGTGTTTTCCACAGAATTACCGTCTTCATGGACTGATTTATTGCAAGTATTTTCAGAACTTCTAGTAACATTGATTTGACGAGCCATGGGCTCATCACCTTCTACTTTCACCGTTAATTAAACCTCAACTCATAATATAAAAAATTGAGTAAATTGCATGCCAGGTACAACAACTTGCACGGTGGGTGCAAATACGTCACACTTCTTGCAAAATGCTCAAATGAGTCATATATTTTGTTTAAGTTGTGCATTTGACATCAAAAGTTGACTTCACGGCTGATACGCGATGACATGGCGCCCACATCAGCTCCAACTTGAATGGTTCTTTGCAAAAACACCCTCGCCTTTAATTAATAACCATGTTTAAAGACCAGGGACATCTCGTCAAGTGAACGGTACTTTTGATGTCAAATGCACAACTTAAACAAAATATATGACCCATTTGAGCATTTTGTAAGAAGTGTGACGTATTTGCACCCACTATGCAAGTTGTTGTACCTGACATGTCATTTACTCTAAAAAATTTATACCTCAACTTTCAACAGAAAAGACCCAGACAGTTCCGTTGCGCAGAAGAAATAGGAGCATGCATGTCGCGACAACGCTGCATGAATCAATCCTCTCCCGGTATTAATCAGCCAACATTTCGACAGGCCCTTCACTGAACAACGGTGAATCAAAACGTTCGGTTATTCAATTCAGTATATATCCTCTTTAACCTCACTGAATGTTTGACGCATTTTTGTGCAGATTTTGTTTCATTTATCTATTGAAATTGAAGACAATGGATACTTATGTGATATTTTAGACAAAATCAAGAATTACCACGTGCAGGGGATACATGCGAGCACTGGAGCCATTGTAAAGCTAGCGGGCGCCAATGTATTCGTGTGTGTTCATGGAGCCATCTTGAATCATATGTACGTACCTGTACACACTACATGTGCAGGTGCTACTCGGCTTTGGCCCACAAGTAAACCCGCAGCGACACACCAACGCCGGGATAAACATCTAGAAGCTGCCGAGCTGATCGAGTCATTGTACGCCCGTTGCTTGGTGTCTCCTGCTTCCTCACCATTTAATAAAACTGATTAGTGGGCCTGTGATTAAGCATCCCCACAACTCAGTGGCCATAGCCCGACGCAAGGAGCAACAAGAATGACGATCCGTGCTGATCCTTTCAGCACTGGCGCCGCACTCGTCCAACAGAGAGCGCTGAATTGCCTCCGCGTATATCGCGAGCTGAACGGCAAGATGGCGGCGCATGCAGGACGCGCTTATCCTTGCCCCTGACCTAACCGCTGCCTATATAAGGTCATCAACCCTGCCGTGCGAAAGGGGCTTGAACCTTTCTCTTCCGCACATGAACACCGCTCCATCTCTCTGGGGAAGAGAAGGCCTACGGCGGCCACGATGTAGTGGCGCCGTCTGAGCATGAAGACTTCTCTGGCGAGGAGGGCAAGAAGTGAAGGCGGCAGCCACGACACCACGGCGCCCACCGTGCACTCCCTACCACAGCGCCGAGGTCACGATCGTAATCCACGTATCCATCTGCTAATCGTGTTGGTGAATTTCCTGCCGCATGCTTGATTTTTGCCGCATTGCTATTATCTCTGTCTACTTTTATCTTGTGTGCAGTAAGCGGGAGGCTCTTGGAGACCCAAAGCCATCTATGACGTGAGGAAGAGGCCAAACCAGTGGCGCCGTCGTCCATCCTAAAGGCCATGAAGATCTCGCCGGCGACATCCTGCTGCCGGCTCTCAACATCTCGCTGACGAGGAGGCGGCCACGATGCGGTGGCGCCGCCTTGTACCATGAAGGCCAAGATCAAGGATCCAGACGGGAAGAGGCCAAGGAGAATTCTCATCTAAAGCTTGGCGAGGCCGCCTGCCTACCGTCCGTCGGGAGCTCCTGACAACGACGATGAGAAGCCACGGCTGCCACGACGTACCGGCGCCTTCGTCGGCGTCGGCTTCGCCCATCGCCGTCAACACATCAACCTGTTGGCCACCTCTCCACGATGAAGGCGAGGAGACAACGGCATCTTCCCGGCGCCATGAAGATCAAGAACGCACCTATGTGATGTACGGCGGCCACGACACCACGGCGCCATGAAGATCAAGACCACATCGATGTGATTAATGTAGAGCGGCCACGACACCACGGCGCCACGAAGATCAATACCACACTGAGATGAGAACGCTCGGCGGCCACCATGCAGCGGCGCCGTTTCCATCCCGAAGGCAAGGAGCAAGGAGACTACCATCTTGCCGATGAAGAGGGCGAGGAAACAACACTGGCTTATATGAAGCCGAAGTCCTCATGCCGGCATGCAGTATTATCAGAAGATACACACAAGAAAGGATCAAGATCGTGATTCTTGTTTTCCTCCAATTAAGATAATAATTAATTGAAATACTATGTGCATGGACGCACGTCCCGTTGCTTTTTTTTTCTCAAGTTCATCTACTATCTCTCTCGCTCTCTCTCTTTGTCTATGTACTATCTCACATGCAGTGCCGACGTCAAGCTCGCCGTGAAGGACACCGGCGACGAGAGTCCGAGCAGCACGGACAAGTGACCACATCCCGAGATGTAACCATGGCAGCTCGGCCTGCCGCAATCACTTACAGAGGCACCGACGGAGTACGCCCTCGCGCTGTCCGGAGAAGTGCTCTACTACCACGACCTGTCCACTCCTTCCTGCCAAGGTCCCCGCCAGGGGCTAGGCTCACGTCTGCGCCGAGCGACGCAACACCGCCGTCCACGCCGAGCGGCACGATGGCGTCGTCCCGTCCTCCATCTACATCGTCCTCACATCAGCCGGAGAGGCCACGCGCTGCCTGGAGCTAGGAGACCGGTTCGTCGAGAATGGGAAAACTACAAACCTGCCCACAAGAAGATCCGTAGCGAAAGGGGATGGTCTTCATTCCATCCACGGACGCCTTGATTGTGGGGAGGCTAAGGAGCACTTAGCTTACTACTGAGAACGCCCTCGACGTCGTCCTTGCGGCTGGGCTTCCCATGAAGATCGCCATCCACCCATGGCCCAGCCAGTTGTGTGGCCACTCATGGAGACACAATCCATTCCACGCCGCCGGGCTGCTCGCAACTCAAGAGAAGCACAGCGCTGCCACCATCCATCATGCGCAAGGTCTCCATCAACGCCAAACGCCGTCGTCCACGTCCAGCGGCACATTGACGCCGCCCTGCCGTACGTCTACGCCAAGCTCGCTGGTAGCGCAGAGGTCGCCGGCCGGAGCGCGAGGACGACGATGACAGTGTCCATGCCGACAACCATGGAGTCGCCTATCCACATGCATGCTCGGGCAGTCATATACTTGACGCCGCCGCCGCGACGACGTTGCCGATCGCCGGCGACGACGCTAGACACGGAGTCGAAGATGAGGGCAACGTCGACGTCGCCGTCTCGCTGCTGCCACCTACACCGACACCAGCCGCCAACGTGAAGCCGTCCAAGACGCCATAGAGATCGCCGTCAAGTACAAGTTGACGCCGTTGCCCAAGCCGACATCAAGATGCCGTGGAGACGAGGAGCCGGAGTCACCGGGTCCATCGGCGACGAGGCACGCGAGACGTTTCTGAATCCGTCCAAGACTCCAAGCCACGACGCTCCTCCATTGAAGCCTACGCCAACATGACATGGAGATACAACATGCATGCCCAAGGGCGTCACGTGCACGCATGCATGTTACATGCGCATACACATATTGCACACCCATGTGCATACGTGTATCTGTACACAACCAAGATGATGAAGACTCCTGATGAAGTTCTACAACTCGTATCTACACCAAGTTTTCTATTATGCCACTCTCTTCGACGCCACCGCCGAGTCGCCGTATCGGACGAGCCAACAGAACACCGTGCATGTTCCTCTACTACTACTACTATACCACTACATCGAGTCGTACGTGACCCGACGAGGCCGGACGACGAGGGCGGGTGCAGCCGATGCTAAGGCTGCGCTATCAACGGCTCATGGACCGACGAGGCCATGGATGACGCCGACGCCAACATCTACATCACCATCAACACACATACACGGAGAACGCAAAGCGAAGACAGAAGACGACGACCATGCAGCTTAATCAGAGGTGTTCCACGAGTAGGACTCGTGGATGTAATTAACTAGGAGCTTTCCGAGGCCCTAGGAACCAAGAAGACCACATCGCAAGTCAGATCGCCGCCAGCAGGCTACGGAGCGCAAACCTCGGGAAACTGTATTTGTATTATCAAATATGAATAAAGTTGTGTTTCCGTTTATTTTGTGTACTTAGGTACACTGGCACGCCCGCAATTTTCTTTTACATTCCCTAGGACAGTGTTAGGGAGAAATCCACTTTAGTGTGTGATTTTTCTGCCTAAACACTGAACAGGCCCTTCACTGACACTGACAGTAACAAGTCCGCGGCTATTTAACCTCACTGCCAAAAACATTATATATCCTCTTTCCTAATCATGCTGCTCCAGCTCCAGGTTTCAGGGAGCTGTTCTGAATTTCTGAAACTAACTCCTGTCGCAAGCAGCTTCCAGTTCCAAGCAGGGATTTGGGCTTTGCTTTGGAAGCAGCAAGCACAAGACATATTGCGGCCCGGAATTGTAGGCATCTGACATGGGCTAGGTCGACGAACGAGAACGCATTTGAGGTGGGAAGCCCTTTTTGCCGCTTCATGGGCCGAAAGCGGTACCTGGACTTCAGACGGACTGAGTTGAGCAGAGATGGACAAAAGCCCATATAATTTGCGCTTATCGCAGCTTAACAGGAACACGAAGCCGGGTTAACCTCAAAAAAAAAAAAAAAAAAGGAACACGAAGCCGGTTTAGCTCGTAACCCCTTCGTCCCGGTGAGCCACTTCGACGTGTCGAACCGCGCCTGTTCATTCATAATCGCGAACGAGAAATTAAGGTTCCTCGGACGCGTCAGCCTCCGCCGCCATTCCCGTCAGTTCGCCGTCCTCCCCGCGACGGAAAAAAACAGCACGCCGCGATCGCCGAGCGGAGCGGGGACCCGGGACCGAACCCTAGGGCACGCTCGCCTTCGCTGCTCTCACTCCCCATGCCCGCCTCCCCGTCGAGGCCATGACCCTCGCCTCCCTCTCCCGCGCCCTCGCCCGGTCGGCGCGCTCCTCCTTCCGGCCGCCGCGGCAGGTAGGTCTCCGTCCGAGTTCGTCCCCATCGTCGCCATTTCCGGCTTGGATTTTGGTCAGGTGTGACATCCCGGTGTTCCCGTAGGGTTCTCTTCATGAGGGGTATGCCTGGTTGTGCGCGGCGCAGCAGCGGCCACCGATGCCAGGTGGCGATGGCGGCGGATTGGGGTTTGCGCGCAGCTACTTGACATCGGCGCTGGGAAGCCGGACCGCTGCTGCCACCAGCGCGGGGAAGGTCGGGGACTGCAGGTTTTTGCCCGCCAGCTGGCAGTCCCGGCGGCTATTCTTCGATGGTCCCAACAAGAGTGAGCTTTCTATGCGTTTGGGTGCTCACTGGGTCCGCTCATCTTCCGTGTTCATAATGTGGTCTTTTCTGCTCTAGATTATGACAAGTACTATCCGAAGGAGAAGAAGGAGAAGCCGACTGAGGATGAGGATGGTAGTGACAAGTCTGACTCGAAAAGTGAGTAATGGTAATTTAGTTCTTTCAAGTTTTCAGAAGAAGTTAATTGTTTTCTCTATGTTCTGTAAAATGATTTGGATTGTCGAAAGCTTAATCTTCCCTGCACGTTTGTAGCTACTGGGCCTTATTTTATAATAATAACTTATTATAGAAGATTTCTGCACACATGACACAAGTATCATAGTACCTCAACAATCAGACAGGGATCTAGACAGTAAAAAACTATCCACAAGGGTGTTTTACCATAATTATCTGATTGCATAGATATCGGATACTCGGATCTCCTCCCACTAGCACCAGTGGAGAATAAATAGGGAAATAAAATATCCAAAATGAAACAATAGATAGGTATTATGTTTCCTAGGTCGGTTATCTGTGACAAGAGTAAATTTGCTTTCCCAGGGCATGTTTACAATTTGTAGACTTTATTGTAAATGTTTGTGCTTCGTGTGGGAATGCTAGCCACATATTTAACTTACATTTTCTCATTTTCAGAGGATTCCAGTTCAAAATTTAAGTGGAATTTCCAGGAGGATATTGTCAAAAAGTTCCGAGTACTCCTTGTTCCACTAATATTTCTTGGCCTAATGCTGTCATCCTTACCCCGTGGCTCATCTACCCAGGAGGTAATTTCCTTACTGGCAGATCTACAATTAAACTCGCTTAAAAGTTCTACTAGTTTAGTACGTCACTTGTTTGTTTAATTATGACTCCACTATCTTGTGTATTAATTTTGATGGGATCAATATTGCAGCCTTCATATGTTCTCATTTATTCCAAACCATTGTTCCTGAAAATGTTAGAGAGTATAGTTCTCAGCTGTTGTATATGCCTATATGCGCTATTTGATATTGGACGTTCAGTTTTATTCAGTGCGGTTGATGAGAAGTGGATATTGTGACAAGCAGATGTTGTGACTTTTTATTGAGGCATGTTGTCAACAATCTGGCAGGGAAAATGTATCACCTCAGATTTCACATTTTTAGCAATTTGAGACATGTACTGGATGATGATCACTTCGGGATACCTAGTGTCACCACATAGTTGAGCTTGGATATAATGATTGCATCTAGTGATTCTGGGGAGGGCTTTGTAGTTTTATAAACACCACAACGACTCCGCGTTCAATGAGGCAATCCCCGATGTGCAGCAGGTCCTCCATGAGATAAGTGGGGAACCACTGATGGGGATCCTGGCTGGCACAAAACAGATTGTGCCTGGCCTCATGATCTTGTTTTGTTCCATTTGGTTCTTAGGTCTTCTATTCATGTTACCATTGCAAAAATGTAATTGAAGACAAGAAAGGAGTGTGAGTGTATTGTAACCAGACTAGTCTCTATCTCTTAGTATGATAGCGTGAGTATTGCAAAAAATAATTATGATACTATTGTAGGCTAAGGCATATGTACCTCTCTATAATTAAGAATCACAAACTGTTGGCATGTCCTCGTTATGTTATGAATCCAAGCACATCTAGGTGCTTTATATTTCATATCAATGTGGTGGCGCTATGATGGTTAATTTACTTGTATATTTCTTGTTAATCGATCAAGCTGATCAAATTTCAGCAGGCTGCAGTTTCATCCCTGTTTTTCATTAGTATAGGAGACATGATATCTATTTTCTTAATCCATTATCAGGATCATTTACTTCTAACTCTTGCAGATAAGCTTTCTAGAATTCAAGAACAAGTTATTGGAACCAGGGTTAGTTGACCATATTGTTGTTTCAAACAAAGAAGTTGCTAGAGTTTATGTCAGGAATTCACCCTCAAGCAACCAGAGCCAGGTTGGTGATATCCATATCACCACCAGTCATCTTCCTGGTATAGAGACTCCTAGCAGCTACAAGTATTACTTTAACATTGGAAGTGTTGACTCCTTTGAAGAGAAGTTAGAAGAGGCGCAGAAAGCATTAGGGAGAGATCCACATGATTATGTTCCAGTTACCTATACTTCTGAAGTCAATTGGTTCCGTGAATTGATGGGGTTCGCTCCAACACTTTTCCTTGTTGGACTTGTTTATTTGGCTGTAAAAAGGTTGCGACGTGGAATTAATATTGGAAGTGGTGTTGGGGGAGGAGCTCGCAGTATTTTTAATATTGGAAAAGCTCAAGTCACGAAGATGGACAAGAATTCAAAAAACAAGGTTAGTTGTTTTTATAATGTGTGTTTGTTTGCTATTCCTTCTATTGCCATTTCAAAATTATGTTGTCATAGTGTTATCAGGCATGTGGTTGTTCAGAAACCTTGGTGTGGCTCACCATCATCAAGCAATAACAAAGCTGAAGAATAATTTATACAGTACATATTACACTTTTTTCTTAGTAATTGTTGATTTGTTGTGTGTTGCAGGTGTTCTTTAAGGACGTGGCTGGCTGCGATGAAGCGAAACAAGAAATAATGGAATTTGTGCATTTTCTGAAAAACCCCAAGAAATATGAAGAACTTGGAGCTAAAATACCAAAGGGAGCACTTCTTGTTGGTCCCCCTGGCACAGGAAAAACGCTCCTTGCTAAAGCTACCGCAGGAGAGTCTGATGTGCCCTTCTTGTCTATTTCTGGTTCAGACTTCATGGAGATGTTCGTTGGTGTTGGACCATCCAGGGTGCGAAGCTTATTTCAAGAAGCTCGACAATGTGCACCTAGTATTGTATTCATTGATGAGATTGATGCTATTGGTCGTGCAAGGGGCCGTGGGGGATTTTCTGGTGGAAATGATGAGCGTGAAAGCACATTGAACCAGTTGCTGGTAGAGATGGATGGATTTGGAACGACATCTGGAGTTGTTGTTCTTGCTGGTACCAACAGACCTGACATCCTAGATAAGGCTTTGCTTAGACCAGGAAGATTTGATCGTCAGATAAGTATTGATAAACCAGACATAAAGGGCCGTGATCAAATATTTCGCATATACCTTAAAAAGCTTAAACTGGACAAGGAACCATCATTTTATTCCCAAAGATTAGCAGCTCTGACACCTGGGTTTGCTGGGGCCGATATTGCTAATGTTTGTAACGAGGCTGCTTTAATTGCTGCAAGAAGTGAGGAAACACAAATTACGATTCAGCATTTTGAAGCTGCGATTGACAGGGTTATCGGAGGTTTGGAGAAGAAAAATAAGGTAACCTTCTGAAGTATTGATGTTTTTACGTTTCTTATGCTAACTGGTGTGTGCACTTACACATCAATATCCTTGTGCCTACAGATAATGCATACTTGTAGTGTCACCAGAGCATGCCATTAGAAAATCATTTGGATCATTTTATTAATTCTGCTGAATTGAAACTTCAGGACTTGTTTTGGAGTATGAATGCTGGATCAAGTGTATGGAATGCTTTTACAGTCATGCCATACTATGGTTGATTACTAAGTAAAAGGCTAGATAATAGGACATACCACTGTGAAAAGCATTGCGATACTAATGCCTGCAGTCTGGACTTATAGCGACTTCTCTTGTGATGCTTGGATTGCATATTAATTTTTTCTTCTTTTGTTTCGCTCCAGAGCTCTGCAGTATGTTTGTTCTTTGATATGGGAAATTTTTAATGTATTTATTGTAAATTATGTTAATGCATTAAATGTAGAAAAAACGAATGCTATTGTTTGTTTAAATACAGCTTCAAAGGCTTTTAGAAGGTGTTTATATCCTTATTAGCCTGCTAGTGACATTAGTGCTTATACCCTTATTGGTTGGTTTCGTTGTAACATGTTAGTGATAAGTATACCCTTATTGGTACGTTTGCAGGTGATTAGCAAGCTAGAGCGCCGGACTGTTGCCTACCATGAGTCTGGCCATGCTGTTGCTGGATGGTTTTTGGAGCATGCAGAACCACTACTTAAAGTAACAATTGTTCCCCGTGGAACAGCTGCTTTAGGTTTTGCTCAGTATGTCCCAAATGACAATCTTTTGATGACAAAAGAGCAGCTTTTTGACATGACATGCATGACACTAGGTGGCAGAGCTGCTGAGGAGGTATTCAACATTTAGCAGATCTTCATTCAACCTAGCTTTTATCTTGCTTGCAAGTGATGTAAGCTTTCCATTTCAGGTTTTGATTGGGAAGATCTCTATTGGTGCTCAAAATGACCTGGAGAAAGTTACTAAGATGACTTACGCCCAGGTTGCGGTGTATGGCTTCAGTGAAAAGGTTGGGCTTCTCTCCTTCCCTCAAAGAGAGGATGGTTTTGCAATGAGCAAGCCATACAGCAGCCAGACGGCATCCATCATTGACACCGAGGTTAGGGAATGGGTGGCCAAGGCATATGAAAAAACAGTTGACCTGATAAAAACGCACAAGGAACAAGTTGCACAAATTGCAGAGCTGCTTCTTGAGAAGGAGGTCCTCCATCAAGATGATCTAGTTCGGGTACTGGGGGAACGGCCATTTAAGAATGTCGAGCCAACTAACTATGATCTGTTCAAACAAGGTTTCCAGGATGAAGACAGCAGTAAGAGTGCTGAAGTCTCAGATGCTGACCCATCATCATCCCCGGGCAATGCTGTCCCAACGTAGAACTTTGATAACCTGTATCTGTATATCCTATTGCGTTTTCACCCCATAGATTTGCTTCCTTTGGCTACGAAGGGTGCATAACGGAGTGTCATCGTTATGATTTGGTTGCTTCGCCGAACCAGAAATGCTGTTGATTTTTTGTAGTTGACGCCCGTAGCTACTGTTGCTGACAGAATGAAGATTAACGTTTTGGCTCTTGCAATCTGCAAGATGATATGCCCCGAGTCCCTGAGATGAGGTTTCAGTATTGAACGCTTATCTGCCAATTACGTGCCGAACTTCCTGAGTTTTTCTTGCATAAACAACTGCAATATCTGTCATCTTTTACAAATGCTGCTCACGTACCTGACGGTGTCTTATTTTGTAATGAATCCAGAATACCCATTTAATTGTTTCTTCTTGGAGATTTAATGTAATAACAATATCATATGTTTTCCAAATAATTTCATATATTTGAAAGCATCATATACTGCTGGAGAAAGCAAGATGAAAAAGAAAAAAAATGCATATTTTCCCCCTCATGAATAAGAGATGCTGCAGCTCCTTTTTATGCCAGGAAAGCTCCTGATGGAAATACCCAGAACAGGTATTGGTGCATCGCATCCGTCTCTACGTTTGAGCATAGAGAAAACATATAATACACGCAGAACAGGTAATACAATATGGCTTACTTTCTACGTCTACCCTAGAGCAAGGAAAAGCAAGAGGCAAGTTGGGTCAGGCATCCTTCTCTCGCTTTGGAGACTAGCCAGAAAAAGATGAATAGTTCGAAGCACAGCACCACCGTGACCTGCTAACCGGCACAGCTTCAGAATCACGGATCTCCCGGTTCATATTACATTTCCTAATCATGCAAGCCAGGTAGGCCACGCCTGGCTGCGATGCCAATGTGGCGCCAATCAAAGAAGGGACAGGCTTACGAGCCAGCTCACGTCGTTGTCTTCACTAGCTCCGGCGATGGATTGATCCCTTGGCATGTAAGGCTATGTTAGGAGCCCTGCAAAGTTGTGATCTGCAACAGCTCCACTTGGTGCCGCCTCTGACCTTTAGATTCGGACCAAGCTGGGTTCAACTACTTCTGATTGAACATATTATCTATTCATCTGGGTGTTAGGTGGGCTAAACACACACCTCGACCAGGTGAAAATAGCATGTGTGTGGTGAGTTCAACATCAGTACGGGAAAATGAGCGCGTGGAAACTTACTAGACATGTGTTTTGGGTTCAATTAATCTTGAGTAAGTAAATCTCACTTTATGTGGCTTGATTTTTAGCGTAAAATAGGTTATTTCCCATCTCGAAAGCAAAATAAAGAGAGCTAAATTAATTCTGCGCATGTACGGAATCTAGAAGAAATTGAATCAATTATCATTCTTCAGCGGTACAAAGTACTTTCAGTTGCAGGACATGGTCGACATTCTGCGTGTTAATTAAGTCATGAAAAGGGCTAAGGTCGGGTGGTCAAGGTGACATTCAAACAGAAGGGTGGTTGACTTTAGCCACACTCTGAAGCTATAGGAGCGATGAGCCAATCCTCACGCGTGGGCCCTGGCGTGCAGTGTTGCCTTGCGGCGCCCTCGTGTTCAATAACCAACCCTGCCTGCACCAAACAAAGCATGCTAAACCACTCAGCTCAATGATCAAGCTATGTATGTACGTCCAAAAGTTCAAGAGAAGCGTACAGGCTAATCATCCGATGAGTCTCTTTCTCCTCAGCGCTTTGCTAGTATATATAGACGTTTCCAGGGTCGTCACTGCCATCGCAACCCCTTCCATCGATAGCCATTGGCCGAGGAGAGCTCGATCAGCAGCAGCGTCAGGAAGTGTAGGCGCGCTGTGAGCTCGAGAAAGGCTGCAATGGCTAGCTCCTGCTTTCTCCCGTGCTCTGTTCTCGTCGCTGTGCTCGTCCTGTTCTCCGTCAACGCGGCGGAGGCCGCCATCCGGGAGTACCAGTTCGATGTAAGTGGGTTTGCTGCGACACCTGCTCGAAGGCCTCCATTAATTTGTCTCATTCTCTTCTCTTTCAAGTACAAAGCGTACGTCAAGCGAGCAATTGATAGTGCAACTACATATAATCGACTTAACGAACTTGGCATGCAATGCAATGCAATGCAGGTGCAAATGACGAACGTGACGCGGCTGTGCAGCAGCAAGAGCATTGTGACGGTGAACGGGCAGTTCCCGGGGCCGACGGTGTTCGCCCACGAGGGCGACCTCGTCGTCGTCCGTGTCGTCAACCACGTCCCCTACAACATGAGCATCCACTGGTACGACGTCTGACATGTTATTAGCTCGTCGTCGCAGCTACTAGCACGGTCGACAGGCACATTGATCACAGCAGCTTGTGGGTTGCGTACTTGCAGGCACGGCATCCGGCAGCTGCGGAGCGGGTGGGCCGACGGGCCGGCGTACATCACGCAGTGCCCGATCCAGAGCGGGCAGAGCTACGTGTACAAGTTCACCATCACGGGGCAGCGCGGCACGCTGTGGTGGCACGCGCACATCTCCTGGCTCCGCGCGACCGTGTACGGCCCCATCGTCATCCTCCCCAAGCCCGGCGTGCCGTACCCGTTCCCGGCGCCGCACAAGGAGGTGCCCATCATGTTCGGCGAGTGGTGGAAGGCCGACACGGAGGCGGTCATCAGCCAGGCGCTCCAGACCGGCGGAGGACCCAACGTCTCCGACGCGTTCACCATCAACGGACTGCCAGGCCCGCTCTACAACTGCTCGGCCAAAGGTGGCATCATGCGTGCATGTTAATTAATTGCACTAATGATAACTGGTTTATTCAATCAATGATGAGTTGACGGCTTATTAACTGTCGTTCATCCGGATGCAGACACGTTCAAGCTGAAGGTGCAGCCCGGGAAGACGTACATGCTCCGGATCATCAACGCTGCGCTCAATGACGAGCTCTTCTTCTCCATCGCCGGCCACCCGCTGACCGTGGTCGACGTCGACGCGGTGTACGTGAAGCCCTTCACCGTGGAGACCATCGCCATCACGCCGGGCCAGACCACCAACGTGCTCCTCACCACCAAGCCGTCCTACCCCGGCGCGACGTACTACATGCTGGCCGCGCCCTACTCCACGGCCGCGTCGGGAACCTTCGACAACACCACGGTCGCCGGCATCCTCGAGTACGAGCAGCCCTGGTCCTCCCCCTCCGGCGCCGCGTTCAACAAGAACCTGCCCGTGTTCAAGCCGAAACTGCCAAAGATCAACGACACGAGCTTCGTCGCCAACTACACCGCGAAGCTCCGCAGCCTCGCCACGGCGGAGTACCCGGCGCTCGTGCCGCAGGAGGTGGACCATTCGTTCTTCTTCACGGTGGGGCTCGGGACGCACCCGTGCGCCGTGAACGGGACGTGCCAGGGGCCCAACAACAGCAGCCGGTTCGCGGCGTCCATCAACAACGTCTCCTTCGTGCTCCCGACCACGGCGCTGCTGCAGGCGCACTTCACCGGCAAGTCCAATGGCGTCTACGCGCCAAACTTCCCTGTGGCGCCACTGGTTCCGTTCAACTACACGGGGACGCCGCCCAACAACACCAACGTGGCTAACGGGACCAAGCTGGTCGTGCTGCCGTACGGCGCCACCGTGGAGCTGGTGATGCAGGGCACCAGCATCCTCGGCGCCGAGAGCCACCCGCTTCACCTCCACGGATTCAACTTCTTCGTGGTCGGACAAGGGTTCGGCAACTTCGACCCGGCCAAGGACCCGGCCAAGTACAACCTCGTCGACCCCGTCGAGCGGAACACGGTCGGCGTGCCGGCGGCCGGGTGGGTGGCCATCAGATTCCGTGCAGACAATCCAGGTGAGAATTCAAAGCAGAGCAATGCAAGGAAACGTGGATTATTTCGGTTGGTGCGGAACCTTAACAGTTGTTTGCACGTGTGCAGGGGTGTGGTTCATGCATTGCCACTTGGAAGTTCACGTCAGCTGGGGCCTCAAAATGGCATGGCTGGTGCTCGACGGGGATAAACCCAACGAGAAGCTCCTACCTCCGCCGTCTGATCTGCCCAAATGCTAGAGGACAGATGCGAGGAGCCGCAGATCCCCCTCATCAACGGCCGTGATTGATTGACATCGACCATTTGATTTCAACAGAGATTGCGTGCTCTCCAACCTCCGTAGGATATTTTGATGCTTTAATTTGCTTGAGTTGCGGTTGGTGCTATGCGATGCTTTCACTACTGATGTGCTTTCTTTCAAGTCGATCTTCGTCTGGTTAGCTGTGAGAGTCACGAGCAGGTTCCATGATCAGAAGCAACGCCTTTAATTTTTGACTCCTATCACTTTGCCATCTTTTGTAACGCTTGTTGGAACTGCTCAACTGGATAATGTATCCAGGTGTGCACCGCAAATAATATGTATCAACATTTCAATTATTCAAGGAAAATTGTTTTGCTTTTTGCAGATTACTTGTGTAACTGTGTTCTACAATATACGATTTCCTACATTTCTCTATCGATGATATTAGGACAACATATCTAGCTAGCTCAAAAGTAAACTAATCACGTCCTAATGTCTCCAATGAAAAGAAAATAATGTTAACGGGATCATCCTATTCCGTCCACTCCCAAAGTCCCACATTTAACTTCCAGATCTATTTAAATTTATCACTTTAGTTTGACTTTTTTATTGACTTCTGTTTTTGAGAAAATGATTGATGAATCATGCATGATTTGTGTGGCTAGTACCAAGGCCAATTTGACAAAAAGATATAAAATGTCAAAAAAATCCTTAATTATTGTTGCTATACTACAGAGAACCAGCATGGCTTTGAGTCATCTGGTGCAGATCAATGATAAATCATAAAATGGGAATACAAATCAAAATTTTGATCAAATATACTTGAAATTTGTTAATTATCGAACTCTTACGGATGTGTCATTTATAGTTTTGTGGTGGGCTTGACACACAACATGCTCACATATTTCCAAGTGCAAATAAAAGTGGCCATTAGCACTCATCGCCTTTTCGTTTGCTTGATGTGATAGTGGTCACAATTATGTCACTGGATTTTCCTAGCGATTTCATATCTTGTGACGGTCCGGAGGTTACTCCATCAGCGGGAATTACTATAGGCATACTTTGGTGAGGAAGAAATGTCTTCTAAGTAATTTCCAGCTTTAATTCCCTTAAAATATTGTTGTTTTCTACTACAAAATAAACACCAGATCAAAAGGAATGTGAATTATGTAATTTTGCAAACTAAATATGCATCTAATGTAAACTAAATATGCATCTAATGTATTTTTGTCAAAACCTACGAAGCTCTACCGTTCTCAAATCAATGCCTTATATAAAAGTGGTCTACGTGACTATGTCTACCTGAATATGTATTCTCCACTTGGAGAATCAAGGTCGTTTGGGAGAAAAGAAAAACTGCACATCGTCAGCTACCATGTCTTCCTATGACATTTCAAAGCAAAAAAAAGACTGCACGTCAATTCAAGAGTAAGTACCGCTGTTCGTCGTTGGCGTTCCTTCTTTCCCAGTTGTCAATGGTGAGATCCAGTTTCTAAGATACTACTAACAATCAATTATTCGAATACCTAGTTTATACATATATATACACTGTAGTATTCCCGAACAAATGGAAGAAATATACTCCTGCCTCTGGTCCGGTGCTGCAGGGACTAAACTCAGTGTCAGCGGCACATTGATGTAACATGTTATCGCTGTTCGTCGGCGCTCCTTCTTTTCCAGTCAATAAAGTATGTGAAGGGAATCGCTGCATCCTGCATTCGTTGTTGGGTCAAGCATCCTTCTCCCCATTGGGAATTGTAGAAGGAAAGAACACACATACGCTAGGACACCAACCATGCAGGTAGCACCAACTGGATGCGTGTCTTGGGATCCATGGCAAGTGACCATGCATATATCAATTGTTAAACATAGGAGTACACTACTAAGTCCTTTAGAAAAAAAAACATAAACTCGACTCCTAGATACCACAGTGCCGTTGGCGAAAACATTCGTCAAGGATCACGAACGATTTCTGAACTTGGAGAAGTGGGAATGTCGGAGGCTACGTACTATGTTGGTGACAGCGACGAACGGAATTATTTTTCAATCGATTTAGCAGGAAGCCAAATTCTCGCTTTCAAGAAATTGGTGGCTGTGGCCCGCGTGATCATGCATATATATATATGTGATGTTTTGATTAAGCTGCACAACCTAACTAGGAAGGTAACATTTGTACAAAGTATCTAGAAGACATTTAATTTCCTCAGGTGAGGTTCACAAAAAAAAAAAAGTCCTCAGGTGAACAGTTTTTTGACACCGAAGCCTGTTGATGAATTCATATTTTGCCGGTTTAAATGTCAAGGTCCTATGGATATGGAGTAAATTTTCTCCACTCATTAAGCAATTTCGCATTCGCTTCTGAAGAACAGCACTCAGTTGCAGATTTCGACACGTGATCTCTTCCACTATTCCGTTGAGGGTCCAGAACTTGCAAGTATACGATCTCATCAGGGACCAATGATCCATCATGATCATTAAATTATCGAAAATTTCAAATTTAGTGTAGGACAAGATCCTCTAAGGAACATGTGTACAGTACAAGCTTTTTAATTGGGGGAACAATTGTGCACGACAAGATTCTCACAGATGATTGGGAAGAACTCGGTAAACACCAAACGTTCCCTTTACCAGTACCGATAAAATTTAGATTTTTTCACTCTTGAACGCTGTTTACCTTTCAGTTAGGCCCGACAGCTACGTGGATACGCATGCAAAATTAAACTATCGGCGATGAAGTGCATGGTCAAAAGAGAGATCGTTGCCGCATACTTTGGCCGCACTCTAAAGCTAGAGCACTCCAGCTAGCTCGAGCCGGCCGCTGGCCTGCTCGGCCTTGATTGTTCATCTACCGAATCACCAAACTAATAGTGCCGGCCAAGCTGCACGTCTGTCGTCGACAATGTCGAAACCACAAAGAAATGGCGGTGGTAGTTGCCATACACTTGCTCGCCATCTCCTATATATGGAGAGAAAACTCTAGCGCTTGTCCCAACACACACTTTCCATCTTCACCTGGCCCTCTACTCGGTCTCTAGAGCTCGAGAGTACAGCTTCAGCTGATAGCTGCTCAGAGCCTAGAAACCACACGGCCATGGCTGCCTCCTCTGCTCTTCCAGGCTCCCTCCTCATGGCAGCACTAATGCTCCTCTCCTCCATCATCCAAGCTCAAGGCATCACGAGGCACTACGACTTCAATGTACGTCCTCTAGCTAACAATAGTACATTGTCTATCGAGCAGCATGCAGCTACCAGCTACGGCATATAGCCGATCGATGCATGCATATGCATGAATGCCCGTCTTGATTTGCATGAACTACTGATTGCAGGTGACAATGGCGAACGTGACACGGCTGTGCGGCAGCAAGAGCATCATCACGGTGAACGGGCAGTACCCCGGCCCCCAGCTCGTCGCCAGGGAAGGCGACCGCGTCGTCGTCCGCGTGACCAACCACGTCCAGCACAACATCTCGCTGCACTGGTAAGTCAAAAATGCGCGCGTTGGTGTAACCACTTCATTTTAGCTTTAAGCTTGCACTTTGCAGTACAACACCCGCGCGCCAAATTTAGAAAATCGTTGATCGAACACGCTCGCTCGCCGACGGTTTCTGTTCTGATGACAGGCACGGCATCCGGCAGCTGCGGACGGGGTGGGCCGACGGGCCGGCGTACATCACGCAGTGCCCGATCCAGACGGGTCAGAGCTACGTGTACAACTTCACCATCACCGGGCAACGCGGCACGCTGTGGTGGCACGCGCACATCTCCTGGCTCCGCGCCACCGTGTACGGCGCCCTCGTCATCCTCCCCAAGGCCGGCGTGCCATACCCGTTCCCGGCGCCGGACAAGGAGGTCCCCGTCATCTTTGGTGAGTGTCGTGGCGGCCAGGCCGGTCGACGTGAACGGCTGAACGCAAAGAGAGAAAATGACCGAGTTGTTGTTGGTGCTAGCTAGTAATATTTTGTACGGCTGTGATGACGAAATTTTGGGTTCGTTTAATTTTCTGTGGTAGGTGAGTGGTGGATGGCGGACACGGAGACGATCATCAGCCAGGCGACGAAGACCGGCGGAGCCCCTAACGTCTCTGACGCTTACACCATCAACGGACTGCCAGGACCGCTCTACAATTGCTCTGCCAAAGGTACTGTTCCCAGGATGACACATAGTACAGTTCTCCTTATGTTTCGATACATAATATAGGATATGACTTACCACGATGTTTAGAACTACACCTAAACCGCTAGTTTCGTCTGTACGTAGTACACAGTATTATTTTCAAAATAAATCAAACATATATCGTAATAATCCTATCGAAACACTTGTATTACAAAGTTCATTTACATATTGGCAGACTAGTAGTTGGTCAGATCTACAAAACTTGAATATCGAAATACATGCACACCTTATACAGAAAGAAAGTAGGGAATACTAGCAAAAAAAAATCTTTAAAAAACGGGGGAGCACTTTAATAATTTCTAGTTTTGTAAAGGTGAGTTCCATCAATAAAGAGAAGAAAAAAAAAAGGTTTCATGCAAGAGTTTTGGTGCTGAACGAAAAGTTAAGGTGTTTCTTTTTCCATGCATAGATAAGTTTCCAAATGAACCATAAGAGAGAAAGCTCGTTTTCACGAAGGTTGGCTGATCAAAATCACTAAAGGTGGGTGAGAAGATTCAAAGTCTTTCTCGAAACGGGATCATGGATTAGTTGTTAGCTAGCGTTAATACAAACGTTGCTTTCATGGGATCCAAGTTGTACTTGTGACCTAACACATTTGGTGTTACGTACCACTGACAAAATCTTAGTTGCACTTTCCGCCAAAATAAAAAAAAATCCTTGTTACGCGTCGAGATAGTTGCGCTTTCTATTCGCTCATGTCAGCATCATCGAAACTTAACTACTGTGGCCTTGCTGCATGCATGCATGACACGTACGCCGCGCGCACCACAGACACGTTCAAGCTGAAGGTGAAGCCCGGCAAGACGTACATGCTGCGGCTCATCAACGCGGCACTCAACGGCGAGCTCTTCTTCTCCATCGCCAACCACACGCTGACCGTCGTGGAGGTGGACGCCGTGTACGTGAAGCCCTTCACCGTGGACACTCTGGTGATCGCCCCGGGCCAAACCACCAACGTGCTCCTGAAAACCAAGCCGTCCTACCCGGGCGCCAACTTCTACATGTCCGCGCTGCCCTACTCCACCATCAGGCCGGGCACCTTCGACAACACCACGGTGGCCGGCATCCTCGAGTACCAGTGCCCGGAAGAGCCCTCTTCGTCGCCGAGCTTCAACAAAGCGTTGCCGCTGCTCAAGCCGACGCTTCCGCAGATGAACGACACCAACTTCGTCGGCAACTTCACGGCGAAGCTCCGGAGCCTGGCGACGGCGCAGTACCCGGCGGCCGTGCCGCAGTCCGTGGACAAGAGGTTCTTCTTCACGGTGGGGCTTGGCACGTTGCCGTGCCCCGGGAACGCGTCGACATGCCAGGGCCCGACCAACACGACGCAGTTCGCGGCCGCCATCAACAACGTCTCCTTCGTGCTCCCGACCAGGGCGCTCCTGCACTCGCACTACACCGGCCTGTCCAGCGGCGTCTACTCGTCGGATTTTCCGAACACGCCCCTGATTCCGTTCAACTACACGGGCACGCCGCCCAACAACACGAACGTCGCCACGGGGACCAAGCTCATGGTGTTGCCGTTCAACGCGCCGGTGGAGCTGGTGATGCAGGACACGAGCATCCTCGGCACCGAGAGCCACCCGCTGCATCTCCACGGCTTCAACTTCTTCGTGGTGGGACAAGGGTACGGCAACTACGACCCCGTCAACGACCCGGCCAGCTTCAACCTCGTCGACCCCGTCGAGCGCAACACCGTCGGGGTGCCGGCCGGCGGCTGGGTCGCCATCCGATTCCGTGCTGACAACCCAGGTACGAACTTAACACGACGCCTGATGATGGTGTAGTACACATCATCAGAACGCGTGCAGGAAACAAATAATGATTTTTTTTCGAGGAAACAAATAATAATATGTGGAAGCACTTGCCTGACAAATGTGCTCGACTAATGAAATTGCGCAGGTGTATGGTTCATGCATTGCCATTTGGAAGTGCACACAACGTGGGGCCTCAGAATGGCATGGGTGGTGCTCGACGGCAGGCTCCCGCACCAGAAGCTGCTCCCGCCTCCGTCTGATCTTCCCCAATGCTAATTAGACTCGCGTCCGCCGATTGTTTCACAGGGAAATATGAATTAGACTTGATCACACATGTTTTTTTTTTGTAATTTGCCAATTGCAATTTTTTCAACTTCATTCAAGTACGCTCCTAGCTGACCGGGTTTTTTTTATAACTTTTCTTCGGTTTCATTTCAACTTTTGTAAGGACAATGTTTTGATACTTCTGAATCAATAAACAAAATGCGTGACTTGCACCAAGGATACCATTTGTCTTTTTCTTTTGTTCAAGGTTATTTGTTAGGAAACTTAACCAAATACCTTTGAAGTGTGTGTTCGTCTCGGAGAACGTGAATGTGTGTTCCACCTGGAGGGCCAGTATATGGAGCCAAAAAGGTACTCTTGTGATGGTGACCGATTGTCTCAAAACAAAAAATTGAGCTGGATTTCTTTGGGCCTTGGGAGAGCAAAGTCTATCCGGCAATTCCATATCGAGCCATCTACCCCTGTGATGGAAGTTTCGCTGCACGTTCCAGCGGTAGGGAGGGCACTTGATGTTGCATGGCGTAAAGCATTCGAGATCTTCTCGTTTCATAAACGGAAATGACCCCGTCTATGGCAGTGAAAAGCCACATTAATCTGCACAGGTCCAGACATTCCGAACAACATTCTTGCACCAAGGTATCATTTGTCTTAAAAATAAAAGTTATTAAAAACTATAAATACGATAGAAAATCCATACCAAAAACATTATGGCAGAGGTGCACAACCCCATCCCACCTCTCTTCAATTGGACACGGCGACTGGCACATCTGTGACTTGAGGCTCGACGTTGTGTCGGTGTGGCATGCACGGCTACCAGTTGACTGTGCGCACGATACATGAAAAAAAAGAACCGCGCGGGGGGGGGGGGGGGGGGGGGGGGGGGCATGTGTTCCTTTGCAGTAACCACATACTGTCATGGTGACATGGAACAATTCAAGTATACATAGCTGAGAATCAAGTGTTTATCAAGATAGTGCAAAGTTACCATGTCATGGTCGAGGTATTTGATTTGGCGTCACGTTTTCTATGCTCCTCTTTTTCAGGACCTTTCATCTTGTACTTAAATTTTCCTAATTTATGCAGAATTTGGCATGTGTATGTATTTTCCACGAACATTTTTCCATCAGTCCTGACATCGTTCTTGTTGTTGGCTTTTAGAATGAAGATGCTTGCGTCGATGATCTGTCACATAAGAAGCTTGGTTAGTCTTTTATGATATGTACCTCACCTGAATGGGACAAAAAGTTTCAAAACACCGCACTTACATTATCATTGAGATACTGTTCTGGGTCAGATAGTTTTTCTATTGTATCCTTCCTTATGATGATACAATAGAAAATGCTGGCAAGGTGCTATTTGTTGTTTCCTTATGATGATGGTGTAGTACACATCATCAGAACGCGTGCAGGAAACAAATAATAATCTTTTTTTTTGCGAGAAAACAAATAATAATATGTGGAAGCACTTGCCTGACAAATGTGCTCAACTAATAAAATGCGCAGGTGTATGGTTCATGCATTGCCATTTGGAAGTGCACACAACGTGGGGCCTCAGAATGGCATGGGTGGTGCTCGACGGCAGGCTCCCGCACCAGAAGCTGCTCCCGCCGCCGTCTGATCTTCCCAAATGCTAATTAGACTCGCGTCCGCCGATTGTTTCACAGGGAAATGTGAATTAGACTTGATCACACATGTTTTTTTTTTTAATTTGCCAATTGCAATTTTTTCAACTTCATTCAAGTACGTTCCTAGCTGACCGGGTTTCTTTTGTAACTTTTCTTCAGTTTCATTTCAACTTTTGTAACGACAATGTTTTGATACTTCTTAATCAATAAACAAAATGCGTGACTTGCACCAAGGATACCATTTGTCTTTTTTTTTGTTCAAGGTTATTTGTTAGGAAACTTAACTGAATACATTTAAAAGAAGGGTCTTTTCCAAAATGAGGTTCCTAAAAAGAGAAATACGGCAGAAAGACCATACAAAAAAAAAGAGAAATACGAGAGACGCTTGCAGTGACTGAGTGTCTTGGAGAACGTGAATGTGTTTTCCACCTTGAGGGCCAGTATATGGAGCCAAAAAGGTACTCGTGTGATGGTGACCGACCGTCTCAACACAAAAAATTGAGCTGGATTTCTTTGGGCCTTGGGAGAGCAAAGTCTATCCGGCAATTCCATATCGAGCCATCTACCTGTGTGATGGAAGTTTTGCTGCACGTTCCAGCGGTAGGGAGGGCATTTGATGTTGCGTGTCATAAAGCATTCAAGATCTTCTTGTGTCATAAACGGAAATGACCCTGTCGATCCCGGTGAAAAGCCACATTAATTTGCACAGGTCCAGACATTCTGAACAACATTCTTGCACCAAGGTATCGTTTGTCTTAAAAATAAAAGTTATTAAAAAATATAAATCTGACAGAAAATCGCACCCCCCCCCCCCCTCCTCTCTTCAATTGGACACGGCGATTGGCACATCTGTGACTTGAGGCTCGACGTTGCGTCGGTGTGGCATGCATGCGGCATGCCTATGGTTCACTATGCGCACGATACTGAAAAAAAAAAGATCCGGGGGGGGGGGGGGGGGGGGGGGCATCCGTGCCTTTCCTGTTTCGGCAATGGCAAGGTTCAATCCACAAACAGAAACTCTACTTGTACTTGAATTTTCCTAATTTATGCAGAATTTGGCATGTGTATGTATTTTCCATAACACTTTTCCATTAGTCCTGACATCGTTCTTATGCATCGATGATCTGCCACATAAGAAGCTTGGTTAGTCTTTTTTTGATATGTACCTCACCTGAATGGGACAAGAAGTTTCAAAACACCGCACTTACATCATCATTGAGATACTGTTCTGGGTCAGATAGTTTTTCGATTGTATCCTTCCTTATGATGATATTGCCAATGTTCACTGAAACTGCTGGTAAGGTGCTATTTGTTGTTGTCTTTGTACTGTTTGATTCCTGAAAATGCAGGTGCTATTTGTTTGTCTCATGATTCATCTAATGTCATCGTTAAAGTAGCTTCTGTATTGAGTTAATTTTTCACCCCATCCCTGCATATGGTTCGTGAGAGCATCAATGGCTTGCTTTAAGTAGCGGATGTTATCACCATTTTTTGTAACAACAATGTTTTGATACTTCTGAATCAATAAACAAAATGCGTGACTTGCACCAAGGATACCGTTTGTCCTTTTTTTGTTCAAGGTTATTTATTAGGAAGCTTATCTGAAAACCTTCGAATGAGTTTTTTTTCTTTCCAAAAAGAAGTTACTAAAAAGAGAAATATGGCGGAAATACCATACACGGTTATCCGGAGGGATGTACGAGCCATCCTTCTCACGCCTGCGCATGATTAGTTGATCACTCAGTTGCTTGGAAATTCTTTGGCTGCATAAGTTTGGAAGGTTTTTTTTTTTTCGTTTTTGAGAGAGAGAGATCCTTGTCACCATTTCTTCTTGTTTCGGGCCTCGTAATGTGCTAGCTTGACTTCTCCCGCCGAACAGCGTTGTGGGTGGTGCAATCCATCCTAAGGGAAGTATGCCCCCCCCCCCCCACCCACCCCTCCGCGCGCGCGTGCGCCTGGGCTCGGTTATCCCACACTTTGCTTGTTAACAAGCTAATTTGTAGGAGGTTCTGGCAGTAATTGTCTCTCTTGTTACAATTTTGTATGCTTCAAAGGAAAATGTGAATTAGACTTGATCACATATGTTTTTTTTATAATTTGCCAATTGCAATTTTTTCAACTTAATTTTAGTATGTTCTTAGCTGACCATGTTTCTTTTGTAACTTTTCTTCAATTTCATTTCAACTTTTGTATCAACAATGTTTTGGTATTTCTGAATCAGTAAACAATTGCGTGACTTGCACCAAGGATAGAATTTGTCTCTTTTTTTAAGGTTATTTATTAGGAAACTTTACCGAAAGGCGAAAACCAATGAAAGAATTTACTGTGCACTTAACGATGTCTTATGATGACGCAGGAAACAAATAGTCCTCTGTGCTCTTGTCTGATATATGTGCTCGACTAATGGATGCGCAGGTGTATGGTTCATGCACTGCCATTTGGAAGTGCACACAACGTGGGGCCTCAGAATGGCATGGGTTGTGCTCGACGGCAGGCTACCGCACCAGAAGTTGCTCCCGCCGCCGATTGCTTCAAAAGGAAATGTGAATTAGACTTGAGCACATATGTTGAATTTACCCCCTTTATAGTTTGCCAATTGCAATTCTTTTCGACTTCGTTTTAGTATATTCCTAGTTGACCGAGTTTAATTCTTTTGTAACTCTTCTTCTGTTCATTTCGACTTTTGTAATGACTCAGGATGCAGGTGGGGCGGGCTCCTAAAGAAGCCCGCATGCCCGCCCTGCAAAAATGACCTTCGCGGCGCATGCGGCCAAGCTGCAATTTCTTCGCGGCCTAATGTTTACTAGCATGCCAAACCCACCGGACAAGTGGGCAGACCCGCGACAGCCCGCGAAAACCCGCGCTACGTTCTTCCTGGTGCGCGTCCTTCAGAAGTTCTTGATCTCGTTGGTGCGGCCGCCGGCCGGGGATGCTCTCTCGAGGATGAGTCGCGGACGTCGTAGGAAGTATAGTACGTACAAGTTGAGGAAATCGCTTCAGCAGCAAATCCGATGGATCAAGGCACGCCGGTACAAATGATATCCTAACTTGTCTAAAGCGTAGCTTGTGTAAATGCCAGTACTATCGAGTTCTTTTGCAACAGAAACTAGAACTCGGTGCGTTTTGAACTTTTGGTGCAGCCGTAGGTGGAATCGTATCTGAAACTGCCACCACGATATGAATAGCTAAAACCTTTGACTGTTGGCCAAGTTTTCAGGAGTCTTAGTGCACCACATACAGCAAAGAGTCTTGAAACAAAACGAATAAGGAGAGATTTAGTGCACCAAACTAGACTCTTCATATATTGAAAGGCCAAATTAGATTCACTCTTCATGTTGCGTCACTTGCGCCGTTTCTATGTAGCCAAGATTCACTCTTCATATTCCTAGCTATATCTAGCCAAACTAGACTCTTCATATACATTTTCCTTTATGCTTTATCCATTCGGCAGCAGGCGCCTCCTTCATATCACGTGCACGTGGCTGAGAAGGAGAGGACCTCGGCGGTCATCCGCGGTGACGGCCGATGAAGAGGCACACGAGGATGGAGGACGGCAGCTCGGCGAGCGCGTTGTACGCGACGCTCAGGTACAGGTTGGAGGCGCCGAGGTTGCCGGGGTTGAGCGGCATGCCGTAGTAGTCCATATATCCCGATGCCGCCCGAAGCTCGCCGTCATGATCGCCGCCAGCCGCTGCAGCATGGAGAAGCTGGACGTGACGCCGCCGTTGAGCGCGGCGATCTGGCGCAGCGTCTCGATGGCGTAGCAGAGCCGCGCACGGACGTCCATAAGTACATGCCCCGCCACGACGCCTCCCGCAGCGCGTAGGCGAGCGCGGGCAGGGACAGCAACCCGACGGTGAAGAAGAAGAAGAAGAAGAAGAAGAAGAAGAAGAAGAAGAAGAAGAAGAAGCCCGCCACGCTGACCGTGTCGCGCCACCGCCGCCCGGCCAGATCCGTGGACAGCACCAGCGTGCACGTGCCCACGATAGGCCAAACGAACCCGGACGCGAACCGCAGACGTTGGGCGCGCGCGAAGGCGGTCAGCGCGCTGGCGGCCGACATGGACGCCAGGGAGACCATCAGGATCTTCGATCTCATCGTCTGCATTGTCGTTACTCGTGTAGTCGTGTGTCTGTCGGTGGCCTTCCTCCTACCGTCCCGCCACGCTGCGGCGTCGGTGCCTGCCGGCACGCTGGAGCGGGTGACGAGACGAAGCAGCATATCCTGGCGAGCATTCCGCCGAACTGGGACGAGAACTCCGTGCTTTTTTTCCGGACCTCGCCGTCGGGCAAGTACGTACGCGGCGTACTTCATGCGCACCCAGACCACGCCGGGCGCCGGCGGGCTCGGCGCCGACTTCTGCTACGTGGAGGTGCTGGACACGAGGGCCGCAGCGTGTGGGAGTCGGCATTAGTGCATGGCCGTGAGCACGTGCGCGCTGGTGTTCTCGTGGAACGGGCTGGAGGTGTTCGACGGGAGCACCTCGATCGGTGTGGCACACCCACGGCGCGGAGTCGGACGCTGCAGCTGGGGCGGACGAGGGAGACATGCGCATCCTCGAAAAGGGCGGCGAGCTGGCGTGGACGGCCAGCGACGAGCCCCGCGCCGCTCAGCACTGCGGGATGCCCGGCCTCGCCTCCGCGCTGCCCCCGTTCGCCAAGCCGATCGGGCACGTACGGGAGCAGCGACCTGCCGTTCGGAGTGGGAGGTGGCGAAGAACGACGATGCCGAGAGCGACACGAGCGCAGGCCCGCCGACGCCGGCGCCGCACTTGAGGCCCCCACTCGGACACCATCGACGCCTCGGCCGGCCGGTCGATTTAGCTAACATTGACGACCTGACCGCGAGGCCCGCTACACTGAGTCTGGTGTTGCCTCAAGCCCCTCCAAGACGCCGTCCTCTGTCTTCCCCATGACGCACGGCCTCATCGCAAGCATTTCATCAAACGGATCATACGCAAGGCTGCAGATAAATGAGGTACATATATTGTATTGATTTGTATGCCTTGTGATAGTATTGACTGCTTGCCTTTGTATGACAATGCATGGCATGTTCGATCCTCACTTAACCATGAGGTAATGAAATTTGGTTTCCAAGAACTATTTGGGAATCATTTGTAGATACAAAACATTGATCCACAGTTTGTTATTTCAACATTTTGTTTGGTAAATCATGTTTGGTAACATTGATCCACAAATCATTTGGTGCAACCTGATTTGTAGAGAGTTTACCTTGTATATATTTACTTAAACGGTTCCCCCTTTTTTTTTGAAACCATTTCAGAGATATTTAGAGACTTATGTTAAAGTTTCATACGGGATGAGGTATTGTTGATTTCATATGGTGGCAGTTTTGCATAGTTGTACAACTACGTTTTGTTACCTGTAGCCTTTTCTATTAGCTACAAGGTAGAATTATGTGCGAACTGCGAAGAGAGACATGTGAGATAATTTTGCCACTGCTTTTCTAGTGGCTTATTAATGCTGAAGATTATTATATTTCTTTTACCTCAACTGTAAATTGTTCTAAGAAGATGGATTCCCACTTCAGTAAATGAGAGTTAAAATTTTATCTCACTTCACTTGTTTAGAAATTTTTTATTTTTACTATTGATGGCGATCATGCGGTGTTAGCAATTTTCTTTCCAAAGGTAGAATTGATAATAGCTGTATCTATTGTTTTCTCAACCGTCATTAGCCCCCCTCAAACTGTGTGAATGGCACTGTTTATTTATTACTTTTTATTCTCATTTCATCTCAGTGATCATTAGTCCCCCTCAAACTGCGTTTTTTTTTCAGTGATCATGTTTGCACCTGTTTGATAAGTTCATATGGAGAATCGCAACACGAATGGAATGTCTCAGCAAACCACTAGGATTCTTGCAAAACCAAACAAAGAAATTGATCTGACTGGAAGAAGCACAAAGAATATAGTATATAAAGATGTATTGAAAGCATGCTAAGGTTAGATAGTATCTCAATGTTCTTTCCACTTCCATATTATTTACAATTATGTTAACCTGTTATTTTTTTTATCGTGTTTCAGTACCAAAGTATTCTCTTGTTTGATTTTTTTTTTTTTTTGAGCCAATTCTCTTGTTTGATTGCAGTCTTGGTCGGTCTGGCTAGAATAGACAATTGTGATAGAGGAAGGTGTGTGAGCCGATAAGAAGCACTTGATCATGCACCCGGGGAAATAACGTCTTGAGGCCCGGAGTAAATGGTCAATGAGCATCAAAGACCAATCAATGAAAAAACTCTTCAAAGTTTGGTTTTGTAAAAGACTTTTCCCTTGATACTAGGTGTAACCTGCGCTTGTTGGCGAAATTCTTTATCTTCCATTGTTTGTGGGTGTTGCTTCCTGAAAACATCTCTATTTTACCCAAGTCTTCTCTTGAAATTTAAATTTTCTGTTGTTCCTACATGTTTTGGCAACTTCACATGATATTACAGCATACACTTGATAGAATCATGTAGGATGACACAATTAAAACCGAACTGAGATGAGAAACATTTAGCTGACATGAGTACATATGGCATGAGTGCATAACAAAGTTCTAGCTGACATAACCCTTTTAACTGACATAACATGCAGAAGTAACCAAGTTCTCGACATGCATACAGTTTCATTCTTGGGAGACAAAAAAAAAGGCATGATTAACCCAGACACTACTAGAGGCAAACTTCTGAAACTATGGACATCTCACACTAAGTGAATTGATTCACTTCACTGGGAACTTGATGCTTTCCTCCTCTTGACAGCTTCTTTTAAGTCTTGGTGATTTTCTTGTTTTGGTTGTACCTTGCTGGTTACAATGTTCAATGCCTGTTCCGGTGTCATCCCCTTTTTCAGACTGCATAGTTGTTTTAGCCTTATTGGTCTTCCAGCGGACTAACACCGCAGCTAACTTTAATCTGAATCCCTCAATTTCCTCCTGCGATGAAGAAATCAAATTTAGTGATGAAAGCAAAGCTAACATGTACTTTTTTTTATCCCATATGAATTATGTACCTGCTTAATGCTACGAGAAAGCTTGGTTCCAACCCAATATTCCATGAATTTCAGGACGAACAAGACACATGAAGACCTGCATGATAACAGAATATTGGGCAACTAATTCTCACCTGCACGATAAATCAAATAAGTCTAACAATTCCATGGAGCTTGAGAAATATATGCTTACATGCAGATAAAATCCAGAAAATGCACAAAATAAAGCGTAATGCGGATTCAAAAAAATTCATAGACATTTTATTGAGAATTTGAAATTTGGGTTGTAACATAGTAGCTCTTGCTATCGTTGTAGATTAGTGTCTAGATTTTTCATATAAAAACTATTGATTGCTTATGTGTTTATGGTAATAATATGTGCTTAATTACCACAAACATTGAGACTCATACATACTACTAGAAACTTTTGAGACAACATTAGTAACAAAAAAGAGTTCTAAGCAAGAGTTTTGTTGTCTTATTTCTCTTCAAAAGGGTACTTTAATACATTGCTTGTTTCTCATTGTAATAAAGGCCCACCATATGTGAACTTTCCCTCAGTATTTATGGGGGATACAGTATATCTGTTGTTGTCAGTCACAGAGATAGGCTGATCTTGTTGAACTTTTGATGTTTGGCCATTTTGATCAATGAGCTCAATATTGTCGAACGATGCAGCTTTTATGCTGGTAGAAAGGAATCCACTTCCCATCGGCGCTAAATGGGTCTTACGAGTCATCACAAATCCACCAAGCGTGATGTAGTTTCCTTTGTCGGCTAGGTTAGTGAACAAGGATTTAGGGAAACGGCCAACTAAATATGGTTCTGAGTCAAATCCAATGTGCACCAACCAATCCCCAGAATTATCCTGTAAATGTTTTAAAAAGAGGGGGCATTAGCATAAAAGAATGAACCAAGTCCTATTGTTATAAGCATAGATGAAGTTGAATATATAAAGATTATGATAAGTATGTTATTCTCATATTGCGACTCTTATGCAAGACATAAATTCTTACAACCTTGAAAACTTTGAAGATCATGGTACGTTTGGGACCATTAGGATCGGAGACTGCTTCAATGGCAACTCCTGGAATTATCTTTACATTAGCTTCAGGCACATAACCAGGACACAATAAGTTGTAGCAACCTGTCTTTTGATAATCATCTGTCTGCAGTGTAATTACAAATAAGTCAGCCTTAGTAAGATATGTTGGAAACAACTGTTTTGCGAAAGGCGAACGTGTATTACCGTCCAGGTAACATAAAAAATGAGTTTTCGAATCACCATACAAAGCTGGAAGAACCTGCAGAAAAGCATATAGTCTGACAATTAGAAATGTACTAAACAAAGGTGTCATGGCTTTGACACGGATTAGGTGTTTTGTGATAGTGTCTGCAAGTTTTTGTAGATCAATAATTAAATAAGGAATACTTATGTCTTTTTATCTCTGAAAAGTTGCTTAAATTAACATAAACATATCTAGATGGCAAAGAAAATTACATGCCATCCTAAAGTGATTCCATCCTGGCCCGGTTGTGTTCCGTCACCATAATTATTTATTTGAATAAGTATTCCGCTTCATTCATTTTCTTGGATTGAAAAACCATACACATCACTTGTTACTTTGATCCCATAATAACTTTGTGAATTCATTATGTGTGTCGCGTCCTGTAAAAAAAGGAATAACATTAAAAAAACATTTAGACTAAATTAAAACCAATAGCTCCATCAATGAATTGAAATGTGCATGGCAACTTTGTTTGGGTTACTCATTCCATCAGACACATTTAGTTGGATACTTTTGTACTAAAGCAGTCCATTGGTTCGCTATGTTTTATTTTCTTTTCTTTTCACTACCATGAATTGTTGAAAGTATATTGATCAGCATAATAAAATAAAACGTTTTCTTTGTACTATCCCAACATTTAGTTTTAACTTTAAATAAATCTTTTGCATGACTATAACTACTTACTCCCTCTGTCTCAATATATTTGATGCTTTAGCTCTGAACATGGGAATTAAGAAGTAGAAAAGGTGAATGCACAAGGAATGAGGAGAAGAGAGATAGAAATAGAGATGTATAAAGAGAGAAATGTGCATTAGAACGTCCCCAAATGTTAACTCTTCACCTCATCTAAGAGTCAACGTAAGAATTCAAACTGAATCTCAATTAATGAGTGGCCTTGCATGTCAGTAGCTCGGTAAATGCTAGAGATTGTATTTAAGGAAAAGATAGCCCTCTCGCTCTCCTCTTTTTCTCTCCTTCACATAAGACAAAATCCTGAATGGACTGACTCTTAACTCCATTTTGAGGACATACTTAGGAAGTAAGAGTGTCAATTATTTTAAGCGAAATGAAGAAAGCTAGGATGTCAAATATTCTGGGCCAGAAGGAGTAGCAAACAAAATAAACCCATTAAACAAACCAAACTTACATAAACAGATGTTGCGTCGGCAGCAAGTTGTGGTGTATCTTTGTTTATGGACTGTTGAATTATTTGTGACCCGTTCACAGTCAAAAGGAACAGCGGATCCACATAAGATGGAGTCAATCTGTCCTCACCTTCTAGAGATGCTCCATCAAGTTTGTCCTGCAAACGAGCCAAAGAAAAAAAAAAGGATGTTATTCGTATATGTCCTATGTGAATCCTATTCAGAGTTTTGATGTTTAGGTACTAATTTTTAAAACCTATACTTACAATCACTCCTATTCATAATTTATGTAGTTATGATATATGGATGCTCCAAAATTACATAAGAAGCAAAGTGATACATCAAACAAGAATCTAGTGATATCCACCTGGCCCAAAGCATAACCATAACATCCAGATATTATGTGAGCAAACAATAGAATACTTGAAAACATGACGAAGAGAGAAGAAGCTTTTCCCATGTCTGGAGCCGCAAACAGCACAATCTCTGGTATTGAAAGGCCCCATTTATATACCGATTAGGCGTGAGACAAAAGCTCTCTATATTAATTAATTCTCATGCAAAAAGATTTTATTTGCCAAACGGTAATTGATTCACACAGATTGTAAATTATCTGGAAAGATTTTTGCATAGCATGTTTTTTCATTAATTTCTGCATGCACAAAGTGTGATTTTAAATATGCCATTGATTCATACATCCACAATATATATTTTATTAAATATTTAGTGTAGTATATTTTGGACGAATATCCAAAAGGAGATATTAAGAACCACCATGAATACAAGAATTAATAATTCTTCCCAATCATATCTTTTGGATAGAAATTTATGTCGACACGTCAAGAAGAAATATTTGCCTCTAAACTTATCAAATAACATTAATATATATTATGTGCACTTATTGAGGTTCCAATATCTACATGGATTCTTACTAAAGGTAGATTGCATAGAATATCGGCAGCAATTCACACCCAAAAGATTTAGTTTGTATATTTCTTTTCTTTAGCGAAAGTATCTGCTCCGTCTCAAAAAAAAAAAAAAATAGCGAAAGTATCTGCTATGTTAGTTGATTCACTCGCTCGTGCTATGCCGGACGTGATCTCTCGCTAATCCAGCAGGTACGGTGAACCGAACAGGCCAAGCGAGCGACCACGTAGTGTGAACGGCATATTTTGTACGGGGACCCACCTCGGCGCCTGGACACGCGCTACGGCGCCATCTCGAGGCTTTGGTCAAACCGGCGTTCTGGCGTAGTGCCCCCGATTCGTTCGAGCGCGCTAGCGACGACGGCGACCCTGCCCGTGGCCGTAACAGTTATCGCCGGGCTACCGTAACTTTCCGGCGTGACTGCTGCTGCGGAGATGGTGTTATGTTGGATTCTTGTTGGTTTGTAGGTGCTGTAAACCAAATCTGACACCACAATATATTTGATTATTTCACTTCTCTGTTCTGTTATCGTGTCTCCACGGCACGGATTTATTAGGAGTCGCTGCTAGCATGTCGCTGTTATAGTTTTGACTGCTTTTTCTTACTTGTAACGCAGGAACTCGTAGATTCGTTGCGCGGATCTTTATCTTCCCTGTTTGTTCTGCTTTCATGGTGTGTGTGTGTGTGTGTGTGAGAGAGAGAGAGAGAGAGAGGACAGGACGATGCATACGGCAAATTTGGCAGCTCCAATTCGGGAGATGCGTGGGCTTTTATGTCCATTGCGGCCACATTTCGCCATCGATCAAAGCAGACACACGCAGGTTGGGCACCCAATGATCAATTGACCGCATGGTTCTATTCACCCAAATGGTCAATTGCCTTCTGATTGGTCGTGATTCACCAATACAAGAAAGTTACATGCGCAGTTAGCTTACCTGTTCGGAGGACTGGATAATCGATCAGTCAATGATAGCTCGCCACCTCACAAGGATCATGACTATATTTTTTTTTTGACGGTCAACCGGGGGGGGGGGGTTGGAGAACTCCGCACCTGATTCCATTAAAATGAATAATGGACGGCCCCTTCATGGCCCAGTGCATATTACAAACTTTTTAACACCACCAATCGAAAATAAATGTTCTACATGGGTGAAAACAGACGGCACCAGGCACTACCAATTTCACCATCGTCGCGCGACATGCGACATTGCCAAAGCTTCCTCACGGCAAGTGGAGAGCAGACGGGGGAGCGACGGAGTTTCTCCTCGGAAGACCACTTCATTCTGGTGTTTCCATAGCTGCCAGTAGCAGAGCAGGGCAAGGCAGTCCCGATGCTTGGCCGGCGTCGCCGCAGGCCAGCCAAGTTCCCATGCTCTCGACGAGGTTGGCGCCGCCGGCAGGGTGACACCAATGGCAGCCCAGAACGACTGCGCAAAGGAGCAGCCATACACAATGTGATCTGTATCCTCATGGTCACGCGTGCAGACCTCACAAATGTCATTGTCGACAATGTGCTTCTTCAACAGATTGCTTTTGCACTGAATCCGGCCTTGCACCATGAGCCAACCAAAGAACTGCACTCTTGGTGGCGCACGGTTGCTCCAAACGAATTTTGCGAAATCACAGCCCGGGTCTGTTGCCGACATAACGAGCTTGTAGACAGCCGACGAGCGCAGCGTGCCGTCGGGGGAGAAGAGCTCGCTGCAGCGCGTGTCCGGTTCATCCGTGAGCACCATATCAGCGAGCAAGTCTCGCACTTCGGCCAGCTCTCCCTCTACAACTCTGGATAGCCTCGGCACAAATTGCTGCCGCAGCCCTTCATCAAGAACCTGGCGAACAGAGACCTTGGGACGCTTGGAGTGGCTGGCCAGCGCCGGGAAGGACTATATTTGCAAACATGTGACAGTGGATTGAGCAAATGAAAGGTCGCAAACCAAAACCAAAACTTCTGGTACCATCGAGAAGAAATATAATACAAGATTTCATAAGACTGATAATACACGAAACAATCCTAGGTACAATGCATAATTAACATACCTAGCCCGCTCCATCAAAAAAATGCACTACCTGTTCCTGGCCAAAGCTAACCATATATGGCCATACCTAACATGCAGAGAGCAGCGGAAATGAGTAGGTCATTCATCTGCATAAACAGAGAAACCAAAAAAATGTGTTACCGCATAGGACACTGAAAACACGTTTTTGTTGTTTCTCAGTAGTCCCAACAGCATCACCTAGCTATAGGGTGCGGTCCAGGAACACCCAGCCCCAGCGTCCAAAGATATGAACAGGTCTCCATTTACAGCACATTGCAATCATAGAAGTCCCAGAAGCTAGGAATATCGGTGATCTGGCTTCCATGTGGAGAGCGCCATCAAGATGCGTCCTTTCCACCCATGCAGTAACCATCTGTTGTCCTCGTCGATGATGACGTCCTTGTGGTAGTTCCAAACCTTCTCCCGAGCACACGCTTCATGATATCCTGGTTCATTGGCAACTGCTTGAAACCAGCCCTCTGATTCCGCACCCGCCATTGCTTGAACGTCTCGGGTCTTTCCAGCCTCTCCAGTCCCTCACAGGAGATCACGTTGATTGCCTCTCGCCCGAACAGAGCTGACTGGATAAGCAGCCTCTGCTCGTTATCCCTCGGAACGTTCGTCTCCAACATGTCAAAGATAGCAGAGCAATAGAACATGGCTTTCCTGAAGAGGCTCTTCCTGAAGCGTGACACAAAGAATGGTCCATTGTAAGATCCATTGATAATCCCATGGATCAACACATGTGGGTTCATCTTCGTTATTGTGTTCAAGACCATGTTGATAGAAACTGTCAATCACTAGCAGTAGATCAAGACGAGTCCTAGCATCAGTTCTAGACATGAGCAGGGTGTTCGGTTCTGAATCTAGGGGAAATGGTAGAGGGGATTGATACCTTCGTGTGTAGCAGGAGCCGAGGGAGTTGCCATGGCGACGACGGGCGGCGACGGTGCGACGGCGGCGGGAGTCGGTGTCGGGGCAGAGGTGCGGCCCCGAGTGAGATGCCGGAATCCCTCGGGTCGGTAGCGGCACTGGCCCGGGACGCCGGGGCCGTACTGCGACGACGTGGTGGCGGCGGTTTCCCGTCGCTGGCTGCGCTACCCTAGATCGGATTAGGGTTGTAGGTGGGGTGACTGGCGGCACGGTGAACCTCGTACCGTGTGTCCCGGCCCCCACCTCTCTTTTTATACGCGCAGTGCGACAGGGGCCCACCAGCCAGGAAACGGACTGGACGCCCCCGATCAGGGCGCGATCAAGCCTAAGGGTCGTTGGGCCTTGGGAGACAGAGAGATCAATCTAACACATGTTCCTTGGACTCTCAGTCACAACACTCTCGTCCATCGACGTCTTGAACATGCAGTTGACAATCCAACTCATCCTTCTCGATGTGCAGATCCTCTATCTGAACGGCCTCAAACCGAGATGCAATGGCTTGGAACTCAAAAGGGGCATTGAAGGTCTGAGCATAATTTTTTGAGACAATAGCGTTTTAACTATGATTCTAAACTCTAATTGCGTTTTCACCATCGATTTTCAGATTTTGCAAGATCACTATTGATTACTTTCAGATGTTGCAAGATCACCATTGATTTTTTGAAAACTGATGGTAAAATCGTAAAACTATTTTGCAAGATCACCATCGCTTTTCGAAAACTGATGGTAAAATTGTAAAATCTGAAAACCAATGGTGAAAACGCAATTAGAGTATGAAAGGATGGTTGTTTTGCAATTGCCCCTAATCTTTTAGATACCTTCCTGTTTCCTCTATACGCGCAATTGGGAACTCATATCTTTCGAGAGGGGATCCGATAAACTATGCCGTAGCAGTAGCCTTGGAGGAAGGCCAATATGAGCCGACAAACCAATGCACATGCGGTGGTGCTTCGTCGAGTAAGCCCACTCCAAGGAGGTCGTCTAGTTTTGTGCTACTGGATATGGCCCATGCAATCGTTTCATCTTTTGTGTCAACTTCGGTCACAGACTCGGAACCAAATACTTGTCATGGCCGAGTTGGCAACCAAGTCTTTATATCTATTCTTCTAAAACGCGTGCGTTTTCTCGCAAAATAGCCATTCCACTTCAGCGCCATCCCATATTGCGACTAAATTCGTGGCAAAAAACTGACAGCACAATCCATGACGTCGAATGAAAATAGCATCACATGTCCCACTGTACTTGTGTATATTCCCTTTGATTCTGTGAAATCTAGCTGTTGCGTCAGTATCTGCTCTGTTGATTCGCTCGCGCGTGCTGAGACAGTTGTGATCTCACGCTAATCGCGGGTTCAGTGAACCGGGCAGACAGGCGAGAGGCGACCAAGTGTGAACGGCATATTTTTTTACACGTCCCCACCTCGGCGCCTGGGCGCGCGCGGCAGGGATCGGGATTCTCTGAATTGAAGCTTCCAATTCAGAGGCGCTACAGTATCTGGAATTAGCCTTATCTCTCACCTGTCCGATCAGGAACGAAGGGACCTGATTTGCTGCTACAGTACCTATGAACAGTGCAACGCGCTGAGGTACAGTAAACGCCTCTACTGTTTCAACAGTAATATCTACAGTGCCAATTCAGGCTCCTGTAGTTCCCTCACCAAAATACTGTTTCATAGCTACAGCGCCCTGAATTTTGTGTTGCACTGCAGACAATCCCGATCCGCGCGGCAGCGCCATCTCGAGGCCTGCTCTCTAGCCGGGCGCCCCATTCGTTCGCGCCAGCAACCACAGCGACAACGACCCTGCCTTTGTCCGTAATTCTTGTCGCCGAGATGCTGTAACGTTCCAACATGTATTTTGTCAACATTTGAATTTCCGACATGCTGACAAAGTTCAGAAAATGCACAAAATAAATTTCTATGTGGATTCAAAGCATTTCATAGATATTTTATTGAGAAATTGAAATTTGGTCTGTTACACAAGAGCTCTTGCTATCATCGTAAGCATTTCATGTGGATTCAAAGCATTTCATAATGATTTACATGAAAAAATGTTGATTGCTTTTGTTTATGGTAACAATAATGTGCTTAACTGAGACAAGCATTTTCCCTTCATAGACAAAAACTTTTGAGACTGCATTAATAACAAAGAAGAGCTCTAAGCAAGGGTTTTGTTATTTTATTTCTGTTCAAAAAGATACTTCAATACATTGCTTGTTTCTCATTGTAATAAAGGTCCACCATATGTGAACTTTCCCTCAATGCTTATGGGGGATACAGAATATGTGTTGTTGTCAGACGCAAAGGTAGGTTGATTTTGTACAACTTTTGATGTTTGGCCATTCTGATTAATGAGCTGAATATTGCTGAACGAAGCAGCTTTTGTGCTGTTACAAAGGAATCCACTTCCCATTGGGGCCAACTGGGTCTCACGAGTAATCACAAATCCACCAAGCCTGATGTTGTTTCCTTCTTCGGCCAGGTTAGTGAACAAGGATTTAGGGAAACGGCCAACTAAGTTTGGTTCGGAGTCCAATCCAATGTGCACCAACCAATCCCCAGAATTATCCTGTAATTGTATAAAATAGAGAGGGCATTAGCATAAAAATGAACCAAATCTTATTGTTCGAAGTATAGACCAAGTGCATTTCTAAAAGAGTATGATGAGTATTTTAGGCTTGTATTATGACTTTTAGACAAGACATAAAATTCTTACAACCTTGAAAACTTTGAAGATCATAGCACGTTTGGCACCATTAGGGTCAGAGACTTCTTCAATGGCAACTCCTGGAACTATTGATACATTAGCTTCAGGCACATAACCAGGACACTGTAAATTGTAGCAACCCGTCTTCTGATAATTATCTCTCTACATGTAATTGCAAGTAAGTCAGCCATAATAAAATATGTGTGAAGCATTTGTTTTGTGAAAGGAGAAAGGTGTATTACCGTCCAAGAAACAAAAAAATGAGTTTTCGAATCACCATACAAAGCTGGATACACCTATGGAAAAGGTTACAATATGAAAATGAGAAATGCACTAAAGAAAGTTGTCATGGTTTTGACATGGATTAGTTGCTTTGTGCCTGTGTCATATCATTCATGCAAATGTCTGCAAGTTTTGTTGTAGCAAAAAATAAATAATACTTATGTCTTTTTTCTCAAAAAAAATTGAGTAAAATGGTGAAGAAAATTACATGCCATCCTAAACTAATTCCATCCTGACTTGGGTCAGTACCATAACCAAAATTATTTATTTGAACAAGTATTCCGCTCCGTTCATTTTCTTGGATTGAAAAACCATACACATCACTTGTTACTGTGAGCCCATAATAACTTGGAGAATCCATTAAATGTGTCGCAACCTGTAAAAAAGGAATGACATAAAAAAACAATTTGTCTGAATTAAAGCCAATATGTCCATCGATGAATTGAAATGTGCATGGCAACATTAGTTGGATACTTTTGTACTAGGGAAGTCCACTGGTAAATTGATTAGCACAGTGAATGAACGTTTTCCTTTATACTATCCCAACGTTAGTTTTGACTTTAGATACATCTCCTGAGCAACAAAGTCTACTTAGCAAGCAAAATAAAGTCATTAAGCGAACCAAACTTACATAAAGAGGGGGGGGCTTACATAAAGAGATGTTGCGCCAGCATCAAGTTGTGGTGCATCTTTGTTTTGTGACCGTTGAATTATTTGTGACTCGTTTATAGACATAGAGAGCAATGGATCCATATAAGATGGAGTCTATCTGTCAACCTCACCACCTAGAGATGCACCATCAAGCTTGTCCTGCAATCAATCCAAAGAGGAAAAAAGAGAGGCAATTTGTCTCTTGATTATATATCCTTTGTGGATTCTATTCAGACTTGTTTAGGAATTAATTTTTGAAGCCTATTCTTACAAATCACTCCTATTCATAATTACAGGAGTGATATGGATGCTCCAAAATTATACAAGAACCAAGTGATATATCTAACAAGAACTATAGTGATACCCACCTGGCCCAGAGCATAACCATAACATCCCAATATGATGTGAGCAGAAACTAGAATTCTCATAAACATGATGAAGGGGGGAGAAGCCTTTCCCATGTGTGGAGCCACAAACAACACCACAATGGGCGACCTCTGGGCTCTGGGTGGCCCATTTATACAGTGGTGAGGCACGAGAGACGAAAGCTCTCAATATATGCATTAACTCTCATGCAAAAAGATTTTATTTTGCCAAAGGGTAACTGACTCACACAAATTCTAAATTATCTGCAAAGATTTAGGCATTAATTTCTCTATCCATAAATTGTGATTTTAAATACTCCATTGGTTCATATCCACAAGGTATCTTCCATAAAATATTTACCACAATTCAGACCTTAAAGATCCTTATAATAATACATAGTATATTTTGGATGACTATCCAAAGGGATATTGAGAAATGAAAACCATGATGAATGCAAGAGATATTAAATCTCCCGTGAATCATATTTTTTATTAGAAATTTACGACGACACATGAACAATAAATATTTGCCTCTAAACTTATCAAACGGCATTAATCTATATTATGTTTCAATATCTACATGGATTCTCGGCCGTAGCCTCATTGAGGTCAAGGCCGGGATTTATTTTTCTCATTATTTTAAAAAGTCTGCAAGGATTCTTACTAAAGATACATTGTATAGAATATCGCTAACAATTTGTACATTTCTATTTTTTCGCTCGCTCGTGCTAAGCCGGACGTGATGTCTTGCTAATCCAGCAAGTTCAGTGAACCAGGCAGCGCTGCGCAGGCGAGCGACGACCTAGTGTGAACGGCATATTTTGTACGCGGACCCGCCTTAGCGCCTGGGCGCGCGCTACGGCGCCATCTCGAGGCATTGCTCAAACCGGCGCCGTGGCGTGGCGTGCCTCCGATTCGTTCGCGCCAGCGACGACGGCGACCCTGACATTGTCCGTAATCGTCATCGCGGAGCTGCCGTAACTTTCCGGCCTGACTGCTGCGGTGATGGTGTTGTGTTGGATTCTTGTTGGTTTGTAGTTGCTGCAAGCCAAATCTGACACCACACGTTGTTTTATTTGATTATTTCACTTCTGTTTTGTTGACGTGTATGCACGGCATGGATTTATTAGGAGTCACTGCTAGGATGTCGTCGTTACAGTTCTTACTGCTTTTTCTTACTTGTAATGCAGGAACTCGTAGATTCGTTGCGCCGATTTTTATCTCCCCTGTTTGTTCCGCTTTTATGATGAGAGGAGAGGACAGGACGATGGATACGGCAAAGTTGGCAGCTCCGATTTGGCAGATGCTCGAGCTTTTCACAAGAAAGTGATTTCCATTGCGGGCGATCGGCATCAGCGGTGCCACAACCCAAAACCTTTCCTGCCATCTCTCATGCGTGTCGACCATTTCAGACCGCCGACTGCCGACCAGTGTTCTAGACGCTCAAACGACGGCCATATACTGCCGTTCCACATATCTGGTGCTAGACGCTTCAGTGTGATGTAATTTGGATCCTTCTAGCTCAGATGCTATCTCCTACGTATATGCGGTTAAAGTTCTAGATACAAATCAATCATGCATCCACGGCCACATTTCGTCGGATAAAGCAGATATATGCAGGTTAGGCACCCAATGGTCAACTGACCACATGGTTCTATTCATCCAAATGTTAAAATGTTTCTTTCCGATTGGCCATGTTTCACCAATACAAGAAAGTTATATGCGCAGTTGGCTTACCTGTTCAGAGGACTGGATAATCGATCAGTCCATGACAGCAGCAGCTGCCTAATAAACTAGTCACTGGCTACTAGCTCGCCAGCTCACAAGGATCATGACTGTATTAGCAAACATGTGACACTGTGGATGGAGCAAATGAAAGGTTGCAGAACAAAAACTTCTGGTAGAATCGGGAAGAAACACAAGATTTCATAAGGAATATAATACAAGATTTCATAAGACTGATAATACATGAAACAATCCTAGGTCTACCGCATAATTAACATTCCTAGCCTGCTCCATCAAAAAATGTACTAACTGTTCCTGACCAAAGCTAACCATACATGGCTATAAACCTAATATGCAAAGACCAGCGGAAATAAGCAGGTCGTTCATCTGCATGAACAGAGAAACCAAAAAAATCGTGTCGGCGCATAGGACACTGAAAACACGTTTTAGTTGTTTCTCTGTAATTCAAACAGCATTACCTAGCTATAGTTTGCAGTCCAGGAACAATCAGCCCAGCCTCCATAAATATGAACAGTTCTCCATTTACAGCACATTGCAATCGTAGAAGTCCCAGAAGCTAGGAAGATCGGTGATCTGGCTTCCATGTCGAAAGCGCCATCAAGATGCGCCCTTTCCACCCTTGGAGTAACCATCTGTTGTCCTCGTCAATGATGAAGTTCTTGTGGTAGTTCCTAACCTTCTCCCGAGCACGCTTCATGATATCCTGGTTCATTGGCAGCTGCTTGAAACCAGCCCTCTGAGTCCGCACCTGCCATTGCTTGTATGTCTCGGGCCTTTCCAGCCTCTCCAGTCCCTCACAAGAGATCACATTGATTGCCTCTCTCCCAAACAGAGCTGACTCAATAAGCAGCCTCTGCTCGTTATCCCTCGGAATGTTAGTCTCCAACATGTCAAAGATAGCAGAGTACTGGAACAAGGCTTCCCTGAAGCGTGACACGAAGAATGGTGCATTGTAAGATCCATTGATAATCCCATGTATGAACACATGTGGGTTCATCTTCCTTATTGTGTTCAAGACCATGTTCCTTGGACTCTCAGCCACAACACTCTCGTCCATCAAAGTCTTGAACTTGAACATGCAGTTGACAATCAGCAACTCATCCTTCTCAATGTGGAGATCCTCTATCTGAACGGCTTCAAACCGAGATGCAATAGCTTGGAACTCAAAAGGGACATTGAAGGTCTGAGCATAATCTTTTAGATACTTTCCTGTTTCCTCTATACGTGCAGTTGGGCGAAAACCAGGCTGGGGTGTGTCGATTCCGGTGATCCGAAGTCTTGGAGGGCCACCAGGCCTAGTAGACAACCTTTGAATGAGGCACGGCCACTGGAAACCATAGTATATACCGTAGTCCACAATATGAACTTTCTTGGCCTTCTCAACAGCATTCATAATTGTTTGATTAGCAAAGAAATGAGAAATCTTCTTGAATGGGCATGCTGCCAGATAAAGCTGGTAGGCTTTCAGCAAATCAGTGCATGCAAACCTTGTCATTGTAAATGACTTGTAGATCTGACTCCCAGTACCAGCAAGCCTCGCTTCAAGGCCATTGGCAAAGCAGTGCGCCAAGCGCTGATCACCATCACCATTGGGAGATGCATGCTGTCTGATCTGCTTCAGGAGCTCTGTTGCACTACGCCGATCATCAGTGGCCACAGACTGAGCACAATGGATGAGAAGAGTCTCCAAGTCAACCACCTCTTTCTTCGGCTGCTTCTTACCACGGCCCTTGCCATGTCCAGAGCCTCTGCCATGGCCCCCATGTGGATGCTTCTCGCTCTGAAGGGCTTCACGCAGCTCTTTGACGCCTTTGGAGCAAGTCTCACCATTGCAGAGCAGGACCTTGTCCATCATCTCCCGCACAAGGTGGTCGGTATCAATAGCAGGTGCTGAATGTTTGGTGCACCTCCCTTCCTCTGCATCTAAGTCATCCCCATAGAAATGCTTCTTTCCTCGGTGAGCTGCTGCTTCAACATCAGACTTCTCTGTCTTGACCTCCACAATCTTCTTCTCTTCCTTAACATCACGCAGCAGGCTTGGGACAGAGGCAGACTTCTCAAGATCAATCACAAGCTTGCTCTCGTCAGGTAAAAACCTGCTCGCCTCTTCAAGGCCGCGACAGAACTGCATAGCCTGCTGGTTCTGCACATCAAACTCAGAGAAGCCAACATCCGGCATGAAACCAGGCGAGCCCAGCAACGACTCAAAGCCGTCCGATGCCGTGACACCGCTGCCGTTCGACGACGCGAACGACGACGACTGCGAGAGCAGTGTCTGAGGCACCTGGCTGGTCTGCAGCTGGTAGAGTTCCGTCGGATCGTACCGCCACGCGTCGCCAGCTTCCACCACGCTTCCATCGGGGCTCAGATCCCGATACAGCTGCAGCGGCTGCAGGAACGGCGCCGAGGGGAAGTCGAGAAACGGCGTCCGCGCGGCGCCGAAGCCGTCGGCCGCCGCCGCGCCGCAGCTGCATGAACCGAGGCTGTTGCAGGAGTTGGTGACGCTGCTGCCGTCTGGGCTGTCGACCGCGCTCCCGCCGGAGGACATGGGCTGGTCGGCGAGGATCTCGAGGAACGGCTTCTCGGCGGCGAGCAGCGCGCCGTGCTCCGGGTAGTGCTCGTACTTCTCATCGATGTCCTCGGCCATGAGCATGCGGTTGATGTAGCCCAGCACGATGTCCGAGAACGCCTCCGAGTCGTCCGGCTGCCCCGGGGCCGCCGCCGAGGCATCCCTCGGCGGCGACGCGCGGTTGGTGGAGGCGGGCGGGACCACGGTCGTGGGCGCGACATTTAGGTAGCCGCCGCCGCCGCCCGCAGCCGACGCGATCCCGTCGGGCGGCATGAACAGCGCGTCGAACTCCTCCGCCGTGAACCCATTGACGGCGGCGGCGGCGACCCCGATTTGGGGGTAGATTGGCAGGTGGCCGTCGCGCTTGGATCCCGGCAGCAGCGTGCACAGCTCGTGCATCCCAGCGTCCATGACCATCGATATGATCCCCGCTCCGGAACACCACCACTACCACCACCACAGCAGAGCATACAACCACGCACGCCGCGACCTGTCCAAATGCACGGAAAAACACAACGAGACGGATCAGAATTCGAACCCGAAGAACGCGGTATCCAAGTCCACCAGCTGAGGCGCGCTGACTCACCCGAAGGATCAGGGGGGGTACGGAGTCGCGGAGATGCGCGAGGTCGTCAAGGTTTTCCTACCCGCGACCGCGCGCGACTCGGGGAGGCGAGAGAGAACACAGGAGACGACGCGATAAGAGGAAAGGGGAGGAGGTGGAGGCGGACCAGTGTTTTTTCGAGAGGCGCAGGTTGGCCCGAGCCGGGCTTGCTCTTGTATTAAACGGGTGCGCGTTTCTCAAAAAACAATTAAACGGGTGCGCGAATGTCGACACCAATCCGGGCCTCCACCTGGCTCGTGCGCTCGGTCCACGCGCAGTGGGCTCCGATCTGGCGCGGGTGGTTGCAGTGGACGGCTTGGATGGGTCACAGCGTACGGGCTGGGTCCACGGGAGGATGTGCCATGCCCAGAGAGGAAGGTTCGTGGAAGAAGGCCGCTTGCTTGGGCCGTAGGGATGATCTGGGGCGGGTGGACTGTGTCTGTGACTCTGTGGACCTCTTCGTTAAGCGTCGCAGGCCGGGCCCAGCGGCAGCGTTGTGTGGTGAGAGTGATGAGACCTGACTAGCAGCATTTGACAGTTTGACACTGCCTTGGCAGCTGGGAGACCCAAGAACATGAGTGTTTCTGTTTGTTGTTAAAAGTTTCTTTTGGACCCTATAAAAAAAAGTTGCGACTGGACGGCCCAGATGGCATGTCCGTCGCGGATGAATAGTGCAGAGTAGGAGTATAATTTTATTGTTTGAGCCTGGCATCATCGTTGCGAGCTTTGCAGCGAAAAGATCTCGCGAGACTTTCACTTGCGTGATTGGCTCGCCGCGACACAAGCGGGAAGGGCGTGGACCTGGTCCGCCGGCGTACAGATAGCCTAGCTTGGCCACCAAGTTCCCGGCAGCCACGTGGTGGTCCCGAGCTATCCACGCCGCCTCCACATACCAGCGCGCGGCAGTGTGTGGCCGGGTGGCAGCCGACCGACACCTCAGCGAGTGGGGCGTGCGGTGAAGGGCCCCCCGCCACATCATCATGCACTAATCGCTTAGAGCAAGGATAATGGAGTCGCCGGCTGCCGGCGTGGTAACAGTAAATATGTCACTTTCAACCAGCAGTGGTATAGTGGGCGTTGGCTGTTTGCATGCCTCCATGAAATATTTAATTACTCTATCTTAGCTTTGGCATTCGGAGATTGGCTGAAAGCGAGCACTCATCTCGGGTCTGCTGCTTGAGCGGGCGACGAAACAATCGCCGGCCCTCTTCTCTCTCTTCCTCCCTCTCTCCTCCACCTCGGATCAGTTGCTGACTAGGCGGGCTATTCGCCGGCCATAATACTTGCTCTTACGAAGCTGCGTGATGCGGTAACTTGAAGTAGCAACATACTGCAAAATAGCACTTGCTTTTAGTTCATTTACATTTTTTTGCTAAATAATTCATTTACATTGACTGATAATATCTCTAAGAGTAAATAGAAAGTGTTATATATTAGATATTTATTTTACAATGAATTATAATATTTAATTACATTGTCGATCTTAATGAAATTTTTGCTATGGACAGTTCAAGTCGAAAATATTTGACTTTGATCCAAACAAAAATATTTATGTTTCTAATCAGGAGTAATATATACTTATGCAACATCCTGGAAAATACAGGGCACAACGTCAGAGAAAAAATATTCATGATGCGGAGAGAGAAACAAACATAAAAAATGGTTAATCAGGAAAACTATAGTGCTGTGCACATGATTAATAATTCACCGATATCACCCAGACTTTGACTCTTTCTCTTCGTAAATTGTGTCGCAGAGTAGTTTGTACAGTCTGAGCTGCATCACATGCATGCGGATGCAAGTGGATTGGGCCCCTGAGATTCCTTCTAGAAGCTTTCAGTACATTGGGCACTGCCAGAAATGAATAACAAATGTGACAGGTGGAATCTTTTATCGGGTCAGACGGTACAGTAGGATGAGCTCGAAATATGCAGCTCACAGAATCGTGCCCCGCGATACACGGTTGTTATTTATACACTTGCTTCAGGCTTTTCTCTGTTTCAGTTCAGGCTCAGCTTTCCTTAATCACGGCGATGCAACTTGTTATAAAATAAAGAGTAAAAGGACTGGGGTTCATGGAGTATTACATACAAAAATCAGTACTGGAGATGTCCATGAACTAAAGTATTGGAGGGACAAAACAAACCGAGCTCCCTGAAGGACACACGACAAAATTACACCTCACATACTCTCTGAAAAGATCAGTGTGTAGTTTTTGCTGATCTAGCTGTCCATATCATGTATACTGTGTGAGATGTTTGTTGTGTCATTGCATCTAGCGCAAATTGGTCAGAACAATTTTGTGTTTTGACAGGGACTGCGGGACGATGCCCATTGGCTAATCGGATATGGATAACTAAGAAAAGTTCGAAATCATGTTGTCTACTGCCAACCATAGGCCATAGCCGTCATCGCATGTATACATGGTGCAAATTAAATCATCAGTTCTCACATGCTCCCTCCATTCAGGCATTCACCAGACGCTCATATATGTAGCTCACTCCGAATGTTTATGTATGAACCAAGTCATATGCTCAGATTAACGGACCATAAGGTGAGCAATTAGGCGAATACTGCTCCGGTAGGATTTCTAAGACGTTCGATCCGATCAGATAGAGCAGTTCAAACTGCACAAATTAATCCCTTCGGCCAAAACGCTATACAAATTCCACCAAAGGGAATGCCTCGATGGATCGCCCTCGGACGGTCTCTTCCTTGCCTGGACTTTGTCGTCATCACATAAAGTCCTCGCACCAGGCTCTATCATGCATGTTCGATCCCTCTCTCGCCTTTTCCTCTCATCAGTGGACTTAATTATACATAGCATCAATAATGACCCTTGAATTGTTTAATCAGCTTGCAGCCTAGGGTAGCCTATAGATAATGTAACTAACCAGGTTTAATTGTTTAATTTGGTCCCTCGATTAGATCAGCAGAAATTACGTGATCCATCCCGAAGTTCGACGGAATTACAACCACGAATAACACTCCATCGAAAGGAATATCCGGTTGTTGGCTACTTTTCAATTTCTGTCGTTTCATTTGAAAGATGATCGATATGCTGCATAAAATGGTCAAGCGCGCGTGCAAAATGTTTGTACTGAATTGTAATTGCCGCTCGGTCGCCATCACTCCATCAGGACAGTGGGCACGTAAGTACGTTTTGGGGGTACTGTATCTTTGCTTCCCGTTTCGCTGTCGTCGTCTCTTGGCTTGATCTTTGTCCTGCTTAGTGCTTACTAAAGTCATTTTCGTTGACGTGGCCCATCTTTCTCTGCGCAATTTTGTAGACACGTATGCACATCAACTACAGTAAATTTTAAATTTTGATTTGTGCGGAATTTAGTGCATACGCACTTCCACTCGTGCGACAGAGTTAATTTAAAGTGAGTAAAATGTTTGTTTTTAACCTTAATTACGGGCCGTGCATCAGAAAATTAGTACTACTATGTGCTTTTAGTTTTGCCCTTTTGAACTTTGATTGGTAGCTTCTCCTTTACGTTATCATAGTCAAACACAGTCTCGCCTACCAACGCCCACGCACGTCCCAGGAAACCTCCCGATCAAGTAAACAAAAACATGTCCATGCGCCATTATGCACGTAACGAAATATCGCATGCACAGCAAACTGTGTAGCAGTATTTTAATAGCGGTAACAACTGCCTGCACTTACCGGCTAAGCATCGTCCATGATCCCTCCAAGAATTATTGTTAATCGGTGACACCAAACAGCGTCCAGGTTCATTGCATTCGTCCTGCCCAAGCATCAGGGTGCTTCTTCTTCTTCTTCTTCTTTTTTTTGGTACCTTCTTGACCCGATAGCTGCTTGCAGATGTCGCATTTGACTTGGCTTTACATGCGGCTTCGAGTCCTAGCTAACTTCATCAGTGGATAATAACCCAATAAATATTCTCTGCTGTTTGGCTTCAAGGTGTTGACCTTGACCATGAACAGGAGTACAATTGTATATAGTAGTATTAACAAAGTAAACAAGACCCCCGATGAAATCCGACTATATTTGAGAAAGAGCAAGCCAATTGTACTTCTGTCGTCGTTAAATTATGATCTTATTCCCTTTTTATCCTTTTGTAGGATAATATGATTTCGATCATGTTCCTCTGGGAAAAGGAACATGGCCTCTTCGTTTCCCCAAAACTGGAATTTTAATTCTTAACAGAATCTTGGCCATGATAGCTGGCATGGTAGCATGTGGCGATTACGGATGGGAGGGTAAAATTTCAAAGCTTTGTTACTGGAGTAGCCCAGAATGCATTCCATATATATAAAACCATCGCAAAAGGTACAAAATACTCTACCAGTTACTTACATTTATCAGTGAAAAATGGCCGAGTAAATTCATTCCTCCTGTCCAAATTTTTGGTTGGCCTGATTCCTCTGCCTCTGAACATTGCAAGCTTGGGCGTATCACTGATATTGTACCGAGTCGCTTTCTCGGTCCTTACACCTTGCCAGTGGGGGACAGCAGAACAGAAGCAAACGGCCCAACGACGGCACATGTTCAGCTTCTAGAAGGTCTACATTTTGCTCGGATTTAAAGCTAACAATCTCGTGGATCGCTCTCACATTAATTGAGCATGTCCATGCATGCATCCGAGATTGATCCGGTATGTGCCGTCCCTAGACGAGAGGGACGTGTGCGTGTTTCGATCTCATCAGGAAGGAGAGTGAAGGACTGAAAGGGAACCGTTGCCTGAAAGCCAACCAACAGATACTACATTTCGACAAGGGAAAAGGTCGTCGCCGCGCTTGCAAAAGGCTGAATACGACATGAAATGCTCATTAGCGGTTGCTAGAACTTCGAAGGATTGATGGTCCTAGAGGATCAATGGTTGATGTATTCATGTGAGTACAATCCTGAAGGACCGTCTGCTGCTGAAATGGGTGTACTGTCAAACATGCGCTCTGTTCTCTGTTCTTTCGCTCTCTCTACACAGAGAGGTACTATACTCTCTTTCAGCCCATATGTGGCCCAATACGTTCGGCCCCAACAGGAACAGAACGGTAGGTGAAATGGATAGATCCAAAAGAGGCCACGCAATTCCAAGAGGGCCAGGCCCATGCTGCAACGCATGCTCAGGGCCCACGTGAAATCGCCTCGTCCCGTGGCGTTGGGCATTTTTCGGCCTTCTTTCTCCCGGCGGTGCCATATCAGCAGTGCACACCTCCTCTCCCGTCACACACGCAGACACGCTCGCTTTGCTCAAAAAAAAAAAAAAAAAAAAAAAAACGCAGACACGCTCGCTTCATCCTCGCCTTCCGTTCGCGGGAGCTAGTTGCCTCTTATCGGCGAAAAAGTACCCCACCCAAAATTGCACGCTCCCCGAGCTAAACCCTCTCCGGCGAGCGTCGATGAGGCCGTCGCCCATGTCGGCGCGGGCGGTGGCCAGCTGCTCCTCGGCGGCTCTCGCCTTCTTCCGCCTCCGTCCCCTCCGCCGCGCCGTCCACCCCGCCGCCGTTTTGGCTGGCGGGTGCTCCTCACTCCACCGTGGATGCAGGAGCCGACTGGTCCATAGCCTCGTGGACGAGGTCCTGGAGGAGCTCCGCTCCCGGCGGCGCGTCCGGGTCTCCGCAAAGTAATGCGCCCTCCACACTCTGAAAATTCGTTATCACGTTTCGAGCCAGTGCGTTGTTGAGTTATGTCTTATATCTATGCCTATACTTGTGTGCGTCTAACCACTGCGTACCACTAACTAATGGAGTACCGATCGGTAGTAGCATGATTTCGTTATTGAATTGTGTGGCTTGCTTTTCTGAACACTGAAGCCACTGAACTAAACTTAGGAGCGACCTGTGTGCTCATTTGTCCTATTTAATGAGAGGAGATTTAATAAGTTAAATGACTCAATAATTGAATCCCCGAATTTCTTGAGCAAGCAATCAAAAGGGATTACACAATTTTTTCTAAGGAGAAACTAAATTCTAATTTATCCCTACAGTTGGTGCATCATGAACTTTTGCGGCCAAATGATACTTCCCTTGGGTTAAATCAAAATATTACTTAGTGTCCATTTCATTTCGATCCATAGATAGCAAAGCATAGTGATGTTTTAATATAACCGGCTGAGCTTAACTTAGACCATTGGTCCATTGCTATGTTTCCGGGGAATCAAGCATTCATACATTTTTGTACAAACAAGAGTGTAGAGTGGTGATATAGCTATGTTGGTTTCCGTAAGTTATATTGAGCTGACATGCTTCTGAGAAGTTTAACAGCTTGTCCTCGGTAGCAATTGACATGATTTATACTACAATATGTAAATTGTCGATGTTAGCTACCTAATCTTCAAGATCGTTACCATTAACATGGGTAGTATCAGTATGTAATGATGCTTTCCGTTAGCGATATAAGAAACTCTTAAGCTCAGTCCGAAAGAAAATAATGGTGTTTCAGTCTTCTTATATCTTCCCTTTGGCATATTTGCAAGATGTAACTTCTTAAGTATCGTTTAATGATTTTGTTATCAATATTAACGGTTTGCTATAATCATCTAATCCCGAAACATACTTTTGGAACTATTCTTCTTCAGGATAGGATTGCATGGCACAAAGGAATTATCTGACAATAAGATAGATAAGAGGACATTACAGAAGGGGTTGCTGCTTGAGTTTCAGAAAGATTCTGAGAGATCTTTGCTTGCTGTTGTAGAAAGGCCTGATGGAAAGAAAAACTGGGTTGTGACTGATCAGGTATGATAAGAAAGAGTAACTATAATTTGTTCAGCAGAGTAACCAGTGTCTAGTGAATTTATGTCTGACTCCTTTTTCCTTTTTCTTTTTTCGGCAAGGAGAAAATCTTTGTATTGCCTAATGACATTACTGTTTCGCTTTGTACAGAATGGTATCTTGTCTTCTATAAAGCCCCAGCAGGTTACTTATGTTGTACCTGGTATCTTGAACTTTGATTATTCAAAAATAGTTGAATTTCTTGAGAAGGCACAAGATCTTTTGGTGAGCAATGCTGCATGGTTGTAAGAGTAGTTGTGTACAATGTTAGGTTCATACGAGTGATAATATCACTGTGTACAGGACCCGACTGTTTTAGAATGTGCCTGGATGGAGCTTTCTGAGAAGGATAAACCTATAACAGTTGAGGAGTTTGCAGAGGTCAGATTTTCACTAGATTTTTCTGATTTGCTATTTTTTCTCTTAGATATTTTGATTTGATTTGCTTCTGATTTTCTCAGATAGTTTATGGAAGTAAGGAATCTCTGGAAAGCTACTGTGCACATTTCTTGTTGTCAAGGGACATAGTATATTTTGTCAAGGTAGATAAGAAGGATCATTCCATATACCAACCTCGACCACCTGCTCAGGTATAGTTTCTTAATATATGTGTGACTTGCATCTTGTGATATTGTAAATTAGTTTGGCAAGATGTCATATCTTTTAGATGTAGCACCATCTAGGAGTGCTGTGTCTAATCGATCCTGTGAGCAGCTCAGGTCAACTGTGAGTCCAACTAAAGAATAACACATCTAGTGCATTCAATATCTATTTCAGCTGTCGGATTGTGTAATTATATTATATAGTGGGGTCTTTTATGTTTTTTAAACATGTTGTAGGATCAGTTTGAACAAAGCTATGACGTTCTCTTGTCTCACTTTACCTACCAGTTCCTTTTACTATCTATCCCATTGTGTATCTGTCTGTTTAGATCATAGTTTACAGTTTACTGATTTGCATAAGTTGATATGATACCATGAAAACTACTATTTCGGTCTCTTGATAGAGTTTTGGTTCATCATTTCCCCGTGTCAAACCCAAATCATATCTGAGCATATGGCGTATGTTGAACACCAGCATTTCTTCTTGCAAAAACAATTGTTAGACCACTGTGCTTGTTTACACCTTTTTCGTCTGGATTCACACCTGGGTGCTACATGATGTTCAACATTGTTGATCTGGCACGTTTTGTCAGCTATATCTTTGATATCTGTGTATTTAGCAGCTGTACATTTTCTTAAAAATCTTGTCGATTAATCTCTATAATTCATTCCTGCACTATTGTATTGGTGGGTGGATTTATATTTGTCATCTGGTAGTAGGTGGAGGAACTTCTACGAAGAAAACTTGCTAAAGAGGCAGCTGAGAAAGAACTGGAAGAATTTGTCCACTTACTCAAATCCGCCAAAGCATTGCCTCTGGATTCCAAGCCTCCTAAAAGTTCATGGTTGACAGAAGATAAAGTAAGGGAAAAGATTGAGGCACTTCAGGCATACGCAGTTGATGCCTGTGATGATGAACAACGGAGATTGGCAGGAAATGTAAGTATCAGATTCTATTACCATAATTTTGCCATGCATTATTTTGTGTATGTAAATATTATTAATATATTTGAGCAAGCAATATATTGTAACACCGGCGGTTTCTTTTGGACTTTATTTATCGTAAAGTTACCTTGTTAGTACTAGATCCTCTGAAAAGGCTCTTAATCCAAACGTTTTTCTTATCTAATATGGTTATCTGTTGAAAAGAAAAGTAAAGTGTTCCTTTCTTGTTGATGTTGGCCAACATGTTTGTCAATGTAATGACAGATTCTCAAGGCTATGGGGTTCACACGGACATCATCAGCTGCCCTGAAGCTTCTTATGAATGTTGGATACTTCCCTGTACATGTCAATCTTGATCTTTTCAAGTATGATGTTCGTATCAGGTACACTGAGGAAGTTCTTTCAGCTGCTGAGGATCTTCTGTTGGACTGCCCAGATTCAGACCTGGTATACTCAGTTACTACTGGACACTTCCACTATTCATATATGCATATACATTTGTACGTCACCTGTGTTTTATCTTTACAGAATATCAGGAAGGATCTTTCAACCTTGAAAGTGTATGCCATTGATGTAGATGAGGCTGATGAAGTATGTTGCTGTTTCTCCTGCCATTGCATGTTTTCACACAGAAATATATATAGTACCAGGACCCACAGAGTAATCTATTTGACGTTGGGAGTTTTTGTTGAACCAGCTTGATGATGCACTGAGTGCAACTAGACTACCTGATGGTAGGATAAAAGTCTGGATACATGTTGCTGATCCAACGTGCTTGGTTAAACCCCGGAGCATCATTGATAGGTCATTGCCACATCTCCTGTTCTTCTAGCCTCTCTGCCACTAGCATCTTAACAGACCACGTTTCTTGTCCACAGGGAAGCAATGCACAGAGGAACTTCGATCTTTCTACCAACGGCTACCTTTCCGATGTTCCCAGAGAGGCTTGCCATGAATGCTATGAGCTTGCAGCAGAGTAAAGAATGCAGATCTGTAAGCGTTTCTGTGACTTTAGACCCAGATGGGAGGTAATATTCAACTCTTCCTCCTTTCTGATTTCATAGTCTCCCCCCTCCCTCATGATTGACATGTTTGAAAATGAATGTCATAAGAGCATAGATAAGTTGTTGACATTCAGTTGTGCTGTGCACAGTATTGCAGAATATACTATAGAGAATTCAGTCATCAAACCTACCTACATGTTAACATATGAGAGTGCAACTGAATTGCTGTACATGAACTTGGAAGAAGAGGAAGAATTAAGGATTCTTCAAGAAGCTGCTACTATTCGTGCACAGTGGCGTCGTAGCCAGGCAAGTGCTAAATTGTCGTTGCTATATTATGGACTCGTCTTTAGTGAGAGTCATGTGTGATTTGCAAATGAAAATATAATACACTGTAGCTATAACTTCTTGCAATAACAAAACCATCACTTGATGTCGTAGTGTTAAGACATCTCCTTGGGGGAAAATAAACCCTATGTCACTCTTCGCACGTTCTATCAAGCGACAATGAGGGATCTTAGGAAGTGAATCCAGATGTTTCCATTGTCGACTTGTGATTTTCATTTTCCCTTTATAGGTTTTGCAACTTTCAGTCCTTATGCCACTTAGCAAAAACTTGCATTTTGGAGACAACCTGAGCATTACTTGATTAAGTTGACACTCTGAAATATGCAGGGTTCAATAGATACTGCAATGATAGAGCCACGTATCAAGGTGTCAAATCCTGATGATCCAGAACCAAATATTAATCTATATGTTGAAGACCAAACCAATCCAGCAATGCAGCTTGTATCTGAGATGATGATACTTTGCGGGGAGGCAGTGGCTGCTTTTGGTTCAGATAACAATCTTCCTTTGCCATACAGAGGGCACTCCCAGTCTAACACATCAGTGTCAGCATTTTCTCATCTACCTGAAGGGCCTGCAAGGAGCTTTGCCAACATCGGTGTGCTCCGTGCCGCAGAGATGGATTTTCAAAAGCCTGTACCACATGGTGTGCTTGGTATTCCTGGTTACGTGCAATTCACCTCTCCTATTCGAAGATATGTTGATCTGCTAGCTCATTATCAGGTAATTATGACCATATCATTCTTATGGATTGGAGAAAGTTCTATAGAATGCGAGAAAATTGTAATTATGTTTTTAATAGGAAGTTGCTACTTTTCTTAGTTCTCAATTTTTCATTGTTTTATTATCGTACTTTAATCTAAAGAATATATCTATGGCAATTAAATTATAGGTAAAAGCTTTTCTTAGAGGTGATTCTCCACCATATTCAGCTAGTGACCTTGAAGGAATGACGTTTATCGCAAGTATGCATGTTAAAGTAGCTAGGAGGCTTCACAGCAACAGCTTACGGTATTGGTTGTTGGAATACTTGAGGAGACAACCAAAAGGGAGGGAGTACAAATCACTGATTCTTAAATTTATAAAGGATCGTATGGCTGTTCTGCTTTTGTTGGAGGTAAATCAAAATTCGCCTTGTATGGATTTTATTTGTGGTGCAAGTGCAATATTTTCATGTAATGCGTCTTTTTTTTTATCGTAGTATTTGGACCAGTAGCTATAGTATGCGTGCATACATGTGTTTCGGTCAACTTCTGTTAGCTCTAACTGACTGATTCCTTATCCTTTTATTAATTCCGGGAACCTAACTCCAAACTAGTTTCAGGCATTTTTGGTTGGGGCTACAAACTAACTTGATTAAGGTCCTATTCTAAAGAAAGAAGAAAACCTGGTTCTACCTTCTGAACTGGGTCACCAAAAACACATGCTGCGGAATAGGAAAATGGCATGATATATCCGTAAGTGCTATTGTTTCACTGGAGATGATAAATTCAAAATTTATCCAACACTACCGTTGTCTAGGTCTGTCTGATTCTGCTAGCGTGGGTTTCATTCTTCACTAATTTTTCAACTACTTAACCATTAGATGTACTTCTGGTCAAACTTATCCAAACTGACTAAAGAAATGTACTTCACACCCTTATCACGTAGGAATTAGTCAAAGACGGCCAATTCAAATATTCTCTGGGTTTTGCTGGAGAGACCCATCCTATGGGCTATGGATAGTTTATGGGGACGCAGGTGAACTGCCTGCCCTTCTGTGTAACCTTAGTTCAACATAGATGTTCATATTCGTTAGAGTCCAGAAACTCGAACTACATCCCTTCCACAACCTATTCAGCTGTCAGTAGTTATACTTGAATATGATGTATTGTGAAACAGAAGGAACTAATTGTCTGTTATGTGTTAGCCATCTCCCTATTTCTGTGTCTTGTTTTCTCCCTCACGAGTATCATTCTTCCAATGCTAATGGCTTGCCACTGACAGGTTGGGATCCAAGTTTCGACAGTAGTTTCACGTGGGAAAGTGGGAGATGAAGTTAGTATTGTTGTGGAAACTGCTCATCCACGTGATGATATACTATCTGTCAGAGAGGTTATTCAGGATACAGAGGAGTAAATTCGTGCTCTCCGCACTTCAGTTTCGCTGCACTCCTCAACCACTAATGCACCTGAGAATTGTTCTTGCCAACAAGAAATTTTGCAGTCATATATGTTCCTCTCCTGTGACTGCAGCTTTTCACTTTGGTGCTGATGCTATAGGTGATTTGTTACCTGCGAAAAGGCCTGCTAATGCATTTTCGCACTTGACATGAGGCATCTCCTCAACGAGGACCGTGTCCTTCAGCTCACTGCTATTTTCGTGTTGCATGAGCTCACATGGTAAATTGCGTGGATATGGTCTCTATTTGAACATTTAGGAGGCTCCAGTCATCTAACTGTTCAATCATTTCGAGGACAGCATGAAGAAAGCACGGATGAACAGCTGACAGACAGTTCTTTTGAGTTAGGTTCTCCGCGAAACGGTCAAGGTTCCAAATGCTGATAACTTGGAAATTTTGTATAGTTACACAATATGAAGCATTTTTCTTGTTTTGCAATTTTCTGCAGTTAACTCGAACTTCAGAGGTGTTACATGATGTATAGATTATCATTTCGTTAGATTCATTTTGAAGCATCTAATGTAATATATAGTCTCAACACTGTACGGGATAATAACATTATGATTTACCACCCTGTTATGATTCAGTTACGGGCAGCATCTGAGAAGCTTAATTTGATGCCCTTTTGCACTCACTCTGGTATAATAGATCATCAGACACTTGTTTTGCTCCTCTGGAATGAACAATGTTCTGTGTTGGGTCGATCCACGTTTTAGAGTTAAAGGGCTTTTATTCCCCGGTCTCATCAAAACGATGGACCACAGGGTCACGTTTAGTGCTGCGATTCTGCCTAGGTTCTCCTGTTCGGCACCGCAGCGTTGGCCGGGTGGAGAAGGACCGAACGCGCGTGTGGGCGTCCGTTAAAGTGGCGCGGGAACTGCATACAGCCGTCGTCTCGCCGAAGTTTGTGGCGCGGGAACTTGTCATTCAGGTTCATGACCATTCTGGTGTATCTCGCTTGGGCACGAGGCCACTCGAGAATCAAGCACCGTAAAAGAAGTCTGTCGACCATAGCATCACTAAATTCATGAAAGTCATACGGATTTGACGGCTCTAAGCAGTCTTGGACACACGTCTAATCAAAGAGCTAACAATGTGACATACACTCGAATGGCATCAATCTTAGGCATGAATTGCTGACGATATAGACAAAACTGCAGACAACCCGACCGCTACCAAACAACGAAGGAAACTTCAAAGTACACCACATCTATCTTTTTTCTACTCACGGAAGTTGTGCGCTCAACCTCCAAACTCCTGTCCATCTTCCTACTAATCAGCCTGAAATAAGGCATATATCGACGTGGAAGCTTCGTTAGTGCCAAACCAGTAAATGTTAGTAACACAAGTTGAGGCGGCAACCAGGTTAATTTGTTTCCGTACCTTGGGCGTTGAAGGTGATGCCGACCTTGATCTCGCCGTGGTACGTTTTGTCCGCGAGGATGACGCTGTGCTTCGCCGGTTGCATCTCGTACTTGCCGTTTTCTGCGCCCAGACTGATGATGTCCGTCACGTCGATCCTGCAACGTGAATTAATTAAGATCAACATTTTATTTTATTTTTTGAAAGGGTTAGCGATATTTTTTTTGGATGGTCCAGGACTAGCGATTTTGGCATTGTGTGTGCACTCACGTCGCTTCGCCGAGGAAGTCGTCGCTGGAGAAGTTGTCGTGGTCGAGGATCCGGAGAATGAGCTTGTGCTGCACGTTGGCCGCGGAGGAGTTGATCTGGAACCTTAAGACCTCGTTCCAGCGCGGGTTCCTCCCCTGGTCCCGCGCCACGCTGCTCTTGTGCTCCTGGCTCCGGTACTGCACGACCACGTACGGGTCCAGCTTCCCTGCAGGAGCGCGCGGCGGCAACGTCAGATCGCTATCACTATTCACTCGCCGGCCGGCCGGCCACCGGAGACGCAAGAACCAAACGAATTGAACCGGACGCACGCGAAGGAACGAGAGAGAGAGAAGGAGAGAAACAGCCAGAGAGGCGAGAGACGCACCTAAGAAATCGTTGCCGGAGAGGCCCTTGGCGTCGACGAGGTGCACTTCAAGGACGCCCTTCCCCATCCTCTTCGTCCTCCAACTGCTGATCTCCTCTCTTCCTCTCTCTCTCTCTCTCGCAGTGTTCTCCCGCGGGTGTCTCTCTCTCCCCAGTTGTTCACGCCAATGTTATGTTGCCGTCGCACCGGGCCCGTATATGTAACGGCCGCCGTCGCGTGGCGCTGCTCCCTGCCTTGGCTCGGCTCGTTCAAGTCAACCTTCTGAAGCGGTCGCGAAAGCCGCGGAAGACTCACACCTTCCTGCCCCCATCCTCGTCCTCACACAAAGAAGCGCTCCACGTTTCCTATGCCAACTTGGACGAGCCGTTCGCCAACGACTTCGTGAATCGTGGAGGCGAGTCTAGCTAACCACCAGCCTAGCGGCTAGCAGCGCCTCGTTGTGATTTGGCATGCTGCAAGTGATCAGCGTGAGCGTGGGGTCCTCGATGTCCATGTGATCCCACCTGTCATTCGCGGTCGCGCTTTTTATCCGTGGATCAATCATCATCATGTATTCTTTGAACAAACCAGCACGGGACACTGTCAATTTCATTAAGTATATATGTAGCAGGTTAGTGGAACGATGATGATTCGTTCATTAGTTTACTGCTTCCCGTTTGTTTTACGCGCACGCGACAGGTACGGGAGTTGATGCTGATTGACGGGCTTGCACTTCGGTTTGCGTCCAGAATAGGTTTGATCATTTCAGAGACAGTCAGTTACTAGGGCGTCGCTACGCGTGGATGTATCAACGCGGGCTTTTGCTCGACGTTCATCCAGTTCCAACGCACGCGACGAGATTGATGACGACCGGGTCAATTTTACTAAGACTGCTCGTGCTCGGCTAGGTCTAAGTCTCCGGCTCAAGTATTTAAGATGTGCAGGATGGCGTTTGCATCTGACGGATTTGTCTTCAGCGCTGATCTCATCCGTTTTATCTAGCAGCAAGCTGACAAGGAAATGTAGAGAGCGAAAAGCATAGCAGAGTATATAATATGTGGTAGGTATTTTAAAAACTTCTTTGTACGTCATCAGCCAGCACTCGATAAGTATACTGTAGTAGGTATCCAGTCGAGCACATGATAAACCTGCGTGCTGTGGGCAAATGTTGACTTTTCGTTCATGATTTCTTACCTTTTCTTTCGAAATTGTTTTTTCAAGAAGAAACTCAACTGATAATATTGACATAGCAGAAGTTATGATGTAGAGCTGCATGTAACGGGCTCAAAGATGCTTTGCAAAAAGGCAAACATGGAGCTCTTTTGCGAAATGAATCGATTCCAGTTTCACCTTTAACAAATTATTCTACTAATAGTACTCGCAAGTGCACAACTATATGGAACTGGTACTTTGCCATCATCACGCTGATCATGATAATTACAGTCCCAGGCAGGCCAGGCAACAAGATAAATGAAACCGTACTTCGAATAGAGAACTCAACTGAGACTAATTCATCAGTAGCAAACTTCTTCAGTTTGTGAACAGAAGCGCGTTTCGCTTTATCCAATTCTCAACAGGTACGAAAAAGATAAACATAGGCATGGCCTAAAATTACACACCAATAATGTTCACTGGAGCTAGAAGTAGAACAGAACAAGATGGTAAAATATGGTCTAACTTCTAAGATCAGAAGGGTTGGCTCCAACAAGCATCAGGCTGTGTTCAAAGCACTAAGAAGATGACTTGACAGTTGCAGACTTGATGATGTCCACGAATTCAGGCTGCAAAGGCCAAAGAAATAGAGGTCAGTATCTTAAATCTTAAACTGAAATATGCAGCATACATAATGTTTTATCTTATGAGCTACAAGAAATGATTCTTTACTAATTGGATTTTCGTTCAAGTATGCATAAGATACAAGGATAAGACCTTCAATGAAGCTCCACCAACAAGGAAACCGTCAACATCTGGTTGAGCCGCAAGCTCTTTGCAGTTACCTCCGTTTACAGAACCTAAAATCAAATGATTAACACAATGGGGTCAGATTTAGTTTGGAGCAGTGAGAAGCTAACTGTGATCACGTCAATGCAAGAATACCTCCATAAATTATCCTGGTAGATTCAGCAACTGCAGGACTAACATTGCTGTGGAGCCACTTTCTCAGACCATCATGAACCTAAATATCATGCAAATTTCAAATCAGAAAGAGCAGAGCCAAGAATCATTGATAACAATTTTCCTCAAGAAGAAACTGTCAAATATTTAGGCAAGATACCATTTTCCAACACAAGCAGCAACATGTAAAAAAATTGCAACTCTTCATTGTTCTAATTAAGAAGGCATACCTCCTGAGCCTGAGCAGGGGTTGCAACCTTGCCAGTTCCAATAGCCCAAACCGGTTCATATGCCAATACCACGTTTGTCCAATCCGATATCTTCTCTGAAAGAACAAGGGAGCAGTTAACAGTGAAGCGGGGGATAAGATAAATGCTTCTGTCACTGAATTCCAGTAAAATAATAATAGTTTTCTGGCTTCATCTAGGTGTATTGTCAATTTCTCATCAGCCAAAATGCTCTACTGTCTTAGCATTTTTATTTTTCAGAATACACTGACTTCCTTGACTATCGGCAAAATGTCAAAAACACAAAGGTATGATTTATGTATAGAAGCGTATGCACTGAGCATAAGCATGACTTGATAAGATGATAAGAAGTCAACTCAAAAGGAATGTTTGTTCCATGCATTCAGCTTTAATAATAGCAAGTTACCTGCGATAGCCTTGGTTTGTGCAGCAACAACATCCATGGTTGTTCCTGCTTCTCTCTGTTCCAGGGTCTCACCGATGCAAGCAATTACCTTGAGACCTTGGGAGAGTGCGTAGGCAACTTTGTCAGCAACAAACTGTTGTCATTAAGTGAAAGGAGGCAGTTAGTAATAATGGAGAAGACTTCTGAGCTAGAAATAGATATAAGCATGATCAGGGAACACAAATGACAAATAAAATCGCTAGGTTGGAGGCGCTTGTAAATAAATGACCCGAGTACGGATTATATTTGGCACAGAGTGACTTCAGGTTGCTCGCAGAGTAAGTAACTCAGTTTTTTATGATCACAGCGGATGATCAGCACAGAATAAGCTCATCACCCAGAGCAGTGGAACACAATCACATATTCATATGGTTAATTTTTGCTGAACTGTTAAAACAGAATATCAGGACATAACAAGGTTGCCTCAATGCACAACGCATTTTATCAGTTCCTAGCCTACCAACAGCTAGTGTCTCACCAGATATGAATCTGGGCAATGACAATAAGGTAATTGAACCGAAATTTGACATATAAGTAAATTAACGTAAAATAGATAAGTGATGCAATTAAACATGACGTGACGTTGAAATACTTCCAACTAATTCTAAGCATCTAACAGAATAGCAGTAACAAAGAGTCAAAGACACATAAACAGATTATACAGCGGAATAACGAGGCCAGGTCAACAAGAAGAGCAGCCAACACAAAATGAAAAAGCACTCACGTCATTTGATTCAGCCAATAGCGCTCTCCGCTCAGAGTGCCCCAAAATGACCCATGGTACTTGGAGGTTCGCCAGCATCTCAGCACTGCAATGAGAAAACAAGTATTGGCAAGTTGGAGATAGCACGCAAATGATACCACTGCAGGACCTCCTCAATATAACCACAAAGAGATGGATTAGCAGAGAGAACATCAGAGTTTGTAGTTACTCTTACTCATCAGCCATCACTAGTGAATATTCTCATGATCACATCGATGACCACAAAATCAGACTCGGTGTATACAGTCGTTTGAAATATTATGAACTACCCGAACTTTTCAATAACCATACCAATCTGATCCCCATTAGCCAAATTTACAACGCATTGCTCTGGAGTCAAGCCACATTCTAGGAACTGAACCAGATAAACAACTGGGACAACGAACTCCATGAGCCAACAGATGCACAGCAAGTCAGTTACACACTATGTAACCTGTACTATTGCAACCTACTCGATGCTCCCAGTCCCAATCAATCTGATTTTAGCGGACAGGCACTTGATTGAGTGGATTCTACCGCACAAATCGCAAAGCGGAACTACAACGCATGGAAAACAAGAGGGAAAATCAACCTGATCTCGCCAGTGAAGGCGCCACCCTTGCGCACCCAGCAGTTCTGCGCGGCGACGGAGAAGTCCGGCCGCAGCAGCCCCTTCACCTGCTGCAGGAACACGAACGGCGGGCTCACCACCACCTCTGCGACGCGGCGGCGGAAACCAACTCAGAGATCAGCACAGTACAGATCGATCGATCCGCAACAGAAACGAGATATGAGCATCGATCGAGACGGCTCACCGACGACGTCCTCCGAGGGCACCTCGGCCTCGTTGAGCACGGTGACGATCTTCTTCACGTCGTCGCTGGTCCCGTTCTGCACGCGTGCGTCGCCGTCAGGGATCAAATAAAGCCATGCCCAAACTTTCGAAACGAGAAGGGGGTGGTGGCGTTCGGGGACTTACGCATTTCCAGTTGCCGCCGATGAAGAACTTCCTGGGAGCCATGGGTCGTCACGCGAGAGGAGATCAGCGGTGGAATTTGGGCGGCGAGTTCGTGCTTGTGCGAGCGCTGCGAGGTGGGCGGTTATATCGAGGAGAGGGGGCGGAGGGGAAGGAGCAGACAGGTGGCGCTTCTTGGGGCGGAAGAAAGAAATTTGGGTCGTACGTTGTGCGTTCTCCTCGCCGATGGCCGACGATGCTGTGGGCGCCGGCGGGCGGCGGAGCCAAACTGGTTTGGACTTTGGAGCGCACGCAGCCGGGTTTGGGCTCGAACTGCGGACCCATTGACAAAGCGGTAGGCCGGGCCCATTGACAAAGCGGTAGGCCGTGGTCGCCTCGGTTAAGCGTACCCATTGTTTGTGTCACATCGTTTAAGCATACAAGTTAAACATCATTTCCTTCCCTCATAAAAAAAAAGTTAAACATCATTTCCAGAGCAAAAATGTCAATATCGCAGATCAATTTTTGATCTATATTGAAGCAGAAGCAAAGAGAAACGAAAGTAAGCAATTAATTTTTTTAATCTTTATTCAAGCAATAAAGAACCGTAGTCTCGTGCATTGTGCACAAAGACATGTTTGATTCAGACAGTAGTACTAACAAAAAGTTTCACATGACCACGGACAGTAGTACTAACAAAAAGTTTCACATGACCACGTTGAAGCAAAGAATCATGCAATGCCTGACGGATAGAAGCAGTAGATAAGATGCCATCGATTCCATCAACCATGAAGCCAAGCAGATGCCTGTCATAAAGTGTTTCTTGACAAACTCTTGCAAGATTTCTGCTCTGTAATCCGGCTTTATTACAAACAAAAACAGGCCCTTGCTGTTACACTTACGCAAAATAGCAGGGACACAGAACAAAACAGAAACAAGAAAAAAAAAATTGACATTCCAATGGGGAAGCTCTTATTCAGCTATATATGTTTCTAAAGCTATGCTTTTCCTTTTTGTACACAGCTGTGGGCTTCTACAGTCTGAAGTCTGAACTACTAGTTGTAAGTTCACAAGCAACAAACAATGTAATCTTCTATGGGAGTGTCACTTTAATTTAGACAGTCTTTGTACACCCTGATTACAAAAGATGACAGGGTAATTGATGACCCGTAGTTGGTATGCCATTTCAAATGTGCAAGGCTCATCTCACCGCTGGTCGTGCTTGATCTGCATTTTGGCTCCAGTGGAGGCATTTTCGTGAAGTTTGTTACTTTGTCAGTTCGGAAGGCACTTGTGCCCCATCATGCTTCCTTCTTAAGATTGAGACAAGTTCCTAAAATACAGGTCAAAAATCAATTATGGGGGGAAAAAACCTAGGGAAAGGTCTAAGAGAAATGAAATGTGAGGGCTACTATGCATAGTTAATGAAATTCAAGTAGCATACCTGCCCATTACAGAATTAGCTTACATCCAAATCGTTTGTATGTGCGACATCCTTGGTTAAAGTTTCCAGCTGAGTAACATGTTCATTAAGCTCCTTTGCCTGCATTCTTAGGGCTTCAGTGATAGAATTTACCCCTTCAGATTTATCACAAGGGGAGTTCAGAATCTCAGAGCCAGAAGTATCCAATCCATCTGCTGAAAAATCTAGATGATGAGAAACTGTTTTCATTGCAGCCATCCTTTTTGACCTGATCTGATATGGTGGTGAAGTATCACAGCTCCTTACAGAAGTCAATAAACCATCAAGAGGACCCAACGATAAAAAGGATGCAGTTTTAAATGACCGTGGGGTATCTGTACTAGTTCCCTTTCCATTAGGAGTAAAAAAGCTATCAGTAGTTCCTCCATCGATCTTCAACTCACGATCTGAAGCAGGTGTTGATTTATCACGTTTTCTTCTTCTCAATATTGATGGAGTACCTGGAAAGCTATCAGCGGCATTCTTCAAAATTGAATCAACAGTTAGCCCCGTTGGAGAGGGAGAAGTTAAACCATTGGGTGACATTAGCCCCTCATGTGTTATCTGATGTGCACTACGATGTTGTGAATGGGGCGGGGAACTCACAGGACCCACATCTTTCATGTCAAGAGTCTTGTAACAAAGAGGACCAAGGGTAGAATGCAACTCATTCTTCAACGATGATTCAGGCCCACTTCCAGCCGGTGCAGATTCTAGTTGAATGGTACATACCTCCCCAACAGGACCAGCTGTGGAGCTAACCTCAATACCCTTCTCATGGAAAGAATCGATTTCTAGGCCCTTGTCACGGACAGAGTCGCTTTCCCGACCTTGGACCACTAAAGTAACAGCAGAACCATCAACTAGAGATGACATTTCATATGAAGTTGGAGCTTGTGCAGTTGACATGGAAAGAGAAAGGAAACCTGAGCAGTCCTTGATGGCTTCTGATTTGTAAGCCTGTGAAAGTGGGCTCATATTGGAACGATGAGCTATTCCGGGGAAATCTTTTGAACCAACCCTGGGCATTTTGTTCAGATCAAGATGGTTCTCAGTAGCTACAGGTTTCTTGAAATCATCACGGCCAAACAGTTTTGGAACTGCATGAACATTGGTGGGGCTGTAGACATCTAACTTCTTTCTCAAAGAACTATTCCAATGATTCTTTATAGAATTATCAGTCCTGGAAAAGAAAAAGATACTATCAGCCGGGGTTCCAGAATCTAGATTCAAGACGCTTGTGAAGTGCTAGGGGGAATCCATACAGGTGCACCTTAGCAAAATACCAGTGCAATGTCATACTTACAGATAAACAATAAAAAGTTGACCTTCGTACAGATATAGCCATTCACAAAAATGCTTCTAAAATGTGGATATTCCAGTGGTATTCACAAGGAAGTTGAGTTTGTAGTTACAACAGAATATAAAGGTATTCACGTGATCTTACAGTGTCCTGACATAATCTTTAGATCATATCATTCCTTATTAAAATCTAGCATTGCAAGGAATTTATAGTATGATTATTTTCTAACTGCATTTCCCTTTTTTATTTGAATAAACAGGAAAAAAAAAGAGACAATACTGGTGAATCACCAGTTAAAAGCCATATCAAACAACATTGGACATGGAAGTAAAGAATAACAGACCACCACCCTTACACAGTGTATCTCTACCACTAAAATGATTTGGTGGTTTAATACAACTAATAAAGCACAGAGCATACTCAAGTAATTGCCATGGCAGATGGCACAGTTTAGTCTTCTTTAAATAATATTAAAAAAAAAGGGACACATGTATTTGTTCCTGAAATTTAACTAGTCAAGATATTTGAACAATTGCAAGAATAGCATGCAAAAGTAAACTAATGCCGCTCAACGCCGTTTCACTAAGCTTAGTTAGAAGAGCAAGGAATAGTCATGTAGAAGTACCGTCCAGGAAGAACTTTTGCTATTTCTGCCCATTTATTCCCATAGACTCGGTGAGCATTAATGAGTGCTCTTTCCTCCTCAGGAGTCCAAGCGTCTTTCCTTATTTCTGGATTCAGATGATTATGCCACCTACGATTGCATGAGGTCAGAACTCGATTCATATAAATATGCAATTGCATTCATACACAGCTGCATAGAATTAACTAGGCCGCATAGCTAACTAGGAGCATAGTCCTTTCTTGCTTTCTGTCAAACATAAATGATATTTTTGGATGTACGCAGTGAAATTTTTAAACTGTACCATCAATATTTTTATGAACACTTAGTGCATATCTGTTTTGCAAGTAGTTCCTCATATCAATTGAAAGGTTCATTATCAACAAAGATTAGACAAATACCTCTCTCGACATTGCTTGCCTATGCGGCCAGGCAATGACCTTGCTATGACAGACCATTTTGTTGGTCCGTACTTTTTTACAAGGTCGATGATTTTATCATCTTCCTGTAGAAAAATGACAAAGATATATCATCTTCCTTTAGAAAGTTGACATTGATGAAACATACTGTTACGAACCTCTTGAGTCCAAGGGCCTTTGATAAGCTCAGGATTAAGAACCTTTTGCCACCGATGCAAGCATTGTACCTCTGTCCTATCAGGAAAGTACTCAGCTGCATAAATAGACACAGATACCTTCGGTGAGCTGACAACACACATGAACATATAAGGAAGATATCTATATCAAGATAATAAAGACCTGCACACAACAGTACCAGCTACCACCCATGGAAAATAAAGATAATCACCATCATTCAGCTTTAAACAGCTAGGCCTGCTATAAGAATACCCCCTTTTCCCTCCGTTCGTATTTGTACACCATGTTGATGAATTAATAATATGTATTGATTAAATTTGTAGATCATGTTTTACAGTTTATACAGGAAACCAAACCTGAAGATGTATTCTGGTTTTTTCTCAAGACCTGTTCACATCCAGAGATCAAAACCTATTCCCACATCTTATGATCCATTATAGTCTCCGGTGCAAATGCTCTCTTATACCATATTCTATCCAAAGTTCCAAACCATGTAAATTGCTAATAGTTGTTGAACCTCTAATAGTAGAAAGGTGCATATGTGTTTGAAGCAACTATTTGTTGATATAAAATAGAAAGTCAACAGAGAAATCACAGGGGACCAGGTTGACTTCAATAGAAAGCAGTAGAAAGCTATATATGAAAATGGCATGCCTTCCATTGATGGGCACACATGAGACTTACGAGTGATCATACTATATACTACCAAAGACCCATATTTCTGCAAGGACAAGAGAGTAGTGCAGTGGAAAATAGAGGCAACCTATTTTTTTCCAGTTTCTGCCCTTGAAAGCTTCAACTGCCTTCCGCAGTGTGTCATCCTGTTGGCATACGTTGAAGCCAATTAGTAACAGTTGATAGCTACGCTCAAAAAGAAAGAAAAGAGAAACTTCTAGTGAGAATTATCAGCCTGCAGGCCATGAACAAGAACATATAAATGGTTTAAAAAACAACAAGAAAAATTGTCTGGTGAATTATGATACTGATGCATTAGACAGGATCAACAAACCAAACAAGACATTCACGTTGAATTTCAGCCTATTTATTTAATAACAAAGAGTGAGATATTCACCTCTTCAGGCGTCCAGCCACCCTTAGCTCTCCGTATTGGCCCACTTGTTCGCCTAGCAAAACAAAGAATTATTAACTCAATATCAACTAGGAGCAAGTCACTGGTACAGCACAGATACAAACCAAACAGGATGGTAGTTTTTTTTAATAGGCTCTTATATATCATATATAAGGTATACTTATCAGTGTGCACCTCCAACAGAAACACCGACTATTTGCTACCAAATAAGCGATGGGCAATGAAGATTCTGAAGATAGAAACAGTCAACAAGGTACTGCTAACCAAACATAATGAAACAAATATTACAACTAATCTCCCGCAAAATTGAGCTACTAACACATAATATGGACTGAATTAACACCAGTGGAAATACTACTTGTATATACTCCATAACTTTTTGCCACTGTTGACCACTAAAAAGATGGTCATTCACACTTCACCGCACGCCTAGTTCTTTTAGGGTGGGGTAGGGACATCCAGAAAAGGCATTAAAAAATGTTTAAGCACAACTCAGCAAGCCAGGACCAAGGTTCTACATAGTGGTTAGTGGGCCACAAATTGGATGTTTTTTTTTTTGAAGGATACAAATTGGATGTTTCAGCAGAAGCTATATTCTTACTTTGATACAATCTTCACAAATTGAGTTGTATGTGTATATTAATAGCCTTCCTAGTTGATATCAATGTAATATGTAAACAGCATAACAATATACATAATTAAATATAGCAAGAAAAGAATCATACCATCCCTACACCACTATTTCAGCCGTTACAACAGTAATATCATCTGCTATCAGCACCATAGTGGACATCATTTTGAACCACAATGATACGTCAGTCTGCAGCTAATATCCCACTAACCTACAGAAGGTACTCTAGCTGTACGGAGCACTACATTTTATAAAAGATAGAAATCGATGAAGATACGGATTCAAATGAATCACCAACACTGCAAGCGAACCTAAAAAACAGCTACTGCACTCACACAAACAACTGACAGCAGCAAATGAATAGTCAAATCACACCAGTTCAAAGTATGCAAAAACATGCCTAAAAAGGTATGTATTAGAAGCATCATCGAACAAAGGCAGCAAGCATGTGTTAGTAATTATCATGGCTGTTTTTTAGGTTCATATAAATTCAGCATGTTCCTCGTACAAATGTCAGGAATCCAATTGATACACCAAAAAGCAACACTTTTCTCATATAAACAACCACCACAACACTATGTGTACCATATCTCCACTAAAACAGCATTCCTAGAGACAACAATTTCTCAAAATTATAACTGGAACGCACATGACATCAGAGACCAGGCAAATTACTGCCAAAGGAACCACACAACCACCGACCATCCATAAAAGGGCCATTTTTTCTCGCCCCCAACACGCACCACACTAGGGCACAAGTAGAAGGGCATTAAAACAAGGTGAGGAAACGGTAATACTCAAAGTTTAAGCTGGGCCCCCAGATCCCTACCGGGAGAGCACTGGCTAACTAAGGGGAAGGAGCCTCACCTCAGACCGGAGACAGAATTCGCCGAGCTAGACACCGGCGGAGACACCCCCGCCAGTCCCCCACCGCCACAGCTGCTGCCGTCCGACACCGACGAGCTCGACGCCGCCAGGGGCTGCCGGTTCTCCACGCACCCCTCCTGCACCGTCTCCGCCATGGCCACCATCACCTCCTCATAACCGCCACACCCTAAACCAGCAAATTCACCATCGAGGAGACAAAATTAGCGATCGAATCTCCAACGGCAACCACACGGGAAACAGATCGAACGGAACGCCGCCTTACGAATCTAGCGGATCCCGGATCGAGCGCCTGGGGGGAGATCGAATTGGGGGCGCTCCGGAGGGCGAATCGATCGGCGGCGGGGGGAGGCGGGAGATGGCGCGAAGCGAGGGAGGCGGGACTCGAAACCCTAGGAGCGTACAAAACAGCAAGCTTTTCGCTACCTCCCTCTACGGCTTCGGTTGGGTGTCGGGGGAGTTGAAGGGGAGAGGATGCTTTCAAAAAACCTCGCCCGTTGAAGGTCAGGGAGAAGAGGAGGAGGAACACAGGAATAAATTACTAGCCGCCATATTTTATGAATCGGCCCCTTAACTGTGATGTTATTACGCTTCTACTTCAGCAAGGGCAGGGAGAAGAAGTCGTGTTCAATTAACGTCATAAAATTTATGGTTAAAAATTCAGCGAAACCGCTTTCAATTCGATTCAGGATGTTTTAAACGTGGGATCGTACATAATCTCGTGTCAAAATTAATGCAAAGCTAGGCCAATGCTTGCAATGTCGTTGTTCATAATTATCGAAGCAAAGAGGGTGGAACATAGAAAGAGGAGCAGTGCGGCTCGGAGACGGAACGAAACGTATGACGGACGCCACGGTCGTGTGACGGAGGGGCTGACGCCGTCGTCGGGTGCCAAGCCAGCCTGGACCGGGAACGTGGCAGTTGTGGCTTTAGGTAACGCCGCCCGGTTACCGTTGCAGGCCGGAAGTTTGAACCCCTAACGGCTCCTCTGTCTTGTGCGCTGGTGCGGTTGGGCTGGACCCGCCACGCCCGGCCGCCCTGATCCTTTCCCGGTTCTTCTGCACCGTTCGATCTCCATCCAGGACACCCGACCGTTTTGCAGTCGGCGTGTCAAATCAGATTCCACAAACGTAGCTTCTCTGGATTCTGGAAATACAGTGGGCTCTCGTCAAGCCCTTTTGCATATAACCAAGCTGACATACTAGTGAACTGTGATATACTATCAAAATCTTACACAATACAAAATGAACTAAAGCGTTACAAGATACGCATCCATCTGTTTCGCAAATGACTCCCGTGAAACACAGAAGCTTTATTCCCGATTTTTCTAATTAAAAAACACACTCGGAAGCTCCGGTCAACACAAAAGATCTCTCTTCTCTGGATAAACGAAATAGCAGATACCGTATCCAAAGGAAAATAAAATAAAATAGGTACTTTATTGGGCAAATTAGATTTGTAACGCCACTGATGAAGTGGTTACATCATAGTAAAGGATTAGAGGGGCCTTGACTGTAGCCGTCTCTCATTTGTGAAGCCAGATGGAGCACGCGGAGTCGGATAGCATGCAAGTGGAGACCGCAGACCTGAAGAACAATTGACGACCGGGCTTGGACCTTTAGCTTGTCACAGACTAAAACCATTCTCTTAATACTTTTGCTACAAGAGACATGAACGAATGTTTAAGAGGGCGGGTACAAGTACGAAGTTTCCTTTTCTAGATGCAATACGAATGCCAAGTGTCGCCTTTTGATTGGTGTCACATATGAACTAAAGGAACGGTTTGAGCATGTCATACCTGGTAACCTCCCATTTGTAGCATGTTGGTGCAGAGTGATTTCGTATGCATATGCATTTACCTTCAAGGAAACACAGTCCTCTGCTGCTAGATATGTGGTGGCGCTAGTACCTGTTTGAGCAAACAGTCGTGTCACAAAAGCATCAACCAAAAAGGCTATTCCGGCAAAATCACATGGATAGAAGGCGGAATCTCATTTGTTGACAAATAGGAAATCTGAAGTTGCATTTTCTGTTGCTTGGAGAAAAAGAGAGGCAGTAAACAAAAACTGAAAGAAATGGATAGCAACCAATCATTGAGTTTCAGCAAGTCCATGGTTGACCAACCAATAACAAGATTTGGACTTGATAACAACTTGGTAGCTGCACAAAAAAAATCACACAGTGGTACATGACTAGAATCTCCTTACAAAAGAAAAAAAAATGTACTGACCTTTGTCTGGCACAAAAACATTCCAGTAAATGGATCTTCATCTTTCACTGCTCTGGAAAATAGGGGCCAATCATTCTCGCCCATTGTGGAGAGTAAGTTCGGTAAACCACCGAACATTTTTTACAAGAAAAGCTTCAGTAAACTAATACTCTCTCTATAGCAGTGCTTCATTGCATATCATCTTCAAAGTTTGTCATGATAATTATAGTGACACTTCAAGTAAAAGAGTCATTGGCAGAACCATCTAATCTTGCCTTGGCATCCAATAACACCCTGCATACGGACTCACTTGTTTGCAGACCAACACTCTTCATATCATCAATCAAAGCCTCGGCTTCCTGGCACTTCCCTTCATTGCAGAGAAGACGGATCGTCAGGCCGTAGCTAGCAACATTTGGAACCAAGCCACCCTTCCTCATTTCCATTATCAGCCTCAGAGCCTTATATGAGCTCCCTTCCCGCCCATATCCATAGATCATCATATCATATATCACATTATTTGGCTTAACACCTTTCGAGTCCATTGATTGGAACAGCTTCCTGGCATCCATCATCTTCCCTTCCGTGCACAGTGCATGTAGGAGGACACCATAAGTGTGTGCATCCACCTCCAAACCAGTCTTCTCCATCTCTGAAAACATCTCCAATGCCCTGTCCATCTCATTTTCCTTGGCAAATGCATCAATGAGTATGGTGTACGTCACTTTTGTGGGTGCCAAACCACGCTCCTTCATGTCCGAGAAAGCTCTGATCGCCCGTGCCATATCTCTAACACGGCAGAACCCAGAAATAAGAGCATTGTATGTCACAGCACTGGGCTGTAACCCCACTGCCTTCATCTGGTTGAAGACATGCAAAGCGTTGGACATCTTCCCAGCTTTGCCATAGCCATCGACAAGAAGGTTGAACGTCACCATGGTAGGACAGATACCTTCCCTTCTCATCATCTCCAGCAGCTGGACGGCGTCTTTCAGCTTGCCATGCCTGCACAGCCCCGCGATGAGAGTGTTGTAGCTGATAACATTGCGCACGATGCCCTTGACAGGCATTTCGTCGAACAGGATACGGGCGCGTTCGAACTCCCCTGTCCTGCACCATTCCCCTATCAAGCAGTTGTAGGTGTAGAGGTTGGGCTCGACCCCGCCGCTTCTCATCTCCGCGAACAAGGCCAATGCCATCTCCCTTTGCCCCTGAACGAAGTACCCGTGGATTAAGGCGGTGTAGGTGACCTCGTTAGGGATCACGCCCAGGCGCGGCATTAAGTCGAACACCCTCCGGGCCTCTGCCAGGTCGCCGCTCTTGCAGCAGCCGTGGACGAGCGCAGTGCACGCGGCCACGTCCAGCGTCGCGTCGCCTGCCTTCGCCCCGCGGGCGAGCACCGCGAGCGCCGACCGCACCTCGCCGGCGGCGCAGAGTCGACGCACGGCAGCGGCCGTGGTCGCCGACATCGGAACTCGCGCAAAAGCTTAAGCTTTTTTGTGCCGTTTACCTGAGTTTGACTTGGTGCGCGCGGACGGCGGCTGCGGCGAGGGGGACCTCACCTCAGTGGGTAGGCCGGTTGGGGTCGGTCAATTCACCGGCCACCCAGTTGTGGTCACAGACTCACAGTCACAGGAACCGTTAGGCTGTGGCCAGAGCCGTTGCAACTGCAAGGGCCTCCGGAAGCTGGAGCCTGGAGGTCCAGCCGATCACGGTGCGGAGCGCGACGCCGCTGGAGCTGCTGCGCCTCCTTGGTTTCCACGTGTGGTTCACGAGCTTATGATGGATCATGGCCAGAAAAGTATCGCAGGACGAGTCACTGGCAGTGAGATCTGGATATTGTGCTTGTAGACTCTGGAATCTGGATGGAGCAATGTTTTTCAGGGTTTCAGTGATTCTAGACTGAAACTCGGAATTAATTTAGTGGAGAACTTGAACTTAAGGTGGTGGCCAGGGAAATCAAAGCCGTTGTAAACAGGACCGGTTTTTGCAAAAAACCGTCTGGTCTTCCGATGGCATACCGGTTTTTGACTTTAAATTTCTAATAAATTTGAATATTTGATGAGATTTGACCGGTTTTCGATCGTAAACCGGTGAGGTCCGGTTATGGCAGCTCGGTCGGTTTGTTAAAACATTGGTGGTGGCTTATTATCCGGATGATGTTCATGACAGTGAGTATGTGTTTTCAAGGTATGCCATCAAGTTGTTATGCTCCTTCTGTTTGCAAAATGATGACATTAGGATGGTGTTAGTTCAAAGTAGAGGGGGTAAGCTTATATATGCATTGGGAATCACTATTGCTTGCATTGGTCCTATTCGAACCCTTGGCGCCTACGCCATATTCTAGCACCGCACTTTTCCACGGCAAGGCAAAGCCCATAATTTCATTACCATAAGCACCGAAATTACACCAAGTTCGGCAAAAAATATGTCTGGTCCAGAACAAAGCGAGTACTCTATGCGAAAACAGAAGTTTCGACATGCTAACATAGCAGACTATACTAAAACCGACCCTCCTCCCAACTGTCACACAAAGTTTGTCCATTGGCCATGCCATAAGCAACGAAATTCTAGCACCGCACTTGGGGACTATTGTCCCAGCTTCAAGGGCATCTGATCGGTTGGAACTTGTATATTTAGACTTTTGATTGCTGTTTTAACGATGGCCAACCCATCTCCATTCATCAGAAGTTATAATATTCAGATGTGTTGCGATATATAATTGTTTGTGGTTATTTTGTCAGTCTGCATAGCTACATCGTGATCGTGTTACTAGCTACCTTCAGTCTTCAAGTGCCGTATAGTTAAGGTGATCTCTGATTTTTTTTTAATTTTTTTTTAATCTGGAGATCAACATGCCCCACCTCTCCCTTGAATGACGGCTGCGGAGGCCCTTTACGAGTTTCACAATCTACCATTAGAAAACATACACAGTGAGAACCACGCAAATAGCTTGTGCTGTATAGACAAAGCTATAAATGTTGTAATGTATTTATTTCGATTTACAAACCTTTGTCGCGTGTAAGAATCTCACCGGTCACCATGTATGCACGGTTCGCATCGTGACAATTTGGAATGAGATGGCCAAAACATAATTTTGTACTTGGCTTCATACATGCGCGTTTCTGGAAGGAATATGATGTCACACAGGACAAACTTTGAGTAGCCACGTAACGTTGACACGACGAAAGGGATCAATCCAGTCTCCGCTGGCACTTCTCCTCTTAAGATTGAGAACGAAGGAAAGTGTTATTTTCTGGCTGCCATTGGCATTCTCCCTCTACGCCCTCCACGTGACATTTGACTTTGAAACCAACATGGCACGTCCGGTTCCAATTTGTGTACCCACGTTAAAGTACAGTCGAGATGCTGCAGAGAATACTTTTATGCTACGTAAATACGCCACTCAGATCCAGCAACAGCTTTTGTAGCACAATACTGTACGGAGTACTCTATGTTGCAGGGGGTATCATTCTTACAGGTTTTTAAGTTACATCAAGCGCATGTGCCAGCGTGATGAGCAGGAGCGGTTCCAATCAAGCCATTAACAATAATAAGGGTGTGTTCGGCGTTTTAGAGTCTAAAATTTAGAGGGGTTTAAACACAAAGAATCTTGTCTTAAATAAAGTTTAATTACAAAATTAACTGCAGAACCCCCCCTCTAAATCGCGAGACGAATTTAACGAGGGTAGTTAAGCCGTGATTAGACGATATTTACTGTAGCATCACTGTAGCAAAACATAAATTAATTAGGCTCATTAGATTCGTCTCGTAAAGATGTACCCATCTGTAAAAAGGTTTTGTCATTAGACTTTATTTAATACTCCTAAATAATAAGATTCTCTTTAGAGTTAAATTTTAGAGGGGTCTAAACGGTGAAACGAACACACCCTAAATCCACAAGGCGACCATCAACGAACCATTCCAACTTCCATTCCTTCTCTCACCTGCCACCCGTCGCACTCAACCATCCATGACCAATAAGACCGTGTGTTCCCATCACGCTTCCAGGCGAGATCACAGAGCATCTAGTCGCAAACCCAACTGTCCGCCACCCACGCGGGATAAGCTGCTGACTACCAGTGCTAGCTAAACCCCTTCCAAATCCACATCATTGTTTCCCCCGCGCGGCCCCACCCAGGCCGCCGCGCGGGCGCGCGTTCCCCCAAACCAACAGACCGAAAGCCGAAACAAATCCTCGGTCAGAGGCGGGCGCGCGACCAAACCCGCACCTCAAAAGCGCACAAAACTTGTCACAAAGCCCGACGCGACCGAGACCACCATCCACCCCCCTGCCACCACTCGCCGCCCCAGCCCCGCACGCGGGGACGCGGTCACGCGCCTCGCACATGCGCCTCGGCCATCCCTCCGCACAAGCGCAGCGCCGCCGTCTCGCCGCCGCCGCCGCCGCTGCTTCCGGCCGCCGCAGCTTCTGCGCCTGCGCGTCCCCGCGGAGACGCGATCACGCGGGAGGGACCATAACCGAGCTCTGGACTGCGGCCTCAAGCCCCGGCGGCGCGCGGTTACTGTATATTAGGAGGAGGCGCCGGAGGCTTCGATGCAGAACCACGCGTACAGCCGGCTGGGGAGCTTCGGGGGCGGCGCGGCCGTGCCGTCTCCGCCGGGGAAGAGGGCCTCGGTGAAGGGCGGAGGGCCGGCGAGGACCGGCGCTGGCGTGAGCGCAGGGTGGGCCGGGGGTGCGGCGCGGAGGGCGGCGCGGGTGGTGCTCGCGGCTCTGCTAAGGCGGCAGGCGGTGTTCCTGTTCGCGCCGCTGCTGTACGTGGCGGCGATGCTGCTCTACATGGGCTCCATCTCGCTCGACAGCGTGCCCCGCATCATCTCGCGCCCCGCGCCCGGGTCGATGTACCGCAGCCCGCAGCTGTACGCCCGCCTGCGCGCCGACATGGACGCCGACAACGCGACGGACGCGGTGAGTGGATCCTCCTCCTCACCTTCGGCGGGTCTATTGGAATTGGTAGTTCATGTTTGTGACGGCAGTATTTGGTCGTATTGGGTGATTGGTGTGATTAAAGCATGCTTGCCCTCTTCGAGTCGTGATGTTCCATACTTGAACATCATTGTCAGCAAACTAAGTTTCATCATGTCTGCCGATCGAGCACAGGCAGTGGACTGCGTGCTTGTAGCTAGTGGTTGGTACATGTTCAGATTATTTTTTGACTGCTGATTTGGTCCGATTTTTGGAATAAGTTATCTTCTAGTTGCTGGAGAATGGCAGTAAACACATATAAATATGTTTAGTGTACTGGGTTTTATATTTTTTAAGTTAACCATGCATGTGTGCACGTAGAGAATGATACGAGTAACTGATAGTCTTTCACCAGTTGATACCTACTTCTGCTTGTGGGGGCCATGGAATGTGCAGATAATAGTTAGCTTAGTCAGAGTCAAATCATTGCAAGGTGTTAATCTTGTCAGATCAGTGGAGGCGAGCGATCATGTGTGTGGCAGATGATAACGTATTCATCTCTCCAGTTTTCTACATCAATGCAGTTTTGTTAACACCCTGGGTGCGATGGCATTTATACGTTTGTGAAACGACTATATAATAATCTGGAGATCCTTTCCAGATATCTGATTTCAGTTTAATCCAATATACCTGGTAGAAAATTAATATTTTGTTCTATTGTTTGAAATTTGTGATCTGACTGATTCTGTACCCACTAACATAGCTCTGTCTTTAAGCTCGGGCATGCATATTTTGTAATTGTGTTCCAATTTATCCATATTGATGTTGCTATCTTTTTTGTAGCTAGCAACTGTATGGCGACATGCTTACAAAGGCGGTGTTTGGCGACCTTGCATAAGCAATAACACCAACGGTATGCCTCTCCGGTTTTGCTTCATGTTAGTTATGATCATTGAATTCACAGGTCCTGCTCTTTGACATTTCTAGTTTCGAATGCCGGTTTGTTTTTTTTCCCGTAGATACCATTCAAAGTTTTCTGGTTTACATGTCCAGTTAATTTTTCCAAAGATGACCCAATTTGATCAGTGTTTAGAAAAGGGCCGACTAGGCGCTAGGCGAGTAGGCGGAGCTCGACTGCCCACTGACAGATGTTAGGTGTACTCGTGCAGCGTCAAATGAACACGGGTACACTTTATGTAGAATTATAAGATGGATAGATTAAGGTGGAGTGGACTTTGTTACCTTAGTTAGTGGGATCATCAATGGCAAAGGATAGTGAAATCAAGGAGGGCCATGCCCACCCTGCACCCCCTTCCCCGATTTCGTGTGAAGGTCCGCCACTGTGGAATATTTCAATAGTGACCTCTGTATTACCTGTGGACCTGTTCATGATGTATCAGGCCTGGAAGGGACTGATGCTCAGGGTTCGGTTTCCTGGCTCGTAAGACTGAGCTTGGATTGACATGCAGTTAATTATATATTATTTTTGCATGTATCACAGTTTATTTCTTTTCTGAATAGTAAATTATTTAATACTATTAAAATCATGTGAAGTAATCAATATTATATTTTATTTTGGATTTCTGGTCCGCGTGTTTTGGCTCTTAAAGTTAAGGGCAAGGCCCCATGCACTTCCAGATCTGCCTGATGTATGACCAGAGGTCTGTCTGGCACTTTGGGATGGGCTTTGGGCAGCATACTTACCTGTAAAACATGTTAGAAGCAAATACATTTGATTCTAATGAGCTTTTGATATAGGTGCATATGAACCTGTAGCTTGCAATATATTATATTTAGTGTATTTAACATCTTTGGCTTAGCTTTACTACTCCAGTTTGATTTAGGAGGTGCCATTTCTGCAGTCAATTTTATATTTAGGCAACTATATAACTAGAGAATTCATTCTAGGTTTACCTGAATCTAACGGCTACATATATGTGGAGGCAAATGGCGGTCTGAATCAACAAAGAACATCGGTATAATACTTTACATGCTGATGCATTTTCCATGACAATTGTCACTTTGCTTTCTTTACCTTGGAATTTTTTTTTTTCATTCAGTTCTTCCCTAATGTTTTCTCCTATTTAAATTTACTTTGCAGATATGCAATGCAGTTGCGGTTGCCGGTTTTTTGAATGCAACCCTTGTAATACCGAATTTCCACTATCACAGCATTTGGAGGGATCCTAGGTCTCTTCTTTCCTCCCATGTTCTCTAAGCACATGCTTGCGCAGCCTTTAATGTTGCAACTGAGTTTTATGTGTCCTGCCATTTTTATGACCTTGGGTTAGTCGAGAATGTTGAATTTTAGAATTGATCAAACTTGCAATGCTTTAACCCCATCTGTAGTTATATGGCATAAACTAGTTATTTAAAAAGAAAACTCGATCAACCTGGGAGGAACTAGGTATAATTTAGAAGAAATAACCACCCAATTTTGCATTGAAGTGAGCTCGAGCTTGGGTGGTCAGGGTGTACATCTGCGGATCGAACTCAGGATCTCATGGAATAGATGTGCATGCTCAACTGTTCGGCTTCAAATTAATATGTGACAACAAGTTAATAAAATGATGTGCATGCTGTATGGGCATTTGGCTGTGCGACGTTCACACAAAAAGACATGAATGCCACCTGTGGTTGTGGACTGTTAGTCTTTTTTTAAAGCCATAATGGAATAGTATATTCAATGGCTGAAAGTTGCCTAGTACTGATACTGAGAAGATTATTAGTAATGCTAGGTTTGTTCATTTTGCAAGCTACTTGAAGTATGGCCATATGCATGAATGCATTATCATCATGCTCTGTTATCTGTTATGCATATGGGTTCAGGAAAAATCTTTTCATTTATATGCACAGACTTTCTGGTGGTTCTGTGAAATAGCTGAATCTTTTGTGTGCACCCTGGGATGCCAATTGATGCAAATTTATTATCATTGTTGCCTTTTTTTCCTTACGATAGACAAATGAATGTACTTACATTTGTTTTTCTGATACAGCAAATTTAGTGATATTTATGATGAAGATCACTTTATCCAGCATTTAAAAAATGATGTTCGAGTGGTTGACAAGGTTCCAGAGTTCATAATGGAGCGGTTTGGTCACAATTTGAGTAATGTATTTAATTTCAAGATAAAGGCATGGTCATCTATTCAGTTCTATGAAGATGTTGTTCTGCCTAAGTTGATCGAAGAAAGGTGAGTTGAAGCCAATGCTGATTTGTAGTTCTGAGGATAATCCACTTCTTCCAATATTGCCAAGTAATAATATGATGCTCATATGAGCTTTGACACTGTTTTGTCTGAATTACAGGCTCATAAGGATATCACCTTTCGCGAATCGGCTGTCATTTGATGCTCCTCCAGCTGTTCAACGTCTGAGATGTTTAGCTAATTTTGAAGCCTTGAAGTTTTCTAAACCAATCACAAGTTTATCGGACACTTTAGTATCTCGAATGAGAGAAAAAAGTGCTGAAAATAATGGAAAATACGTAGCAGTGCATTTGCGTTTTGAAGAGGTTAGTTTTCTCTACAAAATTCCGCTGCCTGTTTCTGTGTGTTTTCCATTTCTAAAGCAAGACCAGCCCATGGAATTTGGACAAGAGTATTCTTTTTTTTTTTAATGTAAATACAGTAGGAGAGGCTCCCACTGCAAAGGACAAGATAATTCTCATCAATTGAATTCTCTTTTTCAGGATATGGTTGCCTTCTCTTGTTGTGTCTTTGACGGTGGTGACAATGAGAAGAAGGAATTGGATGCAGCCAGGGAAAGAGGTTGGAGAGGAAAGTTTACTCGGCCAGGGCGTGTAATAAGGCCTGGAGCAATAAGGATGAACGGGAAATGTCCACTTACACCTTTGGAGGTATGGCTATATCTGTGATTGCTTGAAAAAAAGGTTCAGGAATTTTATCCTTAAGCAAAAATAACATGCATTGTTGATGAACTTTGTCCTGACATTTACATGCTTATGATATAATTGTTAGGTTGGATTGATGCTGCGCGGAATGGGCTTCAGCAATAATACTGCAATTTATTTGGCTTCTGGAAGGATTTATAAGGCAGAGAAGAACATGGCTCCCCTCCTTGAAATGTTCCCTCTCTTACAGACAAAAGAAACATTAGCATCAGATGAAGAACTTGCTCCATTCAAGGTCTATAAGATGGGTACATTTTTTATATATATATATATAATGAAGTCCCAAATTTTGAAGTATTAACTCTTCAAGACTACATGTGTCTGCAGAATTTCTCCTCAAGGATGGCTGCTATTGACTACAGTATCTGTGTTCATAGCGAGGTTTTTGTGACCACCCAAGGTGGAAATTTTCCTCATTTTCTTATCGGTCATAGGAGATACTTGTATGGTGGCCATGCAAAGACAATTAAGCCCGATAAAAGAAGATTGGCGATACTATTTGATAGTCCACGTATCGGGTATGTCGCTATTGTCTTTCTTTAGGCGTAAGGATTTTTAATTACCAGTTTGCTTTTGAACGTGAATTTTAATGTTGTTGAAACTATGCATTGATTTTGCAGATGGAAGGCACTGAAACGTCAACTAGTCAATATGAGGGTACATAGTGATGCCAAGGGTATTGAAATTAAAAGGGCTAATGAATCTGTATACACTTTTCCATGTCCTGACTGCATGTGCCGATCAAATAAATCAGAACACTCCAAATCCATCCAGGCCAGATAACATCAAATAGTTGTATCATAACTCACTTGGCTGACCCCAATTCTTTGATGGGATCATAGAATCCTCATTCTTTGCGTGCCGACTGGTGGTGTGATGCTCCATCTCCAAGCATCTTTATTCAAGAGTTGCTCATGCATGCCATCCTCCCAATATGTCAAAATGTTTTCATCTGAGCTAATCCTGACGCTAACAATACACTGACACTTTTTCAGATTAGGTGTATGTGTCTAGGACTGTTTCTTAACAACCTAGTGCTGACCAATCAGATTACTAGTTCCATTGTATATTGTATTAGTTCCCATGTACATTGCTCAGTAAGGAAGCAATACAGAGAATTTTGAAGAAAAACAGATTTCTTTTCTTGTTTGATCTATTGATAATTTCTGAGAAGATAAGCCTTTGTCTCAATGTTATTTATGGTTTGCAAAAAATTCAATGAATATGCTATGAAAAGCCGCAATGTGAATTGTTTTTTTACATTTGTTTCTTGATTCCTGTTGAAGCAGCAAGCAGAATGTTTGCCTAGTGTACTGATTGGTCTTCAAGGGCGGTGGATTGTAACATTCAAGTGGCAAAGGTAAACACTCATTTCTTTTTAAGCAGAATGATTGGGAGTACTCATTTCTTTTTAAGCAAGGCATTGTCTTAACAATTTGTTCATCTTTCAGTTCTTTATGCGTGTTGGGCTTGGGCAGTTGCCGCAAGTATTTAACTGGTAATCTGAAGCAGGTTTCATAATTGGGGCTGGACATGATTCAGTAGGAGGACTTTGTCAAGAAAAGGAAGCAGGTTAGTGGAGACAGAAACTTATCCTTTACTGCTTTTAAACAAACAAACAACAAAAATAGAACAACCTTTTCTCAGAAAAATCTTTGCTGCTGGAGCAATGTTTCTTGAACCGAACGTAATATATTCTGTGTCATCCCTATCCTTTATTGCTTCTAAACAAACAAACAACAAAAATAGAAAAACCTTTCGTCCAGACAAAATCTTTGCTGCTGGATCAATAATGATTTTCTTGAACCGAACGTAATCTGTTCCCTGTCATCCAGAGGTCCTGATTCTGGAAAGTTAGGCCGGCACTGCACCTTTGGACCGAGTTTCACCCTGTCACAAGTATAATCCCGTGGTACTAGTTTACTATCACTTGGTTAATTCACGTGCTCCGCGTATACGTGCCCTATGTGTCTCACTGCTCCTTGATCTGCACGCTAGGGTGAACGCGCATCTAGATGTCACCGAAAACGCGAAGAAGATATTCTAGATAATTGGAATCAAAACCTTTTTATATGGGTAAACGGGAGCAAGGGGTCCCCAGCTTGAAGGAGTATGCGTAATATTTGCTTTTTAGGCTGTATCAGCAAATCTAAGCATGATGATATAAGCAACGAAACGGTGCTGCACGGTACTGCTCCGGAGCCTGGAGCCTGGAATGACGACGCATTTTGCGAATAGGACCAAGGCACACGTGACGCGACCCACATATCGTGGCACAGACTTTGCAAACAAAGCAAAGCAAAGCAAAGCAAAAGGGCTGGCGTCGTTGCTACAGTCCAAGGCACCTACTCACCCACGCCATTAATTTCCACCACCGCCACCCAAATCACCCGATTCCAGCGGCAAAAGAGAACCGCAAAGCTGAACAGAGAACCACCGAACAGGAAAGGTGGGTGAAGAGAAAAGACCAAAATATTCCCCGAGGCAAACCCCCGTCCCTCTCTCCCCTGTCGTCGTCTATCTCCTCACTCCCCGCTCCACTGCCTGGCTCCACTGCCGAGATGGGGCGAGGCGCCCCTCCCGTCTCGCCGCGCCTCGCGCTCAGGGCGGCCCTGCTGCTGCTCGCCGTGTCGGCGCTGCCTTCCCCAGCGGCCGGGGTGAATGTGACGGCCGTGCTCGCCGCGTTCCCCAACTTCGCCGACTTCGCGCGGCTGCTGGCGTCCACCCCCGTGGCCGGCGAGCTGGCCGGTAGGTCGTCGCTGACGCTGCTGGCCGTCCCGAACGCCAACCTGCCGCAGTCGCCCTCGGCGTTCGCGGCGGCCGCCGGCGCCGACATCGCCGACGTGCTGAGGTACCACGTCCTGCTCGAGTACCTCGCCCCGTCCGACCTCGCGCGCCTCCCCGCGTCGGGGAAGCTCGTGACGACGCTGTTCCAGACCACGGGCCGCGCGCCCTCCGACCTCGGCGCCGTCAACCTCACCGCGGGGGCGAACTCCACCGTCGTGGTCCGCTCGCCGGCGCCGGCAGCGGGGTCGAACGCCACCGTCCTCGGCGCCGTCACCGCCGTACCGTACAACATCAGCGTGCTTGCGGTCGGCGGCCTCATCGTCCCCTCCGGATTTGACCTTTCGGCCTCCGAGAGCGGGCCTCCCCCTCCGGTGAACATCACCCGCGTCCTCACCGACGCACGGGGATTCAATGTGGCGGCCTCCATGCTGCAGGCTTCTGGTGTGGCGGCCGAATTCGAGGCCGACGAGCACGGTGCTGGCATCACCGTCTTCATCCCCACAGACGACGCCTTCGCCAGCCTCCCCGCCATTGGCCGCCTCCAGTCCCTGCCTGCTGACCGCAAGGCTCTCGTGCTCCGCTACCACGTCCTGCACTCCTACTACCCGCTTGGCTCCCTTGAGTCCATCGTGAACCCCGTACAGCCCACGCTCGCCACTGAATTCACAGAGGCTGGCCGCTTCACCCTGAACATAACCCGCGTCAATGGTTCCATTGCCATCGACACCAGCATCGTGCAGGCATCCATCACGCGCACAGTATTTGACCAAAATCCTGTGGCAGTATTTGCGGTATCCAAGGTTCTACTGCCCAAGGAAATGTTCAATCCGGGTGATGGTGGCAGACTGGCCACAGTGCCACCTCCAGCCGCAATGGCACCCGATGAAGCTGGGAACGAGCAGACCCCGCCTACAAGGCTGTCATCACCGCCCGACCTTCCCGGTGAGGACGACAAGTCATCTGCCGCATCAACATCAACGATGGCAAAGGCAACGGCATGGTGGTGTATAGGATTGATGTACCTACAGCTGCATCTGTTACTATCTCTCTTATGAGATCCAGGTGCTACTCATTGCTCGTTTTTCTGCGCTCAGTTTTTCTTACTGTCTTTTGGAATCTGGGAAAATGGATGGGATGTGGAGATAATTCACTAGCTGCAAAGTAGCAAAAAAAAAAAAATTAGTTGCTTCACTTAATTATTCGCTTTTCATTTCCTTTTGCCATATGGCAAAGGGAAAATAATATCACGTGTAGAAAGCTATGGAGTCATTCTGCCCATATATGAATAGTTGTTTCATTTTGAACATCCTCTCTTTTTGTTTGTGTTTGAACTCTGTTTTGGATATTAAGATTGCATCGAATTGGTGGGGATTTAGCACTCCTCACGATCATGTACCCTGTTAAGGTTTTTGATTGGGGCCACTCTTTTTATAATCTCGTAAGATCAGCGCGTTACATGATAGAATGAAGTTACTCTACCATGTTAGATCATTTGACCCTGTTGTGTGAACTGAAGTCCCATAAATGATAATAAGGTGGTTGCCATCTGATGTCAAAACTGAAAAATCTTCCTGTGTGAACTTATTGGCAGTGCACAGTCTTTGCCCTCCAAAGAAAGTTTGCTGGGGTACCCTTGTTGGACACTCGTAGGTGGGTTTACTGATTCTCATCTCAATGTGCGTGCCATGGTTTTTACTGATATGAGTTGTGTTTTGGCGTGTTTGTATGCTTAGCAAAACATTGCTCAAAGTTGGAAAATCCTAGAGAACCATTACGGTGCATTATACTACTAGGAAGGAGATGGTAGTATACATCAAATCAGATTGTTTGCTGGTGGGGCTTGTTTTTTATTTAAGCAATTTTGTTGATAATATGACATAGCCTGCCACTTAGGGTACTCTAACATTAAGTAGCTGAGCATAGACTTTCCATCAGGTTATGGTACCAACTATATGTGGTTCGGTGAGTCATGAACTTTGAGGAAGCGCTACTTAACATCCCCAAAAGAGTTAGAACTCCTTTTGTCATTGCTAAGGTATTGCTGAAAACCTGAACCATGGAGCTGGCCTAAGTCAGCATAGTTTGACTGTTGTTAAAGCAATCCCACTGACCTATAAACTCAGGGAGAGAAAATCAGACTGACAAATACTTGTTGATATGTTGCTGATACGTTTAATTCTTATGCCGATGTGCCTAACAGTCTGTGATGCAGTGGTGCTTCGGTGTTCAGAGTGTGCTACTCTAATTCTCTTTGGGGGACCAGTGACCACCATCCATGCATGATGTGTCGTTTGTAGTTTCACTGGAGTTTGTGAGCATGATGGACCCAATGAGGTGACTGTGTTTTAGTTAGTTACTGGGCCTGTTCCGTCATGTGCAGCTCATGGGTACTTGGCAGGACTCAGGAGTCATGACCAACATGGGTCCCGTGGAATTATATTCCCTGATATTAGCAGATGCGTAGTTTGATGATACCCGTGACCATGTTTGAACCATTCTTTGCAAACATGGTAATGATGGGATCAGCCAATCAAGCACTTCTACTTAATGAGACGTGTATAAAAGCCTTTTGTGATAGTTGAACTAACAATGTGCTACGTGAGAATATATAAACGCACCCAAAATAAAAATATAGGATTTTTCACTTGTGACCAATTGTGCAAACTTTGTAGTTCATTGAGAATTTAGCTTGTCTACTTGATTAGTAATTGGGAAAAAAATTTGGTGATTTTTGGCAAGGTAAACAACAGGAGTTGTGACTTTAAGACTTGTAGAAAAATTAGAAAGTGAATGTTTGGAGCATATCGGCTTGTTCTCAATAAAAGATAGAGATTATCCATGATGTTAGTCTTGTGTGGCTACTCATCCAGAGTCTGCAATAATTATTGTAGCTCGCTGTTAACACCACCATTGTGATCCAATTCATCACTCATGCTGTCATGCATTGTACGTACAATTATTGTGCTATGGGTTACTGTTCTGAGATTACTGAGCTTCATCAACACTGAATATGAAACTGGATTTTATCATTATCTCATTGTATATAGCATTTGAACATGATGATTTTGTACTCTGTCCCCCGCCCCAACCAAAAAAAGAGAGAGTATCTGATCATGTTTTGTATCTATTAGAGCCCTTGCCGCTCCCCATTTATGTTCTTCATGGTTAGGTTAGCCTGTGATTCTTCATCTGCTTTTGAGATATGCACAATATTATTTTAAATGGCTGTAGTTATATTTCTCCCCTTCCGTATGCCCAAATGCAGTAGATGACATTTCCTGAGAAAGTCATCAGGTTCAATTTCTGTAGATCAATATTGCGGTGCTAAAGCTGTAGTCTTAATTAAAGGAACTAAATTAGCTTTATTTTCAAATTTTTCTTTAACATTGCTGTAAAACTGTTTCTTAATTACTTGGGAGATGTGAAGGCATGCCACATGCTAAAAATAATTGGGTAAACCAAAAGGCTGAAGCAATTCCAAGTAATCCAAACTGGCAGGACAGGTTTGATGTCAGTGGAGGCTTTTGTTCGATGCAATTGTGTAAGTTAGCTTGTGGCTTTGTGATCACGTGCTAGCTTCAGTGTATCATTGTACTGCCTGCTTCCCAATATTTTTCACTATTTACGAAGGTAAAATTAAATGGTGCTAGTAAAGATGCATAGTTTTTTTTTGCGAGGGTAAAGATACATAGTTGTATGGTGCAAGAACATCAATTAAACAGTTGAACTAATTTCATTGATTTTCTTATGAAACCTCATGAGTTAGCTGTGCCAGCTTTTTTTTTATAGCCCTTGGTATATGTATTGTTCTGACAACCAGTGGAGGAAAATTCGACCAGTAGAAGCTTTTGATAATCGAGGATTTCTGGTTACTTCAATAGGCGATGCCTCTAAGGTTTCTGAAGATCGGACACTGAAACCTTGGTACCCACCCATTTCCTTTCCTTAATTGTATATTTTTGTTAGTGGAAGACTGAAAACTTGTTAGATACCCGGCATTAGTTGTCAGGATTATATCTCTGCACAATCTTCACTCTAGTCATACATGCTGATTCCAAATTACACATATGATGGTGTGTTTCATTTCTACTATCAGTGGCAGCTTGTACTTTATACAGAGCCTGGTCTAGAACAGAACAGTAGTGTAATAAGTAATTTGCAGGCACTTATGATGCGGTTGGAGACAGCTGATTACAAGCATGATACCAGAGTCAAAAGGGTGTCCGCTGCCACACGGTAGTTAATGTTGCCTGAAGAATCTATTCATATCGTCTTGCTGTGCTACGCATGTGCCTGTCCTAGACGGTGGCCGGAGAGCCTTTGTGCTACTGCCATGGTCCATGGCCCGCCGTGCTCTTATTACGTACTGAGCCGTAGCCTCCTTTATCGTTTGTAGAGAAACTGGAATTCTTGAATGGTAAACAGTACAATGATGACAAGCATATGGCATGTAGTAGTAGAGAAATGCAAGGGCTGGGAATCCTTGAAACTGGGTGATCAGCAGGCCACCAAACTGATCAGATGGTCCAGCTCTGCCCAAGTGCAATTGGACAGGAGAAAGTTTTACTAGATCATCTTGTCCTCTGGAATTTTACTAGATCTCTGTAGCGCCTCACTTATTTGGGTCTTTGTGGTCACAGTAACTTTACTGACATTTTTAGCCAGGAAAGCTTGGAACCTTTTTTTTGCGAGGAAGGAAAGCATGGAACTTGATCTCGATGATCTGTCCTTGTACATCCAGGCAAAAGAAGTGAAAGACAGAATTTACAAGGGTGGACAGCGATTCATCACGGAGCAAAGTTTAACAGAAACCATAAGAGCTTCAGACTTCTCGAGCATTAAGCACTGTCAGCAAACCACTGACCTTTACATGCTTCGCAGGAGGGAGAACGAAGCTACTTTTTTTTTTTCACAGCAACGTGACACCAAACAAAGAAGCGACTTTTCTGTCACTGGCTCAGCAGAAGCATCGCCTCCGGCCGCTGCTGCCCGAACGCGTGGAACGGGTGGTGGTGGTGCGGAGGCTCCTCCGCATCCACTTCCCGCGCGGCCCGCGGCTCCGGCCTCGCTATCAGGTTCTCCTTGTCGTCGTCGTCTTCGCCATCGTCCCGCCTCCACCTCTCCTCGTACTTTGAGTTGCTCCGCCCGTAGAAGCTGTCCGCCGCCACGCCATGGCTGCCGTCGCCGCCGGATGATAACTGCGCGACCGCACGCGAGGAGGCGCTGTTGAGGTTGAAGCTGCCGAATCCCTTGATCTCGCGCGCGATCTTGCGCGCCCGCTCGCGCTCCTCCTCCAGGAACGGGCCTCGTTCCAGCAGCTTGAGCACTCGCTCCGCCTTGCCCTTCACCGTCAGGCCCCAGTTGAAGCTGCAAGCACGCACGCAGAGTTCACGGATCGCATGATCAGCTGCAGATAAAATAAAATAAAAACATCAGATGAACACGACACGAGAGAGCGTACGTACCCTTTCTCGTCGATGTGGTGGAAGGTGGTCATGTTCTGGATGGCGTCCGCGTCTTTCTGGAACTCCAGCGCGACGCTCCGGGGACCATGCGTGAGGAGGTGCTCCAGGAGGAGGAGCGCCTTATACCCCTCCCGCCACTGCCTCCGGTCGAAGCCAGCGAATCGCCTGTGCAGGATGTCGGCGATGCGGAGGTACTCGTCGATCTCGAACGCCTGCCGCGCTATGAG